>OY998138.1:3586965-4786965 GCA_963921915.1 Hyposoter dolosus | reverse complement strand
GGGCTGGCAGGGTCGAAAGGGAATAGAGAATGACGAAGCCATTTAACTATGGTTAAATGGTTGTAGAGTGTTTTACGTCACGGAGGGTTGGTCACGCGGCAATCCTACCGCAGTTTCCCGTTCGTAACGTACCAATTGTCAAGCCGGAAACTCGGTGTTATTTGTCAACAGTCAGGGAAGAATGGAGAAAGTCCGGAAACGAGGGAAACGTGTCGACGATATACGTGAAAACATGGACACGTATGAATGTTTACATACTGTCTATACACGTGTGTTTATGTATGTGTGTGT
The DNA here is from genome assembly GCA_963921915.1 of Hyposoter dolosus. Lineage (NCBI taxonomy): Eukaryota > Metazoa > Arthropoda > Insecta > Hymenoptera > Ichneumonidae > Hyposoter > Hyposoter dolosus. Next base: position 4,786,674 of record OY998138.1, on the reverse strand, counting down.
GAAAAAGGGATGAAACAACCCTCTCCAATATGTACCTGAGCCCTCGAGAGAGTCTACGAGAGATTCAACACGAGCAACGTGTAACGCACCGGACACTGAGACCTGTTCCAACAAACGCTTATACATTTTGTATCCAACGCGTTTTCCCCTTTCAACATAGCGTTGACTTGTACTACTGACTGTATTTCCTTCGTTCTGTCACCGGGACAAAACGAAGCGATATAACCACCAATTTATTCTGCATGAAAAGTCATTTTGCAGCAAATTATCACCATTTGTTACCTTCCCATGTAATTTCCCATCTCGCTCATCAAACGTCCAAATAAATTGCAACGTCAAATTTACCGTTTCTCTTTTTTCTTCCACTATAACGTATCGCCCAATTTTTGGCTTTGGGCGTTCTTCTCTATTTCCGAGAACAAACGAATACAAATTGATGGACATTTTTATACTCCCGCCTATGTTTGTTCAAGGCAGACGTATCAATCGAGGTTAATTCTCCGCACCGGACGCTTGCACTTCGAGGCTGGACCAGGCTCGTTCTGGTATTCCTAAACTCGAGTCAGGGATTCGTCGTCATGCTTTCGCGTTGCTCTATGCTCTGCTAGTCATGCACACTGCGAGGAAAGCAGAATCCAGAAACCTATGGATAGTCTCACTCCCTCGTGTAACTCTCTCGTGTTAATGCACATGGGGCCATACATTGTTCGGTATACATACCTCCATACATATATGTTTTGTTACATACGCACATAAAGCATGGAATATGTATTCCTTAGAACCGAAATGGCGATATGAACTGCGTTCAAATGGCCTAGAGTATCCGTAGCTGTGGCTTCTGATAACAACACATTGCATTTCGATTACATCTCCGTGCCACAATCAAATTGATTTTTGAGTTAATTGGATGGAGCTTCGCTGTACACTGTTTCGATGCCAAAATCAAAAGGTCATCGCTGTTTCAATGCTAATCGAATGGCTAATCAATGTTATTCTTTATTCCGAGTGTGAACGGCTAATCACGAAGGTGGAATCTCATCGAGAATATGATTGGTGTGTGGAACTGATTTTTCAGAGTTGGCAATGTTGTCATTTCGCCACGAACTCGAAAATAAGGATGCGACGAGTTTTTACAGGATATCTCGTTATCGAGGAGTCGGAGAAAAAATTGCTCGGAAGCATTATTGTAGAGAATTAAATTTTCTACAAGATTCGTCTCGGACGATTTTTCACTCGACTTACAGTTTTCGAGATATATCGGAAAGAATCATTAATGTTACGAACAAATTTTCTATCAAATTGATTTAATAAAATTAAATAACAATTTGATGAATTTCCAGAAATTTATCAAAGTGTTGATCATTTTAGAATATTATTATTTATTTACAATTGGCAATTGAATTGAAATTGACTTAAAAACAATCGTAATCATTGTATGACAATTTTCAAAACGTTGTTCAAAGATCACATTATGCTTTTCGATGTTTCGTCGGGACTATCCGTATAGCTAGTCTTAGAATCGAGGACAAGAAGCTCAGAGTATATTAATCATTGGACCAGAGACAAAATGATACGTTGTACAAATGTGAAACTGGATGGCAGTAGAGAGAAGAAAAGCGCTCGTGCAACAGTAGTAATATCCTGTATTGGGTCGGACGAAGCATCGTGTGGTTCGTATAGCACTCCGTTACATAAATACTGCAAGGTTTGCCATGTTCCCAGGAATTGAAAGTCCGCATGTAACGATACAGGAATTCCCTTGCGGTCTCGTTTTATTTCCACAATTCTCTCTTTTTCTTTTTCATCGTGCACTTTGCACTCATATTCCCAAATGGGCTCGCTTCATCCTCCAAGCCCACGATTTTATTTTTCTTCCTGGAAATTTCATAAATCGCGAGGTATCTCGGAAAAATATGTGGCCCATCGGTTGGCCCAATCCTCGGACTCTTATCTCTGTTTGTAACACGCCATATGTTCAGTTTAATTTTTTTATTTTTATTTTTTCACTCAGAAACAAAAGAGAAATTCCGGACGGAATAAACGCCAAAGTATCTGATGCAAATTTAAATGAACGGTTCAATGTTTCCGTTGGAACAGCAACCTAGTTTTCAACCAGGATATAGCTGCAAAGTGTGATTTAAACGGAATCAGCTTTACTCAGTAGTAAAAGTTCGTATGTAGTCAGACGCGTGATACAAATGCTGTACCAGCAGGATCAGGGATGCGTGAAGCATACTAGAACCTGATGAACTAAACCCGATTAGGATTTCCTTCAAACCTAATCGGTTTCTGATCCCGATTTCATCCCGAGATGTTAAATTCCACTTTCACGACTGTATCGCATTTGCATCGCATAAGGATTGAGGGAAACTGGAGAATCCGGTGAATGCGGATGGTTGAATTTTGCCCAATTTCATGAGGTCGAATCTCGAGAAACTAAGAAATACTGGGTCCCACTCAGCAATTGATGCGCAAGCCAGTGGCTAAGTGGTTATCCAACCAAGTATCGGCCTCGCCCGAGGCTGCTTAAGTTCGAAGATTGTGGAAACCACACACTCACTGTGCACCGCGATCGCTGTCGGTAAATTCCCACCAAATCATGTTATCAATCATAAAAAAAAATGAAGAAATTCTTCATCCATCAATATTCAATATGACGAATCCCACGGATTGACACTCCCGAATAATAGTTTTCCGAACTCACCCAGAAAAATCGCTAGACCTTGCCGAGTCCGAAACGTCAACTATAGACTAACAAGAATTGACAGTATATCTTCGTTGATATATTTATACCCGAGATGGAAGCTTGCAGAAACTTTGGGACCTGCACAGACGTGTCGAAAAAATAAACAAACTTCAGGATCCGAATGAAAATGCATGTCCATCGAGGAATGTGAATTTGATGTAGCGTGACTGTTGTGACACTTGGACCAGCAAAGCCTAGCTGTTGTTCTGAATATTTTACAGTCCATTCCAGCATCGATTCACTCGACTCGGAGCTTCGTATCGTCGAGTCAACTCTGTGCATACTCCCATCTCGTATATGCAACATATTGACTTTATATATGAACAAAATATATATATGTACAAATATATAGAGGTAGAGATGGAATTTCGTTGGTATATATAAGCAACATATGGACTAGTTTCCTGCAAGTCACCCTGTGTCCTAGCTTACTACCTCATCTCAACTTTCCAATCCTCTACGAAACCCTCCAAATAGATATTGGCATCTCTCCGGATAAAAGACGCATGAGCTTGGATCTCCGCCAAGATGCATGTGCCATGTACACAAATACAAGCTTCAAGAGCTCTCCTTCTGTTTTGGGGATGTGAATATACAGGAAAGCGAAGACTTCTATATTACATATGAAAATGTAAAGACGACGGATCACGGCTCAACCTTTGATGGAAATTCCATTGCTCGTTTCCACGAATGAAAAGTTCGATAAATAAGAAAAAAATAATGGAAATATTTCATTACAACTTTTCAATGGAAGTTGATACTAGCAAATTCCTTTTGCTCCGTTTTTTAATATTTTCATGGCACTCTAAATATGGGGGAATGAATGGCGACTCCATAATTCGCAATGGACTGGATTATTCATTCGAAAGATCAGGTGCCTGGCAGACTTTATGTCTTAACTTTTCTGAGACGAATAAAACTTAGCAACCATTTCCATATTCTTCTGGGTCCTCGGGTTTAAAGCGTGAAACAAAAAGGGAGAATGAGGAAATAGACGTTCCGCTCGGTGGTCGTAAAAAAAATCTGGTGTTGTTTTCATTTCACCCCATGTTACACCATGAAATCTGGCTTTATGGGCTTCCGGATGGCTTTGCCAAGACTAGCGTGGATTCTGAACAATGAAACCTCGTAAAGTCACGCTGATGCAACGCTGATATGCACTTTATATACGTATAGATATGTAGCTGCATTATCTGGGGAAAACTGAACGGATACCCTACAGTAATAAAAGTCGACCGTCGGGGAGGATACCAGCAGCAGGGACAGTTGAAAATTCGACCTCACTTTCCTCCACATATATTTCATGTTTTATACATCATTACTCTACATTTCGAATCCCTCAACGAGTGAAATGATTTTTTTAAAATACTAAACTCTGTTGTAAATTGTTAATGGGATTTTTTCGGCTAGACCATGCTCCAGATTCTTGGAATTTATTTCGAAAAATGCCAAGTTTTCTTCCTTTTACAGAACTCATGGTTCCTCGCGATCATCACTTTTGCGACGGAACTTTTAAGGAATCAAAAATGGCATTCGACAGGAGCTGCATGGACTTGAAACAAAATGAAAATTTATTAGATCCTCAACATTATTTCCATTTGCGCCACTTTATGGTTTTTCATGTTCCAATGCATGAATCATGGGATTGAATATTCGAATCAACGCGATTTTGAACGAATAGCAAAATATTTGGTAGGTCATCCAATTTGCTAGATTCGTTGCTTGTATTTTTATCAGGCCGTTCGATCGAAGTGTCTCTATGATCGAAAATGGAGATATCAACATCGACGCAGTAACAAATTTCGTATCTCTTGCTCGAGCGCTTTCTCTCTCTCTCTCTCTTTCTGCATTTGTGAATGAATCCAGTTCATAATTATTCGAAATTGATTGTAATCAAATTTCCGGTGAAGGGGTGCGTCAATTTCCTGGTTGCCTCGCATCGAGTGTAAAATCGAGCGCGTTTGCATTCAGGGCTCTGGATCTGAATTCTCCGCGAGAGTCTGTACGACCAGGCGAAGTGAAATCGTTCATGAGGCTGCAAAGATCGTTATTTTTATGAACCAAATTGAAAGAGTTGGAAAAAGGAGGCAGAGTACGAACTCAGCAAGAGGAAAACTAATCAACGACAGAGTCATAAATCTGAATTCAATCGGTCCTCGTATCATTCCTAATTTTGTCAGACCGTGTCAACACTAAAAGTAGCAATGAAGTGACTGCAAACCTAGAAAACGTAATAAAATGTGTGGTCAGTGGTGTGACCTCATAAATAATAATCAATTAATGGTAATGATGTTTAGAAAATTCATAGAGCCTGCTTTATCGATGAAAGTTACAGCCTTTTGACCTCAAGGGATCGATATCAAAAGTATGTACAGTGATACTCATTGGAGTACACTTCGCGTGACCCAGATTATATTCCTCGCTCTCGCACTCTTTGTGGCGCTTCGCCTTCGATATACCGGTCTTACTGCCTCGTGTATATATGTCTATAACTAAATATAATATTGATAGACAACACACACACATACACTGAGACACACACACACACCACTCACACTGGCAAACACATTTAGAGAACACTCACGGGTCTTCGATAACGCGATCGATCTCACAGGGAACAGTAATGGACATTCAATGTCTTATTCATTATCGTTGATTGCCAAAGAAATCTTATAGTTTCTACGTTTTGTGCAAATGAACCCTAAAAAACATTTCTACGAAAAAAAACGATATCGATGTTTGCATCGTTGGAGTGCAACGATAAATATTCTAGCAATTTTTTTAATTTTTAGAATCGCCTCAATTTTTCTTTGATAATCAGTTTTCCATTTGCAAAAATTTTCATTGATGGACACTGGTTTAAAATTTTTGGCTCTGTTTTAAAAAAATTTAACAAAATAATGAATTCCATGCATTCGGACGATGCAAACTTGAAAATCTTTTTAAAAAATCCTGTTTCGTAAAGCTGTGATGAATAACATGATAATAGATTCATTCATTTATCGATTTTGCTGAATTTTCGATTGCAATCCATTCATCAACTCTTTTAAAATAATTTTTGTTGAAATCACCTCCAATTTTTTTAATTTTCTATCATCTTGTCAATTATCCTCTGCAGAAACAACGATTGCAAAGATTTCCATGATATTTTTATTTTACAGCCGATTTAAGCTCAATGGTTGGTTTATTCGGCCATTCGCTCAACGATTTCCTTAATCTTACGCCGTATAAATGAAGAAATGGGGAAGTGTAGTGAGGCAAAAGGTTAAAAGGAAACTTGATCCATTGATGAAAATTTGAAGTGGTTCCCACGATTCAATAAAATCGACTTTTTATTAAGTGTAGAAAGTGCAATGAAAAATTGCATTCAAGACTCATGTATAAAATAATAGTTTATTCCTTTATATATTCCCATGATTTATTTTTTTATATCGATGTAAATGTCGAAGAAAAGTTCTCTCCCTCTTCAACCTTTTCAATTCCGTCGTTCACAGAAAACGATTTTGTTTTTTTGGTTTTCGAAACGACGCGCAGCTTTTTTCTTGAAGCCTTCATCGACTTTGCAACGCGATGTTCAAACGGCTAACCCTTCAGTTTCAGAGCCTCGTATCGCATTTTCAACAGTTTGTGAGGACAAGGGAGAGAACGAGCGAGAGAGAAATAAGTTAGTTCTTTCAATCGACCTGAAAGGACGGTAACGAAGCGAAGCGCACCGCGTCAATCTCGCTTCTAAACTTCATCTTTGGTAATTTACGATCCTCGTGATTCAACTTTTCTGTGCTCAAACTTTCACACGAAAAACTCGATGAAAAATCAAACGATGGAGACAGGCCACTTGGTAAAAGATAAACGAGTCGATTAATTTTACAATTCATCAACTCCGTGCAAAAGGAAGCTTCGTGGAAACTTTCCAAGCTCGTTATAACTTAAAAATAAATTTTTCCAAAAACTGGTACAAAGTATAGAAACAAAATAAAACAAGAATTTCCTTGTTTTGCGATCCAACTATTTTTCTCGGCCTCTCAGAACAAAGTGTTCATTTCGCTGGGAATATTTCGCTGATTATTTCCTATCGAACAACAAAGATCTAAAAAATACCGTGCTCTCCTCTCGAGAGTCTGGAAGGCAGTCAAGAGATTTGTTTGCTTCGATTGGCTGCGTGCGATAATACAAATCCACGTGCGCCCTCGAAAATTTACCTCGGGGAGAGAGTTATAATGGGCAAACAACATCGAAAAAGAAAATTTCAAAGTACATGTGTTGATAAATGGAAAGAGGCAAAAAATGAAGCAATGCAAACAGGAACAATTTGGAATTAGCGTCTCGTCCCAGTGGATGAAAGGTACATAAGGCTTGAGAATGTTCGTGTGTTCATGGAAAGAAGTCAAGTTGTAAAAGCGCCCTAAAAAAAAAATGGAATAAAAAAAAGAAAAACAAGGAAAGCCTCCGGTAGGGGCGTTATCTCGGAAATGCGAGTTGCGTCGCCGAACGATGTTTTACCACGATTGTAAAGGTGTACGAGGAGCATGAAGGGAGCAAAAGTGAAACGAGGGTTACGCGTTTGCATTTAGATAGACTTGGATCGTACTCCGTTCGAAAAGCTCTGCTTTTTTCTGCCGTTTTCCCTTGCTGCGTACACGTCTGACTCGACAAGGCCTTACCTACTTCCCTGTATATTCTTTTTCATCGGTAAAGGGTGTCTTAAAAGTCTTGGTCACCGCTGAACATTTAAAAGTGCATTTCCACGTGAAAGACTGCGGAACAATGATTCTGGGCAAAAATACAGAGTTTTGCCTGTTTGAGGCAACTTCCAGAACACTCTGTAGCGCCTTCAGACATCAAGGATGAAGGGTGCAGGAGTCGACCGTACGTGACTGAGTTTCCTCGTATTCGCAATCGCTCCCTTAATCGTTGAGTCTATTTTTCCTAACGTTAAATGAAGAAAACAAATACGAAACAGACCAAGATTCTAAGTTAGACAAATGTTTTTTTTTTTTTAAATCTTTCCCATAGACAAGTCATGGAAAATAATGAAAAAGAAGTGATGACTTCATGCCAATGAAAACCGACCTACCAAAGTTCCTATTTTTGTTTCGTCCAATCGTTGTTTTTCTTTCCTGTTAATTAGAAAGATTTCTGTGCATTGAAAAAGTGTGTCAATTAATATTTTATAATTAATCTTAGCTCGAAAATGATCTGGGCTCGTAACGAAGGTTCACAAGAGTCATGCCCACAAAACTCGTGTATAACAGACAAATCTGGATTTGCCATTGAAACAGGATAAACGAGATTCTCTTCTCTTTATTCTCGTACATAGCCCATCGAATGTTTGAACGAGAGAGACAGACAGAGAGAGAGAGAGAGAGAAGAGAGAACAAAAAGAATATCCAGCCTCCCCGTGACTGCACATTCGAGATATCACGGACCAACGAAAGCTTCACACAAAACTCGTCGTTTCATACGTACATATGTGCATCAAAGTAGATATGTATATATTCGTACAGGTTTTATTAATGGGTCACTGAACACACTTTTTCGCCGAGGCTACCGCGTGCCGAACAAACGCGACCTGTTATCGCAATCCTTTCCCTCGCACTCCTCTTCAAAAATTTAATTCCCACCGATTTTTCGATCTGGAAATTTATTTGTACACGCGTTTTTATTTCGTTTCCCCTTCTCTTCTCTTTCCTCTCAATCTTTGCAATAGAAAGCTCATCGACAATGTTTGTGCTTCCATAAAATAAACATCGCAGGCTTTCGATTCTCTGATCCCCTCCCTCGATATACTCACATCCAAATAAAGAATATCCCATTTTCGTGCATATCGTGATCAACGGACTGAATATTGTGAAATATATTGGAATAATTGCTATTTGATATGGGGACTACAGATAATGTTTTTTTTTTTTTTCACAAGTTCCGTAGAATATCACGGAAACTGGAGCGACTGAAAAAAAAATACAATCAATTAAGTCAATCGCTCAATTCATCCACTCGTCGCTAATTGGATGGCGCTTAATTTCTGCTAATCGCTACTACACTGCCACGAACTTTGTCAGATTTTGATAAAATCGAATTCACCGAACTATCCCGTGCGTCAAATTGATTGAGGCTTCGATTAGGCCCCGATAATTTTTCCCTAACTTACTTGGGGGCCTCAGTCTGGAAGCCCAATCGGGCTCCTGAAAGGACGGTCACGCTTTGTTGACGGGGACCTTTAAAGGTTATAAAATCGGGGCCCGACTTAGTTTTCCGGAACCAGCTTGGGTGTCACGCTCAATTGACACCCAAGCGTGACACCCAAGCGTCAAGCCCATACTTTTGAGCCCATTGGCCCAATGGAGCCGATACATTTGAGCTCGTGAACTTTTTATTAGAGGACCCAATAAAATCTTGAAAACTGCGGTCGTTGCATTGTTGAGAAATCAGAGTCATCGTTGTGTCATTATAAAACTAGCGAGGAACGACTGGAACAGACGATGAGAGCCATTCTGACCCCAAGAAAGAGCTTCTTGGGGTCAGAATCGAGTAATCGTTTTGTTAATGTCATAGAAAATCCGTAAACATGGTATTGCATATTTCCACAAAAACACGTGAACCGCTCGTGACGTTTAATAATTTTCAAAAAAAAAGTTTCTCCAAAAATTCTCAAAAAAAAAAAACAGCAAACTACTAAAAATTGAACAGTACTTGATTCTTCCAACGAAGAAAAACTGAGAATTTGTAAACTTTTTGGAGCTTTTCACAGTTTCAGAGATCGCTCAATATTTCCAAAGTTTTTTTTCTAAAATTGTCACTGCCGATCTCTTATGCAGTTGGATTTTTGGTTGTGAACCTTTTCTTGTTTTAATTAAATGTGCAAAAAGATTTGACTCATAAGTTTGATTTTTTGTTTTTTTTTTTGTTATTATGATTCAGGGATGTTCACCTACGAACCGTGGCTCACCCGCGAAGGGTGGTAGCACAAGGGGTAGCGGGGCCGATTCCGGGGAGTCGCAGTCGTCGCCGGCACGTGGACACCGTAATCATCACAATGCAAATTGTACGAGCACAACCGGAAGTGGCTCTAGCACGAGTGACGGGACAAGCAGCAGTACGAGAGACGGGGATTTATTGGCACATGCTGCTTCAGCTCTACGACGATTACATTTTAAATCAGCCGGAGGCAGTCGAAGTTGTCGCAGCACTGTTCCCAAAGTTGTTGTTCGAGACTCGAGCAACGCTTCGGAAACGACTATCAACACTAGTACCGACAGTGCCAACACGATGATCACGATGGTAAATTATTGAAACTTGAGGCTTTCGTCCTTTATGGACTTATTTATTCCTTAAGGGCCTACATTCACGTGATGAGATCGAAAAATGCGAGCCTTTTAATTTGGAAAATAAAAATGTGATCGAACAATTTTTATTTTTTTTCCGGTCTAAATATGTACGCGCGAAATATTGAATGAAAGAAATAAAATCAATGTTTGTTGATGTTGCATGGATTTGAAAAGGTAACAACAACCGATAGCGAGCAGCCGGACGATAGTCTCGACTTGATTGACGGCTTACCAGAAATGTCGCCGCCTCCGATGGTACCGAACGAAAATTCGATAATGTCGAACAATTGTTCAGCGCCTTCGAGCAACGGTTCTCCGCTCTCCGACAGCAATACTACGGCTGCGGCGTTAAGAACAAGTTCGAACAATCTTGTTCAACAACAGGAACGAATAATGGTGAATGGGAACGTAAATCTAACGAGCGGTAAAGGACCAACAAGCCCGGCAGCCTCGTCTTCCTCAATATCTGTCTCCTCCACTTCAGGAACAACAATTGGAACGCTCGAAAATCAAGTTTCACCGAGCGCTGGTATTCCTCCACCAACGCCGCTCTTAGGGGCTCGTCAAGAAAGTAGATTTTCATTCGCTACCGGTCGAACTCCTCTCTTGCCGGATTTACGTGCAACGGAATTTTTTAGGTACGAGTTTTTTTCTCACTCGCGTATGTTCATTGGAGCTTTCAATAATTATTACCTCCCGAGGCGAATCGTAGGGAATGTTGCAATGCAAACAATCTTTCGCTCCAAATTGTTTTTGCTTTTTAAAACACACAGTTTATCGAAGTTGCCGTCTTTTTTATTCTCGATAAAATTTCTCGCAGAGTTTCGCCATTTTTATCCGATAAACTTTCATGCTGTGAAATGGAGAGCAGACTTTTTTTTATGGAACTTTCAGTTTTTGAAAAAAAATTGACTTCCCCATGGAAATTTGTTTAATTTTCTGCCTTGCCCCGAAGCAAACCGGTTGCTCACTTCTTGGTTGAACGTTTGGACTGCAGCTTTATTAAAAATATCAGTTTCGACACTAAAATTTTGTTCTTTCTTTCCTCTTCGCCATGCCATCGCGAAATTAGCGATTTTTTTTTTGTGAATAATTAGAATTATTGAATGAATCAGTCGGAGGATAAATCGTAGTGAATATGTGGAGGAAAAAATGCGGTAATTTTTTAGTACTCCAGTACGAGGTTCGGTGGACGCTGGCCAGCCGGATCCTCAACAATTGAATTCGATGTTGGCTCTTGTTGCGTCCAAGGACAAAGGGTCCAAGTCAAACCTCACGACGTCGAACACGGGTGCATTGGCGACGTCACCGAAGAACAGTCAACACGGACCGCAGACGGAGGCTGCAATTCAGCAGCAGCAAACGCAATTAACACAGCTCGATAAGCAACTGGTTTCCGGTGGAATAACAGGAGGAGGAACGGCGACAAAGTCGTCACAGAAACAACAACCGACGGCAGGCAAACCGAGCATAAACGTGACAACGAATCCGCTGGATATATCGTTGTGCGGAGCAACGCCACCTTGCGGTGCAAGTACTCAAAACACAAACTTGACTGGTCGAGGTCGAGGTCGAGCAGCGGGTGAGTCGACATTTTATTTTTCTCTTAATTATCCGAACTAAAATTATACACTTTTAATTATTTTTTTGCTCGATGAGTTGCACCCTTGATCGTTGTTGATTTATCGACCTTAAATTTTGACGCGTTTTCAAATCATTATTTCTCCAGCAATTGGCATATTTTCCAACGTCATTTATTCCTTTCGGATGTTTTGCTGTTCCAATGGAATTATCGACGCATGCGTCTGTTTTGTAACGACATACCTGTTTTTTTTTTTTTTTCGTCAATCTTATTTTTTTGTTCTCTATCGATTTAATTAATATTGCCAGGATGGTGAGAATGTGCGAACGACAGAAAAGAGCCACGGAAAGGTTGAAAAATTGACGAAGGAGAGAAAGAGTGTGTGAAAGAAATTGGAGAGAAAGAAAGAAAGAGAAACAAAAACAAAAAAGTCGAAAATGAATTGATGTTCTTTTCTTTCAGAATCTCATCCCCTCGTTTCAGCCATTCATTCATGGGTCAGGCTCTTTTTCCCGTTTTGCGCAATAGGTATAGTCCGCCCTCCACCGGAGAGACCCCCGAAAACTAAATCCTTACAAAAGCCTCTTTTTCTTATCATTCGAAATTTCATCGGAAATTCCGCAGTTCGTTAATGTGCTCGCTAGTTTCTCCCCAAATCTGTCAATCCGACGCTAATATGTTTCTCATATTTACAATTTATAAATTCGTATTCATATACATATCTACCAGTGCCAAACAAAATTTTATTGAAAATGAAAAAAAAAAAAATTCGTACTGAACCGATTCGAACTGTAAATGACAGAAAAATGGATTTTTCTCAACAATTCGTGACTCAAAGTTCTCCGTCCATCGAAGTAACTCGAAGTAAAAAAAAAAAAATCAAAAAAATGTCGAATTCTCTCTAATTATTTCGAGTTTAATGAGCTTGTGAAAAAGTTGACATTTCATCGTAAAACACAACTGCAAAAAAGTAGATTGGACGAAGGAGGCTCCACCATGGCCCAGAGGGTTGACGAGAGTTTTCAAAAGTTTTAAAAACTCGAAAACTACATCGTTACAAAATTCATCATGACAAACAATTTTCATCTCGAGCTGTTAATCATGAAGCTTCATAAAAAAAATGAACATTTTACAGGATTTGAGTAGAAAATTTTTCAAAATACTGAGCTTAATATATAAATACGAATTTTGAGTAAATATGCATCCAACGAATGAAAAATTAGTCCTTGCTTTCGGGGCTCTTTTCTTGGTGTGCGAACAGTACGTTGAACACGTGTGATGCTAAATAATTTATGAGCATTATTTGCAGAGCTTTTGTGCTGTTGTGCATCGCCTTGCTGCCGCGTGTAACTAAAAAAATAAAACGAAAGAATTAAGCGATACTTCCACACGACACGAGGATCACCCTCCACACGATCATAATCGCACAAACAATCAGACAAAAATTGTTGTTTGTTACGGGAAAAAAAAAAACTGTCAAGCTCGCATAACGACGATGATCCTTGATTTTCATTTCTATAATTTATTTAAGGAAAAAAGAAATGAATTTTTTTTTTTCTGCAAAAAATTCGAATCGGAAGGAAATTTTTGATACGAAAAAAAATGTGAAACGCCAAAGGTCACTTGCCATGTATATTTTTTCTTTCCGTAACGATCCAACCACCTGGCGATCTCACGCGAAGAATCGTAACCACAATGACACGATATAATGAAGATTAAAAAAATAATACCACGCATGACTTTGCAAAACGATGGAATTGATAATAAAAAAAAGGGGGAGGGGGAGCATAAAAGCACACGAATCGATCGCCAGGAGTAGCCTGTATAGAAAGGAGAAAAGCTTTTGCCTCACTGCGAAAATCGCTGTCATCGTTGCATCATTGAGAATCCGTTGTTTCGGTTGTTTGTTTTCGTACATTCAGCTTATCACGTACATGAATGCATACAAATGTTTATGAGTCATTCTACCGTTTCCCATGTATTTTTCCAAGAGGTCAATATCGCGTGTGCCATAAATATTCACGCATTATCATAATTAATAAAAATTCTGATTATACTTGTGCAATTCAAAACTTCAACTCTCGAAGACTATCGGGACAGCAAAGAGATCTTATCAGTATGCAAAAACCATTTTAGCCTGCAAAGCCCCGGAGAAATATGAATAAAAAGAGAACATTGTTTCAGAGAAAATGAATATTTATTACCAAGTTTTTTCCTATTAAAAAAAAACGCTGGCAAAACTCGGACGAGGCTCGGTGCAATGACCCATATTTTTCTTCAATATATAAATATATGTGTGTGTGTGTGTGTGTGTGTGTGTGTGTGTGTGTATTGAGATTGACTGGCTCTCTAAATCCCTAATTTATACGCATAACACAAACTTGATGTCCACAATTTACTCGTACACATGAAAATCATAATCTATTTCACAGAATGTGCAAGCAAAGGTGAAATACATACCAAGCACGATTGTCGGTATAGTCACGACTCTAGGGACTTCCCTTGCATATCCCTCTCGTTTAACCTCTCGAGGGTTGGCACACACGTGAGGATACATGTACGTAGAGTAATAGGAGCGTAGAAGCCAGTCTACCTCGTTGTCTTTTGGCTCGCGGCGATGAAATAAATTGGGAGAACCGTCGAATGGACTTTTGTGTGCCCTGTTGTAATGCAACGATCCCACAACCGCCTTTTTCCACCCCCCCCCAACGACCCCCCTTGCCGCCGGTGAATCGAGGCAAAAAAAAAAGTTAGAAAAAAGTGTGGGAGATGAAAAAAAAAATCGTACGTGCCGGGGCTCGAGGACTTTTACGTATACTCAGAGATAAAGGAACAAGCAGAAAGTCAGGGAATAGAAAGAACGGGAAACGAATGCCATAGAGGCAAGATAAACCGTCGGAATCAATTTGCATATCCATTGAATTAAATTCTACTTGGAATTTATAACTTTGTTGATTAATTGCCGAATTCAAACGATTTCAATATTATCATATATAACTTTCATAGGTTACCTTCTGTTGACACATGCACCGGGTCATTTTGACCCATATTAACGTTTCAGCATGAATTATTCCTTCCCTAGTTATATTTTCCAGGTTGTCAATTCTTTTTCATCAGAACCAACGATTTCTTTAATACACAAATGAGCCAAGATTATTTTTTCGAAAAATATTAAAAGTTTCAAGAATTATCAATTTTTTTAGTGAAATTCTCTCTTTTGCGAGGTCAAGATTTTCAATAAAACTTTTTTAAACAATTCAATTCGATGCGGGAATGTTTTGAGTGAACTTTCGATTTATTTTCCAATAGAAAGAGCTGCTGATGGCCGGTAGATGAAAAACGCACTCCGGGTCAATTTGACCCAGCGTTGTGACAATCGATTGAATGAAACAATTAATCTTTCACTTTTTTAATAAAATTCTTGAACAAACGAATACAGAAAAAAGTCAAAGGCTGCGTAGAAATTGTTGCAAGAATTTATTTCTGCATTTTACTGGAACAGACGGAGCCGGGATTGACAGGGAAACTCGTATAGTTGCGAACTGGAGAAGTCTTTGAGGAAAAGTATTTTCACGTTACAAACGTGTGATTGAGAGACGAGAATCGATTAGGTTCGTGTTTCGCAAAGTTTTGTGTTTAGGTGTTTGTGCTTTCATCGTAGCCGCGAGAAAAGCTCGGTATGTAGCGCGACAACGAGCGAACGTGTATTTTGCAAGCCGGCTTGGAGACCGAGGAGAAAAGTGAACGCGGTTCGCGAGAGAGAGAGAGAGAGAGGGAGAAAGTTTAGAGGGTTGTGAGAGCGACGCGCAACAATATGAGCGCGAACCTTTATGGGCAAACTCGTCGAACCGTGGAAAACAAGGTGGTGAGTTTGGAGGCAGACGTTAACGTGGAGTACTGGAATAACACGTCCTCCAAATCAGAAGAGAAAAAGGAAAAAAAAAAACACATACACAAAGTACGTGTGTGCACTGCAACAAAATTGGATAGTGCCAGATTAAAATCTCGCCCTTCCTCGACCATCGTGGCCTCCCTTACATCGAATATTTTTAGACAAAACTCCGATGAGAAATAAATTGAAAATGGCTCCCTCTCCGATAATCCAATATTCGAAGCGACGATCTATGTAATGAATTCTTGTGCCAACCTCCCTGATTTTTATGCCCGATCGGTTTGTTTTTGTTGCTTTTTTTTTTGTAGTCAAAATGTTTCTCGCACCCCCATTATCCGTAAATCCACTCACGTAAAATCTCTTCGTGCGTGGTGTGTATTTGCTCGATCGCTTGCCACACCGAATCTCTTTTCTCTGCAAGCCAAACAAAAAACTTTTTCTCACACATGAATGGGCTGAGAAAAAAGTTCATTGGTGCTGATGAATTCTTATGGAAAAATATTCAACTGTTTTTTTCTTCCATTTATATTATTCATATTTTCTGTTAATTATGTGGGGCTGGAAAATATTTCATTTACATAATTCCTCGATGCTGTATATCAAACAGCGAACCGTTCAATTCTCATTATATTATCATCGCGAATACAGCACCTCCAGGTCTGTCCTAAATTAATAATGATTCACGAGTTCGCAAAAAAAAAACACTTTTTTCCATAAATAATAACTTTTTTGTCAGCCTCTACACGCACAGAGGAGAGAATAGCTCTCACTCTCTCTCTCTCTCTCTGTCTCTCTCTCTCTTTCTCTCTCCAAACCATTATTCACGAAAAAATACGAAATTAAGGCAGTAATCTCGCTCTTTGGCTAATGTTTTCAAATTTGTACAAAATCTGCAAATAAATCTCACCATCTTGTTGTCCCAACTTACAGAATCAAAAAAACGTATAAACTTTCGAATAAAAAGGTTTTAATCTAAAGTTGAGACTCTGGAAATTGATCAAAGTTGAATATTCTTGATTTTTGCTGAAAAATTTCGTCACATGTTCCTCTGTAATTGAGAAAAAGTTGAAAAAAATCTGTCGAAAATTTTCTGAGTCATTTCGTAAAATGGGAATTTTTCCTGCTGCATCCCATAAAAAATGCTTGTATTACTTATGGCGTGCAATTTTTATGGCCAAAATCTCTCATACGAGGTGATGACGAGACACAGTCTCCTGGATGAGTTTGTCAAATTTTGGAGAATTCTGTCCAGCGCTAGCGAGAGTACTACCTTAAATTTTGAACAAATTTGAACATTTGAATCGTCACACATCAATGGATTTTATCGCAAATACTCGATTTCAAATTGAATACTTATTCAAGACTATAAACTCTCGTTCTCTGGTACACGTTTTCATGGAAAATCACGTTTGCCTTTCTATTTTTAATTAAGAACGATTAATCATCGTATTGATTAGACTGTAATTTTGATTTTTTTTTTTTTTTTTTTTTTTTTTTTTTTTTTTAACGTAAACGAAGGTGGAAGCGGAACAGGGTCCAAGAGATCGGCACAAGCTACGATAGTCGTCCAACAACCCTCACTGTCGCTGGATGCACCAGCGGCCACGATACTTTTACGTCCAGACGCGGACGCCCGACGGCGAGAAGAAAATATGCGCCAGCTTCTGGACGTTGCGAACACGCTCACTCTACAAGAAATTCACGATTTCGAAATGAGGTGAGTTCAAAAACGAGGGATATTTGCACACTGGGTCATTTTGACCCAAAGAGTACTCTATCTGTTGCCAGCCTCATGGTGACTTCTTTTGGTAAAAAATCAGGAACACACTTTGAAAATTGCTGAATGTGTGTACGCTACGAAAATTCGGAGAATATTGAATTTTATTATTTTTTTTAATGATTATTTTTTTTTTAATTGTAAACAAAACATTACTTTTTCAATTTTTAACATTCTCGAGATCGATAATCGAGAATGTCCTCGACGCAGACACGATTTTTCGAAATTGAATTGTTTGACGACGACATTTCCAAAAAAGTTGTTCCTCCGAAAATATATTTGAGTTTCTACCATCCGGATAATTGTCTTTGTCAAAAAATATCGTAAGAATTCAAATGACTCTCGACGAAGCTTATAAATATTTGCATCAAGCAAAAAATAATATCCATGCGTCCATAATGATAAGAACTCGCGACCGGACAATGCATTTCTAATTAGTTCCCCAATTGAAAAGCAGAATGAGAGAGCGAGAGAGGAAACAGGATAATTATTTGCTCAATGTACTCGGTTGGATACTCTACAGAGGAAAACTTATGACATTGTAATTTTCTGCACGAGGACATTACATTATCCGGATTTAAAAAGAGCAATTCAAAGTCTCTCTCACGCTGTCGCAATTTTCATTCTCCCGGGTTTTCCCCTTTTTGCACTTTCTGTAGGAGCAGAGAATGAATTTTCGTCTAGTCGTAAATAAGCCGAAAAGGGCTCGTAACTGTCTCAAATATTGATCCTTGATTCTCATACCCCGGATACCTTAATATATATGTATACATATGTATGTATTGTAAAAATGAAGAAGAAGGGAGAGAGAGGAATATACGCGGAGTGGCTGCTCGTCCATTATCTATATTTATTGAAAAAAGTGGCGTCTCTCCGGCATTCTTATCGCGCTCAAACAAAAGAAGGAGTGAGGCAGATTTTCCTTTCACCGCGCCATCCACGATCTTTATGTGTTTCGTTTTTTTCCCTGCCACCTCCACGAGTCTCGCCAGCATCTTCGGTATTCGAGGATGAAAGAGGTTTACGGAAAAAATAAAAGAGACTAAAACGAAGAGAATTCGATCCGGAAAATTGCACGCGAGTCTCGGAAACCCACTCATCGTTTATCAATAGATTTCCACAAACTCTTTTGTCTTTTTTGTCTCATCACTGATGCATCAACACTAAAGAAAAAATCTTGTCCATCAACCGAAATCCCATTCGGTTAATGGACAAAAGGGCGGAACGAACTCTGTTGGCTTCGGGCTCTCGGAAAATCAACAAAATTTGACGACATCAAGTTTTTGAAGCTTCACGAACTTTCGTCCAATTGCACGGGATCGTGTGCAACGAAAGAATTTTCTTTTTTTATTTTTCATAGTGAAGGAAATCATTTTTCCACCAAGACAAGATTTTCAGAAGAAATTCTTGGCACAAATAATTTCTGGATTAAATTGTACGATAAATATCGCGTCGTAGTTTTTTAAAAATTTTACTGTAAAAAGGATACTTCATTTTTCCGAGTTTTTCGATTCTTCATAAAAGTGTCTGCGTATTTTTATTTTGATACGTGAACGCGGATACGCTCGACCGCGAGTGTCGACGACGGAAACGATTCTTCTCTCGGACAGGGATACAGGAAATTGCAAATCCGATTATAGCTCCGCGTCACTCGAGCATTTTCTCGAGTCCGTGATGAATATATTATTACTTTGCACGACGAAATGCACGGCAGGATCCCGCCGTTAATTCCCATCTCATGGTAAACAATAGATTTATTATTGTGTCCATCAGGAATCGCAGATAAAAAAAAATTGATTCTGGCCCCGAGGAAAAATCGATGAATGAGTTCCTAATTATTGGCATTACGAGAAAATACTTGGCTGCCGAAAAAGTAGTGGAAATTTGATTGCAAATGGCGAGTGTTTTGTTGTCGAGAAATAGGTCAAAGTTCATATACTTTTATTCGTTATGATGAAAAAAAAAGAATTTTGAACGAGAGGTAAAAAGGAACGAGTAAAAAAAAAAGAGAAAAAAGACACACAGGACTTTGCCCTCGTCTCGTTTCTGGCTCCTCTGTCAATTCGAATTCACAACAACTCGAGTATGAAAACCGCGCGAATAAATTTTCTCCCTTGTGACACTATATGGACGAAGGTACGAGGGTAAAACGATATGTATATACGAGAGAAACGATGATTCCGTGATTGAGTCGAGAAAGGAATGACATATAGAGTTCTCTCCAAGGAAAAGGTGAATTGAAGGCATTGGTGAACCTGAAGAGGATTCATGTACTTTTTACTCGTTCTCTCTTCTTCTTCTTCTTCGCCTCCATGTTCCTCTGCCTCATTCTTATAACTCTACGTTGGAAAATGTTTCTCGTCCTTGTGGGATATCTGTAGATATTCGCGAATGTATATAACTCGGGAGGAAGCAAAGGTAATGTATAGGAAAGCTTTGCGTCTTATTCTCGATCATTTCCCCTTCGTCTTCTTGAGTAGCTTGCACCCGATCAATTTCATTGGGCGATAGATAAAAATTTCAAATCCCACTTGAGAAACTCGAACGAAAAGCGTGTGTCAATGGATTGAAAAGGAAAATTGCAAATATTCCATAAAATCAAATTTCAACTCGAAAGAAATGACGATTTATTTGAAGAGAGAGATAGAAAAATCATATTTTTCCTCGTTTTCGAACAACGAATTTCTCAAGAAATCGCTTTTGGTGAGGACGTTCGGTCAATGGACAAATAACAAGGGAAAGTGATCGAATTTTTCAATCAGTCGTGGAATCAAAATATCACCGAAATCCTTTCTGCGATTATTACAAGTCAAAACTAATAATATCGTTAATATAGTCGTAAAAAAAAACATTCGAGAAGTTTCGAATAAACAATTTATCAAAAATTCAACAATAAATTGCAAAAAATTATAAAAATCAGCGAATGGACGTCAGTGCCAGTGAATAAACACTCCACCGAGTGAACGATGAACAAAGATTTTTATATTGATTTTCACTGAACGCTAATTTTAAATATTCTATTTTTTATTTCAATTATTATCGAATTTTCAAAAATTTCTTTTTACACGAAATTTTATTAAAATTTCGCCATTTCGACGTTACATTGATTTTGCAATGATACGTTTAATTTTTTTACTTACTCGCAATGATACAGCAGTTTTTTTTTTATTGAGAATACAAGATTTTTAAGAAATTGGATTATGGAACGAATTTCGTTCATACAGTCGCTGGTTCGCTACGTTGATTGAGTTATTCTTAGAATTATTAATGTTCTGCTCGAATAAAAATGACGATTGAAAAAAAAAGTGTGTAAAGTGAGCAAAGTTTGGAAACTGGAAATGAAAATATTTATTCTTGTGGGTTAAAAACTTGGGGGTAATAAATTCGAGTCGTAATCTACGATGCAAAGTTCCCGCAATCAAAAGCTCTACCGTAAGTTTGACCGAGAAAGAATAAACGCTTTATACAGCCGGTGTTACGGTGGATGTTGGACGAGAGAAAATATTTGCGCATAGCGAGGATAAGGGGTTGATTGCCACCCTCGTATTTTTCTGGCTCTCGAAAAAAATGCTTGGCGTTCATTCAAGCAGCAAAATTTCGTAGTCGGGGGTGAGTCTTTCCACCCCTAAACAATGAAAATATTCAAGGAGTCTGAGCACCAGAATTTCCACCCCTCTTTGGGCTCCCCAATTTTTTCATTGAATTATTAAAATCTTTACGATCTTTTCTATCACAGAAAATACCAAATTTTCATATGCAAATTCAATCGACGATATTTTTTCTTCAACACACCAAATTAAGTCGTAAAAATTTTGACAAAATATAAACTCTCACGATCTGGAATCCTTCATTTTTCCTTTTTGCCCAAATCGATCTCAGCCACTGCTCATTTTCCCTCGACCTGTCAATCAACATAGCGACCTCTTCGAATCGTTTTTCTATACAGAATTTCGAAAAGATTCACGATCTTGTATTCGAGGTATCGACAATCGAAGGTTTTACGCGCGATCTTCTGAAGAGCCATACAAAAATGCCCATTTTACGAAACAACTACGAAACTTTTCTACTAATTTTCTTCAATTTTTTCTCTAAATTATTTTAAAAACATAAAATTTCCACCATCAAATGTCAAAAATCCAGCGACTCGAAGGGCAAGTCCCATTTTGAAAATAAGAAAACAGAATTTGTTTCTCAAACTTCCCACTTCGTATAAAACATTTAATTAAAAAGTTTACACATTTTTACATTTCTGGAATAAACAATATTGAATTTATTAATTTAAAAATTGGTAAATTTTAAAGATTAACGCCAATCTGTTAATTTTTCAACGCGAGTGTTCTCCGATTAGTAACTTAATCAATTTAAAAAAAAATGTCTTTTGTGTTGTCTTTTTTTTTTTAAAGATATGGCAGTCCTCATCACAGCAGATCACAGTCGGTCAAAACTCCAGGCAGCAGATCGTCTGGCCGACCGAATTATCTTTGTCTTCCGCAGCAGAGATCGCGAGTCGCCAGTATGCCAAATACCGGTGTCGAGGAGGAATATTACAGACAACGCCATTTCAGTATAACGCCCAAGGGTATCGTGAACAGGGGTGATTCTCTTAAGAGCCGACGATCTCGCTCAAATAACAGCGTTGCCTCGAGCAATTCAAGGTAATTCCGAGCTCCAATAATCATCCAAACAACAAGTTGTTTTACTCGTTCGATTTTCATTTTAAAAACTCACCACTCTGAGGTGATTTTTCGTTCCCAGAATAAGCTGAGCGACTAATTATTTTTTTTACTGATGATCGACTAGACGATTACGAGGAAAAAATGACTAAAAATCGAAATTTTAATGATTCGCTGAGAAAAGATATTTGTTGATTCAAAAAAGCGAGGGCGAACGAAATCCAGTTTGTAAATTTGATAAAATATTTTGTTTATTTGAAAAAATCGCCACATTGCCAAAAAAAGTAATGCGGTGAGCGCATTAATGGAGCTGAGGCAATAACTTGTTTTGTCAAAGGAACAAAATGGATTTCGTTCGCCCTGGCTTTGTTGAATCAACAAATTAATTTTCTCAGTGTTCGTTTATTTTTGGTTTGATTTGTAAAAAATCTGGGAAATCTTCTCCGTCGATTCGGCCACTGAACTGCTCAAAAGACAAAAAGTGTCTACCGCAGTATGAGATAAAAAAAATGTAGACAAATCTGAGGTGCTGTCAGATCGCGGAGAAAAATGCTGGGAATAAAAATTCATGAGCGAAATCCTCGAGGTGGGTCTGACGGGCTTTGGTCGTCGTAAAATAATATTTGCGATGCCCACTTGTAGCATTAATTTCGCCAGATTTTTATACCGTGGCCGATTGTCCATCAGTTAACCTCCGCGTCGGTCGTTACGTCAGACTCGACGAAATTTCGCCAACTCTGATATTTTTTCGCTCTTTTTTCTGTCGTTTTTTTTTTTTCGACGTATAAAGCTTCTCTGGTCCTCAGGACCCTCGATAAATTTTCTCGTCGAGCTAAAAGTTTCTTCACCGCGTGTATTGCGGGCGCGGAATCTCCAGAGACTTTTTCGTATCAACCCCTTGCAACCTTTTTTTCGTATGGATGTAACGTTACTATTGGAGGAGTCCAATGTCCCAGTGTAGAAAGTAGAAGAAAAAAAATGTGTTTCGCGATTCATCGCCCTTAATCCTCGCCTTTCACAGGCTCGCAAAAATCTCGTGGATAAACCAGCTCCGGCTCTGACTTTTTCCTTTTTCCTTCTGCGGAAAAATACCCGGGAGTCGAATAATTTTGCGAGCCTGACATCCCCAGCCCACCGTTCTTCGTCGAGAAGATTCAATCGCCAAAATTTACGCTTTCCAAGT
This sequence comes from Hyposoter dolosus, assembly GCA_963921915.1. NCBI lineage: Eukaryota > Metazoa > Arthropoda > Insecta > Hymenoptera > Ichneumonidae > Hyposoter > Hyposoter dolosus. The sequence goes on along the minus strand of OY998138.1, from coordinate 4,763,496 downwards.
TTCGGAAGTTGACTTAAATTAAAAGCGCTCGTTTCGAATTATTTTTTCATCTTTTTTTTTTGTCTTCAATTTGTATTCATACGAGAGGACGAACGTCCCCGTGGGAATGCTGATGAAAATCTGTTTTTTGATAAACAACGAGCAACACTGATAAGGGAACGTATTTATTTTTTTTCTTCCTGAGTTTTCGCAAGCACGATAAATTATATTATTGATGTGGGACGAGCATCAAAAGCGGTGAATTCTCAAGAGCTCCACACCACGTTCTTTTGTTAAAGAAAAAGAAAAAAAATATGCTCTCGGTTTTACGATAGCTCGTACGAGTCAGCTGATGAGCTATGAATCAATGAGAGCGGAAACGAGAAGGAGGCTCCTACGGAGAAAGAAGGGTTGAGGGAAAAAGGTCATACAACGAGAGGGAATTTCCTACGCAGTGGAAAAGCGCGAGGGCGCGGAGGAACTCGGAGGAAAGTGCAGTACTGAATCAATTATTTTGATGGAAATATTGCGTTAGTGATATAGCAGGATGTGGAGCCACCATAAGCTCCGAGACCATCATGCCCATGTGTAAAAAAAAAAAAAGATAAAAAATAAAATATAAAAGTAGACAAAATGAAGACGACATGAAAAAAATGATAAAAAACTAAACGACACGTAAAGTATAAACGTCACCTGCGATATTATGCTCGAGGCATTTTCGTATTTAATTTAGTTACTCATAAAATTGTGCAGATCTCAAATTTTTTATTCGTTTTTACAATGCTCAAGGAGCTGCATGCGCCACTCTAGAGCGAGATAATCGATCCACTTGCGCATTTTATTTCCGACCAAGTTAGGAAATCGATGGAAATTTTTTCGACAATTTTTGCATTCAACTATTGATGAAAGAAAATTGAAAAAATATCGCTGGGAAGAAAGAAAAAAAATTATAGCTACTAAGCAGAATTTTGTGGCTAATTTTTTTTTTTTTTTTTGCCGAACCAAAATTTTCTTGATTGGAACAGCCAGCGAAGTATGCAGAATTTTTTCGGTACATTGAATTTTGCTCAATTGAGCTTTTTTCCGAAAACGAGGAAAATTTCCATTGAATTGATTAAAATCTTGTTATCCAACGTATTCAACGAAATATCGACTTTTTCCAACAGAATTTACTTTTCAGTGTAACGAGTCTAATGAGATTTATACATTGATCGATGAAAAGATTTGTTCGATTGCCTATTTGCGGCTAGTTTAAAAAACTCGGTTCCGTAAAAACCTTGTTCAAAGTTTTCGGTGAAATAATATCGCGAAAAAATCGTTTTTACTTCTAATCTGCGATGAACTTTAACATCGATGTCGTAATCCTCGATTTGTTTTTTTTTTCTGTCTATTCGAAATTATATCGATTTTGTTAGAAAGGCTTAACCTGTTAATCAGCCATTCCATGCTAATTAATAAAACAGCGATCTTAATTATCGAAATAAAGGAAAATGATAACATTTGTTTTGATATTAATTTACTTTCGTGATCTCGTATCGTTGTCGCAAACTTTAGCGAGGGCACGAGCGAGTTGGTTTAATCTGAAAAATTGCCTTCCGGTACGTTCGTTAGCGTGCTGCACCGCAATTCTCCAGGGATATTCACAAGCGGTTTGTTTTCATTTCTCTACAGTGTTGTATTTTTCTTTTTCCCTCCTGTCTCGCGGTTTTGAAATTATCATTAACCTTTCCTATGGAATGGAAAATTCTTTGCACGTATCAACTCCAGCCCTGGGCGAAATGAGACACAGAGAGAAATTATTATTTTTTTTTTATTTTTACTAAAAAATTGCTTAAGGCAATGAATTTTTTTTTTTTATACGACCGAACCTTTTTTTTTTAATTTTATCGTGATGTCATTATTCTCTCCTCGTGGGATAATAAATTTTTGCCACCTTTGCAAAAAGGAAATGATCCTCGTTTAAAAAATAATCGTATTCTGGTTTTTTTTTCAACTAAAAATCAATCACAAATATACAATCTTTGGCAAACGTCGAGAAAAAATTAATGTTCTTCAAAAATCGACGAATGTTCAATTTTCAAATTTTTTTGCTCATCGACATCTACGGAATCTTCAAGAGGCCAACTTCGAAAGGATCTGTGCTCTAGATCGAACGCGTGAGTTTACGTGTGGCGATGCGGTGACGTAGACCCACGTGTTAGACGTTAGAGAGAGTTCCATGACCAGCAAGAACTTCAAAATGTATTCATCGGGGTTGGAGCTCGAGAAGAATGGACATGAAGATGAACCAACTCTCAGGGTCAAAAGTAAAATAACCCGTCGATCATTGTTCCTTGGTTCAAACAGAATCATGAAAAAAGGGAAAAAATTACGTATCGTTAAGGTAGTAGCCTTGCCAGGGCATTTGCTGACGGAGATTTTTCAAATTTTGAAAAAAATCTCATGCCATTATTACGAAGCTCATGGAAAAATCCCAGAAAATGCATCATTCATATACGAGATGAAAACCTGAACGAAACAGTTAATAAATAAAGATTTTGGGTCTTTATTTTTATTTAATCCTTTCAAAACATAAAATAACCACAATGTCGACCACTACCTTAATGTCGTATTTTCCTGAATGAATCCGTAAGTGTAAAAGCTCCAAAAAGCGTTATTATTTGTGGAAACGAGTTCCTTTTTTTTTTTTATTCATAAAAATTCATCAAAATAGAAAATTTGTGATTTCGACGTAAAGACGATTGGAATGTTTGGTATCCAATGCGGTATCGGTTTTAATAATGAATAAAGCAAATAAAAAGTCTTCAAGCCTCAGATATCAAATGTAAATAATAAATAAATGAAAATGGAGGCAAAAAAAACTTTGAATCCTTTGGCTGATATTCTCTTTTATAAAAATTGACGTAACAGCAGGATTATTACGCGTTTAAAGAAGCGAATTTCGAAGGTTGATCAAAGCGAAGCTTTGCGTCTCATAATTATTTGAATAATATGCCATTCCAGGCTGTTTTATGGGAACAGTTCTCTGGGAAAAAACAATGGTGTATACGTAAAATTTCTCTGGCTTTTTTGTTCTCCGAGCGATGGCTAAAATGGCCCAACGAATTGCGTCACTCCTCTACCTAATCCTCAGCGATTTATCACCCTTTATTTTCATCTCTTCTTTACTCCCTATCTGTACATTTTTTTATTTTTTATATAAATATATATGTATATTTTTTTTTCCCTGAAAATCCTCTCATTTTCAACCCTCGTCGTTCGTCACGTCATGCGACTAAAACGAACATTGTGTGCTTCACTGCGGTCCTCCTATCCGTTACTTTCGACGTGTTATTTAGCTCCGGTATATTTTTACTGTGTAGTTTTTTCCTGATGCAGCTCTCTCTTCATCCGACAGCCATTTTCTCACTGTCAAGCGTTGTCATCAACGTGATCTCCGAATTTTTAATTCCAAGATTGAATTCTTCTCCGTGTTCCTTACCCCAGAACACAAAAGTTCATTCTGACGTCAATCATCTAGGAAGATATTTGAATTGATTGGCCCGGAAAATTACCAGAGGAAAAAGCTCAGATGTTAAAACTTTACTCGATTCAATTTCAACCGTTTTTGTATATTTCTTCCTATTTTCTTTCCTGAGTTTGTTCCTTACACGTGAATCGTCCTTTACAAACAACTACAGGAATCCAATACGTCATGCAAGTCTGAAATATCAAACAGTCAACACTGACTGTGATGGAGAGCTTTTCTGATACATTTTTGCAATTCTGCAGAATTTCACGAAAATGCATTAATAATTTTCGAATTTTGCTCGAATAAACAAATGTGGGGGATTTTCAATCTCGTAAACGTGGAGACTCGTTTAAGGATATTTTTACAGAACAATTTCTGTTCTGCTCCGATTTGTTTACAAACCCATATCGATAACGTTGTTTGCTCAAAAAATTGTTGGCTTTTGTGTGTTTTGTTTTCTCGACGTAGTACCGAGCATCTAACAGCCTCTTATCCTGGTTCAGCGAGGAATTCAGCTGCCGGCTCTTTAGCAAGCTCACGGGAAAGCAGTGCCTCGCAAGGAACAGCACCCTACCGTGTCCTTATGCTCGGAGCTCCAGCTGTTGGAAAAAGTTCCCTCGTTTCACAGTTCATGACATCCGAACATCTTCTCGTCTTCGATACTTCAATCGGTGAGTTTTTTCCTGTTCTTTCCCACTCTACATACTTTTCGTTAAATATTTACTTAGCATCAAAATAAATTTACCATATCCTAGGCTAAAAAATGATTAATATTCCTGCACAGAATTTCACTCATAATCATTATAATATTAAAATAATATTTTATATTATATTATTAATAATTATTATTTAGGAATGATGGCGAACAGATAAACAATTATTTTTTTTATATAAAATTATTAAATTAATTATTTTATTGGCAATTTATTTTTTTAAGTTTATAACTTAATGTTATTAATATAATTTTTTATAATAATTACGAATTTTTTCATCATGACTATTAGGAATTATGGTGAATATCGTAATATAGAAAAAAATGACGATTTTTATGAATATTATTGTTATTATTGACAAAGTAATTCCATCATGTAATCATTGTTTCAATAATATAAATTTTCATTATAATAATTATTCATTGTCGTTATTAACACCGGCTATTATCAAATAATGTCATTTTCATAAATTTATGATTCAATTTACAGCCATCATTGTAATAATAAAATATGCACAATTGGTTCCGTCGATCAAATTGAATTTGAGTCGAAAATGTTGTGCAGAGTCCATCGTGAATTTCATGTATCGTTCTGGTAGAAAAAATGACAAATTATTGAGTTTATTGAAAATGTATTTCGAGAAATTCTCGTGTGTTCGGACATTCTCATGTTTCATTGCTATTATCTTTTTATTTTTTGGAGAAACTTTAACTCAGACGCCGTCCGGCTACGTGCAATAAATTCCAGAACAATTTAACGAGGGGTCTATCCGTTATATATAAATACAGATTGTTAAACGAACGAGGTTTTGGAAGAGAGAGGAGTTACGAGAGGGCTTTAGATCGCACAAGCTTTTGGGTATTCGTTTTATTAGTCGTAAAATTAATTTCTTCGAGCTTTTGCTATACAGCCAATGCACTACATAGGTATATGGATTTTATACACGTACGTACAATGCATTTTTGCCATAAATAAATTGGTTCGAAGAGACAGCTGTGCCATACAAATTATTTATTACCAACGATATTCCAAACTTTGGAACAGAAGATTACCCAATTTTTCCCTGTACCAATTATTTTCGGATTTTCAAAGTTCAACATCGTCACAAAATCTGCATGGAATATCAAAACATTCTTCAACGTCGCCCAACACTCGATTTTTACGCTATTTTACTTTCATTATTCAAATATAATCAAGAAAATTATTTGCCTCCTCTTACCAAGTAAATGGATCGTGCATAACGTACTCGTGCAATAGATACAAAAAAAAATAGAAATCCGGGAAAGCGACCGTGTTATTCGGAACTTCATTCACTCCAATGAGTTCTGCGCTCGTTATTTTTCCGTCCTAATTTACTGAATTTATACGAAATTGAAATTGGAAATATCAAAATTGATAAACAATTGATTTCTTACGACAGAAAATTTTCATAATATAACAATTATTTGGAATCCAATCTGAACCATCATCCTGGCACTAATTTCCGCTCATCGCGTAACATGGACACGATCTCTTCGTAATTTAGCTCATCGCGTCCACTTTTTCAATTGCTATTCCTGTTCCACGTGGTTTTGCATTAAATTCGTATAAATAACGAAAATTTAGATTACAAGTGTAAGGAAAAGGTTCAACGAATTTTTGAGTATTTACAGATTTGGTACAGGAAAAAATAGAAAAATTTAAGGAGGAGACAATGGCCCAGTGGTGACGTGCTCGGCTCACAACCAGCAAGCCCGGGTTCGATTCCCGCCGACACCAATGGATTTTTTTTAAGTGTTTTAAACTGTACTCTCTGTGGTTCGGAACCCAAAGTAAAGTAAAATGTAGGTCCACCGAGTAAGTGTGGAATAAAAAAATTGAGGCAAAAATGAAGAAATGTAAGAACCCGAGAAAAGGGTTTGCATGGAAAACACCATTACTACTACTAGAAAAATTAAAGCAAGCCTTTCCCCAAATTTGCAACGTTCTGAAAGGACAAAAAAGAAGGTTCTTTTCGTGGAATCTCAATCCTCTAGTTTCTGTAGGAGAAACACAGTAGAGAAGGTAATTCGGTTGATTGCAGTAGTGAGTTTCCTCTCGTCGCTTTTCCACTCCATCCGGTTTCGTATATAAGCTTCGGTGACTCATAACTGTAGCTTTGCGACTTTATGACTGGCGGAATAAAGGGAATGAATTTACGAAGGGTCACGAAGCAATGGAAGATTTTTTTGTCGTCTGCTCTTTTAAAATTCGACATTTACGAGGCTCTCCCAAAAGAAGCTTATTTTTTTGTAATTATTTAATGATATTCGTAGCTACGTTTGATGGATTATTCACGGTATCCATCTCGTTGAGATGTGAATTTAATTATAGAAGATTTCGAGATTTGTAGGAAATAAAAAAATGTATTAAAAGATGTTCGTTTATTTTTAATTATAGCGATGATTTATTCCATCACATTCGTGGAATCAGTCTATTAATTAATTAGGAGAATGGAGAAAATAAAATTGAGCCAATTTGATTATTTTTCTCGCACCAACGATCCAAGACTCGTGTGACTTCATCAAGCTCGTTAATTAATTAAGGGATTGACAGGTTGCTGCATTAAATAATGAAATTCCCATGAAACGAATTTATCACACCCAAAGAATCTTTCCTCTAATTCGCCCCTCAATAATTCACAATTTATTTTTTTAATTTTTCCAATTAGAGATTTGAATCATGTCACTCAACAAAGTTCTTGGAAAAAAATGAAAAAACTCTCTTCCTCGTGTTTCCTGTTTTTACAATAATCTTCGTTAAAATAAAAAGGAATCTGGCGGAAATGTGTTACAGATGACGAGTCCGGCGAAAAAACCGTGAGTGTCCTGTTGGCCGGGGAAGAATCGGAATTGACATTTATCGATCATTCCTACGCGGACATGGCGGTAAGTTGTCATTATTGAATATTCACAAATACAAATTTACAGCGTACATTAAATAATTTTCGATGCTTCATCACCGATTAAAATTCTCGAGGCAATTAGCGGACGATATTAAAGTCATTATGCGTGTTTAATGGCTCGATCGTTACTCGGTATCTGAGGAACGAAGCAAACTCAAAACATAACCAAAAAGTACAGTCAATTTGAACCACGAAAAAGATGTTTTTGAAGAAGCGTCAGAATAAATTTCACCAAGAAATTTCGCCTGAAAAAAATGGCTGGCAAGGAAATGAGTGAGAGGGGACTTCGCAGATAATTTAAGGGAACGGAGCGAATGAAAGGAAGACAGAGGGAGATGATACATTGACTAAGAGACATGACAAATTACGTATTAACCTTGGATCAATTGGACGCGTCGTTTTCTATCCTCCTCTCTCTCTCTCTCTTCCTGTCTTTCTCCCTGTATTCCTTCAAGCAAGACTAAAAGCCCAATCGATATTTCATTTTGCCAGTAGCTTTATATACGTCCTAACATCGTTACCTACAGACAAAGTTGCGAGAGGGTGTAAAAGACAAGACCTCTCTTGCCTTTCTCTCCACCTATTCAAAAGTTGGCTCGAGTTGTTAGGGAGCTTTTCCATTTTGTTCTACTTAAGCAAATCTATACAACTCAAGGTAATGTTCTATTAGTCCATGGACATGCACAATACCTTTCCACACACATGCACCTAATTATCAACAATAAAAATAGCATTTTTGAGCTTTAACTCGATATTTATCAGATAAATAAATAAGTTGGCGACTTCAAACAATACCAAAGCTTAATGATTATCAACGTCGCTATATTGAAGCTTTAATCTCTCGCCTTTGCTATGTTCGTTCGTTCGCTTGCACAACTCTATGTGTGAAAGGATGGAAAAAAAATGCTAAAAAATAGTGTGGACTCGTGCCAAGGAAACACACCGTTTACGACCCCAATCGGTTGTAAAGACCGTACCCATATCCAATCAATATATGTATATATTTATACGAAGATGGAGAGAACCATAACGTACGCTTCGCCACGACTCGGGCTATGATTGCACACACGTGTTTCCAATAATCGCCTAGTGTTCTAGCCAACAGGAACCCCCATAATCCTTCCCTCTATGTATATATTATATGTACTGAAAGCCACGACGTTCGAGCAGAATTCGATTAACGCTTTCGCCTGTTTCTACCTCGAGAATCTAATCTTTCCTTTACGCGGCCTCGATCCCACTTTTCTACTTCTATAGTTTAAATCGTATTTTGTGTTGATAGTGATTGTACCGCTGTGCCAGCAAACACGTGCAACTTGCTCCGTTACATACCTTGGAATTTCCTTTTGTTAAGAATTAATGAAGATAATGACGTGGAAACTGGAACGACGAAAACAATTTGTATCGGGATGAGTGATTAAAATAAAAATTATCAAGGTCCCTCGTAAACGAGTAGAAATTTGAAAGGTTTCCAACCATTTCCCTCGCGCCATAAAGTTATCGTTGCGTGTCCTTGAAATTTGCTTCCAGGTCCGAACTCGAAATTTGAAATTTAAAAATCTCTTATCATTTTTTTCAACAGAAACTACTTCAGAAAATTTTTTTTAAAAAATCTGTAATATTCTTCGAGCCCTACCGAGTTTGGAAAAAAATTGGTATTGCGATCGTCGCAATTTAGATAAGTGGATGATGGAGTTTTTTCTTTCGAAAAGTAAGAAATTTAGTTATTCACTTATTTGTAGCTTTTCTGCAATAAATAAATAATGCCGGTTGATATTTTTTCAAATGGATTAACGCCTCAGCAGGAATCGGTAAAAAAATGAGTTTGAAAAACGGTTTAGTGACGATAAATACGAGGCGCTAATTTGTTGATTTCCGTTTCGCTTCGTTGTTTTTTCGTGTTGTCGTTCCATCCGATTACATCGATTCTTTTATTGTTTTATTTGAAATTGAACATCAAACGCTATGTCCGATCGCAAATAAGCGATGGGAACAAATTGTCCGAAAATTCGGGTCAGTTGGATGAAGTTAAACGAACGCGTGTTCGCTACTCTTTCAATTTGCACACGTACGATACACACGAGCGAAGAAAGCCCGAGGGCACTTCTCTCGTTTCGTTTATTCGACGTACAGTTAATTATTTACCTCGTTAATCGATCCACGGTGACCGTAAACGTCCTCCTATCGAACTGCATGTACTTTATGCGGACACAGCTATACATAGACTCGAATATACTGCACATTACGTTTATATGTATGCATTCAACCACGTGGACATTTCCGACCAATCACCGATGAGAAAGCCCTCTTTGCGGACCCATCATCAACCTCGGAACTATCTGCAACTTGTCTACACAGTCCAAACACGTATAGCCCTTTTCTGCTTCTCTGTATATTTACAGCTCTCCCTCATTATTGCCCCTGGCTCTCTCTCTTGCTACTGGCATTCACTAATTCAACACAGGAGTCTTTACGACTTTTGTTTGCTATCAAGAGACGCGGTAGCGGCTCGACGCTACCAAGCCCCATCGCACTTCTTATATACAGTAAAATAAGCGTTTTGTGACGTCACAGAAACTTTAAATCGTCCTGACAGAAAAATAAATTGAGGGAAAAATCTCATAATCGATTTCAATTTTCTACGATTTTTAATCTTTCGAATGGTCTTCGGTTGAAGAGAATCCGTTCAGCCAATCAAGAAAAATCTAACGTTTAAGATTTTGGTCCCGCATTTTGGCAACTTTTCGATTTCTCCGCTTTTCTTCGAGTCGGAAGGACGTAAGCCACGCCTGCTTACGTTTTTCTATGTATACATAAATACACTACGAGCGTATGAACCGAGAAAATAGCAACTTTGTTCACGTAGGCTCGATTAATCGACCAAAGGATAGCCCAGCAATAACAGAAGAGATACTCATTGTCAAATAATTGGAAGATAGTTCCCTGGAGCTACTCACTGAAACGTGCAAATGAAGAAAGGTTTCGAGCTCCAATGGAATCGCTTAATTACATTGATTATCAAGTTTTTTTTTGCATGGGCAGTCTGTAAACGAAGAGAATCTGCCAATGAAAGGATATGCCAGCCTTTCGATTTCTCGTCTGACTGGATAACGTTTTTACTACTTTTTTCTCCGATAAAACTTTCCAAGTGCTGATTTTTCTAGCGGTTTTTAACTCGTAGCTCGCTAATTCACCCCATGAATTATCGACTTTCTATTCTCTCGTGATTGCCTCGTTTGTACTCTCGACTAATTAAATCCAACGTTATTAGTCGAGTCAATCTCCGAGAGCATCCCCGCAAACAGACATGCCAAGATGCACTCCAGACTCAAAATTACTTTGCTGTATATTAACAGATGCTTCTGTCTCGTCTCGTCTTATGATGCATCACCCGAGAGAACCATTAAGTATTAACGAGATACGAGTGCACAGACTCTCGAGTGCATACTCCTTATATGCTGATGAAAAAGCGAGAGCCAAGGAGAAGGAGAAATAAGTATTTTAACAAACATAACTTAACGGACGAGTCATTAAAAAAAAAGGTCAAAAAGTCACTTCAACGTCACAAGTTTCTGTTCTGTTTTTTTTTTATTATTTCTACGTATAATCAATTGTTCAATTGGTCGAGATGAGAATCTCATTCAAATTCTTCGCGAAAAAATAAGCGAACAAACGAAGCATTCCAGTTCCACGAAACTGACGTGAAAGCCACAATTTTTTCCCCACAAGTCCATGTACGAAACAACGACCAATAAAAAGACAAATAATCTCCCATCCCAAATAACCTCGTTGCAAAGAAATTTTATGAGACGAATTTGCGAAAAATTGAGATCTTCTCAATGTTCACGACCACTTTGTGCCGTTCCCGTAATATTGTCCTCATCACGTTGCACATAAAAACGAAATCTATTCAACTGGCTCTTCCCCTACAGCGAACCATAGTTACTGGCCTTTTCGTGAAGGTTTCTGATCTCGAAGCTCTTTTCCCATAGAATAATGATGAACCCCAGTAAATTTCGACTGAGACAACAACAGAATGTTTGTTGCTTTAACTTCAACAATATTTCAGCGTTAAATGAGAAAAAATGAGTGAAACATTCGAATGTTTGTGCATTGAATAAACTCTTTACGTTACGTTTACGTTAGGTTTGAAATTGACATGGCAGAACTAATTAATGAATCAATTACAAAGACCACCAAAGCAATTAAAAATATTCATCGTTTCGTACTCCGTTCTCCATTTTTTCAAATATTCTTGTTCATGAATTTTCATCACGTGGCATGCATACAAATAAAGAGAAAACACGAAACAACTGTTACAATCATGTGATGAATAATTAGTGTCCATTCATTGGGTAGAGAATATTTTTTTACCAACTACAACTCTGACTCACTTTTTAGAAATCCTTCGGACAAAAAGAATGTCAAGGCAAAACAGGGAATCCTCGTCCGCGTTTAATTAGTTTTTGGAAAAATTCAACGTTTGTTTCGTACCTGCAAATCTCTCTCGAATCTCAGAATCTCGGGGACGCTTTAAATGATAATTTAAAGCTTCAGTTTTGATAATTTCCCATATTATTAGCTCGCAATATCACGACGGAATCGCGTTCGTATGCCACGTGAGACAGTTTCTAAATTAACAGCGACAGTTTCTTCGGAGTTACGTAATTATTAAAATATTGTAATTTAACAACGTCGTAACCATAGTTAAATAAATATTGCATTATTATTACGATAATTTTGAATATTCACTCCAAGCAATAAAATGTTATTTCAACTGGAATTTCGTAACGTAAATATTCGCACGAACTATATGACGAGGTATAGCAATTCACACAATGCTGAATAATCTCTCGGAGTGTGTTGGCAACGACGCGTGAAAGAAAAAGTAATTGTTCGATAAACCGTTACGGAATACTCGTGATAACGCTTCGGACCAAAAAAAAAAATTGTTTCGCTATCCAAAAATGAAAAAATGAATAAAAATTGAATTCCCAAATGTTTATCTGTCTTTGAATAAATAAGAGTTATTATTCTGCGTTTCTAATGGTCGTGCTGTAGTCTCACGTTGGATTGACCCAGATTGCCACATGCAGTTGATCTCCCTGTCTATTTACTGTCATTTTATTTATTCTCTCTCTCTCTCTCTCTCTCTCCCTCTCTCTTCTGTTCATCGTGGAAACAGATTGTAGTCCCTTCGCTCATTTTCACAGTAAATTTAATCGTTACTCAATTAAGCAAAACTTTTGGTTAGATATAAAATCGATATTTTTAATCAGAGACCTACACGATCGTAAATAATGTAGAAATAAATTGGACAAACACTTGTGTTTGATAAATTGTGCTTAATTATTTATTTAACTGAATATGAGAACAGCAGCTCGAAATATAGAGACACGAGATCGCGTATTTCAGGAGCTCTCACTTTATGTGTACATCGATAGGACATAAAAGTTTCTAGGATCCTGATGGGAAATTGCCCATTCAACGTAGGTAACGGCAGTTTGAGTATTTTCAAGTTAAAGTGATTGGATCGAACGATCCGTTTTCAAATCTAGTTACTTCGAAATAGTTCTTTCATCGTGAACCTAAAAAGTTTTCATGACTTTCGATACTATTGATTCATGAAGTTTGAGCTCAAAAGACTTTGCACAAAATTGCTAACGGTCTGTATTTTCCGTAACGAGATTGCATGACATTTAACCATCCACTTTACAAGCAACCACTCATGACTTAGAAATCTAATAGCGATACGCTTAAAACTATTGTGACTGGAAATGAGTCTGCTCATTTTTTCCAACTGCCAGAGAGAAAATCAAGTTTTCTACAATTATGTGTTTGAACGTATCTTCCTGGGAATCACAGTTTTCGCGATCCACTGGGAAAACAAATTCCGCCTGTTTTTTTTTTAGATGGGGCTCAAATGCCAAGTCTCCCCCTGCGGCCCCGAAAACTCGGCTTCACACGCAGCCTGCCTACGCAATAAAAAAGAAAATCGCTGCCCACTCGAAATGCACGTTTGACCTTTCTTCACGATTCTTTGACTCGACCGTGTGTATCAACCTTCATGATGCTTTCATATTTTTCGTAATCCAGTGACTAAATAAATAAAATGGAATAATAATGACGTCTTTGTTCCTCTTTTCTCGCGATGTTTTTTTTTATCTCGTGGTTGAAAGGCGATCCCGGTGAGCTACGTCGAGACTTTCTGATTTTTTCACAACTCTCAAACTTTGAAAGATCAAATTTGACTTTTCGAGAGTGACAACGATCTCTATTAACTGAATATTCTCCGAGAAATTGTAATTTATCCAACAAACTAACTGGAAAAATAAAAAAAATTGAATGGAATGGCGTCATTCCGAAATTCTCGTACACGTTCGACCGTTTCTTTCTTTCCTTTTCCCTCTCTTTCTCTCTCTCTCTCTCTCTCTCTCTCCATTGCCCGTTCCAAGGAGGGAGAAACCTATGTCAAAAGTCAACTTGGCTTTTCTCGTGCTGTTTCATGCCCAACGACGTAACGAACGCCGCGAGTTATTCGCACGAGATGAAAGCCCGCGAAAGTCCTTTTTTTATTTTTGCTCAAGCTTTTCTCTTCTTCCTCGCCTTCGAAACAACTTTAGCACGCAAAGTTTTGAGTCCTCACACTTTTTCACCAACCTGACACATTTTTTCTCTCTTTATCGTCGCCGTCTCATCCCGAACCACTTTTTTCACCACTCCGGTTAATTCTTAATGCAAACAGCACCGAGCACGTGTGTTTCCTCGAAATTTGCATTGTACACTTTTTATTCCATTCCTAAAGCCATTCCATCTTTTCCACCGTTTTTCCTTTTTCGTCGTTACTTTATTCTTTCCTCTCTAATTGCAACGAGTCGCTCGAGTTTCCACTTTTGCTCATCCTTTTCACGCAGAAATATCCATACGGCGAAAAAGCGAATCCTTGCATTTTAATTATCCTCACAAAATCAGCGAACAACAAACTATCCCTACGAAATAAAATACCCGCGAGCTTATGAAATTAGGACCATTAACATTTTCTTCTCGAATGACTTCTCTTGGGAAACAAAAAAAAATAGCGCTTTACTAGACTCGGTATTTACACGAACGATTGTAAACGATGAGGAAAATTCTTCGTTCGTGATTATGGCGGAGCTACGAAGAAAAGGATAGCGACAGTTTTAATCCGTAGAGTGGCAAGCGGAACGTGTCGAGATTAATCAAATTTCTTCTTTTCCTGAACAAAGTTTGCGAAGAAAAAAGTCTCGTTAAGTTTGCGGATAAAATGTTTTATTGTCGCGAGTCTCGGAAACAAATTGAGCGAGTAACCAACTTTTTTGCACGCGAGAGTATTTTATGCAATATTGTAACGAACAATTACTTGGTAGTTTGGAATTAGAGAAACGTTGGAAAATAAATTGTTATTTCTTTGGGTTACAAAGCTCATGCAGCGTTGCGCGATTATTAGGATATTCGCTCCACGTTTGTTGACGCTCACCGAGTGCCCTATTACTTTAGCACTTTTCCTTTGGCTTTGCCGAGTTGTTCTGTCGACAGTAAAAATAAAAACAAAATATTTGATGTGAATCCACGCCAGGCTTCTGAGAAAGAAACTCTTTGCTCTTTGCTATTTTTTGGCCAGAGTGCCAAAAGTTCTCAGAGGGAATTTTTATTTCTCCATGTAAATGCTTTTCTGTGAGACCAGGAAAAAAATCTCCTCTCGACACGAGGAAAGGAAGTGAAAAAACGAAGGGAAATGCAAAAGGAAAGGGCCGATGAAGAGCGAATCCCTAGTCTCTAAAGTTTTCTTTAATATTCATTCACAGCAAAAGATTTCGTACATAAATCGCAAGGATTTTTCCCTCCTCTCTCAGGATAAGATACCGTCATTGCTCCCAAATTTTTCAGTGTCCTTGGGACCTCATTCCTACTCCATCATTGGCTCGCTTCCAATGCGAAAACGGTTCATTCCCAAGAGAAAACGACTCACAGAGAGCTTCATCAAAATCTGTATCGAAATTCGTCATCTTAACTTTTTTCAACCCCATTTTTCCCCATCGTTTCAACTTTTATCTCCAAATGATCAGGACCCGAAACTTTCAAAATAGAACACATTACCCCCAGCCACGCGCATAACTAAAACGCAGAGAAAAGGTGAATGGAGGCTGACGAGGTACTCGAGTGTACACGTCAGTATATTTCTTTAGTCAACTCTTTCGGAATTCCAACTTTTATCATTTTCCATGTATGAAAATCTCGGTACCAAAGAATACTCTAGAGATTTCGTTATTTTTTTTTCTGCCGTCACGATATCGAGGCAACAATTTTTTTTCTGACGTAGACATTTTTTTCCAATAAAATTCATCGTCCCGAAAGCCTTCTCAGTGCAGTCACGTGTTCTCTATTAATTTTTCGGTATAAATTGCGCGGTAATCTTCAACAGAAATGTAGAAACTCATTATTTTTCAGCCAAAACGTTTAATAAGAAAGTTCGACTGCACGAAGAGACAATCTTGTCCTTTGTATCGTTCTATCTCCGAAAGTAAATTGTTTAAATTCTCAATGTTTGGAAACAAGCCTCCTCCCATGTTGCACGCAGTAATTTATAAAAAATTGAAAAAAATCTGCAGAAAAGTTTCAGAGTTATTTCGTAAATGATGAATTTCTATGAATTTAAAATTTTCTAATGATCACATCGAAATCTTCTTGAAATTCAAAAAATTCTGGAGGATAACGCTTCGTCAAGATGGCTACCTTAAAAGTGACAATTATACGTTTCTCGGAAATGGAAAATCTTTATCGTTCGTGACATTTTGCTATATTGAGACAAATCGAGAGAATGTAATAAAATAAAAAATGTTTGGCGAGGTTGTCGTAATAATAGAAAATATCACATCGATTCCTTTTACGAAACGTTGAGTTGTCACTCGCAGAATCGCGGAGTCTCTATATAACGAAAAAGACTGTAGATTCTCGCTAAATATGTGGCAGTTCAGAGTTTACGAACTGGCCCTTGGAACGGACGTTTCATCGAACTCCATCTGGGACTTTGGATCCGCGATAATAACTATTTTATAACGAAACGAATATAGCTCAATAATCGGTTCGACCGAAGGGAAACGTCAAAAATATCCAGCAACCCGTTCGAGGATCGATGTTAATTTGACAATTATGTAAAAAGTGATGAATTTTGCGCTAAATTTAAAATACTTGGTATTCCACCCTCCGGCGACAATATGAAGCGTGAACGAGAAATTACATCACTGCGGGTTATTCCCGAAACTGTCGAATAAACTCATGAATTTTCGTAAATCAGGACAATCCAGCTGTTTATTGTGACAGATATTTCTGTGTATCGCTAATTGATGTACTTAATCAATTTTTTCATTATCACTGATTAATGTACGATTAAATTTTGCCACGACCGAAATTTTTGCCACCAGGAATTTCCGAGCCCACGGTGTCGAATAAACGAAATATTCGAATATATATTTTTTGACAACAAATTTTTACATTCATGTTTTTATTTTTGTTGATAATGGAATAAAACAGAAGCAACCGTGAGGATTACTCAAATTCGAAAATCCGAAATGTTTCCATTTTTTATTATTTTTTAAGGAGAACAAGTTTTATTTATAATTTCATTTTGCCGCGTTATACCTTTCGAGCTTTTGCAGAGTTCATGCTCTTCTGTATAACCGAGAACGAGTAAATTCAAATTTGGCAAAATTCATTCCACCAGAAAGAGAAAATAAAGAAAACGACAGAACGTTGATGTTACTTTGAGAAAAAGACTCGCAAACTCGTAAGTACGTCGAAAAGTATTTCTCCACTCAGGGTATGCTATAGGAAAGCCAGTGCCGTTACCAACATAACGTTTTGAAGTGAAATAAAAAATGAAATAGTAAAAATGATGCAACGAAACGAGAGAGCAGAGACACAAAATGCAAAAGGCTTTACAAATTGGTAGAAAAGAATTTTTCCGTGTGCTGCTTTCTTCGTTAGTTTCAGGAAAACTAACAAGCACATTATTTTAGTACGAAATATCATAAAATATCTTCAAATTTTATGCTTTTCATACATTTTTGTAAATAACGCTTGAGTCTCGTTCGCGATAAGAAAGGAATTGGGAAAAATGCTAAAGGATTATTCCAAGTGTTTGGGAACGAGAAATTTTTGTCAGGGTCGATCCCTCCGAGCTATAAATTTTGACGTCCTTCAGAACGAAGCCTCGTAATGAAAAGAAGGTTGAGAAATGCTGCACGTCGATTTTGTAGCCTGGTTTTATAAATCGAAAAGTTTGGGCTCAGAGGGAGCACTGAAAAGTTTGGTAGAACGATAGTCGTTATGTAAGTCTCTTATCTGCATTGAAAGGCAAGTTTTCTGGTGAAATTTGGACGAGTTAGCAGGTCATCTATAGATATAGAGACTTCGACATTAATTTAATTCTCACTGATCGCTCGTCGTACCATCCTCGTAACCTTAATTTTTTCCGAACTTTCGACTTTTGGAACAGAGCCAAATAACGAATCTTCATTTGGATAAGTCCTTCCTAATCTGTGCAATTAAAATAAATAACTTTGCAGCAAGAAGATATTCTGTAATTTCCAAAACGAGAGTTCTCAAGGAGTCTGCAAAATGCATCGACGAAGATCCACGAAATTTCTTCACCGGAAAAAAAAATCCAAATAAAAATGAAATTTCTCCCAAAATTTCCATGACTCCCAATCATTGATCTCAAGACACTAAATAAAAAAAAAAAAAACACATGTCAATTGCATTCGAGATAAATTGGAATCGGCTTCCAATTGATTTCGAGCTCAATCTCAAGAACCAGTCAAATCCATTATTCTCGGATATCAGACACGTAGAGTCGCTCGATTAATTCAATGTTAAATTATCCATCGAAACTGTCAAGTATCCTATATCTCTGCTATCCGTACATACGTATATTTACCGTGTATATATCTTCGGGTTTGTCACACCTCGGTAACCAGGTCTTTGATCAAAGATTCTCTGTAGCAGGATTGCTAATTGATTATAAATCCTGAACAAGCGTGTTTCTCTTGAATTATTAGTGTTGAGCGTGAACATGCAGCAATCGGCGTGTCTTATTATTTGCCAAGTACTGCGCGTCGAATTAGGCGAGCCCTCGAGTTAACGTATTACTATGACAAAACGACTTTATTTAGGATTCTTTCAAAATTTAGTATAAACGTTCTTGCTACCAAAACTAACAGTTTTCTCCTATGAAGAAACATTTTCTGACGTTTAGAATTTGAGATATTTCATTTCCAATTTGTTTATTTTTCCCATGTAAACGCGTGTCAATTGAAGTCACGTTTCGTTAAAAAGTTGCAAGAAAAAAAAACAAAAGAAACGCGACTCGAATTTACACGCGTTTAGATGGGAAAAATAAACAAATTGGAAATGAAATATCTCAAATTCTAAACGTTAGAAAATTTTTCTTCATGGGAGAAAACTGTTAGTTTTGATGCCAAGAACGTTTATACTAAATTTTGAATGAATCCTAAATAAAGTCGTTTTGTCGTAGTAATACCTTAAAAGGACCGAAGTCTCGTCAAAGACGAGATTTGCATTCAGCAAAGCTGGAGATTGCTATAAAGTACAAGTGCGTTTGTACTCATGTCTGTGTATGATTTTAATACATAGGGGTACATGGGTATGTATTTATGTGGGTAAAATGACGTGACGAGAGTGGTAGTTGAAGGCGCAAGCTTGGGCCAAACGCTAGAAGCGATGGAAGCTAAGAGAAGAGCCATTATGTCACGCGGGCTTGAATTCAATTAATATCGAATTTGTGGTTGAACGTCAGGACATTTGCCACCCTCGCCAAGCTCACGGTACACCATCGGAGCTTTCAAGTTTCCATGAGTAACAGTAGCTCGCGTGACGTCTAACTATACGTCGAAATATCGAAAGTTTGGACAAGTGAACGCACTGCTGTGACGAAAAGCTACAGATTTGGCGAACCTCCTCCATTCCAACCGTTCCGAAGGATCGATTTTCAATTTGCAGCTGAAAAAATGATAATTATGATTTATAGAAAATTAACAAGAATCCTTTGTTGCTCTGCGAGCACTGCATGGCTGAGCAGTCACCCAACCATCAACTGACCTCACCCAAGGAAGCCAAACTTTCCTGATGGCTAAAGCCACACAGCGATGCTGATGAGTTTCAAAGGATCAAAGAAAATTTCATTTGATTCTGCGGTCTTGTTGTATAATCTGGTAAATTACACTTAACTTTTGTATATCGAGTCTTTGCAAATTCGGTATCTAGGATATTGCATCACGGATGGACATGAATTTTCGTCATGGCTGGTTAAATTCATTGATCAACGTCAATACGAAAACAAACGAGGGCCCATAGTCCAAGAGGATTTCTGTCGGAAACGTGGCTGCGTGGGTATGCGCGGAGATCTTGTCGTTTCGATATGATGGCTAAGCCATATTCAATGCTATAGGGAGGATCGATCCAAAATCTTAACACTCCATCGTCCGATACACATACATTAACGAAACTGGATGTACGACGTGAATCTTCACGATATCATCACCCATTGTCCCCTGGGATCAAGTTCCACGTCAGGGTCAAATTTAATTATTAAGTCTCTATGGATATTCGACGCGATACATAGGCTCAGCCGATCCTGTGTCACATAAGCGAGGAATTCAATATTACGAGAAACAACGGACGACCACCGGACCGAGGGAAAGAGAGAGAGAGAGAGAGAGAGAGAGAGAGAGAGAGAGAGAGAGAGAGAGAGAGAGAGAGAGAGAGAGAGAGAGAGACAGGGATTTGAATCAAATTGGCAAATTGTATTCTGCTTCATTACCTCGACCAACTCATAACCCCCTTAATATTGATAAAGGCCATGCGAACAATAAGCTCGTTTACATTTATGGACACATATTTATTTACTCGCCCGGAAATTATTTATCACGTGTCATCAAACAATATGCTAGAATTTAAATAACGAGTCAATCTCGTGTCAACACGATAGCGTATGGATTCAACGTTCTCTCATGTTTTCGTTACAAATGATATTTTCATTATTACGATCCATTCCCGTTTTTCGAAACAACTGTCCGAGACTTTTCATTTTTTATGTTCTGGAAAAATCGTACGAGTGACGTACAGCAATTATAGTCTCGATCAAAAATTCAGCTGATGAAAAATCTGCGGAGTGAATTAATTACATTTTTCAGCAGGCGTAGCAAGTTGAATTTTTTGACTTTTTCAACTAAAATTCTCGAAACGATACACCACAATATATTCGATATGTTTTTCTCATTTTTTTATCAGAACTGAAAACTATTCCGCTGGGGGACTGATCGAATCTGTTTTGGAAAGAGAAGGTTTTCTATTTCATGTCAATTTGTTTCGCAAGTTTCAAACACAAACCTGAAAAACAATAATTAAAGCCTCGTGGGTTCAGCGAACCTGCCACCATTTTAGAGCCTCGAAAAAGAGAGAGCGAGAGACATTTAGCGATGGAAACAAATTTGTCGTATATCCAGTGAAACGAGCATTTTTCAGGAGACCTTTTTACCCTCGATTCCCCGACTGACCAGCCATCCGAGAAGAAAATTCAATTCGGTTCTTGTATATTTATGAATCGATTGTATGAAAAAAAAAGAAAATTGGAAAAACGCAGTCAAACTCCGTGAAACCATTAAGAGTCGTAAAAAAGATTTGGACTGCCAATAAAAATGAAAAGTGTCGTCTGACACTCGTCACGTCTTTGGCAACGATGGGAATTCGTCGAATGTAATATTTTCCGGGGAAAAAATATTCATGGATTTTTGTGCAGAACTCACGACGATCGAATCCCTTCGAGGACGCACATACCCGTGTCAAAAGATTCGTCTTCAAATCTTATTGTCACTGATCTGTCAGTTGGGGTCGATTTTGAAAAGCCTCATATGGATATAGTGGGAAAATCCCCTAGTACACGGTGCCAATTCGAATAACAGATTGTTTCTCATCGACATGTGTCCATTTCGTGCAACGACGGTAAAACAAAAAAAAAGTGTCGACGCAGCGATCCTGGCAGGTCACGAAAAGGAGTCGTCGAACGAACGAGAACCGAGGGGACACGAGCAAAAAAAAAAATCGGAAAAATATAAACCTTGACTCTTGCTCGATTGGATTTTTCTGCGACACCTTCTGTCGTCTGCCCGCTTCGGACCCACAATATTGAAGCCCCTTTTTCACCTACGACCCCGAGTCACCACCAACACAATTCGCACGCGTTTTCCAAACTACACACCATCAGATAATCCCTCCACAGCAATCTTATGGCTAAAGAATTTCTAGGCAAGCAAACGACAAAGTTGGCATTAGGATTGACGATTGCGAAGAAATTTATTTAA
Source organism: Hyposoter dolosus (assembly GCA_963921915.1). NCBI lineage: Eukaryota > Metazoa > Arthropoda > Insecta > Hymenoptera > Ichneumonidae > Hyposoter > Hyposoter dolosus. The sequence continues at coordinate 4,741,971 of OY998138.1, read as the reverse complement.
AAAAAAAAAACAAAACGAACGTGCATTTTGTTTGTTTCGAAAATGTGAAGCTTTAGCTTCTTAATTAGGTCAAAATCGAATCGAGTAAAAATCTGTCTTGAAAAAACTTTGAAAAGAGAAAAATTTAACTTGCCCATCGTTTGGAGTTGAAAAACGCTGGGAATTTAAATAACGGATGTAGCAAAAGTTGGTTCTTCGCATTTTTTCCTCCTTAATCGGGTATTACCGGTGTAATTAAGCGTCGGAACGAGGCTTGCTCAAATATAGTTTGCGTCGTCAACATTTGGCGAGAAACAGGTATATATCCATCTGCCTCTCTATACGTACATCTATTCCCGACGCCTCTTTGAATCTTTCGCGTTAATTGAAGCTCGTTATCCATCCCGTGATAACGAGATCCGGACGTTAATTGTCTCTCGACTGACCGCGCGATCGATGCAGTAGACGTTCGAGCTCATCGCAAAAATTCTACTGGTCTCTCCGTCTGCTTTATTTTTGGACTTAATTGTCCATCGTATTGTTCATCAATTCTATATTTTCGTGATGAACATTTATAACAACAAACATTATTCACAATTTCAAGATTCACACTCTTGGAGATCGATTTAGTAAAAAAAAATCAAAGCAACAATAAACAATTAAAAAAAAAAACAATAAAAATTAATTATTTATTGCAGAATTTGGATTATTGTCCGACGATTTACGATGAAATTATGAAATAAATAAGTTTTTTTTATTCTACGCGATTCTAGGAACATGTACATGTAAAAAATGTCCAACGGTCACGATTTGTTGATAGCACAAATACCGCGTACGGATAAACAATCGAACTCGACGTTTTTTTATGAAAAAATTCATTTTTTCCTAAACAACTGCGAACGTCGCAATAGTAATTTATTTACGAACTCCAAACCCTTCGAAAGACCTACACGAAAGTCCTACACTCAACAGGAAATCCGAACTTAATGGGAAACTTTAACGAAGAATTTTCTTACAGAGGTTCGAGAGAAAAAATAAAACGTTACGAAACAACGTGGTTTTTGTCAACTTTTATAATTCCTACGTTTCGTATAAAGTTGAAACAAGTAGTTTACCATCTCTTTCGTGATCTCGCGTGACAGAAGAAAATTTACGCGAAGCTTAAACGTCGGGAACGAGTGGCACTTGAAAAGCCAGAGCGTTTCAACCAAGTCCAAAGTGCCTATGGTTACCAAGTGTACCTGAATCTCAAAGGACCATACAACACATACAAGTACATTTCATATATATATATATATATATATATATATAAATAATACCCCAGACAAGTACATTATATTTGGCACGCTTTCTCTTCCTCGTAAGGGTCAAAGTTTAGGAAGCCCTCAGGTGCTACTTCGTTAGCATGTACATAGTTCAACATAATCTTAGTGGTAAAAGCTCCTCCGTTCATAAGATGTACAGTGAAATCAGATAGGAAGATGGAGAGAGAGAGAGAGAGAGAGAGAGAGAGAGAGGCGTGTTACGAGTTTCTTCAACAAAGGGTTCATCAAGGTTTCTTAATGATTATTCTAGTAATAAGGAAAATCATTGGGTGGCAGGAATTGTCGTTAAATTGTAATAATTCACACGACGATTTCCGGGCTTGCGCTTTAAAATAAATTAAACGAGGTTTCGATTTATAATTCAAAGAGCGACGAGATGTAACTGTCGCGATAACGAGTACGTCCGTTGATCAAAAGGTGTCAAAGTTCAGGGCGGAATGAAGAACGCTAAGAGAATCATAATCCTTGCTTCGTGATAACAAACAGCTCCAACCTCACAAAATTCAATTATTATTGAAAGTGGAATTTTAACTATAGCATCGAAGCTCCGACATAACTCTCGCGATGAGTTTCATCGCGGAGCAGGGAGACACTGAGAAGGCTGCACACCGTAAAATCTTCTCGCCGCAAACTTTAATTATCCTTTCAACAAATTCCATTACGATAAAGTTTACGACTCGGCTATGTCTTTCTCACTCGCGTTCTCTTGTTCCCGAATACTCGCATTTTATCTGTGTCTCTGCACGTGATGGACGACAAGGGAGATTTTCTTTCTCTCTTCGCGTGGATCGCAGCGAGGAAGCATCAGGTCAGGAAACTTTGATATTCCTCCCTATTTTTTCATCTTTTCTCTGTTTCTTTCATAGAAACTCTCAGGCACGTTTTCATCGTTAAATAAACGACAAAAATTTCAGTTTTTTTTTTTTTTTATCAATCATTAAAAGATTCCTCGCAAAAGTCTCAATCGTCTCACGTTTCCAAGTCTCGTGACAATTACGTCGTCAAGTTTAGGACGCAAACATTAATTGGTTGATTAACGAACGTCGATTAGATCGGACGAGCAACAGCTCTCGACCCTCCCATCAGTTTCAAACTCGATTTTACCTTTATTTGTATAATTAATAACCCTTTGTCCCTCTCCTCGAACTCCAGCTTTTACGCACGAGCTGGGCAACGATCCTCGCGATCCGAGCAAACGTTTGCGGCGATTAATTATTCACCGCCGTACAGCAATCAACGATAAAGAATTTTTCAAATCGAATTGTAATAACTTTGCAGCTAACTAGTGAAAAAAAAAAACGATTTCAACAAATTAACGCTTCCTCAGAGTCTCAATCGACTTCCGGAACGATAGAGTCAATATATTCCATCGCATAGAGTCTTAATGCGAATCAACGTGGGTTTCGTATACTCCGGATCAACGTTACTCTCTCTATATATACATGCGGTATTATAAAAATGAATTTTCTCGAATGAAGCCACGCTGTAGGAATAATGGAAACGCCGATGATTCAATGCTTCAGTCTGGATCGACCTTTCTTCGGAATTTATTTTTCTCATCGTGGATAAGTGGAAAAAACGAGAAAGCGATTGTACCGAGAGAGACACTTTCATTCACCTGACTCGCTGCGACGCAGCCAAGAGTCGAGACGATCTATAAATGTTTTTTTTTTTGTCAAAGGAACACGTATACAGCTATTCATACTTCGATTATCCGACATATAGATGTACGTAAACTAGAATAGCGAATTCTTTCTCGTTCCGACAATAAGTCGATCGTACGAAAGTCCCACAGAATCTTCCCTTCAACCTTTTCTCTATCTCTCTAGGAATTATATGCTTTCGTACTTTGCGAAAAGGCTTTTGTGCAAACTAAAGCACATGTCGTTATGACAGTTTTTTTTTTTTTATACGAGAAATACCTATTGTGAATAACAATTGCCAAGTGAAGCGGACAGGGAAAACGAAGTCGTTATGGCACTGCTGGAAGAAATGAAAAAGTTATATAGAGCCGAGGGTTCTCCCTGGAAAAAAAAAACTTCTGGGTTCATTTGTCCGAAGGCTCATTTCCTTTTATATCGAATTTTGTTTCGTAGAATAATAAAATTATCAAAAGGACACAAAAAAGTAAGACTTTTCATAATTATTAGAAAATTTTGAATTTTTAAGGTACCCTCACCAAATTTTTCGAAATTTCGTCTTCGAAATTTCAGTAGAAAAAGCCAGATTCCACGAAATAACTTCGAAACTTTTCTACAGATTTTTTCTCAACTTGAAAGAAACGTGGAACCAGGTTCGTGTTACCAATTAAAGTTTTTTCAACATTTAGTTTCAGAGAAACAGCACGAGACAGTAAAAACTGTAAACTTCGTTTTGAACACTTTTCCCGATATTTTCTATGTTTATAAATTCTCGTGTGATCTAATAACCAACATTTTAGATCGATTAGGAAGTTACATGAAAAAATTTGAACAATTAACGGAATAATTGACGATGGAATGTGGCGAGAATTAATTATGAAGATCGTTGCCGTGATCCTTTATTCTTTGGACATGTTTATAAACTCTGAAACACATTATTTTTGACGTATAGAATTTATTATCGAAATACGTCACGAGCAATAAAAATGTGTCGGCATATAAATTCTTTCTCACGGAGTTTGTCGCCGATAATAACGTCTGAGGGCTTGAAAGAGGATAAGTTTAAAAGAGGCGAGTCTGTGAATAGTGGATGATGATAGTGCCGAATGGTACATATTTGGAAATGGTGAGAGGAAGAAATAAGGTTCGAGTCTTGACGTTATCAATTGATTTTGTGCGAGGCTCCATCAAGAAGTTGGGGGCGCCATATACATATTTTTTGAAGGGGAAAATCTTGGGATAAGAAAGGATGAGGATAGAAAAAAGTTGACGCAATTCGGGGATCGTGTTAAGGGTCGAAAATATATATTATTGAATAAAGGGGTTGATAAAGAAGATCAGGTGAGGCTGAAGGAGGCTGGGGGGGGGGGGGGGGGGGGGGTAGTAAAGAGAGAGAGAGAGAGAGGGATTGATCGTTTCACAGTCGAAAGGAGTTTCCGGTCGATCGCTCATTTTGCCCGGTGCGACAGATATGCCTGGATGATCCCGAAGCAACAACGTTTCAGCTGAGAGAACGAACGAACACGTCTCGCTGAGCAAGAGCCTTTTCGAGCCCCTACCTCAGCGCATAAACTTTTTCTCTCTTTCTAACTCACCAAGGATTTCGCTATGGACACGTATTCTCGATTGAAAGACACGCTGTTCTCCTGCTATAATCGATGTAAGCACGGCGTATCTTTTCTATGTGTGCAAAAAAAAAGTTGCGCTTTGCCAAGTGCTGACCTCGGCAACAAGTCCATCGCGATATGTGCCAGCACCGCTCACAGTCTCTTCGATATTATATTTATTCACCGTTATATCCTTAACGGTTTGAAAGCCCTATTTACCCTCGAAATTCCTGTGAAGTACTCGGAATAAACTCCGTCAGGTTTCACCCCAGCCTTCTGAAGCCTGTCAGTCGTGTTAACGTCCCTGGCGACCCCGGTCAAGGCTGATATTATAGATATGAGACTATTTCACTGGGGATTCTCCAAGAGGCATAACATCCCTTGGACAACTATTTTATTCCGGACGGAGAACAATTTATCAGGGATAACCCTCGATAATGGGGCTTGCAAATAAGTAGAACGAGTCTCATTATTTTTCAGTCAGATCACTGAACATTTTCATACTTTTATTCACACATGGACATTAAGAGAACACGAAGCTCGAACGAACGGTTGGATCTGGTAAGCCCCCGAAGTATGAGCGAAATTATGCGAATCTAATTCGGTTAAGCTTCGTCAGTGCAGCTTCGTTTAGAGTTGACTCGTTCGTCGAAAGTATTTGCTCAGATCCCAGAGCAATCCTCTTCGCCCTGCTCTCCCAAGCTCTATGTATAGTGCCCACGCTTATATATATTCCTCCTGCCTTTTACATACAAATCTTATAGCTACATATACATAAATTCATTCCTGTAATGTGGACTACGGATTTGCTCTAATCCAATACATACATCGCATAGATTCTGAAAACAGATTTCAGAAACAGTTACTTCTCTCAGCGTCACTAGCATTCTCGCTCCCCTTGATGGCCCAAAACTTTCCCCATGTCCTTGCGCTTCCCCTACGATCCTTCGTCTACAATCAACTATACATATAGTTTAGTTTACGCAGCCCTCCAGTGCCCGAACAGTTTGCCGTCCGTTGTTAACGTTTACACGAACTCGAATAACGCAAAACCACCCAATCCCAACAGTGCCCTTCTATCCCTCTCTTATCACAGGCTGATGGATACCTCAGTCATTTTGCATTGAATCCTCAGCCAAACCCTCGGCCTCGAAAAGCCACGAAACTTCATAACAGCGACTTGGTAATCCAACAAATTTATTTCGAATTCGTTTGTTCATATATCCGTATTATTCATCCCTTGACAAGTCTCATTGTTCGATGTTCATTTGTTGACGGAAACATGTCTTTGTGGTACCGTTTTAATCAGCTTGTTAAGCTCATTTTTTTATTTCATTGATTCTATAAGCATTTAGGTCGAAAACACTTTTTTCAACCCCCTCGTTCATGCCCGAATCTCACCCTCTCTCACCCCCTAAATAATAAATCCCTCGCATTCAAGAAACCGACAGGAACGGAAACCAAGTCCTGGAGCAAGTGAGTAGGGAACACGTGAAGGTGCTGCAGGGAATACCAAGCTTCGAAGCTTTGTTCGTTCCAAACCCAACCCCCTCCACTCTCCCCCTCGCCATCCACGTCACTCCCTTCCTGCCCTTCTTCATGAATACCGATTCAAGGGTCTGTGACGTAACTTGAACGGTTTGCTCGAGGGAAAGATCGATGTCTCCATAATCTCATCTCCCTCGATCCTTTCTTTCTCTTCCGATATCTTGGTCGAGACTGATGCATAAGTCATGAATCCCATCCATGAAGCTTTACAATCAATGCCGACGAGCAGATATGCCAAATTTCCAAACATCGTATTTACTCGCCCTACGAAATTATTGATTTTTCAGGAGATTTCGATTTTTCGATAAACTCAAAAAAATTGATTCTTTTTAAATTTATACATTTTATGAAATAATAAACATTTTTTCCGGTCCACAATAAATCGATTAGCAATCGACAATATTTTTAAAACGTCAATAATTCGTTGTTTTTTTTTTTTTAATGTCTCCTCGGCATTGAGGATATTTTGAAAGTTTTCAATAAAAATTCACAAGTTTTGAGAAAACAGACGAGACGGAGATTAAAGGGGCCCGCGATCTTTTCATCTCTTTGTTTTCGCTCTACGGCAGATTTTCTCGATCGTATGTTTACATACGTCGAATACGAGCCAAAGCAACAAACTTTGTTAGGGTTTTCCTCCTCCTCGTGAAAGAGCTTTTTTGCTACTGACCCTGTTCCGTGGGTTTGCATTGCCGCAGGCACGAAACAAATCCTTAAGTAGCGCGTTATGGAAAGGCGAACAAACGAAGGGTAAACGAGAGGAGTTACCAAAGTATCGATAGGAAGCTTTGAAAAAGTTGGAAACATCGCGAATTGCCCATCGCTCGAAGGGAACACTCAAAGGGAAATAATTTCATATACAAAATGATTGTTCAACAAGATTTGTCGTTTTGTCTACAAAACGAAGTTTTCTTCGAAAATTAGTGAAAGCAAACATTTGACCAGAAAAGTCAATGATGACACGCGATAATCTACGAAAGAATCAACACTCGTTATTCATTACATCGATTTTCAATGATCCGGAAAAAATTGCGTGAGCGATACGAATAAATGATTTTCAATTCGATGAAAAAAAGAATTTTTTTAATTTTGTATATTTTTATTCCACTTTCTACGCTGCAGCATCGTGTATCGACGTTTTTGGTTATCGAAAGAATTTTAATAATCAAGTTCAAATTATTTACGTTGAGTTTAAAAAGCTGGTTACGATTTTTTTTCTATTTAGTGGAAAATAAAAAATAATTTTCTTCTCGTAGCCCGAAGCTTGCATATCGAGTTACGAGCCTCACGCCTACTGCGTCGTTTATTCGACAACCGACAGAACTTCGGTGAGAGTTGCTGAAGAACTTCTCCAGATACTTTGGCGAAGCGATCACGTGTCAGCAAGGGCTGTTATACTGGTTGGTAACAAGGTCGATCTGGTGCGATGTCGTCTCGTCAGCATCGAAGGTAAAGTCGAGAAATGAATAATCATTTGAATCGCTCGAATTTCACAGGGAGTCGATTGGTCGGGCTTGTCTGACTATTAACGGCTTTTTCCACTTGCAATTATTTCTGCCAGAAGTGAAAATAATTCACACGATGAAAATTATTAGATGATTGTGGGCGATAATAAATAACGTGGAAAAATAAATGCCACGAAGAAAGTTCGCGTATAAAAAAGCAGGAAACGAACAGTATTTTTTATCGAAATCGATATGTTTTTTTCTACCCCATCGTTTTAATTCAAACGAGAGGCTGAATTCCTTTTTTTTCATAATAACCCTTCGGGAGGTTCTGTATAATATATTCACGCTGCTAATATTACAACTCTCCAATTATTCGCGATGAGAAACTCCGCCGTTTTTCGTTAAGGCCCCTCCTCGAAAGAGAACAGGCGAAAAAAAAAATCCTTCGGAGGCCGAATGAGGTCGGTTAATTAAAAATAAATGTCCGATATAAGGTCGAGGAATCGTCGAGAGCGTGCTAGCCTCGCCCTTCCATTCTCAACGTTCCTAAACTTTTTCCAAACTACACTAAATATACAAGACCTTCCATTCCATCGCTTCGTAAACCTTTTGTAATCCCTCCGGTTGGCTATTAATTTATCTTTAGACCTCTTAATTAAACGTTATTTAGATGGCGATGGATTAAAAAACAAAAGAAAAACAATGTTCCTCAACTCTTCGCTGTCCTTTACATTCCGGTTCCAATTTATTTATTTTTTCTTACATACCAAACTTAAATTCATGGAAAATAATTTATTCCATTTTTATCACCAGCAGACTGTGTATATTTTAGTCCGAATCCGTTTACAAACTCACGGAATAACTGTCGAAATTTCTGGTTTTTCCATCGATACCGCCTCCCGGAGGGCTTAACAATTAATATTTCTTCCAATCGAACATTAAAATAGCATCTATTCAAAAATGTAAAATTCTTGTGCACGTTGGTTAGTAAATTAAAGTAAAAACTCTGGAAATTAAAAAAAATGGAATATTTGGCTGTTCGTTTTCGTTTTTTCTTTTTTTTTTTACTGCCGACACGTCGATGCCGAATTTGTGACGCAAATAATTATCGCTAACGTTCGTAGTAACTTCAAACGTGTGATGAATTTTTTTTTTTTTGTGTATTGTGAATATTTCGTTGACAATATCGTGAATTTAATTGAATATTTGAAATTTCCGGAATTTTTTAATCGTCATGACGAATTTTTGAACAATTGACGTTAAAAACTCGAAATTTCAATTTTTTTTGCTACTTTCTTTATTTTTTATCCTCAACGCTATTTCAAAATTGACCTTGAGGAGCTCTGGTTATGCGCGAAATATTAAAGAGCCATGGGATTTGGTAACTTTGGTTACAGAGGGTCAGTCTATGGCGACGTCGTACGACTGCAAGTTCATCGAGACCTCGGTGGGTTTGAATCACAATGTGGACGAGTTACTCGTGGGATTGTTGAAGCAAATACGTTTGAAGCTTGAGAACCCGGAGAGAAATCGGGATTTGTTTCGTCGGAGGTCGCGAAAGAATCGAAGCAAATCGCCACTGGGTTCGTGCTCGGAAAACAACTCGCCAAAAAAATATCGTGGAAGTCGTACGAGCGCGAGTCTGAAGGTACGACATTTATTGGACAAGGTATGGGCCCGAGACAGTAAGTCAAAGAGTTGTGAGAACCTTCACGTTCTATAGAAACAAAGGAGCTCGTGGCGATTAAAAAAAGTCTCTTAGTAGAAATTATTGACCGTCACGAGGATCCGAAGATTGTGTAAAGAAACGATAACAACAAAAATCAACTACTCCCGATAAATCGCGTGATACATAAGTTATAAATAATAAATAGATATACGATAAATATATTGAAGAATGAGATAAATGAATGGATTGTGTCCAGGCTCGAGACTCTTGCAATAAATATTTATGCAATTTTTGTGTATAATTAATAAATAAATTTAAAAACAAACCAACAATGTGTGAAGACTGAAACGAATGGGACGAATCTATAGGTAGGAAGAATTACGAGAGGGTACGAGAAATGAAAAATAATCGACTATCACTTTTTTATTATTATTATTATTTTTTTTCTCACCACATTCATTCTCTCTCGACGAATCAGGGAATCCAATCCCATCCGGATTAATTTCTATCTTTTCACCACTCGTTCTTCCTCTTTTTTATGAGCCAACTTCCCCCAAACAATCTCTTTGGAGATTTCAAGGGAAAAAAATTCATTTCAATGAGATCCGATTCCGTGTTGAAATCAGAAAATAATCAAGTTTTCATATTTCATCCTTGATTGCAAATTCATATTATTATACCGGTTTCATACTTTTTCATGAATAATTTCGACTTTTAAGAAAATTAAGGGCTTAGCCAGACCTCGATACTGGAATTAATTTCAAACATTTTTTCCTACTAAAGAAATAAATCGATTAAAAAGATTAATTATTCTTTCGAGAGTTGTAAATAAGATTGAGAAATTTTTATTAAAAAAAAAAAAACTCAATGAGCTGTGCTCGCAGTTTTCGTAAAAAAACTTCGTTGGGATTGAATTTTTCGTAGCTGTGTGTCTATTTTCAACTTCGAAATATCGAAAAAACATTTGATAACCAAATTGCTGACCAAAGGGAATTAAAATTGAAAAATTGACGCTGCAGAATCGAATCGAGGCATGACCATGAATTTCGAAAAAAAATCCACCGTGCCGGATTTTAATTTTCATGAAAATAAAAAAAAAAACTTTCGTCATAAATTCGAAAATATTGTTAATTTTCATGAAAATTTACGTTCTGCACAGTAAAAATAGCACAAAATCAAGGTCATCCGTTGATTCGATTCTGTAACGATGACTTTTCAATTTTCCGTCTCTTCCCCCAATTCTGAGTTTAATTCCGAGTCTTTGAACGGTTTTTTTTTCAAACGATAAAAAATCGTAACGAATTTATCGTTCGGGGTGTAAATGATTTATAAATTTTTGGTCGATACGCGTGGGTCTAATGACAAAATCGATTCGAGAACGGAATGCTTGGCTCGTCGAGGGGTCGAAAGTGGAAATAGCCGATAGCCGAATAAGCCACGAGAGTGGATAGAGGAAATTGTTCCAATTGATCGGGCCAATTAATGTTATCGAGTAAGTATATCCGATGAGAAAAGACATTGGAGCTTTTAGCTTTTCATCATTATCGTGAATCAGATGGAACTCGAATTGAGAACTCGTCTCAAAAGAGAGAAAACGGAGCGGAAATGAAATAAGAAATACAGGCAAGATCCTTGAAAGCTACGGAGATAGGTTAAGGGCCAAGAGAACGTAAAAAACAGACCGAGAGAGAGAGAGAGAGAGAGAGAGAGAGAGAGAGAGAGAAAGAAATATCGTAACTTTTATCTCGAAGGAAGATATACCGAAAAATCGAGTTTTATATCGTTCGAGACTGATCACAAAACGAATGCAGAAAAATAATATATCGAATTTACGATATACGGGCCTGGTCTCGAGTGGGATATGAAAAAAAATAAAATGAGGAAAAGCGAGGGGAGACGACGAGGGAGAAGACAACAAAGAGAACCAACTTTCGATACGAGGCAAAAGTCGAATCGTAACATTGATAGAAAATAAAAAAAGAGAAAAAATCGAAGGAGCATAAGAAGGAGACAAATTTTGTGGGAAAAAATACAAAATATCAAACGCCAATACGAAGAATTGGGTCGTAAAAAAATTGCCAGTAAATTTCAGGAGCCAAATTCTGTTTTTATTTCATTCTATTTCTTATTCTTGAGTCTGGCCTGTCCTGACATGCGGCGAAAGAAAAAAACGAAATTGAACAGACGAAAAATTCTTCGACGATTCTGTCTCCGATGATTTTTTTTTTTCTTTTCTTTTCATTGTATTCTCATATTTGAAAAAATGAATGTAACAATTGGGAAGCCCAGAAAAAGCTTCACCCCTTTATAATCTTTGAGCTGAAAACCACTCGATCATGATTTACTCGTAAGTGTTGACATCGCACATCAAAATATACTGATATCCATAAATATAAACGAAAAGCCACGATGTTTCCACAGAGTTACGAAAATCCTGGAAAATTCGTAATTCTTCATTTTTTCTTCCCTCTCGCGAAATCTTCATTTTTACTCGCGTCGTTCGAGCGAAATGAACGAAAAAAAAAAATATATCAAACAAAAAATCAACGTATTGCGTAAAAAAAATCACGGGGAATGAAGAAAAAAAGAAAAATAACGTTTACACTCATTAATTGTTAAATATCCTTAGAAAAAAATTAACCGTCAGCGTTGAACGACCGTATTAAAAATGACTTTACACCATTTTTTACATTTACCATTTTGTACGTCGAGCGAGTTTTTTAAAAGTAACTCGTAATTAAAACGAAAATACGAACTCTCCGCCAACGATGAGGGAGCGAGGCCGAGATTTTATGTGTGTTGGAAAGAAAAAAGTGTAGGAATGAGACAAAAGGAGTAACGAGATTTCTGAGGACGCGAAAGAAAAGCGATTTTTTCGAAAAAAAAACGTGAAAAAAATCAATGAAAACAAAAATAAAGCTCGAGAGAAATTGTAGCAGCTGAGAATTAAACAAAAACAAATGACTCGTGAAAACGTCAAATACGTTAATTAGATGGTAAAAGAAAATATAGTTGAATTCGATGCTTGCACGAGGTCCATTAGTTGTTAAGTAAATTAGCGATGCAATCACGAGGAGCCAGAGCGAAGGGAGGAAAACTTAAGGTTGTAATAATATTGAAAAAAAAAAAAAAATAGTAAAAAGAACAATTTGCAAAAGACGCGTTTGATCGTCTCGTAGACTGAAAATATTGGCCGAAAAAGGGGCGCGAGCAAAAAATGAATTTGTCCGAAATTTTCGTTAATTAAATCGCGTGAAAATGCCACGTTCCTGAAATTTCAATCGAATGATAATTGAAGAATCATTAAAACTCTTTTTCACCGAAATAATCAACGAAATTCCTGGACAAATTCGAATGGCAGGCCGAGAATTGCCGGAAAGTGCAACGTACTAGGAAATTACTTTCCAATTTTGTATTTCAATGTCTCGATTTATAATCACTCGTTGCAAATTCAAACTCGTTGCAGTAAAAAAGAAAAAAAAAAAAAACAAAAAAAAAACAAAAAAAACCAAAGGTAATACCGTTTAAAGAAAAAAAAACTCTTGTGTCTCGATGTGTTTTTTCATCGCAATCTCTGTACGAATCATCGAGAAATTATACACACACATATATATATGTTTATTTATTCATTTGCATATATATGTGTGCACATAATGTTCCTCGACGCTCCGGCAAATTAGCAATGGATTCCTCATTATCAGTGTGTTCGTTCTCTCCCTCTCGACAAATAACCGAATTAACTCGCGCAACCCTCGCTGAATTCGCACTACAATACGCATTCCACCGATAACGAAGCAAAACACATGCAATATCTCTTACCAAAATGCTCGTTAACAAGCGAAACTAAAACACATACACACACACATACACACTCGGAGTTAAAATTGGTAATAATGCAAACTTAGCATGAATATTATACCGTCAACTATAAATTACTGTGTAAGAAATACGTAAATTATTTGCCAAAATCACCGAAACTTAACCATCTAATCGTTAGTCCAATAACAAGTTTATAAAAATTAGTAAAATAGAGAATTTTTCATCGAATTACAAATCTCCGTTTCCGTCCGTACTTTTCCAAACATTCCTTCTCCATTCCATTTATTCTCGTTGCAAAGTCATGGCTAATAACAAAGAATTTGTAACCTCATGCTTTTGGAGTAAAAATTAATTTTATAAGAAATCCGGAACTCGCTGATTTGTATGATAAATATTATGAAGAGGTATCAACGAACGGGAAAAAAAAAAATTGCTTCATTTTCAAAATTTTGTCTGTTGAAAAAAAAAAAAATGATGAAATCTTTTGATGATAAGAATGATGGTAAGATTTTTGGTACTTTATCGTAATTATTATTATGAGAAATGGAGAATTTCGACAGCCGACAAATTGGCAGTTTTGTTTTTTTGAACGTGTGAAAAATTCCAGATCGGAATGTTGCCGGAATAAAATTTTTTTGCCCAAAGAATGAAAATCATTTTTTAAGATCGCGTATTTGTTCGCAGTAGCTTTGCCTCGTTGGTATAAATGTTTAGCCAGAGACACCGGATCGTCTATTGGATTATTGAATAATTAAGTGTAAGCTTGTTGAAGCAAATTATTCAAACGCCTCAGCTCCTTTCCCAGCCTCTCGTATTTTAAGTTCCTAAACGATATAAATGTAACGAAGAACGTGAGAAAAGAATGTATTTTGCGAGTTGCATGAAAAACAGGAATAAAAATGGTCGAAGAATGTCCTCGATGAATAATGGAAGAGAGAGGCGACGATAAGATGAAAATAAAATCGATGAGAGACAATGGAATTGTGACAAAACGGAGTGCACAAAAGAATGTGTGGGAGAGAGAGAGAGAGAGAGAGAGAGAATCCTCGAAATGCTGTGACGAAAAGACCAACAAACAACACAACAAGGGACGCCGAAGCGCCAAAAGCCAGCTTTGACCAATATCTAATAAAATACGTTTTTAAAAATCGATAGTCTCGTAGTGGAAACAATAATAGTTCATACGTTGTATGTAATCGATAAAAAGAGAAAAAAGCAACCGCGAGTCCTATTTGAATAAAGGATACGAAGGTGAGAGCGATTGGTAAGAATAGAGTGGCGAATCAATTGATTAAAATTAACGATTTTTCGAAAATTTAACAACTTATTAAGTAAAGAAAACAAAATGTCAAACCAACAAGCAACAACAAAGAAATTTAAAGAAAAAATAATAATAATACGTGTCAGTAAGGAAATGGTGAGCGGAACAAATAGATGATATAAGTTTCGAGCAAACTGTCGAGAGATAAAAGGAGAAAAATCTTGTTCGTTATGGTGAATCGATTATTGAAAATAATGGAAAATTTTTCCAACCCCTCAACTTTTCTCTCATTACTATTTTCCTTTCAGTTATTTTCTACCTCTGCAAATGTTATCACAACAACAAAAAGATTTCTCATCTTTTTCGGAATAAAAATCGAAAATCTTAGAGCACAAAAACTCTTCGAAAAACTTGAGCGAACGATGACTCAAAAATATTGAGATTCCCGGATGAAAAATTACTCCAAAAGTTCTATTTTTTCAACGACTTTTTAAAAAATATTCAACTTCCTACATTTTTTTTTTTTCAAAATTCGGATCCAAAAGCGATGATCGGAGCGTTTACGAAAAATCGCGCCTTGGAGATTTTCGATTCGAATATCAAAAACAGAAAATCTGGAACGACATGAACGAAGAAATATTGGAAACAGGAAAAAAAACGTTTTCGGTCTCTCGTGAATTTTGAGACATAAAGAAAAACAATCGAAATTGCAAGAAAAATTTGTTGTAAGGAGAAAACAATGAAAAATAATTGACGATGACGATGTTTGCACTATGAAAATGGCCACACATTGCATCGATGATGAATATACGTATTAAGCGAGCGACTCTTCGTTAGGAACATTATTGAGGAATTATGGCAGCCTCGATTGACTGAGGCACGATTTTTTGTAGTTTCAAGTATTATTCTATGTTGAAAAATTTGTAAAAAAAAAAAAGAAAAGAAAAACATATGAAGGAATTTCATTGTTTTATAATAAAATGCAGTTACGTCCTTTGTCGAGTGAGATGTTTGGAAAACGAGACTCCCAGCCCGAAACGAATTCCCTCATTTTTATGATCCCAATTCGACAATTTTGTTAGTTTGAGCTGTTCGTGAACTTCACAAACTTTGAGAATAATTTGTAATTATGGAAACGAACGAACCGAGTGGATTCGAAGCTTCGAAAATGAGAAGCACCTCAGACAATGAAATATACGAATTAAATCGCAGTTTCTATGTAAACGGGTGAGCAAAGTTTGTTCTTCGTGAATTAGATAAAAATCTCTTCATTCCTGGTTATTAGCCTCTGCAGCCTCGTTCTTGGGTAAAAAACTTTTAATTGTTTTGAACGTAGCAACTGCAATCCTTCGCAATTCACTTAATTCCCTTTTCGTGCGAGATTTATTCAGCAAATGTAATTTCTCAATCACCCGGGATTTCCCATGACTGCGACCGTTTCAGCTGCTTCCCTAAAACAACGCGACGTTCTAAAAAATATAGTAAAACAAAGGATACGATGTCGATGATTTTTCAAAGAGTTCACACCCTTTTCGAACGTGAGATTCCTTTTAATTGCCTTTTGAATTATTACGAACAAGCGAGTATTTACACTTCCTCATCATTTTATTCGTCGGCTGTACTCACATTAAGATAAACTCTTTACATTTCTTGTATTTTAGTGGATAACTATAAGGGTCGCGTTGAATTCCCTTCAAAGGACTACGAGACCGATGTCAATGATCGTTCAGGCCGCTCATTATTTCCTTGAGAAACTCTGTGCTCGAAGGAGCTGTTGTGTAAAGACTTCCTGAAATTAGAACGAAACGTTTTCAAGCATTTTTCCCACGAGATCAATAAAAATTCGGCTTTTTTAACTGAGGAGAAAAAATATTAGCAAAACCTACCGACAAATTCTCTCGGATCATTATCAACGGATATTACTTTACAATGATTTTTTTGCTCTATCTTGAAGCCCAAGCAGCGAAAACGTTGGTCAGTTTTGTACAGCGTGCTGTTTTTGAGGGGATTGAGATAAGGTTGTCCGCTGAAAGGATTTATGAAGTCAGCCCAGTAGCCGACCATTTTCAACTGCGTACAGATGTCCGATGCCGCTAGCACGAACTGCGATAATTTGAAATAATCTTAAACTGAGACTCGCGAGAAATTTGTAGAAAAAATTTACTGAGCAATGAAGGAAAACGTACGAATTTTGCCAGCTTCTCCGTCTCCATTTCCCTGCTCCATCGGTTACCGCGAGGATTCAATTTTTGACTAACTGTTACAATGGTCAACTGCGGAGAGCCGACTTCAGCACAACCGGGAAATAATTCCAATAAACCTTTGCGCAGCAGAGTTGGGCACTCTTGAGCTACGCAACGCAGCGTCGGCTGCGTATGGTCGTGGCTGCTTCTTTTAAAACTGTCTGCAAAATCCTCCGCCGCAAATTCAATCGACACTTCGTCGTCGCTGTTGGTCAGCGACGTACGACTTTCCACCTGCGCCGTTGTCGTCTCGTCCAACCAGCCCGGCCCTACGCTCCCCGGCATGTAAAATCTAAATCCCCTCGGCGCCAAGAGCTCCCAGTTTGGGTTGACGCCGAACTCTGTGTTGTCCAGATCTGTGACGGTCGAATAAACTTTCATATTCGCTAAAAAGTTGCAGCTACCCATTTAACTAATCAACTTCATACTGTACATTCCGAACGGTCGTACTTGGGGGACAAATTAATGGAACTGCCGCACTGTTTTTCTGGTCCAAATCATTGCGAGAAGAAAAAAAACTGCTCAAGTTTCACTTGTTACCGATCGCCGACTATTTGCCACATTCCTTCCAGTATTATTCACAAAAATAATCATCAATTCCAAAATCGGAGCATTTTAGCAGAAACAATATTTTATTTTGCAACTCCAGAGCCGCAGAAGCCACTGGTTGCCAAGAATGAATGAAAACGCAAGTTCGAAGGCTACCGCACTTCTTAATTCTCAAATCCAAAATTATCTCAACATTTTTTTTCATTCTTGATCATAGATTCTGCAAAAAAACTATTGCTCATAGTTTTGCGGAATTTTTAATTGATTCGCAGGGTCCAAAATTGAGGCAGTAAAACGATTTTTTTTCTTGGATTTTGCGGCTAGACTAGAAATACAGTCGAGCGTGTTTCTCCTTGTAATGATTAGTGAGTTTTTCAATTATTGAAATACTCAGAAAGTTTCATTAAAGTTGCGCCAGATAATTAGGACATTCAATTTTTTAATGATTTATTGGTATCGGAGTTCAGGCTCTGATTTTTTCTTCAACGATAAGGATTTCGCTGCTCGATTGATTATCGAACAAACGTGAATTATCTTTTTCGACAGAGGTGACCCGGAGTCATCACAAGACGATAATGACACGTAGGGACTCGAAAGAATTACGCACGGTCGCGAAAAGTCAAAACATAACCTCACTTCTTTATTACGTGTTTATCTGAAAGATTACTACAAGCTAGATTTCGTCATGAGAACGTGATCGATTGACATTCCATAGAATACTAAAGTTTGATCATTGCAGTGACGATGAAAGAAAAGAGAAATGGGAGAGAATAATTGTACAATGGGTTTCAATTGATTCGGAAGAGTGAAACACTTACCACGTAGAGACTCATCGGATTTGATGAGTTTGTAGGAATTAGTGTTTTTAGCACTTCTCCGCGAATATTTAGCCTTCAACACTAAGCTGACAGGTGTGATGTAATTTCTCTGAAGTATTTTACTGCAATACATCTGTAACGAAATATCGCTTTTTGAGGTTATATTCAACAAGTTTCCATCCAACGATGAATCCCTTTGTTCTCCGATAAAAACAGGTAAGAGATGATTCGACGCGTCGTATTACCATTAAATTGTCACTTCACATACTGGATTTAACACACTTTTTGATTGATTGTTTGACCACTTTCATAAGAGTTCTCGAACGTCATGCGAACGAAGCAAGGTGCAAGCAAGTTTTATTTACGTCATGCAGTACGTAAGCGAGCTTTCAAAGCCAGTAGAAATGGTCCTTGAAATTGGTGAAATAGGAATTTCTTCCGCCACAGCGCTGGCGTCGTATCAAAATACACGATAACGTAAATGTCGGGAAAAAAAAACTTTGGGGTAATGCGAATCGGGAGATGTTTTTCGATAATACTTTTTTTTATTTCTTTACATCGTAAAGTACAATTGAACTTTATTGCATATCCCAATTTTCCAACATTCAATCGTATTGCTGTCCAACCGCTGCGTTGAAGTAATCATCAACGGAGACCATGCGAACCGGACCGAATGTCGCAAGAACACCGACAGTCTCGATGTTTATTTTGGCGAAGAAAAAGCCGTGGTCTGAAATTTTCCAAATTATTAATATTCCAATGACAGAAACAATAACAAAAATTTATCAGTGCTCGTCTCCAACTCGAGATAAGAAGCTGCACCAAATGCAATACAGTTGGGGATAATTCTGCGGTAGCCAAAACATTTGAAAAAGAGAAAAACACGGTCGAAAATCAAAAGAGAGATTTCTTGAAGTTGTTGGAGGGTTTCGTCGTCGGGGGTAAGCTATGGAGGAAAATGTGTTTCGCGCTTATTCATAGAATCCATTGATATTGTTAGCAACTGTTCGTCGTCTAATAATCAGAACAAAAATCCATGATTTTGTCCATGAAAACAAAAATTTGACGCAGCGATAAATAAAAAAGAATGTTTTCACAAGTTAACGAAAACTTTTTCAATTCTCTGGCTCAGAAGACTCTGTTTAGGCCAATTGGCAATGATGTAGATCGTGGCATATGCAATAACACTGGAGTTGGCAACAGTTTCGCGACGATACAAAAATCACACTGTGCCCGCAGGCACACTAGGCTGTTGCCCTTCGATCGTAGCAAATAAACGTCTAAACAGATTTCAATTGAAAATCAGATATGAATGTCAATAAATATTTCTTACGCAAGCAAAAACCCGAAATGCTAGGTTCGACCGTTTTGAGGTCAAAATCAATAGTAGAAAGATTTAAATTAATTTTTATGGAGCTCTGCCCGAGCTCGGATGAACGGAATACGATCCGGCAACGTCGTCTGCTGTTGCAATTGTTCAAAGTTGGAGACAGTGAGAATAAAAATGTTGTGTTGAATTGAACGTACTTTCGGGCATATGGGCCAACCATGGGTGACGCTCAAAGACAGCAGTTTTCGCTACATCGTGTTCCGGGCTGGACTCCTCGATCTATTGGAAATGAAAGAAAAATCAATTCGACATCAAATTTAACATGAAAACTTGTTAATATCCTGCGGAAGCTATTTTTTATTTTGGAAAGTTCAGTATTAAAATGCAGCATGTAATTGGGTTAATAAAACGATCACTTTTTGCGACCCAAAAAGTATGCCAGCTCGAAAAATTTGAATGTTTTTGAAAATTTAAAGCGTTTCGGTACAGGCGATACAATGTTGGGAGACTAAATCGTGTTAAAAACATAAAAATTGTCAAATAAATTAGAATTTAATAAAATTTTGTGAATACCTATATTCTTTAATATTATTGATGACAATACAAATTTTTTCAGATTTTTCTTCTAACCAATTCTCGAGTCATTGAACATTGAAGTGTATATTCCGGGCATAAGAATTTTTGCTTTAATGCTGAATTACTCGATAACTAGACAAATGAAAAATTTGAAAAAAAAAATGGTGTTTTCGCACTCGATGTTGAAGAACGTTATCACCAAATTTTTTATCACCAACAAATCGTCGATAAAAAAAAAATGTTGATGCATTTCAACGTTGCGACCTTCAGCGTTATTATTATTTTTTTCTCCCTAATTACGTAAGACGGGAGTTCAAAATTATCCATGCTCACCTTTTCGAATCGACCGGTCAGAATCACTCTCGGGCATCTCGGATCCATCGGATCGTAATCCTTTTTCTTGCAGTAAGAACCTTGAGCCAAAGTCATCAAGAGACTCGTTCGACTATCTTTCTAAATATTTAAAATCGAATAAAACTCAATTAGGGTCAATTGGCTGTTATCGAAATATCAGGGAAATCAAAGTTTGCAATTAAATCGGAGGAACTTGATTGACAGGGCTCTATAACAGATTTTGATGAAATTTTTTGGTTTTACTCACGGCTAAGTCTTTGGCTGAAAAACTCATCGGCGTGAGATAGAAATAAGGAACTCCTGTGCCACTTCCAAGTGATCCATCGCTGATAGATTTTACGTTGACGATCGGATAAGAAACGACGTCCTCGCGAGTACTGATCGTTCCCATCGCTGCCCAGTCTGTGCAAACAATCCAAATGTCAAGATTCCATCCCAAATTTCATCGAAACTCGCATCCCAACATTTCAGAAATGGTTTTCATTGAATTTTCGTTGACTAAAGTTTCTCAGATAAAAAAAAAAATTTAATGAAGAGAATCATAATAAAAAACGATGGAAAAAATGTATCTTCATCGAAATATCGCCGTCATTTTTTACGCAGTCGAACTACTCCGAACATTGCTATTTCCAAACATTTTTTTTATAACTTTGATTCTCAATGGAACGACCAGCAGTCCATTTTTTTGTGACACTGGAAAAGTAATTTTTTCAGAGACTCTATACGAGAATCGAAGTTTGTGATTAATTTTTTTTTTAAATTCTCGTACGGTTTTGCTTTTTGTGGAAAAAATCTAGCGACCCTAAGATTCGAATTACCACAAATTCCGGAGTCGCATTCATAATCATCGAGCCCAAAAGCTTTGAAGTTACAAATTCAGGAGCCGATCGCACCTGAGGAAAAAAATGGAACACTCAACGTGAACGAGAAGTCGTGTAAATTACTCCAAAAGATCTAAAATTTCTATCACAAACTAGCGAGTTTTTGAGATAAACACGATTTGGAGCAATAATATTTAACGACTGTACGAATTATTTTACAGATTATGTTTAATTGGATTTGTTAATATCCAAGTATAACTTCAACAACTTTTACACCTGCCCCTATTTTTTATAATTGCCTCAGACGTCCTAATTAATTAATGAACCTTTTTAAATTTTGTTATTTATTCACTATTTCTTTAATTTTCACTCGTGATCGCTGTTTAAATTTTTTTTAGCTCTCATTAGAAGGAATATGGGAAAAATATTCTTGACTATAAAAGTCCGATGGGAATTTACTAACGATTCGTTCCTGAGATGACGATTTGTTGAAAATCATTGACCGAAACATCAGGAAACAAAAATAATGATGATCCATAAAAAAAAAGAGGGAATTGAAATAAAATTTAATTACCAGCTTGATTAACGATGAAACGTGCCATCTCGGCGTTCTTATAGAAAGGTGGAGGATTGACGTCTTGAGGTCCATCTTCGCGAGATAATGGGTGGCCGTTACAGCTGCTGAATACAGCGAGAACCAAGAGAAGCCCGATCGAGAGAGAAACTCGAGAACTCATTTTCGCACCAGTCGAAAAACACTGATGAATTATTTAATTATGGACCGAAAAATATTTTCGTGTTGGACGGTCGAAACGAAATGATAATTTCCTGAGAGGCTTTGACAGCTTGCTGCTTTTATGGAAAATCAAAGTCAACGTCTTATCAATTTTGACATAATACGTGCGTTCATACTCGGACACACACTTGAAGGCCAATTTAAAATATCGCAGATTACAGGTCGAAATAATAGACAGGCACGTAGGGGACTGCCCAAAGCTCACGCGATAAAAGGATTATTACATGGATACCAACGACACGTGATTGATTGGCTCCGGTACTCGATCAACAACATCAGTCATTCGATTTATTGGAAATCACCAAAACGAGCATATATCTTTATGAACGATCTCTTGACTCTTCACAAATATCAGTCACGTAGTTCGGTATTGTTTACCAATTGATCAGTCACTTTGATATTTTTATTTTATGGATCAATAATCTGAATTAAAATTAGTCTCCACGAGCGTATCTCTGCTCGGGATCCCTCGACTTTCCACGTAGAGGAGAGGCGGGCCAAGTGGAACACCTTCCCATAAAAGAGGAATTTTTGTTTTTCAATCAGAAAATTAAAAATCCTTTTAGTTTAATTCTCATTTGAAATTGTCGAATTTCTGAGATTGGAAAAAATAGAAATTCCACACTTTTCGGGCAGTTTTCCACTTTTCCCGTTTCTTCCCTACATCCTGTTCGACATGCACGTTGCTCCGATGGCTTTCCTAATAAACAAATTGTTTGTTAACATTCCTCCACAAAGAGCATCCGTTGCATCGATTTTTTAAATCGTTGTTACGTGAATTTTCGTGTGTTTTTATTTTTTCGAACTCTCCGTACACAATTTTTTGTCCACGTTCGAAAAATAAGCGTCCTCGCGTGAGGCCAGCTGTTCGAACAGTGATTCGAACGTCATTTTTTTTCTTTGACACTAAATCCACGAATCTTATCACGATCTCGAAAATATTTTTTCCTTCAAAACTGATTTCAAAATAATTGTAAATGTAATTGTAATTTAAAATCAATTCCGCCCTTGAGACCCTTGAGGTGCGATTTGCACATCGAGTTTTCACACATTTCGGGAACTTTTGATCTACGAAAATAACTCAGATTACAAGAGCAACAATGAGCAGTAAAGTATAGAACAGATCACAGCCAATCCGTGAGTTTCGAGAAACTTTATACCGTCGATTCGATTGCCCAGTCGATAAACAAGAAAATTAGCAAGGCAGTAACAATTACTTTGGAAAAGCACATTTTCCTTGAAATTTGTTGGCTCTTCAAAAACTCCACGTCAATCAAATACTTCGGCATTCTTTACGACTTTATAAAAAACCTTTTTATTCCTATCGAATGACTGATGGATAAGAAATTGATCTGAATCTCTGTTTTTTACAAATATCACGTTAGCAGGTACTTTGATATTTATTTTTATCACTCTTTGTGCAGACGTCGCCGCATCCGGCTCTGATGACTTACAATTTGTTGAATAATATTTTTTCCTTCAAAAGCGTTCGGCACGACGCTCGCTCAATTTTTATTGCGAGTATCTTCGTGTGTGTGTTTTTTTTTTAGTCTTTTAAACTCTGAACACGATTTTCCTTTCGGAACTCTCGAAACTGGTGTTCTCGTTGGAGAAGCTTCTCGGGCGGTGGTAACTTTTTGGACGATTGCTCTTCGACGGAGGATTGAAGTAATCCTCGATGGAAACGTATTTCGGACCTCCGAAGGTATCGAGCACGGCGATCGAAGCGATGTCCAATTTAGCGAAGAAGAAATGGTGATCTGAAATGTTTCAATTCCATTTTTTATTTTTTTTTCAAGAAGCTACGATTTTGAATTTCTTCGTAATTCGAGAAAATCTTCATTTTCGTTACTGTCGATTGCTTGTTAACGAAGAAATAGATTTTAATTTTTTTAGTGAAGAAAAAAATTGTATAAGGAAGTTACAGAGTCGAAAATTTTTCGAAATTTCTTCGTAATTAGAGAAAATCTTCATTTCCGTTACTATTGATTTTTTCTTAAGGAAGAAATAAAATTCCATTTTTTTATGAACAAATAAATTGCATGAGGAAGTTACAGAGTCGAAAATTTTTCGAAATTTCTTCATAATTCGAGAAAATCTTCATTTCCGTTACTGTCGATTGTTTGTTAACGAAAAAATAGATTATATTTTTTTTAGTGAAGAAAAAAACTGTATGAGGAAGTTACAGAGTGGAAAATTTTTCGAGAAACGTTGGCTCGGTCGCCAGTAGCTGTTTTTTTTTATATTTATTTTTCATCGTGTTACGAAAGTTGCAAGAAAATTTGCTTACCCGCAGGCATATGGGCGAGCCATGGATGACGTACGAAAACTGCATTTTTGGCTATTTCGTATTCAGAAGTCGCGTTCGTTACCTGTGATTGAAAAAACAAAATAATTGGCCTCCGAAGTAAATAAAAAAACAACAGATAAATTGTTACAATTTACAAACCTCGATAATTCTGCCAGCTAATATAATTCTCGCACATCGCGGATCCATGGGATCGAAATTTTGACTTCCGCAATAAGACCCTTCGGCCAGAGACATCAGAAGAGTTGCACGATTATCAAGCTGCAAAAAGAAATTTGAAACACTCGTTAATTGCACGTCGCCAATTAATTGCACGTTAATTTCAAATTTTATTTTCTGTACCAACAGCCAATCCTTCTGGATCGGAAACGTTCGGAATTTCATTTCACGAAACAAAAGTGCGGGAAGAATAAAAATAAAAGAATGATTTGAAAAAATGTGAAATTTGTATTCTCATCTGCACTAGCATGAGAAAAAAATCAAGAGCAACGTACGATAACTTTTCGTTGATTTTGCTTTCTCATTTGCTTCCTCTAATAATTTTGTTACAATTGCTAGAAAAATACGAATTGTACGGCATTTTGAAATTTTCAAGAAAAGGGTGTCGACGCTCTAATTTCCGCAAATGTTAAGATTTATTACTGATTTTTTTTTTTTTTATAAATAGAGTTTCATAATAGGAAGGTTGGTATTGCATTTGGGGAATATCGGTCGAACGGTTTAAATTTTATGATCTTTCGAATTTTACGAAAATCCTAGTTTTTTGAAAAATCGTCCAATCGCTCTAATTTCTGAAAATGTCGTAAAATATTGTGTACAAGTCTGTACTTCCTCTTTACTTTTTAGAAAAGTTGTCAAAATTATATAATTCAAATGCAAATAGAAAAAACGCTGCAAATTGAAATTTGCAAATTGCTTCCTCAAGATGCTCAAGATGCACGATGCTCAAAGCTTCCTCTAAGAGGAAGCCAAAATTAAAAATATAGCTTCCTCAAAAAGGAAGATTCAAAGCCAAAATTAAAAGGATAGCTTCCTCGTAGAGGAAGATTTGAGCATCGTGCATCTTGAGCCTCTTGTTTCAATTTTCATCGTTCACTACTATCGATTTTCCCGAATCAAATATTTGAGAAAAAAAATGTAATTTTTTCAGCACAAAAATGTCATTGTCACACATTTCCGGACCAGCTGGTTTTCCGCAGTTTTTTCTATTGAATTTTCGGCGAAATCGACTCTATCAAACGTCATTCTCTTCGTCATTGAAAAACGAACAGAATGACGTTAATTAAACTCTCCTAATGCGCACGAGGAGTGCTGCATGTCAAAGAAAACTTTTGGTCAATTAGGCACTCCACTGTAGGGCCTAGGGTCGAAAAAATAGATTGTTGTCTCTATGGTTTTCCAATTTTTACAAAAATAATTATAACGACAATCGTGAGATCTAAAAAAAAATTATTTGCGGAAATCTTTGACTCAGAAATGAATTCTTTATGTTCGTAACGATCACACGCGATTAAATATTACTCACAGCCAAGTCTTGAGCTGTAAAGTCCAAAGGAGTGAGATACAAATATGGGATTCCTGAGCCATTCCCCAGCGGTCCGTCACTCACGGAAATAACATTGGCATTCGGAAATGAAAAGATATCCTTGCGCGAACTTATGGTCCCAACAGCAGCCCAATCTGTTCAGGAAATTCAATGAATTTATTATTGTTTGGAATTTTTTAAAAGTATCAATTCGTTGAGCTGAAAAAATGTTGAAATGTTTAAATTCAAATTTATTCGATCAAGGTTTCCAAGTCGCTAATTAAGAATCTAGATCAATTAATTAATTTGCCGGATTACTGTCAATTATAATGATAAAAATTAGTCTCAGAGACTCAAAAATTTCGTACGACTGTGAGAAAATGTCGAAACACAAAATTTATGAAATCTGCCAATCACACAACCGGAAGCTGGATCCCAGGAGCCGATTCCCGGGATCGTTGGACTGAATCCTTTCATTTCATTTTCTCGCAGTGACTGCGTAGACAGTATGAAGTGAAAAAATTTAATTTACCAGCTTGATTAACGATGAACCGTCCCATCAGAGCGGGTTGATCGACGGGTGGTGGGTCGATGGATCCAGCGTGTGTTCGAGGAGAAAAACGTCGACGAAATTGGTCGACACGTTTATTATTAGCGAGGTATTCTCTCTGCTTTGCATCCTCGTGTCGAACGAAATCGTCTATTTTATTGACAGACTCGCGTCTTCCATGTTCGTTCCTCATTTTTTTCCACTCGAGGAATTCTTCAAATTCGTTCAACTCTCGTTCATCGTCCTCGGGAAAGGAGGTTCGATGGGAACTCACGCTTTTGAGAGCACCGACGGAAAATATAATCAAGAGGAGTAAACACAACCGCCGAGGAATCATCGTCAATAAAATAATCGCCGAGTCTCTATTTTATTAACAATAAAATAATTTTGCAGAATTTTATAAACTAGACAAATTGGGATTCAATCACGTTCATTAATTTTTATTGTCCAACGAGACAGAAAAAAAAAAGCTAAAAAAATCGTTTAATCGAACAAACACCGAATAGACGCGAACGACGCGGTGGAACACAAGAGAATGACGAGCAACTTTGCCAGTGTGTATATCGTCCACGTATACGTACGTTTATGCGTTGAGAAAAAGTCTGACCAGAACTCGTACGATACACAATGCTTCGTCAGCGATATTTGAAAAATTCGATTCTACCAACTTCTATCTTGAAATCACAAAAGACGTCACAACCTCTTTTTGGCTCTCTCAGAGAATAACTTTGCGAATACATAGAAATTTTATCGATATATGCATCACCGTTGAGTGCGATTAAAAATATCACAGATGCAGCGTTCTGCAGCTATTGTATGCACGAGATAACTACGCATCGGAAAAGATAAGCCAGTTTCTTTCTTCCCAGCAATGCAAAATTTACGTTAATTATTCATTGACGCTGTTTCGATTTTTATCAATTTTTCAAACGATTTTCATTATTTTATTTTATAAAATTGCTTTTTAATGTTCGAAACAAATTAATTCGACGATCTTTTCTCTCAATTCTGTCGTTACATCGAGGAAAAAAATGGAATTTTTTTTTGCTTTGCTTTTCGCAAATAAAAACATTGGGGAATATTTAGTATTTAAAAAAAAATAATCATCGACTTGTTCTTAATTGTAGAAAACACATTTTCTCCCCGTTCTTTCAAAACTTTTGAATAAATCTTCCACAAGATCAAATAGAATTCAATCTTTTTGTTGCAGGAGGAAAAAAAATGTAATTGTTATTTAAATACGTGTAGAGTGGAAGTGAAAAAAGTCAATCAGCTTGCATGAGAACTTGTCTCTAACGGATCTCGTTCCAACGGATGCAAAGAACGGCTTTTAACTGTCGCCACTTCCTTTCGCACCTTCTCATCATCGATTTGTTTATGTTATCAGTCAGGATCCTGTTTTCTAGTCGAGTATTCCCATGATCCACGTGATACTTGCTTATTTATACAGATTCATGGATAAATAATAACGTCCATAAACGATACCGCTACGCGTGTACAGCTCGAAACACGATCAATTTAATTTCCTTTTTTATTCGAAAATATCGTACTGTTAATGAGTGTACGATCGAATGGATGAGTTGTACGAAGATAGATCGGTATCCCGTTAATGGCTCGTAATAATTTTACGACGAGCTGATCAAAAAAAGGTGAAAAAGTTAGCAAAAAGTATCGGCAGAAAAACGCAACTAACAGATTTTCAAAGTTTGCTCAAAATTCGTAGAAAAAAATGAAGAAAAAATGTTGAAATTTTTGGAAAAAAAATGAAGAATTAAACAACGATCGAGATTTTCGAATTTTTGTTCGAATTTGGAGTAAATTAATTGTAGGGCACCCCAAGGATTTTCCATAGAAATAGTAAATGAGAAATTTCTATGGTATACACGAGAAAAAGCAGAAGTGTTAAAAATTGAAAGGAAAATAATATTTTCCATGTGAAAATTCCAGCAGAGTCGAAGATCGAAATAGTAAGATTTTTTTTTCTATGGAGAATGAGAGAGATCTCAGATCCGTGGGAGAATTAATAATTCAGAATTTTTTGAAAGAAAAAATGAATAGAGACGTAAGAGAGTGGGGCCTCCCTCCCAAAGACTCCAAGACGAAGAACCACGTCCGTAGTAAAGAAGAGGGAGTTAAGGTCGAAGAAACTGGCACGATGCCCGACCAATGGACAACTCATGGGAATATGTGGGTCGTCGTCTAACTGTTCCACGTACCGTTTCGTCCATTGGCCTTCGCCTTCACCGCATCACGAACTTCTACTCCCTCTTCAATATTTTTCATTCATTTCTCTATACAGGCTGTCCATAAAATCAAATAAAACCTCCTGAACACAATAAAATGGGAGGAAGTCGAAGAAAAAAGGATTCAAGAGAATTCTATTGAAAAGTTGGTGATTCATTTCGACTGGCCATTAGGGACGTGACTCTTGAGACACCTTGTGAACCGGCCCAACAACTCCACGATCTTTAATTTCCCTCCCGAGTTTTTTGAACTGCCACTCCTAAGACTTCGCGTCCAAGCAGGATCATTATTTTTCTCCCTTCCCTCCCTTTCTCTATCATCCTTTTTCTCTCTCCCTCTTCGCCTTAAACTCCTTAAAGAAAAATAATGTCGATGAAAAAATAAAATGTACACGTTTCTCGCGTATCCTTCGAGTTGATTCTTCCTTCCCTCCTTTCCCCTGTACGTACGAAAGCAACAACTTGTCGACGAAGAATCCTCTTCTCGTACACACCTCGAGCTGAGGTAAGACGAGCAAACGCGTCGAGCAAGCTTTTCCGATACTTCAGTCGATCGGCACAACCCCACGTCGATAGTTTCGTTCCCCCCTTTTTATTCAAACCTTCGACACACTCGTACCTTCAATTTTTCGTCACAGTGATCACGCAGTGTTTCTATACTCTCCGCATTGTTTTTTCAAAACTATACTTTTCATCAACCATTCGCACCGCTTGCTATTTTTTATCAGACAAATAAGTGAAGATTTATTTTATTCGTGAATCTAAACTCTCGAGCTAAATATGGAGTAGACTGATTTTTGTTTTTATTTTGATTCGCAAGATTTGACTAACGAGAAATTCACGGAGAACAAACATCAGCAGCTCGTCCACTCAGGTAACTAATTCACAAACTAGCCAATTTTTTTTCTAATATTTTCACATTATTTATAATAATTCACAATTCGCAGAAACGTCCCCGAACCAAAAATTGCATTAGACCGGAAAAATTTATAAAAATAAAAAAAAAAACCAAAAATTTGACTCGATTTGTAATTTCGATGATTTTTCCATTTTGCGAAAACAAACATTTTCAAACAAATTATTCGAAAACACTATTCAGTCGATTTACGTGGGAAACGAACATTTTTTCCAAATCTATTTGACCAGAGGTCGTGAAACAATATTTTAAAATAGGGAGAAATATATTTTTCATCATTTTCGATCGAATCATAAAATAGATTGAGATAAACGTGATTGAGAGTC
This sequence comes from Hyposoter dolosus, assembly GCA_963921915.1. Classification (NCBI taxonomy): domain Eukaryota; kingdom Metazoa; phylum Arthropoda; class Insecta; order Hymenoptera; family Ichneumonidae; genus Hyposoter; species Hyposoter dolosus. Next base: position 4,712,320 of record OY998138.1, on the reverse strand, counting down.
AATGGAGAGTTACGTATGATGGAAATCGACAATTCAAAAGTTAACACGTTGCTTAATTTTCAAAAACTCCGATATAAAAATGTTGGTGTCGTTTCTTACAGAAATATAAAAAAATTTAAATTTCCGGATAAACTGTTTAATACAAAGTTCAGAGTTTGAAAAAAAAATCACCTTTCCCTTATTTGGAAAACAGAGCGTTTTACATCGCTGCATTTTCGAAAATTAATGGTCGAAATTCTTGAATTTTTTAGACGAATTTCGTCATGCATTTCTTTGTAACCGAGAAATATTTTTAAAAAATCTGTAATAAAGTTTCGGAGATGTTTCATGAAATGTGAATTTTTCTATCTGTCCCCATAAGATCACGTGCAATCTTTGATTGTCAATATCTCGAATACGGGCTGGTAAATAGTTTTTAAATTTTGCACGCAGTTTCGCAACACCACCTAAAAGTCTTCCTCGAAATTGCAAAAAAAAAAAAGCATGGAAAAACGATTTAACGGGACTCGTAACTCCAATCAGGAGAACTGTCAAAATTAGCGTCAAAGGTTATTCGTCCATTGATGAAAAATTGATAATATGGAGAATCTAAGGTTGTCGAGGTACGAGAAACGAAGGTAGTTGGACGACCACGACCTATAGTCACGTCTCTTGTTGCCGGAGCGTATGTAGGATAGAATCTCTGTTAGATGGTGAGCGATGAGACGAGGGGTCAATGACTCTCGTTAAGAAAAACAGCCATGACTTTTCAAGGTAAAGGTCTGTGGACGTTAAAACCAGAAGCTGAAGATGGTTCGTGTGATTAAAACTTGAGGCAAAAAGCGAGTAGAAAATAAATTTGAAAACTGTTAAAAAGAAAATTCGTCATCCTGAGACTGAATCCATTTGACGAAATCTTTTTTTTTTTTCCCTGAATTTGTGGAAAAAAATGACGTGAAATCGAGATTAATTGTCCAACCGAAAGTTTGATGAAAAGTTTCGATGAAAATCGAAAAAGACGTTGGCCTGAACGTGATTTTCTCGATCGAAGAACCGAGTATACGGAAAGTGCGAGTAACGAAACTCTATAGTGCCAAATAGGGCGTTGTTGACGGCGAGGAAGAGCTCGCGACAAAACCCTGTAGAATGTAAGCTGGATCGTCGCGAAGCTTCAACGAGCATTCGCGATTACGCACATTCGCACAAGTACGAGTTGCTCGTACATGCGAGCACAGAATGGGAGAAAGGGATTCTCATCGCCGAGGATACTTGCACCTCTCATGTACTCACTTTTTATCAACAAAGTTATTCTACGCCTACCGAACGAAAGTCCCCAAATTGATGCAACATTTTCATGCAAAACATCGTTTTGTTATCATTGAATGAAAATTTATTTCAGAAATCACAAACAACACAAAACTGCTAAATAATTTTCCAAAGACGATTTAGTTTTTTCGACCACTCACGAGCTTTCGTTCTTGCAATTGATCCAACTTAACAAATCACTGCAACATTCGGGTGTCAATGGCAGCAAATTTTTACCGAAAACTCTACAACATTTTTCGATAAAAAAACGACGAATGATCCAAAAATCATCATTTTCCAAATGCGATAATTAATACAACTGTGAATTTTATTTTTTTCGAAAAATATAATCGTACAGAGCGAGTGACCCAAAAACCGGATTTTTCGATTTGATTTTTGACCGCAATTTTAACTCTGAAAGCGGAAACGTCGAATGAATTTTGACGGGAAAATATTAAATTTGAAATTCGTAAGAAAGAAAATGGATTTTTCGATCGAAAGAGTGAATTTGTCGATTCAATTTTTTGACACGATTTTGAGTCTGAATTACGGGAAAGTCGAATGAATTTTGACGGAAAAATATTGAATTTGGAATTCCCAAGGAAACGATCGCGTAGGCGGAACGCGAAAGAGGGTTTGAATGGAAAAGTAATTGGATGGTGTACGAAGGTAAAATGAAGTACTCGCAGGAACACGAATGTGTGCGAGGGATTGAGAAAGGGGTCAGAGCCGACTCACCGGTGAATCGTTAAGCGTTTGCTTCTCGAGTCGTGACCCACTCACGCTCGGAAGTCCGACATTCCAATCTGACGTAATATAACCCGACTAACCGAGTTCGTAACGGTAACTCTGTATAGTCCAGAAGACTTGCAACGAACCGAGATCTGTTTGGAACTCATTATTCCATAGAATGATACCGAAGCAGGAGATCGAAGGCACGAAAGAAGGAAAGACTCCTGCGCCACTCTATTTTATCCATAGCGAAACAGAAGACTACGCACACGCATATAAATATATATTTTGTCGATACATACGAATATTCTTACGTGGACCTACGCGGTAGCGGTGTTCGGACGACGTAAAAGACCCAACTGTACGGTATAAATGGCAACTGGAACGCGATGGCATTTGAAAATCCAATCGACTCGATCAGAACGATATTCGACTGAAATAAAAATACAGAATGTTATTTAAATGTGGAAAATTCAATGGAGAATTCAAAAAATCAAACTGTTCGAAACTGACGAAACAAAATTCAGGATTTTCTTGAAGAAAACTCTGAGAAAAATAAGGACTTTAGGAAAAATGTTGGTATTTTACGAAAATGTAAAAACCTTGAAACTTCCGGGGAAACTTTTGCTTTATCTCTAAACCTTGATAATTAAAATCCTCCATTTTTTTTTTTTTTTAGACTAACTTCTTTGAAAATTTCTTGGTAATTGAGAAAAAATTTGGAAAAATCGGTAAAAACGTTTCCAGCTCATTGAGCAGATACTTTTACGATCGTTCTCTGAATTTCTGTTCAAATTTTTCCAAAACTTTTTGATATTCGTGGCTCTGAATGCGAAAAATATAAAAAATCCAGAGAAATATGATTTTTTTAACGAAAATTTTGTCAAAGTCAGTGTTTGCAATAATTTTTTGAAACAATTTAATTCGATACTCTCCAAATTTGTAGTATGCACACATATCTGAAGAGTACTCAAAGTTTTCGAGGTAAAAACTGAGCTGGAAGGGAAATAAATAACGCCCGGGGTCGAATTGACCCAGAGTGTCGAGACCGAGCAGCTAAATAAACTCTACCAACGAAAAGTCGACAAAAATGAATGGAATTTCGACCAGGACGACGAATCAATTACAAGGAGATTGCGATATTTTTTGTAAAATTCAAAATTTGTGGTAAAAAGTTAATCCACGAATCACGACGATAAATTTTAGAGATTTTTGTAAAAGAACGCCATGTGAATATTGTTATGAAAATAAAAGATGAAAAAATTGGATTGTTTTTTGTATGCAGCGGGACGCAGCGATGGCGAGACGACGAGGAACGTTGGAGCAGCGATTTGTAAAGTGTACGAATTTAAGGATGGGATCGTTGGTAGGATTATTGATAATCCTGGCGATAGTCGAGTGTCGAGGAGATTATATGATGGGTGGGCACTTGGATAACAAAGAGCAGGATCAAGGGATGATGGAGCACCGAAGCGGAGAAGAGGAATTGTTGGGAACGAGTGTGTCAGGATCAAGGAGTTCGGGTCTGAAGGAAGCGGATCACGAGTTTGACCTTGAGCTGGATTTGTTCGGAGAGCAAAGTGGAGCTGATCCGACACGAATAAGTATAGTGAACAGCAGTAGCGGAGGTTCATCATCGGGGAACGAGGAGACAACGTCGGACGAGGACTCGTCGACGGCGCCGAGATATCGCGTGCTTCCTTACGCCTTCAACGGTGGCCATCCATTTTCTCTGGAGAAAGATCCGATCACAGGACAAATTGATTTCGAGAAAGCTCCGCCGTTGAAAGCGCTCGAGTATCACGTGAAAACTCCGCCGCAAACGGAGGAGCCCGAGACGGAGAGCGAGATGGAGGATGCGAGGATCGATTCGTCGAGCCAACAGGACAAGAGCGAATCGCTTGGCCCGAACGAGATAAATCCTTATTCCCCGAGTTTTCACGATTTTCTTAATTTACCCGTTCGTTATACTTACGACAAGTACAAAAATGCCGACAAGTTTCCTTTGATATCGAACTCTTACGCCAACACCAAGGTCCAGAGTGGTTCCAACAGTTACAACACTTACAATCACAAAAAGTATCACGAGGCTGTGAAAGCTGGCGTCGATGTACAAACGCTGTACGTTCATCCGTCGAGAAAGACTTACGCGTCATCGATAACGAAAACGAGCATGAAACCAACGACGACGACGACGACGACGACGACATCGACAACGACGAGGAGACCGAGCACAAAGAGGAAAATAACAACGACGACGACGACTAGCACAACGAGCACAACTCCAGCTCCCTCGACGATGACAACGACCCAACGGTCTCGCTATCCGGCCGTGACGACTTGGAAACCTCAACAAAAACCAAGCGAAACAAACTTCTACGGTATGTTCGCGGACTACGAAGACACGTTACCGATCGAGAGACTCCAGCAGAACAATCCCGAGAAACAAAAAACAACAACGACGACGACGGAGAAATCTCGTTATCAGACTCCACCACCGAGACCGAAACCCGAGCAGAAAAAGCCAGAGCCCGAGGAGAATAAAAACGAGGAGTACGAGGAAGGCTACGACGAGGATTACGATCGCGTTCTCCAAATTGCGGAGCAACCGAATCAATCCAATCAGAAGGATCATTCGAATGATTCGCAGGATGATTATTCCTATGGAATTATGGATTTCGTGGGAGGATTGAGGCCCACGACGAAGGCACCGAAGAGCACGAGTGCCTCGCCGAGTACGACGAGCACAGAGAGTTTTGTGTACACGAGTGAAACGACTACGAGCACGACTTCCGCTCCAGTTATGACGAGCAACGTGCCGACGACTGTCGACACGAGAGAGAATGAAAATCGTACAACGACGATGAAACCTTTGGAGGAAAAACGCATCACGTCAATGCCGATCGACACGATAAGCTTTAACGACAATTATCGCGTTCCTAATTATGGAAGCAACGGAGGAATAATCGCTACGATCGATAATGCGATTCCCAACAACAACAACAATCTTCTTTATCAACACAACCGAGCTCCGAGCAATGATAATTATTACCAAAGACCACCGATCGGAATGCCGTCCGGTGGAATCGTGGTGAAGAGCACGAGCAACGTCGTCGTCCCGCCTGGCCAGGACACAGTTTCTTTCGTCCTAGGAAACCGTCAAAGTGTCGGGAGCGTCAGCGACGCTGCTACTGATTTTTATGGTGTCCATTCGCCAGGAACGATGAACGAGAGGCCGAGCGTTTCTTTCGGAAATGCTCGCCCAGTTGATAGCTTCGGAGGTTCGATGATCGTGTCAGCGGGCATTGGCGTTGGCTCTAATCCCATAGGCCCTTATCATCAACGACCTTCAACGAGTGGCAACAATTACGATCACGCGGTCGTAACGGTCGGAATGCCGACGGTTGACATCGTGAATCCTGGTGAATCTGGCTCGAACAAGAAACCAGACTCGACGAGCAACACGTTGGACACTTTGGCTCAAAAGTGGTGGGCGTCGACGAGCTCATCTGCAAATAATCAACAAACCATTTTAGAAGGAGCTCAAGATTCGACGAGCCAACAATTCGGCTACAGAGTCGTCTTTCCCGATGAAAAAGGTCAGACTTCGGGATTAGTTGGAAATGATAATTCCCCCGGGACTCAGAGACCCGTCGAGGAACACGTTATCGTGGTCCACGAGTCGGAGATCGGTAATGGAAATACTCTTCATTTGGATTTGTCTTCTCAGTCGACTTCCAGTCCAACGACCAATTTCCATCACGAATCTACGACTCAACGTTTACCTGTGAATACGGAGGACAAATTGTTGCCCGAATTGTCAGAAAGTTTGACTCCCCCGGCGGAAAGACCAAATATATTGCCCTCGGGAATTCAAAGACCACCTTCGTACAATTATTATCATCATTCGTCCCATGCACCGAGTAATTCGAGGCCGAACGATTACAGAGGACCCGGAAGGTTACCAACCCCTCCGAGCAACAACTTCAAACGACGACCCACGACGACGATCGAATCGAATCTCCCGAACATCCTGCCCCAGTTCCGGCCAAACGCCAAAACATCTCACGGACACAATCGAGGCGAAACGATAGGAACGATCCCTGCGGGCTCGATGCCGCCCTACGCGAACACGAGGATTCGCAGGCCACCGGGACACGTCCATCATCATCATCCTCATCGTTCTGCCACGGCACGCCGCCCCAGCGGTCCGCCTCATCTCCAACGTTTGAATCCTCCTCCCCTCCCTCCGCCACCGCCGCCAGTTTCGTCCTTGAGATTACCCACTCCCGCCTCGTTGGTGGCTTCGCCAAACCTCGGTTTGGGGAACCAACACGATTCCGGCAATCAGAACAGCGACAATAACGTTCGGCTCGGCGGACCGAATCGACTGCACAAAGTTTCGCTGGCAATTCCGCCGAGTTTGTCGATCGACGAGCGTCACCATCAATCGAACGGTTTCGTGAACTCTCAGCCGATAAAATCGCGCCTGGAAGACGACGCGCTCGAGAGATTCTCCGCCGAACCCCCTGTCAGACTTCCGTACTTTACGAAACGCACGACGAACGGAGAATCCGAAGGTATTCCTAGAATAGCAACTTTGCAGATGATTCAGCAACAGGCCGGCTCCCGAGACGAGGAAAGCGTGAGACCTAATTTACCACCGCCTTACCGATTCAACGAGAAAGCCTCCTCGAGTCAGCAGGACAACGAGCAGCTCGAAGGAAACGATGATAATACGTCGGGAGTAAAAAGCGATCGACGAGACGATGAGAACCAAGAAAAACTGCAAGTTGCTCAACAAGGTAACGAAGCTACGCGTGCCGATTACGTCGACGCGGTTGATTCTCCCGTCTACGTCGTTTATCCTGTCAAAGGAGCCCTCGATATTCGCCCGACGAGCAACGACGACGGGGACCAGGACGACGCGAGTGTAGTGCTCGGTACTTACGGACCTCAACGTCCACTTCCACCGGATACTCTCTTGAAAGATTCCGAAGACAACGATTCCGACGCGGATTCATTCAGAGCTCCAACGATCGTAAACGTTTCTCCGTCTTTCACCGACTCCTCGGCCCCACAGTTGGCTTCTGATTTTCCGTATCCTCTTGAGCGACCCGATCCCTCGATGTTCACGAGTCAATTACGAGAAAAGCCTCTCCTCGTGCCGAGCGAACAGCAGAAAAATGGTGAACGACCGGAAGTCGACGGGAACGAAGAGAACGCGACAGAGGAAAAGAGCAGCAACGAGGCTGATGGCGTTCGCGACATTGAGAGAGACGCCAGTGTCAATGTGATTCCTTATCTTCAGGATCACGTGCCCTTCACCCTGAAGGAAAACGCTGGAGTCATTTCGGCGACTCTTCATCGTTTAGGCCCCAATCCCTCCATCGTTACAGCTTCCTCGACTCCCATCGCTTACGTTTTCACACCAACGACTAGAACTCCCGTAAGAAGACACGAGGATCCTTACATTCACGGAGCCTTCGAGCGCGGACCGATCCTCTTGCCATCCCAGCAGCCCTCCAGTTCATCAAGCTCAGCTCCTTCACCGCAGAGTTTCATGGCCCCGTTCGTTGCGAGCGCGAGTGCCGAAGCGCCGTCGAAAAACGGTTGGAGCGTCGTGATGCCTGGCCAATCGTCCGGCGAAGACACGAGCATGGACCGACGTCGCCACGATTCATCGAGCCAGGAAAACGATAAATCCACGTCCCACGATGATGAGAACGTCACCCAACGGAGCAAGGATACCGAGGACGAGCACGAGGACGAAAAAAGAGTTAAAGAGGATCCGAAACCCTTAGAAACCTCCCAGACCGAGGAGACTGACTCGCAAACGGAAAAGAGCGAATTCGACGTCGAGAACTTCACGCCCCAATTGTTCGGAGGCTTCAGGCCAATTTTCGAATTCCCAACAGACAGCGAAACCGACCCAAACATCGGTGACAAAGTCACCGACGCTTCAGGCTCAATGGTCGAACGACCACGCTCCGAAACTGGTTGATCGAAATTTATATTTTCTTTCTTTCGTCGTCGAGCTTGAGACTGCCTGCCTGAATGAAAAAATTAAATAAAACCATACGATATAGCGACTGCGATAATTGCATGAGACGAAGGGAGAGAGAGAGAGAGAGAGACAAAAAGAGGCTGAAATTTGGCAGTTTGGTAGGAAAATACCATCGATCAAGAGCCAATTTACAATTCGTTGATATTTCTCTAAAAAAACCTCTCTCTTTTGGTCTCGTGCCCCACCGCTAACGATCGTGTATGAAGAAAAGTCCGACAGATGAAAAATAGTGCAAAACTACAGAGAATAATCGGCCGATCGTTATGTCGTTCAATCGTCATTCGCAATATTGTATATTTATTAACAATAACCTCCGATACTCGTACGTACGCGATACCCCGCATTGACACAAATTTTCAATCAAACTTCACCTTCAGAAAAAAAGAGAGAGAGCGAAAATGCAAAAAAAATTTGTTTCTTTCTTACTCGTTAACGAATAATTTCTCAAATGGTATTCGCTTATGTATGAATGTGTGTTATGGAATGCCGCCTTCCTAATTTCTACCAATGTATCTCTTAGTGACTAGAATATTATATCTAGACAAATATTTTCTATGTACACGTAAATGTATTATTTAAACTGCGTTACAAAAGAATTATTGAGCTATTGACGGCTCGATACGACAGCGAGCTGACAATAAGTCTGTACGAGTCACGAGTCAAGTCTTTGTGTATTTCTCCTTTGACAAAAAAAAATTATATTTATATATCTAAATGTGTGTGTTCACGATTGACAATATATTATTAAATAAATGATAAACCATGTGTACTATGCACTCACGTGCTAATTTCTTTGTCATGAAATACTTTGTCCACCGATAGAAATAGTTTATTAACGAAACAACGTTTCTTTTTAATTCTTTTCGGCTTTTTTTCGAATGTTTTCATTTCTTAATTCCCAAAGTAATACTCAAATGGTACATACGTCTAATGTATTGCTGGAATAAATGCATCGGGTTGTCTCGAAAAATACGGAAAACAGTTCTTACATACCCAATCGGATTTTCATTCGTTTGCTTTTTTTTGTTCGTTTCTTTCGCTTCCGTGCTCATGAAATTTCGCCCTTATTCTCAGTCCTGCAATTTCGAAACCACTCGATCTTCCAATTGCTCAAAATCTCTCGTTTTCTCTCACCTACTACCGAACAAACGCAGATCGAGCTTCAAGACAACTTCGCCACGCTCAACCTCACGCAATTTTATTCTTTTCTGTATAGGGCCACACGCGTCTTTACTGTCTCTCATTATATCCGCTACACGAATCTCCGCTCGGCCCAGAAAATCTGCAGGAAATAAAAAGTACAGCGTGAAATTTAAATTTCATTGAAACTCTGGATTTTCAAGTTTCAAACAGGAAACACGATGTTTTTTTAGGAGATTCAATAAAAAATATCCAAAAAATGTTCGTGTCGACGAGAGATTTTTCATTTTTGAAAAACTCGAAAAAAAAACTCACTCAACCAAATTTTTGCCAGACGACTCGGTTCTCGTTATTGCATAATTTTTGATGATCAAAAAATTTGGCAATTTGTACACTTGATCAGTGTGAAGAAGCTCCGTTTGAATTTTATCGAGAATTTGTATTATTGAAAATAAAAAAAAAAAGTTTTTTGAACTGAAATTCGATTGACGATTTTTTGTTACTAAAGAAATAAACGTTATTGTGGGAGAACTGACCGTCCGGACTGTAATAGCCTTTGTCGAAGACGGTGATGCAAAGAGTATCTTCGATGAGATCCTTGACTTGGAACTGCATCGACGCGTCCCAGAGGGGACAATCTGTGCCTGAAATGACGTTCGTTCTCTCTTCCTGTGATCCCATCGAGACTTTGCAGAACGCGTTGCATTTACCTGAGCCAAAAAGAATACAAAGTTTGAGTGCAAAAGAAGTTGGTAAATTGTCGGACGATCCGACGGAGTCAATTTTGATAAATCGAATATTAAAAAGCGATCCATTTTTTGTCGACAAATTGTACGAACGATGGAATAAAATTGAGGAATTGAGCAGGAAAGATTTATCGATTTACCGAAAAAAACCTCGTCGTAAAGTCTCTTTTTTCTTCAACTAGATTAATTAGTCGCAGTTAGTAAGGGCAAGCATGCATTATAAAGTGCAATTACAAAAACACCAAAACATTCACAAATTTTGTTGACAATCGAGAAAAATTAGTTTTTAGTAGTTTTTTCTTTCTGTTTTTTTTTTGTTTTGTTAATTATTACCAAGCTGGTTATTTCTTCGGTGTCTATCTAGGGTCTGTATATTGTTAGTTGTTGCAGAACGTCGTAGCAGTTTACGTGATCGGCGATCGAGGCTCGTAGTTCCACTAATGTTAGTATTTTTTGGAATATCTAATTCTTCAGCCTCGACAACAACGAGCCTAAGACAGCCCTTTGGGGGTCTCCTGCGAACTACAAGCATGCAACAAAGTTTCGTTAGTCAACCTGCATGTTTTCGAGTTGTTAATAAAATGAAGAAAAAAATTATTCGTTAAAATCTCGAAAAATCCACGTGACTCCGTTTTCCTCGAGCCAAAAATGCGATCGACCGAAAACACTCTTTTTCGTAAGACCGTATTTTATGTTCTTTGGGTGTTTCTATGAGCAGCAAACACATGCGACAAGCAAAGCAAAGCGAAACGACGTTCAACACAAACGATCACTATTTTCCAAGCCCCACGATGATAAGCTTACCAACTGCGGGAGTTGTTTTCAAACTGTAACCTTGGAGCACTGTCACGAGGATGCGACCGCACGCTCCGAACTGTGCCTGTTCTGTTTTTTGTTTTTTTTTTTGTTTTTTTTTTTCACATAAAAAGCAATATGTTATTTATGAATAGAGAAATTTGTTAATTTGAAGATAATAATTTTTGATGCACCAACATTTTTGTATCAGTGTGAATTTTTTTTTTTCTAAAACAAGTTACAACACCGTTGAGAGTCGAAAACTTTCACGACAACACAGTATTTTGAATTGGCAATGCAGTTTCGTTTGTAAATAAATTATCGTCCGAACTTGGTTTTTTTCGATTTCTCAAAATGGAGATTTTTACGATTTGACGATTTTAGAACAACAAAAAAACAAATTTTGATGAAAATATTGAAACTTACTCGAACGCTGTCGCTGCAAGAGATTCTTCTCGTACTTGGCAAACTGTTTTCTCGCTTCTGTGATTCTTTTCGTCCAGAGTGAGCATTCGCCAGTGGAAGGTGCCAACAAAATGATCGGTTTTTTGGAATCGCGGAGTCTCAGTGTTCTCCACGAGTTTTCCGTTGTTTCGTGGCCACTTCCGCTTGCCTCGGATTCTCCGAGGATCGACAGTTCGTTCAAAAATATCGGCTGAAATGTATAAAAAAAAAAAAAAACATGAAACAACGTTTTCTGGCTCGATATCCAGGCACTGATGAAAACTCACCTTCCTGTACAGCTTGAAGCGAGAATGTTCGTTCCGTTCGAACGAGAATTGTTGTCCACTTGGCAGTGATTTTAACGGTTGAGCGAATAGAAGGAAATCATTGGTGAGGAAAGCCACAAGCTCTTTTCCACTTTTTGCCTGCGAACGTTCATTTTGCAACGAAATCAATTTTAAATATTTGAAAACGAATGAAACAACGATTTTCGAGGGGAATTTTTTTTCTTACCTTGTGCAAAACGCCGTAATGCAAAAGTTTGCGAGGTCCGGCTGAATTGGTAATGGAGTTGAAAACCAATTGTTCTTCGAGGCCATCGTCACAGGAAACGTGACTCTGTAGCCACTCGAGACGATCGCTGTTTTCTTTTTCCCTGACTCCCTCATTGACTTGAGTACAAAATTCTTCAGCCTTTGCCAGAGCTTCTTGCAAATATTGTCGGTCCGGATGATCAACGGGAGTGTGTTCCATAATCTGATAAAATAATAAAATAATTTCTACGTGAATGCGAGTTCTGTCTAAAGCGTAAAAATGATAAAATTAGTAAAGTTGGGTATGACGGACCTTGTTAATTATCAGAGGATATTTGGTGATCCGTTGCATTGGTTTGATGAGAAAAGACGACAGAGGCATTCCCTTGGTCCTCGGATCCTGTTGACAAGCTTGTGCAACGGCAACAAACTCGGGCGAAGTTTCCGTCAATTTCTGGAGATAATGAGCAGCCGAAATCTGGCAACTGCAGAATCTAATGTACGCTGACATTCGTGGAATCTTAAAAAAAAAAAAAGAAGAAACGAAGCAAAATTAAAAAATGTTCGTGTCAATTGAAAATTTTCCACGTGGCCATTTGTACTCACGTTTTCGCACAATATATCGCCAATCATCCTGACGATTCCACCTTCGCTGTTGTCTCGCCTTATCCTCAAAGTCCTGGCGGCAAAAACGCAATTCAAAAATTTGATTAGACATTCGCAAAATTGTTTTCTCTCACGATGGAAAGATCAAGAAGGAGCGAGAGAATTACCTCAAGAAATTATCGTTGCAAGCAATAATGTCTCTCCAGTTGACGAAAATCCTTTCGACCTCGTCGACCGTAAGGACCAAGCTCTGTAGCAGTGGTTTCTCGAAAACCTTGATACGCCAAATCCCCAAAAATGAATAACGAAACAAAAGGAACCAAACGAACTAAAAAGTAAAAATCGAATGTACCTCGTGGACGAGCCTCATGTCTTCGATATAAGCCTGTTCCGTGGCGATGAGTTCCTTGATGTAATCCTGCCGTTTTCTCTCGGACGGCTCGAGCCTCGACATCATGAATTCGTTGGTGAGTTCACTTGCTGTACACAAAACCCACACACATGCTTCTTTACGATTTCGACATCGAGATATTGATACACTTACCGAATATAAAAACTCCAAATTGGGGGGCGACAAAATATTGCAACGTGAACTCCGCGTTGAAACGTGTCAAAAAATCAATAAAAAGTTATTCAAGAAAAAAACAATAATTCGTCTAGTTTGATGACGTTCTATAAATCGAGGCGAATGAAAAAAAAGAAAGAATTTCGCACGGTAACGAACATTAAATCATCGACGCAAATTTAAACACATCGAAAACTAAAAACGGAGTAAAAAGTCAGATTTTGAAGCGATTTTCTCGATGAGACACGACCATAACAAAAACACGATCCATTCACACGAATAAATAAATAAATATACATATGTGAACATATGTATAAATATTTATGACAAAATCTTAATGTTAAATCGTTCATTTTTCGTGGTACTTTCGAAAAGCACAATAATCTGTGTATATGCGGCTTTTTTTTATTGAGATTCCGACGATACAAGGACAAACGACAAACGTACGTATAGTTTATTTTTTTTTTTTTTTTTTTTTTTTACTTTTTTGCAATTTTAACAACGTTAGGAAAAAGAACGTGGCGCGAAATAATAAATAATTAAAAAGAAGAAACGATGAGTATTGTCTACACGGGACAAAAGTCTCTTCGGCTACAATGATAAACGTTGTATAACGTCGTATTAATGCTTATATATGCAAGGGAACAATATCGACTTTGTTCTACATTAGATTTCGAAGCGCAATTTAGCGACAAAGGTAGCGGAGAATATATGCATGATTTTGTTGTTTTTCGTGACTGTATATCCCAAAAGAAAAAAAACGTAGAAACTAAAAAACAAAAAAACTGAAAAGAAAACGTCGAGCTAAAAAACAGCATTTCGTAAATTTTATCTTTCGTCGTTCGAATGCGTTGTGCGCTCCGCGAAACATTGATAGATCATTTCTGCTTTATTTATATATTTCCTTGCGTTACGACGCGTGGGTCCAAAGAGATGTGACTGTATTTTATATGCTTTGGATAATTACGGGTATTACAATGATTCGGAGGGGTGGGCACATCATATATGTCGATATATTCATTTCTTTTTCTTTAATTGTCTCGAAAAGTTGTTTTCGTGAATACGATTGCGTTATCGATTATATAACTATTTAATAAATCGCATTCTTTTCTTCTTTTTTCCTCTCATTTCCGTCTTTGAATACTAGCAACTAAATATATATATAATATTATATAATATACGATATATTATATATTAATAATATATCATTATATTATATTATCAATAATAATGCATAATATTATTAATAATTGTGGATTATTATTAATAATTATTATTATATTATTAATAATATTAATAATATTAATAATATTATGGTATATCTATATGTATATATATATTATATATGCTTAGTCAGTACAGACAGTCGGAGATCGTTGAAATGAAACAAGTCATAATGTGATCCCTCTCTGTTTTGTTTTTCCATGATAATGCTATCTAGTTACTTATTTCTTTCGTTTTCTCTCTTGTATATATAACTTTTGCAATAACAAATAATTTCATCTCTCTAGCGTTTCAACGATATATCGTGTACCAACGTCGTGTAGCCAGCATTAGTGTGTTTATATTTTCGTATCTGTTTTTGTCACGTATGATTATGATATATATTTATTTCTTCTCGTTTTAGGCCACACAATCGACGGATATCCGAGTATTACACAGAAGACACACCCCATACATTCGTATACACCGAAAAGAGAGAAACAGAGAGAGAGGGAGAGAGAGAGAGAGAGAGAGAGAGAGAGAGGAATGCAGAAATCCTAATTTTTTCTCGTTTATCGACTTTTCGTATCATTTCGTTTAATTTTTGTTTATGATTCCAGGAGGAAGGGGAGCGATTCGAGAGAACGCGAAACACACACGGTCACACTTATCAATAACATTAAAACTATTTCAAGATAAACGACAGATCTGCGGTTCAACGAGAGAGATTCTTGTTTTATTTTATTTTTCCTCGCTTATCGACTCTTTTCGTTTTTACTTGACTAGCAGTTTATCGTGAAAAATAAAATAGGCAACAAAAACAATATATAAATAACGATAACAATCGTCAATCGTGTGGTTTCGTTCCTTCTCGATATTATGAACATTTTTCGTTACTTTTTCGAACCACAAGGTACTCGTAGAGGGAAGACCGTCGGGATGCTTTTCGATTTACTTTTATATTTTTTTAAACTCCTCCTCTGTGTTCGATGATAAATATTTAACTAAGTTTGAGTTTTTTTTTCTCCATTATTCAACATTTTTATATATGCGTATATATTTTTTTATATATACAATCGTGACTGGCTACAATGTCGCAATGTTTATTCGTACCTAGGACAATTTTTTCGATCGTACCGTCGCTACAGATTCTTTTCCCTCCCTCTTCCCTCTTCCCCCCTCCCTCCTCTATACCTTCTAGCTCACAATTCAGTTATTTATCCATTTTTTTTTGTGTTTCTTTTTGTTTTTTTTTTGTTTTTCTTTTTAATACTCATCGACACACACGCACACACACGCCGCTGAGTCTCGGCCGTTGACACTTGTCGTTGTGGGGTTCCTTCGTAACGAGGATGACTCTTTTACACTCTTTTTCTTTTCGTATGTATTTTTCATTTATTTATGTTTTTATTTATTTTAATTGTACGAGTGCAAACGTTTATTCGTTTATGTTTTTTTGGTTTTTTTAACTCTGCGATGCGGTGATTTGCTGCTACCCTTATGCTGCGTGTCAAGTAGAGGCGAAAGTTCACAATTAGTCGAGAAAGAGACAAACGGTTGAAGCTCACGAAACACACTGTGCGAATTTTTACGTTTTTCTCAGTTTTTTTTTTGTTTGTTTAATCTCAAAGTTTTGTTTTTAGGAATTAAAAAGCGTGAAGAAAAATAACACACAGTGTGCATCAGGCTTTTTGTGGCTTCGAAAACACATTCACATGTGGACAAGATTAACAGTGACGGATCTGTCGCAGAATGTCAGCGTTTTTTTCCTTTCAGCTTTGAGAAATTTTGATCGGAAGAAAATTCGTGGACAATTATCGCCTTTTATTTTTCAGCGAAATCAATACTCGAAAAGAAATTTCTCTCGTTATGGTATTTTAGTTTTTTTAGTGCATTATATCGTCAGCGAATTTTCTAGATTTTGAATAATTCGAATAATCGGACAGACGCGAAAAATATATTTTTGTTGGCATAGTTTTTAATGTTTTGGAGATTTCTCGAGAATTGGAAAAATCGATTTCGATCAATTTGATACGTGGAAACTTTACAGGATTACTTTTTTCGTCTTCATCTTGTCCGTCCATTCGTTCTCAAAGTGCTTTCCCACGATCAACAGATGTTTCTTACGACTTGAGATTTCGTTTCGTTTTTGCTTTATTTTCGTATATTTTTTGTTTTGTACTCACACATGGGCGTGACGTAGTTGCTGGGGAAAATTCCGGATATTCCGTTCATCGTGCCTCGCCACCAAGCCTCCTCCTCTTTCGCCAACACTGTTATAACGTCACCCTTCTCGAAACTCAGCTCGTCCTCGTTTTGGGCCTGATGCGGATATAGTGCCATAACACGTTCTATAGGAAAAAAAAAACGAAAAATTGTTTAATTGAAAACCCAAAAACGTCAGCGTAGGACTTTCCTTTGCCAAAATAATTGGTTTTTCTTTTTTTTTCTCTTTTTCCCCACCGATTGAAGATTCAAACGGGTTTTGATGAAAATTTTTCATTTCCTTTTGTTTCTAGTGTTTTCATCGAATTTTTGGGGATATTTCGCAATTACTCACCAACATTGGGATCCGTCGGTGAATCCTGATATCCATGGGACACGGGAGTGCTGCGATTGCTGCTGCTGGTCAATGGTTTTACGTACGAAGCCGGAAACCATCCTATTTGTCTTTTCTTGCCTCGTGCCTGAAGGATCGATAATTATAATTCCACGAAAAGAAAGACTTTTCCAAATTTTCTAAATAACAATTTTTTCCTATTTTTTTTTTTTATCGAAATAATTTCTTCACCTGTAATTCACCCTCCCACCATCCGGTGTCGGTTTTCTTTCGTATCATGATCAATTGTCCTCGCTGAAGGTCCAACTGTTCGGCGCTGGTCGCCTGATAAGGAGCGATGACTTGAACGATTTCCGGTTTCCTTCCTCGGGCCTGATTCCCAAAAGTGAACAAAACACCACAGATCGAAATTAACAGGCGAACAAAACGTTATCCGATGATTTCACAACATCGATGAAAATTTCTTTTTTTTTTTCAACTCAGGCAACAATGGTTCCTTGATGGTTGAGAAGAAGAAAAAAGTATCGACTGTAGTAACTTACAAAAAATATGATTAACGAATCGTAGAGAAGAAACTTGACATTATTACAAAATGACAAATATTCGAACGTTGATGCGGATGAAAATGTACAGACGTTCAAAACCATTGCACAAAAAAAAAGGAAATCAGAAGAAATCGCAAAATTTACAGACACAAGTTGATCCGAGCTGTGAAAAAATCTCGAATCATTCGTAGAATCGTGGAGGAATATAAACAACGTGCAATCCATGAAGTTGCTTCAGTTTTCGACTCAAGCAAAAAATAGTACGTTGACAATGGAACAAGACAAAAAAAAATAGATCGACTGTGATAGCTAACAAGGAATAACGAGAAATGTACAAACTTTTGAAAACAATCGTTCAGAAATAATGAATAAAAACAGAAAACATTAAATAATTTGCAGGTTTTGGTATTTTCTACTTTAAAATACGAAATGCACAAAATTGTGACGGACGATTCAAGCGATGAAAATGTTGGTTTGTCGAGGATTGCCAATGTGCGTAAAGTAACGTCAGTAAGTTTGAATTTTTGTTATTTTCGGGAGACAACGTCAAGCGATACCTTGTAATACTGTGGCAGCGGGCAGTGGGATATGAGGCAGCAAAGATGGACGTCGGTAGAGTAGCAGCATCCGAGAATTGTTGGTACATCCACCATTCGATTAGAGTCACCGGTTTTTGTCCGTTTTTTTTTTGTATTTTTAATTCAACGAGCGAGATTGATTTGCAAACAAAATTGGAAAAAACAAAAATTGACGAAACAAATCAAAATTTCGTTCAATATTGACGATTGAAACATTCGAGCACCACGAGACGTCGAGAGCACTGGAAAGTACTTGTCAAAACGCTAAAATTCTTTAACAAAAAAGGTTCGAGAACTAAAACAACGTTGACGAATTTAATCATCTGGATAATTTTTATTCGAGGTTCGGAAAAACCATGGAAATTGCTCTCTTTTCGTGTTGCTGCTGAATCGTTTATTTTGGGAATTCCAGTCTAGAGTTTTTTGAACAAAAAACTTTTCGGACGCGGAACGAGTTAGAAAAATGTCGACAAATCGATCTCGCCTTTGCTTCAGTGGGACAAAAACATTGCAAGTGAAAAAAGACAATACAATGGGGAAAAAACATCGTTTACCTGTCAGCTTCCAAACAAGCATCGATCTCAACTTGCATTTCTTTATCTTTTACACACAGAGTGAAAGAAAAACATCTCAAGTCTGAATATTTTCAGTGAGGAACGATCAGAGAAGAAAAACTGTATCGTAAGTAAAATTGGGAAAAGGGGAAAGAGGAATTGAAAGACGATCAACACCGAGATCGAACGAGACGTAAGAAACGTTAAATTTGTAAACAGTGAAAAATAACGAGACGAGGGAAAAGTGAGCCGTCTTTGTCGTTATCGAATGCTTTACCTGCTGCGAGGTCATCGCTGAGAAATCTGGCAGTTCGGCTCTGTCCTCAGCCGCGGCTCGTTCGTCTTCGAGCTGTTCGGCAGTCTTTTCCACTGGCTAAAACGACACAATAGAGACGGCACACGCGTCTAGCTTACTCTCAAGTTTCATCGAGCGCGTTTTTCGTTATATTTGCGGAAATAAATTAATATCATTATCGGCCGGGGCAAAACTAATCTACAGCAAAATCCACGCTGATTAATCGTACGTTAGCGCTTGTACAACCAAAACAATCACTTCGATGTTACAAAAACGTTTGGAGAAAAATGCTCCCTCCATTTTCAGTGGAACGCAGTTTTTTTTCTTCCTGTTTGTATCGAAATTACGTACCGGTGTGGCTTGAGCTGGGGTCACAGGTGCGGCCGTTACATTCGACACCTCATTGTTAGTGGCCACTTCTTCGGTAATTTGCTATAAAACAAAAAAAAACAAGAAATAATTGTTTTATCAATGTTCCAATGCGAAAGGGCATCGCGGAGGGACTGAAAATTGTATTTTACGATTTCAAGGGACTTCGTGGATAGAAGGAGCATAAAAATTGCCGATTCCGATGGTTTTTATCCAGTGACTGATAAAAATAGCTCACCTGATTGACAGCGGTGTCGCACTTTTCGACGTAATTCGACGGGAAGAATCCGCTGCGATCGCCTATCGTGCCAGTCCACCATTGTCCATCTTTTTTCATAACGTCTATGATTTCGCCCTCGTTGAAGCTAAGGTCGTCGGGCTCGTTGGAAGCGTATTGATAAAGAGCTACGTAAAAATCTCCGGATTGCGCTGGGATCGAGGCGCTGGTTGCGAAATTATCGAGACCGTTCGTGGTCGTCGTCGTCGTCGTCATCGTTGTTGTTGCTGTTGTTGTCGCTGCAGAGTCGGCAACAGCGCTCACTTTGACGTAGGATTTTGGGAACCAGCCTTTTGTGCCAGTGACGGATTCGCCGTACCACCAATCGTCCTGATAAGAAAATTAGAATCAAGCCAAACGCTCGAGACAGCGAGTTGTGTGTGTCTTTTTGTGTTTGGATTTCTGGGTCATTTATCTTTGGTTTTCTGCTTCTTTTTGTGGTTATTTTCATGATGGAAAAAGAAAATTCATTTGCGTTTGAAATGTGAGACGAAAAAAATTGCCTAACGGATTGAATGGATCGATACCTGTTGTTCCTGAACGGTTATGAGATCGCCCTTGCTGAAGGTCAAATGTTGAGGATTACTGGGTCGGTACTGGTACAAAGTGGTTGCTTGGAAATTGCAGGCTGTGCCGAATCCCAAGGTTGGAACAACCGTATCGACTGCAGGGCCTTCGCCGCCGAGCGAACCGGCTTCGGATACGTTTTCTGGCACTTCCGCAATTTCCCTAGAAATAATGAAAATATTGACAATCGGAAAAAAGAAACAGAGAGCAATTGAGTTTGCAGGGGACATTGTTTTCCCATGAGGAAATTAAACGAGAAAACTCACTCGAGCGTTCTCTTCTCGAGACTGTCCTGTTGGCTGAACGATTTCGTAACTCCGGTTCCCGGCTCGACGGGCTCGACGTAAGCCTCCGGGAACCAACCCGTGTGACCTCGTATCTCGCCCGCCATCCACCCAGGCTCTTGATTCTGAACCGGTGGAACCTGCGAGTAGCACAAAATTAATTTACAAAACTCCTTCAACTTTTAAACCTTTCGATGAAATTGAAAATTTCTTGAAATTTTAACGAGTAAAGCATAATTTTCTTTTGGGTTTCTTTGGTTCTCGAAGTCCGGAAGAAAAAGGACGCCGGACTGTCAAATCCTTGAGGCGAGAGCTGTATTTTTACCATAACTTTTATGGATTCGTCCCGGCGAATCGAGCGCCCGACTCGAGAGAAACGAAATGAGAAAAATAATGGAAAAACTCACCAAAATAATGTCACCAGGCTGGAAGGATATTTCCTCGTCGTTGCGAGCGACAAATTCGTAAAGAGCTCGATATTTGACAACTCCGGTAGGAACATCCTCAACGTTGGTGGTTGTGTCATCGACTGGCCAGGCAGCTTCGTTGCTAGGGACAGTTTCTTGCACATCGGTGGATTCCCAGGCACTTTCGGTCCAAGCGGCATTTGTATAGTCAACGCCACCAGAATTTTCAACGGCTTGTCTCAATTCAAGAATCTTCAGTCTTTTATTGTCGAAAGTGTTGTACAGTTGTTTGCATTCGAGGGTCAAAGTTTGCATCCGATTTCTAACCTCGTCGAGTTGTCCATTGTTGTTGGTGATGTCGGTCATTTTTTCGTCCATCTGCTGTTGCAAATCGGCGATTTTGTCGCGCATTTGTTTGAGCTGTATTTGTTTATTAGCAAAAGCCATTCTCATGGCTTCTTGACCAGCGGAATCGCTGGCGGCGTTAATTTTGTTTTTCGCTTCGATTCTCGCCTTCTCCTGGCTCAGGGCGAGGAGCCGTTGATTCTGTTCGCGAAGTTTGTTCTTCAGTGCCGCCATATCTTGGAGTTGAGTATCGCGAGTCGAGCGCATCCCGTCTATCGTCGTTTTAACCCCGGAAACACCGACTCTCGTGTCACAAATTTTTTGGGAGAGTTCTTTGACTTTGTCGTTGAGAGTGCCGAGCTCGATGCCGAGCGACAAATTTTTCGCTTTCAATTTAAGCAGAATATCCTGCTCCTTTTGTCGTTGGTCCTGCAGTTCTTGGGACTTTTGAGTTTCCCACTCGAGCTGCCTTTGCCGTTCCATCTCTTTGCGAGCCGCTTCCCTTTGCTCTTGCGCACGTTTTCTTTGCTCCTCTTTCTCCTGCTCGATCTCTCGTTGACGCAACATTTGTTGCTCGATTTCTGCCTGTCTACGACGCTCCTGTTCCAATCGTATTTTCTCCTGCTTTTCCGCCTCGTCCCGTTCCTTCCGTTCTCTCTCGGCCTGCTCCTTCTGCTGAATCTCCAAAAGAGCTTTACGTCGACGTTCCAATTCGGCTTGGCCCTTTTCAAAGTTTTCTTTTCTCTTGTCCTCGAAGGACGTCTGCGGCATTCCTGCCAAAGGATCCACGCTCTCCGGCATCCCCTGAGAAGAAACGCTGCTCTGACGCTGTCGACGAAAAGTCGGCGGCACCAAATCAGCTGGCAATGCCGCCGGTATCGTTTCCCCCGATTTTGCCATGTCGCACAGATGCATCGCCAATACAAACTCCTCGCAACCCAGACGACCGTCCGAATCCATGTCCGACAATGCCCAAATTTGCGCCAATATCGCCTGAGATAATTGCGATTGCACCATTATGTTTCTCGCTTGCGGACCCGACAAATAACCCGATCTCGTTCGGTCCCACGTATTGAAAAGCTGCGTGTACTTTAGCTTGCTCTGATGCGGCACCGACCATTCCAATCCTTGCGGCGAACCCATCGAATGCTGAGAATGCTGACTATGTTGCGAATCTATCGATCCTACGCGATCTATACTCGGTGGTCTTGCTGTTGTGCTCAATGGCGAACTCGTCGATACCGGAGTTGTCATACTTATTCCACCGTTCGTCGGTGGCACACCGCCCATCGGTCCCATGCCGTTGCCTGAAAACAACAACATCAATGAATTGACAAATTTTTCGCAAGGACTCGACCCACGTTTTTTTTTTATTACCGCTCTATCGTTCGATTCTCGTAATAATTTCATTTTTTTCCATCGTTACTTTTTACAATTGCCCGGTCATTTTCCAACGATCTGCTTGGAAGAATAATATTTCATTTTCACGGAAAATTGCTTCTTTTCGCGTCTGTTAATTCTGGGGGTCCTTATGCCTTAATAATTCTTACACGAATGTGCTAAAAAAATCTGCAGTTCGCGACGACACAAATTTAAGTAATAAAATTGTTTTTTTCGGGTTTTTTCGTTTCGGAATAATTTATCAGTTTCCGAAGACTGTAAAGTTTCAGCATCTTTGAAAAAAGTTTGGCAATTCAAAGTTTTTACCGATGTTTTCCTTCAATTTATCGGACGATTGATTTTTTCGGATTTTATTGATTTCTCCATGATTTTTTCGACGTTATTTAGTGAATTTATTAAATGTGAAGATTCATTAGCAATTTTGGGAAGAAAAAGGATTTGCAGAAACGTGGCGATGGAGAAAACTTACTGGGTGGAATCGCTGGAATCGATGGGACGACTCCGGGCACTGGAGCTACGGAAGGGACGACGCCACCGACGAAAGGTTGCATGACCGGCACCGGAGCAGCAGGATGTCCCATACCAAAAGCCGCGATTGGTGTGGGATTCGTGTTCAACGGAGCTACCGAAGCGATCGGCTGGATACCTATTTCCAAAATCAATAAAAACATCAATTTTTCGTATAAAGAAATAAAATCGTTGCAAAAACCGAGCAAATATTTTAGCAACTTGGAGCAAAAAAAAAACTTTTCATCGGATCAACTTTTGACACTCGAAAAAACATTATTGTCTAGCCTGAGTAATTACTCAGGCTAGACAAATTGTTACATCAACAAAAACAAAAACAGGGCGAACAGGAAATTCGACAAAAAGCAATCAAGCGAGTGGTTCTCATACTTTCATAATGTACCCGATACTCAGGAAAAAAATAACAATTGAAAATTCAGTAAATGACAATATTCAAACTTTGAAAATGAAAAAAAAAATGCATGAATCGATTGAATTATTTTGCTGAAAAACTCGAGCGACTGGCTCTCATAATTTCACAATGTAACTGACACTTCAAACAAAAAAAAAATCAAAAACAATCAAGAGACGAAAATATTTAAAAAAAAAAAACAAAACTTCTCAAATGGATTGAATTATTTTACTGAAAATTGATGAATCGATGATTCGTCGTATCTCGGTACAGTATCAAAATTATTTCACGCGTGAAAATTTATTATGTACAAACGAAATTACCAACATTAAGCACACATTAAGGTAGTAGTCCCGCCCAAAAAAAAATGGATCAAGAATTTTGACCATTTCGTTTCGAAGACTCGGCCGAACTTTTTTCCAAACTCTAGACTTTATGGATTTTTTCAAAAGATTGTATGTTTTGACATTTCTCTGAGAAACAACAGCGAACGTTCAAGACGAGTTTCGTCCAAGTTTTCGAAAATTGAGCGTAGAGTCAACTTTTGATGGTGACTGTGACGAGACTACTGCCTCGAGAAGCGAGCCAGTGTTTATTCGATAAAAGGAATTAGCACATTGTAATAGGAGTGTTGCGCGAAATGTAAGAGTGTGAGTGTGTACGTCGTGTACCTTCGGAGAAGGCAAGATCGAGCAAATCTGTAAATAGAGAAACAATACAGTTATGAAACGAGAAGAAAAGAATAAAACAATAAAAAGAGAGCGAGTGAGATTGGAAAATCTGATAAGACGAAAGAGTCATGAGGAGAATCAGGCGAGTCGATGAATCATAAGTGTGTGTGTGTGAATCTTCGGAGTGTGGAGTTTTCATTTTCTTTTGTAACAATAATCAAGAGTAAATATTTTAAAAATCAGCTGATTCGGTCTGTAATAATCGTTATCGTGATTTTGAGATCGAAGGACGAGGGGGAAACGGAGAGAAAGAGAAAAAACATTCTCTCACCCATCGTCG
The DNA here is from genome assembly GCA_963921915.1 of Hyposoter dolosus. NCBI lineage: Eukaryota > Metazoa > Arthropoda > Insecta > Hymenoptera > Ichneumonidae > Hyposoter > Hyposoter dolosus. The sequence goes on along the minus strand of OY998138.1, from coordinate 4,688,093 downwards.
ATGACAGAGCCATCGGTTGGACCGGGGCAACTGGAACACTTCCGGCTACCGGACTGTTCGGGAACGAAGGGGGCGCCGGTTTCGGCGGTGGACCGCCACTCGTCGCTACGAACGAAGCCCCTGCAACGCCATTATGTATTTATCTCAAATGTACGAACCCGTTCTCAACTCTTTTTCGTTCCATGTAATAAAATCTCGAACCGATTTTTTTTCCAATCTAAAAATTCACCGATCGATCTTTTTATTCAAGAACTAATCCAATCAATTCGTTTTTCAAGTATTTTGCGAATTTAGCTCACAGCTCAATATTTTTATGGATCAAATTTTGGAACGTGCTGCTTGTAAATATTCTTTAAAAAAAATCTACTCGTTTTTAGATTGATTGGTATGCGTTTTCTTAAATAATTATTTTCCACTGAAATTTCTCACGATCGACATTAATGACGCTCCCAACGATGCAACTTATTTCATAAATCTTTGTAAAAATCAATGAAGATCGAAATTTTGAAAAATAAAAATCGTCCGCTGTGAATTCCTGGATTATAAAATCGTTCGATCCACAAGTGGTTAATGATGCAAGAGATCCTCGTAAAATTTGTGAAAAAAAAAAAAAAAAAAAAAAACAAATAACACTGTTAACACGATGAAAACCGGTTCCACGCGATTTCCCAGTCGAGCGGAGATTATCGAGTGAAAAATTGATACCTAACGTACCAATATTTCCAGGCGGAGCGGGTCGTTGAGGTGGAGCAACGATAACGGCCGGAGAATTCGTGTTTCCTTCGCCCAGCAATGTTAAAAAAATGAACGAAAAGAAGACACGTCGACTTTTTAATGAAACCCAAATGAATGTGTTATTTGTAGCAAATAAAAAAACACACACACACACACACTGAACAAAGTACAAAAGGCAAATGACAAATTCCAACTTTGCGACGTATAAAAATAAATGTTAATAACAATTATGGCAAATGTAGCCACAGAAGTCATGGACGCACGACGAATCCTGCAATTGTTACGAAGACACGAAGCACAAACGATGTATTTAAAAAATAAGTAAAAAAGAAAAAGAATACGGAAAAAAAAGATCTGAAAATATTTGTGATCGGTATTTGAAAAATTACTAAAATTTGAATAAAAAACAATTACGAAATATTAATCAATGGTGTGACTGTGTGTCCCATTACGAAATAATGACTGTAATTTTTTTTTTCTTGCACATCGAACAATCGTAAATGATGAAATGGTGGAAAAATGTACAGAACGAAAGGACGGGAATAGCAGAAATCTGACTGTGCACAAAGTGTAACATCGTCCGAAACAAAATATTCAGAATGTATAGAAAAATTGATCAGCTGAAATATTTTCTATTAATAGTGAAAATTATCGAAAATATTGAAGGATAAAGATGAAGAATTATGGTTAGAAAAATTGAAGAATATCTATTACGAACTTTTGGGAAAATGATTGTCGTTGAAAATTTTTTAACTCTCACATCCCCAGTAAAAATTTTAAAACGAACCGCAAAATTTGACGTTTTTTTCGGTGCATCCGGATGCACCGCCATTTTTATCGTATTTTTCTAATTAACCAAAATTTTCATTAAAATACGAAATAACAAATACGACATCAAAAATGGACTTCGTTTAATTTTGTATTTTGTAATGAGGGGCAAAAAAAATTGATCAACGCGTGTAGAAAAAAAAGGATCAGGACGTTAAAAAAAAAAAAGAATAGAAATTCATTGCATTTGAACGAGAGAAATTCCAACATTGTGTAAATGTAATAGTCGGTGGAAAAATGTAACAAGAAAAGCTGAAAATACTATGTGACGGAGAGCATCGATTTTACAATATCTCGGCATGCAATATTTTGTCTCGGCTATTCAGGTTTTTTCTTCCTCGCGTCAAAAGTTTCAACTCCCTTGTCAATAACCGCGCTCTTTATTCTCCGGATATCGAATAAACTGTAATTCCAGGTCTTGACAAGATGGTTGACCTTTCCGAGCCGTACATTTTTCCTGGCAAGCAATTAACTCAAAAATTTCAAATCGAACGTTTCTTCATTTTTTCAAGGAAAAATTACGGTACAAAAATTTCTGAAAAAAAATCTGTAAAATTCTCTGGAGTGTGTCCGGTTCGTGAAAAAATTACCATTCTGATGTTTGTAATAATTGAGCATAAAAAAATACAAAATCCAACTATTTGAAAAAAATTCAATCATTAAAAAATAATGTTTGCTTATCCTTTGTCTAGGGATGATTTACAAGCAAAAAAAAACTGTTTTTCTCAAAACAAAAAAAAAGTAAAATCATTAATTTCTTAGCCTTGGCCCTCGAAAGTGTCAAAATATTAATAGAAAAATGTTCTGCAATTAAAAATGCAAAATACCAATGAAAATGGCAAAGTCTATAGATCGACAAACTTCAGCCCACGAAGCTTGTCCCTAATCTGATAAAATATTTAAAAACGACTAAAAACCAACGACAATGATTTTCCATGATCTAGAAACCTTTCCCACGAAAAGCATAGAGAACGATTTTTCGTTTCGGACGTTCAAAGTATTTTTCGCTTTTTTTTTTATAACGAATAGAAAAATAACGAAAAAAAAAAGATTAATTTCAGGGAAAGCACAAAATAGAGCAATCAACAGAGTGAAATTTCGACGAAAAATAATCAACGTAAAAAAAAAAAAAAACATGTTACGTGTAGAGAGAAAAAGAAAAGAGGAAAGAAACGTGCGAGACGGTATTGCAGTTTGCAAAACGTTTTCATTCGAAAAAGTGCTTCATTTTTTGCCATTTTGAAACTTTTGCTCAAATTTTTCTTTCGAGATTATTTTTTTCAACTATTCTTTCATGTTCGACACAATTGGAAGCGTTTTTGAGCTCTAACGACTCGAAAAAAGCTGCTGAACTCTCGTAGCGTTTAATTAAAAAGAAACTTGTACAATTATGGAGAAGAAAGGTGAATTTTAATAGTTGCAGACCCAAAGATCGCAGGACGATACAAAGAGAAGTAAAGAAACGAAAGAAGGAATTAAAGAGTGTGACATACCCATAAAGGGGGGTGCAGGGCGAGCGGGTGGCTTTGACGATGTGTTTGTAGTTGCTAGTGTACCACTAGCCGCGCTCTGTCTATATAGTGACGATGCTGTGTCGTGTAAATTTCAAAAGAGTAAACGTAGCAATTTTAACTATTTTTGTGTATTTAATATTTTACTTTTCATTCAATTTTTTTCATCAATTCGATAAAAAGTCTATTTTCTTTGATTTTGATTATCAGAACGAAAGTGGAACGCGAGAGTGTCGACAGTAAAGTTTAGCGAGAACAAGAGCCTCGGAAAAAACTTCTGGAACATCGTGAATGTAGAGTTGAGGAATTTTCATAAATTTAACTCCATTGACAACTCACCCAAAGGAATCTGCGCCGGTGGTACAGGTCTCGAAGGCTGAGGAACCTGATTCGGTATTCCAGCGATTAGAGGCCTCGGTGACGAATTGGCAAGTGGCTGGGGAGGCAAAGCATTGCCCAGATTCACCAACGATCCCAAGCCCCCTTGGTTTTGTAATCCACTTCCGTTTGTAAGTGCCGCTTCACCTGAAACACAAGGCATTTCCATTTTTTTCTCAATTTTTCTAAATTGCTCTTCAAAATTTGGAAAACAAGTTCAATTTCGATCGACGGTTCGTCGAGAGCAAAAAACTGTCAAACTAATTTAAAAAATTGCATTTTTAATAAAAAAAAAAAAAACTTCAAATCAATATTACTCGCAAGAAGTTTTGATCAAATTTTTTTGAATAAAAAGAATTAAGTTTGAGGAAAAAAACTGAATTTGAACACAAATAAATTCGTACTGGCTGCGATCGCTTTGAGGCTTTGCACCAACGACGGCGGAAGACTCTTGGGTATTTCCAGTCCCCGTAATTTGAGATGTATAAGTTTGCACGCTATACTGAATTCGTTGATATCCATTTTTCCATCTGCGTCCGTGTCCGAAAGTCCCCTTAAAATGCAAAAAAATAAGTTTTTTCAAAGCTAGAACGAGAAAAGTTACAAAGAAAATAAAAAGAATCGAGCAGTTTGAAAATGATACCATATTTGTCCGAGTATGGCTGGCGGCAGTTGCGACCGCAAGAGAAATCCTTTGGCTTGTTCGCCCGTCACGACACCTCCTATGGGTTTTAGAGCCTCGAATTGATCGCGATACATCGCTCTTTCCCTGGGCTGTATGATCCATGGATCCATACCTTAATTAAATGGGCAATCGAGTAAAAAACCAAGATCTGTAACTTTCCAGGTAAAAAAATTGTCCGGGAGCTTGAGAAATTTTTTATTTTTTTATGAAGAGGTTTCATAATTAGACGATTACAATGGAAATTATAAAAATGCACGAAAATCATTAGTTACTGAATCATTCGAAGAATTTTCTCATCAATTTTCGGCTTTCTTTTTCATTCATCGCTTTGACCCATTTGGTCGTAATGAATCTCGATGTTTTTCTTAAGAATTTGTTATTCCTAACCAACAAAAAAATAGCAAGACCTGGACACCAGTTATTGAGAAAATAACGAAAAAATAAATAAGACGATTTGAACCTTTTTGATACCGTCGATTTTCCACAATAGCCAGGAGCATCAAATTTTTCTCGATCTTTCGTCGTATGACTCACAAACTCGATAAGTTTCGTATTTATCGTAAAAAACAAACGATAATAAAACTGAGAGATAAAAAAAAGGGCAAGAACGTACCGGGTGCCGGTGGAACAGCCATCCTGTGAGTTCAGTCGACCAGGTCGATCGTGATCGACGATAACTAATCTGTGAACGAGAAGCGTTTCATGGAATCGTTGGACGGATAAGAGGGATATCAAATGTCAAAGTTTAAGGTTAGAATCGTCATAGCGAGATCGCAGTGTCTCGAGTAACAGAGCTCCTGACACAAGCAACAATAAAGACGACAGTGACAGATTAATTTTCGTCCGGAAAAAGCGCTCGACAGTAAAGACCAAAATGTCACTCGAAGCAGAGTTCGATGGGGACAAAAAAGCAGACGTATTGACGTAATGGTACAAAAGTGACGAAGGATTATACATCGAATGAAAATAGCGAAGGAAAAAAGCGAGCGAGTCGAAAAATGGAAAAAAACAAGATTTATTTATTTATGAAATTGCATGGAATTGAGATTTAGGAACGTTCTCGTTTCGATCGCGAGAGACGTGAAGAGGAAAGGGGAGGGACTAGGCCGCCCTAGGTCCCTATTGACCCGATAAGCCAAGTTTCCGAGTATCGCACGAGTTGGCGAAAATTGATCGAAGAATAAGCGTTGTCGCGAGAACCTATAACTATACGCTCGTTAAATATCCATACAGAAAGGTACAAATATAGGAACAACACTGGTGCGATATATGTATATAAAAAACGTATGTATAGATTTATATATACATATATACACGTGTTGTGTCTGTATTCGTACAGACTTGGAATGTTCTGTCACTATAGGTTGATAAGCAAGTGTGCGGTACACGCGAAAGCGCACGCCTGAAACTTGAGAGCATAGAGAGTACTTTTGTTCGAAGCCAAGGAAGCGGGTGTGTGCGTATTTTTTCAGAGAAATAAGGAAGAGAAAGAGAAAAGTCGAAGGATAGGAAATGACCGGGGGAAGCCGGAGGAGGGGGAGAGAGCACTCTTTATCGTCTCGATCTCTTCTCCCTCTGATAAGACACAAAACACATCGCTCCAATATTTACCGCACTCTACGCGCAAATTCCGTCATTCAAGCCTTCGCACCATCGATTCGCCTTTCAGTCATCACTGCCTAAACGTCACTCTATCATTCGAAATCGATTTTCTGTTTGTTATGATGTTCCTGGGGTAGAAATAACGATTGGACGTGAAATTTAAGGGGGAAAAGTAGATTTGTGGATGAGGATGAGTCGGCGATTGACGAGGCTCGTTTTCAAGGGTTACTTTGAACGGAACATAAGCCAATGCACGAAAATTTCACGCGTTGTTTCAGTTGAGAAACATTTTTTATGGCGAGGTATTGAGGAAGCTTCTCGGATTTTCCGGTACAGATTTTTCACCGGGTTTCTAATATTGTAATGAAAATTTAAAAGACGGAAGCCCTTTGCACTACTATTACGCGATGGCTTCGAACTGAATCGAAAAAATGGATTTTTTATCACTACTTTTGCGAGGAAACGTCGCCGGGAACTGCCCACTGGCACTGCCCAATAGGCCACCACCTATAATCACTACTGTACATCACCTAGATTCTCTTTTCGCCCCCTTTCATTTTTTTTCTCTTTTCGCGCTTGTTACATGCAACTCGAACAAGTGTTACCTACCGACGAGTTTTTATACGTGCACCTAGTTTAATTTAGAGCTTACAGCTACGGTGCAGTATTGAATATTAATTAAAACATACTACATCGATGTGAAATTTGTTTTTTTTGTTTGTTTTTATGCTTTTGTTCGTTTTTCGTTTTTCTTTTCAACGCAATCGACCACCGCGAATGGAAGTACGAATTTCGAACGCCAAGTGCCACTCGACTGTCACTGACACAAGCGTACGAAGCGTACGTACTGACACGCTCGATCGTATAGTTCGCCCGCTCGCCGCTTCGGCTCCAGCGGCGCTAGTCTCGCCGCTCGGAAAAACTCGACGGGACTCGGCAACTTTCGCCGAGAATCGATAAAAAAAAACTTTCGGAAACCAAGCACAGATGGCGCCAGTGAAGGAATCTCGGTTAATAACAGTCGGAAACTGACAAACCGGCGATCAGTTCGAGCGAACGAAAGATTTAATATATTTCGATGCTTTTTCAACATTCAAAGTACGTCATTCGTAATGACGACTTTGGAGCTCGAAAAATCGAAATTTGCGGAGAACACAAACATTTTTTCCGAGACCTGGGAGTTTTTTGAAATTATTGAGAATACATTCAGTTTCGAAAAATTCTCGAAATCCGATGGATACGCGATTTTCTAAGGAGATCGCGACCACTTGTCGTACGGTCATCCAGTGAAAAATATTCTTTAGAAACATAAATAGTTTATTCGAACTAGTAGTCTGCTCCGTAGTCTCGTTGCTCGAGCTTGATGGATTTAATTATTCGTTCTTGCTCATGAGACGAAGTCTCATTGTAACGATTAAGCCACAAAGGGCAACGAGCTCAAAGAGACGACACAGTGACTTAAATTTCAAGGGCAAAGAGGTCAATGTGCCGCGAGCAACGTGGCACGTTTCATCTCGAGTATTTTCATTGCCATTGAATATTAAACTAAAGTACTTAATTATCAATGGGACAAACTAGTGCATTCTACGTGATTTTCAGGACGAATTAAAAGGTCAATAAAATAATGAACCGAAAATTAAATCAAAAAAAGAATATCTCGACAAAGTTTCCGAATAATTCGAAAAAAAAAATGCTCAAGCCTCCCTGAGATTGAAAACAAGCCAAAAACAATGTATTCCCACAGAATTTTTTCGTGTCGAGCAGAAACTCATTTGTCGCTTTCTCGAAACAATTATCTCGCACGAATAAAAGAGACAAAAAGTATCGTTTTTTAATGTTTAGTTTTTTATCTTTTTTCGAGCGACTCTGCTTAATTCTCAGTATCGTGAGGGGGAGGGTAGAGAATAATAAATGCTCGGCTGCGACGTGGCGCCTCTCGACGAGAAAAGATCCCCTGCAATCTCGCGAGGCAAAAGCAGAGACTCCTCCATACAAGTATGCTTTATAATACCGTAAAAAGGAACGAGAGAAAAAAGGAATAATTGAAATGAAACGTTCAATCAACTGTTGTCCTTGTCTTCGATAAAGGACTCTTCCGAGAAATCTCGAGCCAGGGATTCACGCAGTATATACATACCTTTTTTTCATATATATTTATATTTATATACATGTATATATGGAGCCTGGGAGTTCGAAGACCTATTAGCAACGAAGGAATGCCGTTGTTGCTACAGGTAAAACTCGTATGTGCCCTTCGATATATATGTTAACCACGACATATGTATACTTAAGTCTACTACTGCGTTTACCCGTATTCTATCTTACATACGAATTACCAGATAAGATTCCCCCATATATATCGATATGAAAAAAAAATACTAAAAATCCATAATGGGGTAAAATGGAACAGGACAAAAAGTATAATTTCTAGGTTGACACGAGCCTCGAACGGAAAGAATCGCAATCGAAAAATGCAATTTTTTTTTTAAGCTGGTATCATCGTAACAATCAAGTTTTCGAAGGCTTTTTGATAACCTACGATTGGAAATGACTTGTGGAATAATTTTATAACGTGGACGTTGTCAAAAAATGTAAAAAAATCGACAGAAAATTGGACGAATGAATAAAAAAAAAACTATAAGGTTTTTTTTTTTAATTATTTTTTTACATTTCGACACAAATGGTAAAAAAATGTGACTCACGTTTTTTGGAATGATTTTGGACACTCGATTCAATTCGACATCATTTCTTATTGCTTTCTGGAATAAACAATCGTCCGGTGATTTGTTTCTGAAAATAACGTTCCTCCACGATTCATTAAGGTGGCAGTCTTGCCGGAGCAACGCGTTTAGAAGTTTCGAGTCTTCGGTAGTTTGTAGTTTAGGAATTAATAGATTTCCCTGATTTTGCACATAGAGCTTCCAGTTCACTTCGCCGTATCCCCTAGAGGTCAACATTTTTGATATTTTTAGAAAAACTTCGTCATGGGTTTCTCTGTAATTGAAAAAAAAACTTATAGTAAAAAATCTGTAGAAAAGGTTCAAAGTTATTTCATTAAAAAATGGAATTTTTCAAAAACGCTTCGGCAAAACTACCTTTATGAAGTTCATCAACCTTATGGGATGCAAATCGAAAGTAAAATGTTAGGTACAGATTACGAATGGAATGAAAAACAAATTCGAACTAAATAAACATTAAATTTCATAGGGAATTAACAAAGAAGATCGAAAACGTAAATAGAGTGTAGAATTAAAAAAAAAAAACGTAATTCTCATCGTGAGTTTCAAAAATATTTGAAATAATTTTGAAAAGTTTGAAAATAAAAAAAATCTCGACTTTTTGGAAAAAAGTTTCAATTAACTTTGGCGCACAATTTTGGAACGGAGAGAATTCAGCGAAGAAAAGATTTTATTGGGATGTTTCGAGGCATGAACTACGAAATTAAATGAGATGGATTGAAAAAAAAATCGATATCTCTAAAGAGCAAAAATCAATTTTCAGATGACTCTCGTGGTTTTCCCATGTTTCATTTAGCCCCGGTGGCTTTGCCGTGTACAAGGATAGCAGTTGCGATAATCGATGGGTATGTACGTGTTCGAGACACAAAAGAGAGAAAGGCAAAGGAAAAAAAGGAGGCGTCGCGCCGCCTGCAGGTTAATGAATGAATCCGCGAGCTATAATCATAATTAGGAGAAATAACGTTCGGTGGTGCATACATGCGATATACAGAGTGACCCAAAAGACTTGACAAAAATGTTATTTTTGAATTTCCGAAAAAAAAAACCGCATCGAAAAAGTTTTTTCGAACGGTCGAAAATTTATCAAGACCACGGTCGAATTTCTGTTAAAAAAAAAAGTTTTTTAAAGATCCCGGCAAGATTTTTTAAACAAAAAAAAACCGTTTGGCTGTGAAACTTCAACGACGCGCGTCAGCGACCCTGGCGGGCGTTTGAGGCAGAGCCGAGGAGTGGGGGGGCCGCGTTTGCTAGCGACAGCGGATAGGCCGGCGCGTGCCACGCCCACTTATCAGTATCGGCGCTCCGGATTGGCTGGGACAAAACAACTGAAATATCTCGTGAACGGAGACCCGTAAAGAAAAATGGAAAAGAGGTTTTCTCCTAGGGATTTGACAACACAGAGATCGGAGGGAGTTTGAGAACAAGTTTTGAAACAACTTGTACACTGGATGATGAAGGGAGGCGAAAGTCTCGGGAGATGTCGAGAGTGCAGAGCGAGAGAATGAGGGAAAGAAAAACGGGATGGAAGAAAAAGGTGGTTAGGTCGGTAGGTAATACACCACAGACACTATATACGTGAGTTAATACATAAATATATAAATATAGTAAAAGTGAGTGTCGCGAAGATTCGTCCTTGGTCGGTCGGTGGTGGATAACCGCGATGCTCATAACCCACTCGGCCACTATTCTATACATTTATACATAAGTGTATATTATGAACATGTACATATAATAAGGACCTCTCGATGTATTATGTGTATCAAGTGTCGTATATATGCAATATCACACATTCAATTTTATTCCAGCTTCAACGCAGCCATTGCACATACGAGTTTTGTACATAGAGTCTCGTCGGTCTGCTGAAAATTACACACGAGAGATTGTTACAGGCCTCTTGGTTTCGTGACCAGTTATAAACGTGCGAACGTACCAACTAGAGCTCGTACCGTTGGGGGTACAAAATCGAGCCATCGACAAATTTTTATTTTTATTTTTATTCTTCAATTAAAAACGAGTGTTGTTTTTCTAATTGCAGATTCTTGGATATCGAGCGTGAATTTCATTATTTTCCAATCTTCTTTTGACGTCCGTTCAATTTTTTACTTCCACACGGTTTTTTTTTTTTCTCATAGACGATGAACCAATTTTAAGTGCCGTTGACACCTTCCGTGGATTTTCCATGAAGTACTGGCGACGAAAAAACATCCGTAAATACGTCAATAGGGAAATACTTAGTCACGCGAAATAAACGACCTAATCTTTTGCTGGAGTGATAGAAATAAAAAAAACACGCGGCTACACGAAGTGCTCGGGCAATAGAGAGAGAAAAGCTGACAAAGTATGTAGCACACGTGCGGACACTGCTGATCGGTCAACTTCTCCGCGCTTGTCCTGCTACGCTGCACAGGCGAGTAAACAAACTACATTTTACTACTCCTTGTTCTATTATTAGAATAACGCATAACGAATAAATTTAAATTCGCTTTATACGAACTAGCGTTGTGGAACGTAAAACATTTGTTATGCACGGCTTGCCATTATGTTTTCGCTCTTGCCAACCTGACCAATGATTTATTCTACACTTTTCAGGCATTAATAGAGTCTCAATCTTCCATCAACTTCCTCAAACACTCAAATCGCATTAATTACTCAATTTATACCCGTCAAGTTTCCATTTTTCTATGCTAATTCGTCATCACTTTTCTACGCCTTATTTCTAGTTTCCATGTCACTTTTCTAACGCGTAGAAAATAAGCAAAGGAATTACAAATTATCTTGATTCATTCTGCGATTGATTTTTTCAAAATCCTCAACTCGTTTTTCCTGTCGCTTTTTTCGCATACTTTTTCAAACTTGACGTATTACTATCACAAAACGACGAAAAGAAAAATTTTCTGACATTTAGAATTTGAGATATTTAATTTCTAATTTTTTATTTTTCCCATCCAAACGCGTGTAAATTGAGGTCGCGCTTCTTTTATTTTTTTCTTGTAACCTTTTAACGAAACGTGCGTCTAGATGGAAAAAATAAAAAATTGAAAGAACAATTTTGAAAGAACCCTAAAAAAGTCGTTTCGTCATAGTAATACCTTAAGAAAGAGAAGGGAAACGTTTGTTCAACGACGAAAACACCATGGCCCTTCGTACTGTCCAACTCGAGCTTAGTACGAAGATTTGCCGCTAGGTGGTGCATTCGCTCGAAACGATTCTCGACCGCGATCCAGAGTTCCCGACACAACATAAGGACCCTCAGTGCGAACTACACATCGTTCGCTCTGGCACAATTTTCGATCGATACTACGAATGAATTTCGTAAAACCAGGAATCATCGGGCAGGTAGCAAGTTGAAAAAGTTTTCGACGTGAATTCATCTAAACGTAGAAAAACGATTTCAATCGATTACCAATTTGTCGCTCAATAAAAATGAGAGATTTCTATCAAACGATACTCTTGGGCTTGTTCAAAAATTCAACTCGCTTTCAGCTTTAGTTTACGTCTTTTAATTTTTTTCAAATGTGGAAATGACGCAATGGAGTCAGAAGTGTCCTCATTCACCAGCATTGAGCACACAACCAAATGATCTGGAGCGTCGAGAGTTTTTTTTAGCATAGATCGAATCTCAATCGATGAAAAATCAAGAAAGATTCCAAGTCGAGTCGTATGAGCGATTAGTACAAAAGCCCTCCGCGATGATCGCTGACAATGATGAGTTGCCCTGTCCGGGTTAAGTCGAAGCGCGCAGCAATACCCGTACAAGAAATACATTGCGAGCGTGTACGAGTGTTCTTACAGTGTTCTCCTATATAAAATTACGCGCGAGGGAGAGAGGGAGAGGGAGAGAGAGAGAGAGAGAGAGAGAGAATGGTGAGTACGATCGCGTGTGGATGTGTAAGGAGTTGATGTGTGAGCTAGGCATCCTACGGGTAGGGAGCCGATGCAATAGCCAGTAAAGCATCAGTGCGCATGCTGCCTGCCACGAAGGTTTCGCTTTCGGCGTTCCTGGATATTCTCCTCCCTGCTGTTTCTGTTGCTGCTGCCGGTTGCTCTCTGCTATAAGCGGTGCGTGTGTGAGAAGCAAAAAACGCCGGCAAAGTAAAATCCTCGTTCTTTATCAATAAATCAAAACAAAAGCAAAGTTTTTTTTTTATATTTCCAACAATAAACCAACAGTCATTAATGAAGGGGGTGACCTCGGTTTATCGAGGTTAGGTTCGCCGAGGATGCTAAACATTTCATCATCCTCGTTGCGCGGGCATACACACCCTCATTTCAATCTGTCGATATAAATTTTGCCGGCTTGCGGAGCTCCTTCGTCCAATATTTCGCAGGTGAGCCACACATTCCTAATACTAAATTCTTACGATTTTACTGTCTCTTCCTTTTTCTCGTAAACATATATATTCCGAAAATCTTTCCATCGTCTTCGCTCTTTCCCACGATATTATTTAACCGGCACGTACTTGCGAACGAAAAAAAAAAAAACAAGTCAAATAACTGGTAAATATACTGTTTCGATCACGCGAGGCCACTGACGGTAGTGGTTGGGAGGTCGCTGTCTGCGCCGGTGACTCGACGCGGCAAACTTGTGTTAAAATGTCCATTACGTTCGTATGCCTCTGTGTCTCTCTTTGTGTGAGTCTGTGTCGTGTATACACCGCTCTCCCCGCACTCTCGCCACGTGGGTTCTAAGCTATGCGCAGGCACGAGCGAGTTTTACAGCTCGGCCGAGAGCCTTTACACCGCCAGGCTGGACAGTATTATCATGTGGGGCGCGAATTTAAAAATTCCCGCATTTTACACTCCAGTTATCATTTCACCAACAAACTTGAACTAAATCCACGGTTTTTTTTCTTTTTACGTTCTTAATCGCCTCGATCATTGTTTACCGACCCCTGGGCTATCGGTTCGAGGTTCAAAACTGTCTCCGATAAATGTTTAAATGAAAAAAAGTATATGCAACACACAGTCGCGTTATATTTCAATATACACGAGATATTTCATCACGATCGTTACATGCATCGTCAATTGGCCTACAAACGTCTATAAATACGACAAATGTCTCGAATTAATCAGCATTTAATCACCGTAGAATCGTAAATAGCTCTCTCGTCGAAAGCGACGCGTACACGGGTCAGAAAAAATAGCCGATAGGCATGAGACAACTCGAATGGCAAGAAAAAAAGCTCGCGAAGAATCCACCAAGACGGATTTATGGATAAAACGAGAGCTTTGGGAGAATCGCTCGTTCCGAAGAAGGAATCGAGCGTGACATCGCCCGTTGGCGGGGAGACTCGAGGCCAGTAGTGTTCTTACAGGGTTGGCAAGGGGAGGGAGCCTCGATCGATGTTCCGGTACTGCCGCACCGCGACTTTGCATCGCAGCGCGACCTACCGTCGTATCCCTCATCTGTGGTCTCCCTCTCTCTCTCTCTCTCTCTCTCTCTCTCTCTCTCTCTCTCTCTCTCTCTCTCTCTCTCCCTCTCTCTCTCTCTCTCTCTCTCTCTCTCTCTCTCTCTCTCTCTCTCTCTCTCTCTCTCTCTCTCTCTCTCTGTGGCTGTGTATGCATATAAAAAAGAGCGACGACGAGTCATACATATGTATGCGTTTGGGTGAATCCAATTGGCGCCAGGCGACATGGCTCCCACGGTAAACTATCCTTTTATTTACTCGTTTCTCGCGATGCCTCTCCAACAAGTGCTTTGCCCTCGTTTACCATCCGCTTCTCATTCGTGGATTACCGTTCTGTAAGCCTCGTCGATTCTCACTCAATAATTAATGCTTCACTCGTTCGTTTCGCGATTTATCGATCTTTCGGAAAGCGCCCAATTGCCCTATCGGAAGAGAAACGTCAAAACAAACTGGAAACGTTTTACTGAAGAGGGCTCAAAAGCTCCTCGTGATCTGTCGGCCCTCCTCTCGCTGAAAATTTTTCCGTACATTTCTCCAAAAGTGTTCTTCTTCCCAAGAAAAGACGCTGTAATTTTTGTTCTTCTCGAAAGAACGAGTATTTCGGAGAAAAACGATTTGTGGTTATGTTGACAAGTTCTTAGTCAACGTCCATTTTCTTCCTAACCTTTTCGTCATGTTCGACGATCGTTGCACTTGGAGTTTTAGCACTTCAGCATTTCCACTTCTGTTCCATTTCTAATTTTAACTTTCCGCCACGAGCACAGAAAAAGAAAATGCTAATTTGACCGGCAACGTTTGTAGATTTCAACGGAGCTCGCGTACAATCACCGCAAACACGCCTATACCGTTTGCACAACGCGAGGCTCATTTCCATGCAAATTGCAAGAAATATATCATCCACCATTCTTCAGTCAATAATAATTTAAAAAATGGGAAAACCTGACGATCTCTTTGTCGAAAGAATTCAAACGTCACGTTAAGGAGGTTGGCTACATACAACAATGTCGCCATGTTGAAAGCATAGGAAAATTCGATATGATTAAAATTTAATGAAATTTGGTGAGTATTTTCTTTAGTAATAAATATAAATATACAAATTTTTAAAGATTTTTCTTCTAAATAGTTTTCGAATAATTGAACACTCGAGTTTACATGCATAAGCCATAGCATTCAGATATATATAGGTATATCTTTTGCATATTGTAAACTCCAATTATTCGACAACTATGTAGACGAAAAATTTGAAAAAAATTGTATCATCGTATTTGATGCTAAAGAATGTCATCACCAAATTTTATTAAATTCTTATTGTATTGTCGTATGTAGGCAACCTCCTTAAAAACGTTAGAGAGTAGGGACGTCATAGAGTTTACACGAAGTAGAGAAATGCAGAGGCGGATTTTTTACTTTGCGATAAGCAGAGATCTTGAAGGTTAGGAATGACACGGGTGTGAGCTGTGTCACCCTTGACCAACGTATTTTTCCGCGTCAACCGTTCGCTGAGTTAAAAGATGAATCTAATCTTTTTTCATTAAAAAAACGTTCATTGAGTTAAAAATTACGTAATTTTTCCGTCTTATCCAAAAATGATAACAATTTTTTTCCGATTCGTTGCTACATATCCGATGACGTCAGCCATCGCTAAAAATTATTGACAACTAATATTTTATCGGGGAAAAATCAATATTTTCCCTGCGGGCAAACGAAACATAGAAAACAAAAACATCGAACTAGCGAGATTATGGAATAAGTTATTTGCTGCGAAGCGTTTACATTCTTTCCGACAACGCGATAGAAAAACGTGAATGATTCGTCTTCCGCGATTACACATGATGCACGTGTGAACATATTTCAGGGACGCAGACATGTAAAAAATTATGCCAGTTCTCAGCCATTTCGAAAATAGCATTTCCAGATGCAAGACCACCTTAGATTACAATCACGTCCGGTGTGTGTGTGTTTGTGTTTCGCGCGCGCGCGAAGGTGTCGTTCCTTCGCTCGCATATGGATGGTGCATTTATTATTATTATTATTATTATTATTATTATTATTATATGATATTAATAGTGATGGGCAAACATTATCCGCTTCCATTGAATCGTTGCGTGTAATAATGTGATGCGATAAATGCATAAAAAATTGTTACCAACATTTTCAGGAAATACTGCCGTTGCAGTTAATAATTGTGTAATTATTAGGGAAATTATTGTTATTGTTATGACGCAATTATGTGGTTCAATGGTTTTTCGTAAAAATAATGTAAAAAACATTTAGGAATTGAAAATCGACGGGAGAACTGTCGTTGAAGGGCAAATGGAAAGAGCTCGGGTCAAATTGACCCAGTGCATCAATGTAGTCCTTAAATTTAAACGTGTCGACAAAGGGTCAACCATCCGCTATGAAATATTTTTGGCTCGCTTCCCACATTTCATAGCACTTTCCGCGGGTATGTTTTTCCTTTTCACGTCAATTGGACTTGGGATCCCTTTCATTAAGAGGACAATGGATTACGGACGGTAGCTCATTGTTGGAATTTACCAAAGACCATTTACCAGCTATAAACCAAAATCTTACTTCTCTTCAAACTGCCTTCTATGTTTTGCTTTCCGGAATGAAATAGTCCAAAGAATACGTTGTTACGTACATCTCGACGAAGTAAACAAAGCCAGCGTTTGACATCATGGTGTTCGGAACAAATACACTCGCGGTTAGAAAATAAAACGATCAAAGTCTCTAAAACAAGGTGACTCTTTATGTAATGTCGTCGGAGTTGAGCTATTGCAACAGCAGCTCAATGCATATTCTATATGTTCGCTGCTTCGTCTTGGCTGTCATACCACTCCAGTCTCCACAGCAATGAGACGACTTCAAATCGCATCAAGCCGCAATGTTCTGGCTGTTCATGATTTGAAAATGTGTTCTCATTGTTCCTGCGCATAGGCTTGTGAGTTTTCACGGGTCTGTCCGGTCATTTGCACCGAGGGCCAAGGGAAACTGTTGGAAACCTGGTTCATGCAGGCAGTTACGTTTTTACGGATTTTTCGGTTACCAGCTTCACCGGGAACTCGGAAAAACTGTCATCGGCTCAGCCATTGATAAAGAAACCACCGAAGCATCGCTCAGCGGTCACTTTACCTCTGTGCTTGGTAACCCCTGAGTGAAGTGTCGTCAGAGGGCGACAACGTCGAACTCTGAAGTTGGCAGCAACACTCGGTTCGCGCCGAGCGAGAAAAACGAGGAGAATCAGAGTTTGTGAGGTTATTTTTCTGTTTCGTTGGAAATTATGGAAATTTATCGTACTGGGCAAGTTAATGAGCAGGTTGGAGGGTTAAAAAATAATAATTCGCGGTTACAATGCGGAGAGGAGTGAGAGGAAAAGAAAAAACGGTTGATGCGAATAGATCGATTATCGGGTGTACCAATCCTCGTGGGGGCGCCTCGAGCGAACGAACGCCCTTGCAAGGCAAGGACAGGTTTGCCACCGTTGCATTCATCGACTTTACACACCACAGTAGCGTAGAATTTAATGTGCCAAGAAAAAAAACACGACGAAAGAGCAAACGAAGAAGAAAAGGAAGAATGAAGAAGAACAAATCGGTAGGAGAGAGAATGCCGGGTTTACAGGACATGCATAGAGTGTGAGAGAGAGAGAGAGAGGGGAACAAGTCAAGAAAAAGAGAGAACGAGATTTTTTCGTCCGTGCGAAGAAAACCAGTCGCGGTTATTTTTCGCCCGGTGGGAACTAGCGGAGAGAGTACCTCTACAAATAGCCTTCGAGAGACTTATATATGCCATGATTGGCGGTCGCTCGCTCCTGTTAAGAGTCGTTGATGTTGGGAGATCGCAAAGAGACTCGCTCGAGTTTTGCGGTTAAATATCCACGAGAGCGGTAGCACCGTGGCGCCGCCAACGACTAACACGACAACCAGTATCTAAAAAGGGATAACCGCGTGTTCTCTCTGGACGCGCGAGCGCCAAGGAATTTTTATGAGAGAAGAAAAAAACATTGAAACAAAATTAAAAAACACAATCTCATCGTTTGCTTCTCGCGGTCGTCGTCTTGCCAGTGCTCAATCCTTTTGCCCGTTCGTTCCCTCTAGAGCGAGACGACCATCGAACCCTTTTCTTTTTTATATCCTCTCCCTTTTATATGCACCTTGCATATACGTAGAAACCCCAACGCCTTATAAAACCCACTTGTCCATATACAACCGCAATCTTTATATACATAAATTTATACATACACACGCATATAAATATATAAATACGATTTAGCAAAGTTTAACCTTCCCGAAAATCGAGCCTCGGACGCTCGGTGTTCCTTCTCCCTTTGCCCAATCTCTTCGTTCTCCTCGCGACCGAGAGCTTCAAAAATATTTTTTCTCCTCAACTATTGACTGAAATTGTAATTTATTGCTCGAACAAATTTATCCATAAAAATTTCCTTTCACCGTCACTTTACGAAACAAACATTTGAAATATTGCAGTTGATCGATTTTAAGGATCGCAAATCGCAAGTGATGAGAAACTTCTGAAAATTTCGTATATTTATTTATGAAGTATTTAAGAGATCGTGTCAAAATTTTACGACGATTAGGAAACTCGTTATTGAACGATTAACACTAATAAATTAAATGCGGTCAAATGTAGTTTTATGGAAACTGGTATAACTCGGCGATAAGTTTTTTTTTCGACTTCTTAATTTTTTAACATCTACAATATACCGAAAGCAATGGAAACAAAGCGAAGTTTATTCATAAATATTTTTTCTATTTGTTTAAAAAATTATTATTAACAAAATGTTAATTTTTTAATAACGAGCTTCCTGATCGTCGTGAAATTTTTACACGACCTCTTAAATACTTTATACAAAAACATACTAAATTTTCAGAATTTTCTTGTCATTTTTAATTTCAACCCTTAAGGTGGTTGAAGTAACGATGATAGAATTATTAAAATTTTGTATGTTTTTACGCGAAGTGTTCAGGAGGTCGTGTACAAATTTCACGACGATTAAGAAGTTATTTATTGAATAATTAACATTAACAAATTTCATAGGTACTCAATATCCTTAACGAGGACCAAAGTTCAACGAACTTTATTCTCGATAAAGTGATAATTCAACAATATTTCCACGGAACAAATATGCGGGAAAAACAAAGCAACGGATTCCCTAAAATCGCGCCGTTTTTTTTTCTTTGAACCTACGCCGTTTGTTGAGACTCGATAAAAATGCTACGAGCAAGATTACACAATGATTAACGCCTCCTTCATTTTTCAACAATTCTCTCTCGTTTTCGCACCATCAGTTCGGAACTGCTTTTCAGCCTTTCAATCCTTTTTGCAAACTGTATTTGTCACGCGGAACGATAACAGTGTTACAAAACTGAACGAGACACGAGCAGAGAAAGAAAAACTGCTCGCTGAATTCCAGGGACACGACGAACACGATATTTACCTGTTTAACACGAACCTGCTACGCTTGCACATACCATTTTTCGCTTATGAAAGATATCACTGGCTACGAGCTCCCAATAATCGACCGTTACCATTTAACTGACTGTGCGATATCCACGAACACGAGTTTTCGATAGAACACACAATTCGCAAAACGTTGTCAGCTTCGTGTTTTCTTCACGTCATTCCAGAAAAAAAAGGAAATTATATTGTTCTTTCAAACACTTTTCTTTTTCATACTTTGCCTTAACGTGCTTCCGTGTCTCTGGATTTCTAAGCTTTCGTAATTCGATTCTTTTTTCGAGTGTCGAAAAATCGAGCAATTCCATATGCACGTAGTTTCGCGTTGGGGAGGGTTTTTTTTTTTACAGAACTTGTTAAAATTTTGACCAGACGAAAAACTCATCGAGTCAAAAGCTTCGCCAGAGCGTTTTTCTTCAAAAATGATCAAAATTTTGTCCAGACGTCCAAGGCGTTGTCATGGAACGCCGTACGGATTTTAACGAGGATTCATGTACTCGTGGTCGAAATACTGGCAGATTGCACGGCTTCCCGAGCGTACTTTTCGCAAGCGTTAGAAAAATTCACATTTCATGGGAAAACTCCGAAACTTTTCTACAACTTTTTTCCCATTTTTTCTCAACTTTGTATCGCGGTATCTCCGAAACGAAAAGGTCGAAATTGTTGATTTTGAGTTGAGAAAAAATTGAAAAAAAAAT
Organism: Hyposoter dolosus; assembly: GCA_963921915.1. NCBI lineage: Eukaryota > Metazoa > Arthropoda > Insecta > Hymenoptera > Ichneumonidae > Hyposoter > Hyposoter dolosus. The sequence continues at coordinate 4,668,032 of OY998138.1, read as the reverse complement.
CGATAGAAAATTTCCAGAGTTGTGCCAAGTAGAGAGAATTTTTTTGCAGCTCCCCATAAAAATATTCCGACACCTTTAGCACATAGTTTTGTATCCGTAGCAGTAAGATTCTGAAAAATTCATATCGAATTTTGCATTTCGCAAAAAAAGCTTCTTAATTAAGTTTTTTCGATAAATAAATGTTTTGACATTTTTTGTTATATAAATATATTTTAGAAAGATTTAAATTTCAAGCGTTTCAAGTTGGAAAAGCGAATATTTATAATACAGCAATGAAGGGCAGGGCGGCGAGTTAAGGTTGTTGAAAGAAATGTGGTGTTGGGATCGAAAGGCAAAGTTGGGTCGAAGGAAGAAGATTTGCTGGTTAGGGTTGTGGCGGCTGCCGCTTAGTCTTCTTCTCCTTCTTGTTCTTATTCCTCTGGCTCCTCATTTTCTCCTTCGTGTTGGACGAGTGTGCTGTCACATAGCGTGAGTGCTTAGAGGGAAGAAAATAAAAAGGAGAGAGGGAGCGAGAAGGAGGGAGGGAGAAAGGGAAAGAGAAAATCTTATAGAATTCTCGTGACTCGCTCACCTCGAGTTTGCGACTGGCTGAAGCGGGTTCACCGGGCCCTGTGACTGGTGGCGCGAAGAGGAGCTCAAGTTTGCCGGCAAAACTCAATACGAGAGGGCTTCTCCCGTATAATACGTGTCAGTTAGTGTCGGATCGTCGCGCGGCGAGCACACTACACTCTCTTATCCGATCGATCAATTTTTATTATTTCGATACATTATTATATATTTATATATACAAACGTAAATACGTATTCGTAAATTATAAGTACACATAACGTATGAATAGGCAACAAGTGTTCGAAATTTGTATGTGCGCGATTGAACGACGTTACTGTCATCCGATGTGAGTTTCATCCCATGAAAAAATTATCTCTCGATTCTTTATCTCAAAATTTGATTTTATTTATTCGCTCCACATTCGTTATTGACAAAAATTTGATCAACTTTTTAATCGGCCTCAAAAATGAAATTTAGTTTAAAAAATTGTAATGCCAAGAGACGTAATTGTCGGTTGCGAATTTTTTAACATTACGTGACTGAGATTTCAACTCCTTGAGAATTTTCGAGCTGCGATTGTTTCTTCGCTTTTATTTTCATTCATTTTACGAGTTTTTTTTTTTTCAAATTTATTGTCACGGTCTCGGACGTTGAAGCTTTTTATTCCGTTTGTCAAAAACTCCTTGACACGAAACTTCTTCCAGTGAATCACGAGATACGATTTAAAAGCGCAATTATTTGGATCGCGAAATTTGAATACAAGAAAATTAAAAGATTCAAAAATTACAAACATCGTCAAAAGAGACGCCGTCCAATATCTCGAATCAATAAATTTCGCTGCTACTCACCCTTTAGTGTATTTTTTTTATCTCACCATTCGCCTTATCGTTCAGTGGCGTTTTTAACGATATATTGAGGTGTGCAGTAACCTCACGTGCGTTTGCAATAATTAGTACGCCGAGTGACATACGTGAGCTGATAGGAAAAAGGAAGTGAGAGTAAAACCCGATTCGTGCTGGCCTTGACTTATCAAGGAGAAAATGATAAAAAGATATTGAAAGTAATTCATAATTCAAGGTCGTTTGGAATAAAGCAATGTTGTCATATTATGTATTTCTGTAGGTTAAGGTCATTTACCTTGATCGACGTCAACAAATACGATTTTAAAATACAAAATAAATTTTTTTTTTTCCATCGAAATGATTTATATGAAATTGACACTTTTGACTGTTTTATTTCAATTGAATAATTGCAATATTTCTTAATGCACATCGAGCGACGATTTTTTTTTTCGCAAATTTATCATTTTACGATATTTTTTTCTTCAATTTTTAACGCTCAAGGAAATTGTGCATAAATTTTAATTATTTGAGGTGATCGAGTTTCGAATTAAATGCGAAGACGCGATTTACATGGAGGCGATAGAAAGGGAGGACGGGGGAGCAAGAGGGAGGATTCTTTGGCTGCGTTTTCAGAGTTAGCCACTAACGCTAAAACTGGCTTTGTCCTATTATAAGATATAAAGTCGAATTATACAGACGAAAACGATTTTAGCTCGAAATTCCGTTCTTTCGACACGCTTTTACATTCGATTAATCTTTTTGAGCCCTTGTCCTTCACCGTTCCGCGTCCAACTGTGTCTTAGCACTGCTCCACCACGAGAATCACTCGAACAATTTTGCACCCGAGAAAACCCAAACTTTTCGTGTTGATTAAACGGTTTTGCGAGAAAAAAAAAATCGGAGAAATTAATTCAACTGTATAGAGAACTTGGATCGAACAAAAGACAATTAAATTCAAGGACGAGGCGGAAATTGGTCTGAGAATGCTCGTTTACGAAAATAGACGATATTACTAAATCAACGTCAGTAAATTGATCAACAAATCATTGTCAAATATTCGCTGCTTTCAATGTTAATTAAATAATTAAATATTCATTCAAAAATTCCTTTTCGCTGTTTCGTAATTCGACAAGCGACCAGGCACATCAGCAAGTAAAATAGATCGCGGATAAAATTCGCAACGTCAAAAAATTTCATTATCGAAAAAATCGATTACAAAATCGTTCGATTTTTTTTTTTTTTAATTTCTCATTTAATTGCATTAAATTTTTATGGGCGATGTATATTTTATTTTTTTATTTTCTATGATCCCGGAAATTGCAGGTGAAAGCAGGCAGAAGCTGCGCGACAAGCTGGATATATTGCGGGGTAATAAAATAAAAAAATAAAACAAGGGTGAGAACGAGTTTTGGTAAAAATACGAAATAATCTTGCCGAAGTAACACAATCGAGATGGCGTACGACGACGTAATATTGAAAATGGGCGAGTTTGGAAAGTACCAACGACGAATTTACCTGCTGCTTTGTCTTCCCGCAATATCTTGCGCTTTCCACAAACTTGCCGGCGTCTTTCTCGGTGCCAAAATGAATACAAGGTAAATTCATATTTTATTATTAATTTATGTTCCAAGATAAAAATTTTACGAAATCTCTATATATAAAAAACTCAAAAAAAATTATTATAATCCAAAAAATCCAAATAGATTATAATCCAAAAAAAATGTATTTAATTATTTCTTTCACTTTTTCACTTTTTTTTTCATTCTTTCCGATTCTCAATAAAATTTCAACCGTTTTAAAAAATCGATTATAATTAATAAACAAATTTATTACACCGTCACGTAGACGGGAGCTTGACGACGCTGATCCGGACTGTCAATTCCGACCGGAAGCTCAATAAATATTGCACAATTTGTTGACGTTTTTCTACCGTAATCGCTGTCGGCTCAAGCCCCAAATTTATAAAATAAAAATAATCATGTCCACGTCAAGCTGTGATGGCTGCGCGGCCGGTGTACGGCTCTGGGAGTGCCTCCCGTGGACGTTTCTCGTCGATGAGGACGATGGCCCTTAGCCGTGCACCGACTGGTTCTTCGTATCGAAACCAAGAAGGAACCTTCCTAAGCGCCTCTGGTGGCTGTGACCGAGCATGCTTGCAAGAGCCAACCCAGGCGACTAGGCAGGGACCGACCGCATGGGCCAGGCTTTCTGCAGTTTCCCTTCGCCCTCGGCAAACGCGACGCAATTGACAATGCGCCGGAGGGGGGAAGGATTTTTGATAAAAAAAAAAGGGGGAAAACTTCCAAAAGGACGATCGTTCGGCACTGGCAAACATAATAAGGAAAAAATTACCCCAGGAATTATCATTTGACGATTTTAAATTCAAATTGAAAAAATATTGAAATCAATTCAATTTTTTCAAAAGAAAATATTGAAATAAACTCAATGAAAAAAAAAAAAACGTCGAACTGATTTCAATATTTTCTAATTTGAAATTCACTTTCAAAAAAATATTGAATTCATTTTTTCCACTTTTTTTTCTAAATTTTAAATACAAATTGAAAAAAATATTGAAATGAATTCAATTTTTTCGAAGAAAGTATTGAAATAAACTCAATTAGAAACAAAACGTCGAACTGATTTCAATATTTTCTAATCTGAAATTTACTTTCAAAAAAATATTAAATTCATTTTCTCCATTTTGTTTTTTTTTTTCAATTTTAAATTCAAATTGAAAAAAAAATTGAAACGAATTCAATTTTTTCAAAGAAAAAAACTGAAATAAATTTAATGTTTTCAAAAGAAAACGTTGAATTCATTTCAATATTCTGTCATTTGAAATTCACTTTTAAAAAAATCATCCAATTTATTTGAATATTTTATAATTCGAAATTTAATTATAAAAAAATATTGAAATTATTTTAATATTTTTATCAAATCATAATTCGCCGAGTAATTATTTTCCCCATTAATTTTGCCTTGAGAAAAATATTGAAATAAAAGTTCAATACGTTTTTCAAATTCACAGAGTAATTGACGAAAAATTGAAGAAAAAAAAAATGTTCTTTTTACTAAAGAATTTTCGTTCGTATAAAAAAAAAAAAATCTGTATAATTGCAGATGTATATTGCCGTACGAAAACGCTGATAACGTGAGTTACACGTTACCCACGGATGTGATGAACGCGAGTTATCCATGGGACGAAGAAACGAACGGTTGGTCACAATGCGCTACAAAAATGGCACTGGACATTGCTGTGAATTTGACGAGACTAAACGCTTCCGGTATGGAGGATGATACGGGAAATGAATTCACGAGCGAAATAGCAAAAAAACCGCTGCACCAAAATACCATACCGTGCAAAAGTTACGTATTCGATACGAGCGTTTATCACAGCACCACTACCTCCGAAGTAAATATTGGATCCTTCTTTATTATTATTTTTAAAAAAAGCGACTTTTTCGTAAAAAAAAAAAAAAAAATTCAGATCAACTAAAAATTGTGCAGGCTGAAAGGAAAAATGTTGAAAAATTTCGGACATTTATTAATTTGAAGAATGATCGAATGTCGGAGTTAAAAAATTATAACGAATGAATTTTGAAAATTTGTGTTTTCAGTGGAATTTGGTCTGCGACAGAGCGTGGCTGAGAGCTACGGGGGATTCATTGTTCATGGTAGGAGTCATGCTTGGCTCGATGATATTCGGTGGTTTGTCCGACAAATATGGACGTAGACCAATTTTCTTCCTGTCTTTAGTCATCCAGCTGGTCGGCGGAATTCTAGTCGCTGTTGCCCCTGAGTACATTTCCTACGTTATCTTCAGATTGATTGTCGGATCAACGACGAGCGGTGTTTTCCTCGTGGCCTACGTTATCGGTAATGATTTTCAACAAATAAATATTTTCTCTTTTATTCTTTGAGCCAATTTTTTTCAACTCGACGTTGAAAATTCATTATTTTTTCCGAAATTTCGTAAAAAAAAAAAAAAAAAACGCTTCGGCGAGGCTACTACTATCCGAAAAATTGATTTTCATATTTCCATAAAAAATCGTACGAAAATAATAACGCCGCACAAATTATTTTTTTTTTCTCGTTTTTAAAATCCTTCGTGTTTTTATTCGCAGCTCTCGAAATGGTAGGACCTTCGAAACGATTGGTCGCTGGTGTTGGATGTCAATTGTTTTTCACCACCGGATATATTCTGACTGCCGCTTTCGCAGCGCTGATAAAAGACTGGCGGATGCTTCAGATTGCGATAACCGTGCCCAGTATCGTTTTTCTCGTTTACTGGTGGTGAGTTTTTATTGTTTTTAAAATTTTTTTTATAACTTTTTGAGAATCCTTGGATTCTTTAGCCTCGAAATTTTCATTTTTATCGCATCCGCTGCGATCCTGACAATTTTTCATCTTTTTTTTTGTATTCCACGTTCGTCGAACGATAAATCGATAAATTTATCATTCTGTATCATTGAAACAGGATCATCCCCGAGTCTGCTCGTTGGCTATTGACCAAAGGACGCACCGAAGAAGCCAAGGACATTTTGCAGAAAGCTTCCAAAGAAAACGGCGCCGAAATACCACGCGACAGACTCGAAGCTCTACTCAGCGACACAACCGGCGGCGAAAGCGCCCCGGACATAAGAAAACCCTCCTTGCTCGATCTCTTCCGCTATCCGAATCTCCGACGAAAATCGATACTTTTGTTCTTCAACTGGTGAGAATTTTTCGACGATTTTTCCGAGTCAAATTCTATTTTTGAAATTATTGCCATCGCCTCGGTGTTACCTGGGCTAAAGAATATAATTTTAAATCTTTCTTTCTGAATGCTTGAAAAAAAACAAAAAAATAGAAAAAGATTTCAAGAAAATGATGAAAATAACGAAATTTACAAATTTTCAGAAATGCGGTTACGGATTTTTTCTTTATTTGCGTTTTCTAATTATCCGTGAAACTTGGAAAATTGACGGAACCTCTCGAAATTTGGAATTTTCTTTTGACGCTTCAGTGAAAATTCATCGGTTTAGTTGATTTTCGTATTTACCCTAGAACGGTAACTTGGGGTCAAAACGACCCCAGTCGACTTTACATCCCGCGCCCTTTTTTCTTTCGTTCTCCCGTTTTTCATCGTTTTACCGCATTTTTTACTAATTTTTTGAGCTTTAAGCAAAATTGCCCCAGGCTCACGTGATCCTGCATTAAAAAACGAAAAGAATGAGCCCAAGTTGAACCCTTTTCGTTAAATTTTACCGGAGATATGAATTTTTCAAAATTGGGGTCATTTAGACCCCAGGTTACCGGATTAGGTAAAAAAAATGAGGTTACCGTTCTAGGGTTAAAAGTAGTGAACGACTTTTTTGGAATATGGATTTTCTTATACAAAGATTTGAAATTCTTTTGAATTCGTGACCTCCTAACGACTGCTTATCAAGTGTCCATTTCCGGTTGATGAATTTTAATTTTCGTTCGTTTGTAAAAAATGAAACTTGAATTAACGTTTTCGTTTTGTTTTTTTGTGAAAATATCGTGACTCCTATTTGTTTTTCTTTTGGATAATGAGAAATAAATTGGAGCGAATGTTTTTGTGTATGTCGTCGTAACAAAATTTTATTCTGTAGGCTCGTAAACAGTGGAACTTATTACGGTTTGTCGTGGAATGCATCGAATCTCGGTGGCAACGATTACGTGAACTTTGTCATATCAGGAGTGGTCGAAGTGCCTGCGTACACTTTCCTCATTTTTACCCTCGACCGATGGGGTAGAAAAACAATTTTGTGCGGTTGCATGCTCGTTTCGGGGATCGCACTTCTCGCCACGCTCTTCGTTCCTCCTGGTAAATATTTTTCATTCATTTTTCAATGAAAATTCAAGTTATTTCGCTCTCTAAATGACGCGTTGTGATTTTTTTGGTTTTGAGGACGAATTAAACGGTTTTTTGCGTTTTATTTTTCCCGTAGAATCGCCGTGGCTCGTCGTGACTCTCGCCATGATCGGCAAGTTGGCGATAACGTCGTCGTACGGAGCTATTTATATTTTTACCGCCGAACAGTTTCCCACAGTCGTTAGAAACGTCGGACTGGGCGCTAGTTCGACCTTCGCCCGCATAGGTGGCGTCATCGCTCCCTACATCAACCACTTGGTCAGTTTTTTCGCAAATTATTCATCGAAACTTTCGTCAATTATCCTGAATATCAGTTTCAACAGATTTTCTATGATTTACAGTCGGAAATTTGGACTCCCTTCCCTCTGGTTATTTTTGGTACCTGCGCGTTAATCGGAGGTTTAGTCTCGTTACTGCTGCCCGAAACTTTGCACAAAAAATTGCCCGAGTCCATACAGGATGGCGAGTTGTTTGGAAAGTGAGTGAAATGTTTTCTTTATCGTTTTTCGATTCCTCAGGAACGAACTCGATGCTCGTTATTTTTTGAGAATTTAACAAATTTTTTCAATAAACCACGGAAAATACAGTCGATTCTCTTGCTACCAGTTCCTTCGAGTTTCCGATTCGTTGACAGTTTTTGTTCCAAGTATCTGATCGAAAAGCGGAAAGAATCATTTTTTGTCTGCATCGATTTTTGAGTTTTCCAACAAATGGCCAAGTCGTTTTGGGAAATTTTGACTTTTTGACAACCGGAATAATTAAATGGCAGAAAGAATTGTTTTTTTTTTTTGTTTTCTTAAATATTATTGAAGATTTAAAAAAAAAATGTGAACCGTTACAGGAAAGAATCGAGCATCGAGAAGGAAAAAAGAAAAAGGCGCAGGCAGCAGCAGCATTTGGACGAACAATTGAACGAGATAGAATCGATAAAGCCGTTGAAGCCACAAGAGAACGGAGTACACGATCGGAAGCAAAATGGATGACGTTAGCAATGAGTCCCGAAGTTATTTTCCCTCCGGATATTCGTATGCGTGGAATGGGTGTGATTGGCAGTATTTATATCGCAATTTCATCGATCATCAACGAGCACACAGGAAAAAGCCTGAGACTGAGAAGTAGTTGAGAAAAGCGTCGCACAAGCTTTTCTCATTTTTCGTCGGCTGGAGAATCGCCGGTGTGCTCGAATCAACGAATTGACAAACTAAACAAAAAGCAAGAGAAACCAACAAACCATCAATTGACATTCGAGTTCGTGAGCTCGTTAAAAGTTGACAAAAAAAAAAAAAAAAAACGAAGAAAAATCGCCCTCCCCATCCTTCACAATTCATACTCAAATCTTACGTAAACCTAGCCGTTATTGAATCTCTATTCTTGTATCGTTTAACGAGAAAATGACGAAAAAAAAAATGAAAAAAAAAAAAAAAACAAAAAAAAAAACAATGACAAAGGCACATTTGGGTCCCCGACAGTTGGACCAGCGACAAAAGAAAACACGAAAAAACTCTTCGTTCTGTTTAACATTCGAAGAATTTAAATCGACCCCATGTTTTGTTTTCTGCGGACGAAAGTTTGATCAAATTAGCACAATGCGCGTCTTGCTGAAATGGATTATTGACATCGCGATTTGCCAAAATTCGTATGTGCGCAGTCAATCGTTCAATTTTTTTATTTCTTTAATTCGTGTCCTCCAAACATGACGAACGAGGAACAACCTCGTCTCGACCGAAACTACGGTCGACACTAGCACAATTTATTTCCTCATCACTTTTTTCGCGTACGTATTAATTCATTCGTCTACGAGTTGGACTATTTTTGACGATTATTTCTTTCATGTATACTATTTCGTGTAAACGCAATGCCGAATACAGGTGAAAGCTTTTACAGACTTTGTAAAAAAAAAAAAAAACGTTTATTGTCTTTTTATTAATTCCCTCAACGAGCCCAAAGCAAAAAATACGACGGAGACGTTTGTAATGTTCGTCCGTAGCACACACTTTACCTCACCGATCGTCGCAAGGTCATTAAACCTTTTGACGAACGTTTTTCGTACATGTCGGTTTTCAAGGTCATGGAATTTAAATTTGACGTCAAATTCGGAAAATTCAATGTCGCGGATTATACTAAAGATTTCTGGAAACCTCAAATGGCGTTGCTCTTTCTCACACGATCATTTTTGTGCTCGTCGAATGCAACGACCTTGAAAAATTGTAAAATCTGATAAAACATCGGGATCGAAAACAGTAACGACCCTCGAGGGTCGGAATGCTGTAATTTTTAGCACATTTGTAATATTAACTCTGGAACGGAAACCTTTTTTTTTTTTTCAATTTAGCTTGAAGTCAAAAAATTGGTCAAACATGCGGTAAAACGATAAAAAACGGGAAAACGAAGGGAGAAAGGGCGCGGGATTTAAAGTCGCCTGGGGGTCATTTTTGACGCGGAATTACCGTTTTAGGGCCAATTAATCAAAGTTTCCGAGAAAGCCTGAAAATAATATTGAATTGGAAAGTGACACAATCGGCGTGTTATCTCAGACGCAAGTCGATATATTCAAATGGACTGGTAAGCGAGGTCGTGGAACGCGGGAAAAGCATATATAGCTTTCCTCGTAGTCCGATTCAGAAAGAAAATAAAGTACATCGCGTATAGTTTTCGTTTTTTTTTTATCTTCAAGCAGAGCGCCTCGAGTGTTTCTCCTCTAAAAGTCCGCTGAATAGATTTCACATTGTCGTAATTGGCGCACACACTCGAACTAATGATATACGTATACGCAAAGAAAAGTCAGCTGTTACGTAGCGAAACAATCACTGACGCAGCGAAGGCTGAGCTTTGCCGAGTGTCCGCGTGCAGCGCTACGGTCTACGTCGTGCTCATCGACGATAAAACTCGAACACGGGTTACGAGACGTTGGTTCCTCGATTTTCACCCGACGTGTTTGTTCATTTTTCCCCCCGTAGATTATAAGATCGAAAACTCGCCTCGAAGAGAAAGTTCGATAAGAAAAAGTCGTTGAAAAAAGCAAAAATCTTGGAATTACGCAGCTGACACGTCGTCGTCGTGAACTAACGTCTCGAAGCGAATAAAAAAGAAAAAAAATGATGGCGACCTGCATGAAAAACGTCGGGAAACAGGCATCGCGAAAAAACGTGAGTTCAATTAAAAATCATCATTACAATGACATTTCGAATTCGACAATCGCAACCGACGCGTGCACGATACACTCGATGACCTTCCAAATTATTGCTCTCTCTTCTTTTTCATTGCCAACGTCGCGTTCCCGTTTCTTCGAGCCTCGTTTCACACAAACTATTGTTATTATTCCTCCTGATTAACATAATAATCGTTTGGACAAAATATAATGCCGAACGCGTGATTTGTGACTTATTCTGTTTTCTTATCTCAAACGTCGGGCCATGCATCAAGTACGGTACATGGAGCGAGGTAAATATATATTTTTCAATGTCATTGAAAATCGTCAATTTTTCATTCGGTCCTCAACACTTTTTACGATCGAATTCCGTTTTTTCTCTGTCATAACAGCAACACTTTTTCGCTCTCGCGCTTTTACGAGAAAATTTCGTCCGTCCATGTTTTCAATTATTCCAAAAGACGTATTTTTCAACCAATTTTTTTTTCTCACTCTGTGCCAAATGACCCAAAACTTTTGGCACGTTACGATGAAAATATTTGACACGCCGCACCGTCAGTGTTTTTTCCTTGTTTTCCATTTCATTGACATTTTTCCCGGGTCATTGAATTGTCGTCACGCACAGCGCCAAATTATTTTCTAACATGCAACGCTTTTGCGCATTTTAGATCCTGTCGTTTTTCTCCAGCAAGAAAAATGGCTACTCGACGGAAGCGAGTTTCGAGACAAAACCCTTTCGTCTCCACAAACTCGATTCCGGACCCTCGAACAAAGTCAGCGTCGGCCGAGAAGAAGCTCTAGAGATTTACAAAAAATTGCACACCGTTCGTCGCATGGAAACCGCCGCGGGTAATTTGTACAAAGAAAAAATCGTCAGAGGTTTCTGTCATTTGTACTCCGGCCAAGTGAGTCTATTTCCTTCCAAAACTAAAAATCCTCAGCCCGTTAATTCATCTCATAAAAAAAGCAATTTCCAGCGTAAATTTTTTTAGATTTATTAATATTCCGAAAGATTCACCCAAATTTTCAAGCCCGTACTACGCACTCGAGTGTTTTGGACTCGATTAATCGACGTTGCAATGAAAATAGAATTCAGACTCTCGATTCTTTGTGTTGACATTTTGCCAATGCTTATTCGTAGCAAGAAAATCATTCATTTCCTTTCTGTAGTTCTGGAAAAATCGACATTACTTAATTTCGCTTGAAAATCAATTAGCTCTCTTCACAAATATTGGAACGTCAAGAAAAGAATTGCCACGACTTTTGCATGAATGCTCAATAAGATAAGGACTGGCTAATTATTGTAACAAATAAGATTCGTCTTAACGACAATTTGCCATACATTATTAAGTCCCACTTAGCGAGCAAGAAATTGTTGAATATTCTTATTCGAATGTCATAATTTCCAATTCTTTGATATCGGAGAACTTTGCTATTCAATTTCGGAGAACGTTCCTGATTTAATGAAATAATTCATTGGACACGTTGGCACTGCAATTAGGAAGCCGTAGCCGTCGGAATGTCTCAAGCCCTGCGTTCTCAAGATTCAGTGATAACTGCGTACAGAGCTCACGGCTGGACTTATCTCATGGGAATTTCTCCGGTCGGAGTGCTCAGCGAGTTGACAGGACGTCAGAGTGGTAACGCCCGTGGCAAAGGAGGCTCCATGCATATGTACGCTAAAAACTTTTACGGTGGAAATGGTATCGTCGGAGCTCAGGTGTGTTCTCAAGAATAAGAAAACATTGATTCGTCATGCGAAAGGGCAGAGCAGAATTGTCGAGTGGAATTCACTTCCACGCGAATGTGAGTTCCAACTTGAATCTATTTTCTTCTTCATTCAAGGTACCATTGGGCGCAGGCATTGGTTTTGCTCACAAGTACAAAGGCGACGGTGGCGTTTGTATAGCTCTCTACGGCGACGGAGCTGCCAATCAGGGACAAATCTTCGAGGTTTACAATATGTCGAAATTGTGGGATGTGCCTTGCATATTTGTGTGCGAGAACAACGGATACGGAATGGGAACCAGTGTGGACCGTGCGTCGGCCAGCACCGAATACTACACGCGAGGAGACTACGTTCCCGGAATTTGGGTCGGTCCCTGAAGCTTTGAATCTTTCCTTTTTGTTTTTTACAATCGTCACCTAAATTTTATGTAGAAAGATCGAAGAATTTTCGAGCTTTGCTAACGATTTTTACGATTGTTCACATTTTTATAATTCTGGAGAAAAATCCTGCAACCTCCACACGAATCGTGCAATGTTTCCAGGACTTTTAGAACTTTCGTGGATTTTATTTTTATAGGTTGACGGTATGGATGTTCTTGCCGTCAAAGAAGCAACACGTTTCGCTCTCGATTACTGCTCCTCGGGCAAAGGACCTCTCGTGATGGAAGCGATGACTTACAGATACAGCGGTCACAGTATGTCCGACCCTGGCACGAGCTACCGCACGCGAGAAGAGATTCAAGAAGTCAGACAGACTCGTGACCCTCTGACGAGTTTCAAGGAAAGAATTCTCAATGCTAATCTCGTAACCGCGGACGAGCTCAAGGTACAGAAAAAAGCAAACGTCATGGCAAATGAAAAAGTTCGTTTCCTAACGGCAGTTTGAAAAATTTGAATCGATTTGCCGAATTTTGCAAAAAAAAAAAAAAATTGCACGGATATCGAAAAAGTGCAAGTTTCCGAATGGAACTAAAAATGAGGAATTTGAAATTTTTTCAGAAATTGGAAACCGACATCAGGAAAGAAGTCGACGAGGCTGTGAAAGTCGCGAAAACGGACAAGGAGATTCCGCTGCACGAATTGACGACGGATATTTACTCGAAGAGTCTGGAGCCCGAGATCCGAAACACGACGCCGTGGGCGCCGTTGAAACACGCGAATTTAGGGCCAGCGGTGAACGCTTGAAAAAACGGAGACCAGATCGATCCGTGATGTTTTTTTTCCCCTTCACCAAATCTCAGTTAGTTAAATAATCGCACGCGAGAATATTCGAGGCGATAGAATCGCCTCTTGTACAGAGAACGGGACTAAATTTGGGGCGGCGATCGCGTCTCAGTTTGGCCAATTTCAAATCGTCAAACGAAACGAAACAAAACATAGGAAATTAAAAGGAAAAAACGATACGAGGAAAAAAGCATTAGTTTCTCGCTCGCTCCTCGTTTCTCATCGCTGGACGGAACAATCGATGGAACGACCGATACCTTACGAGCGTTTAATGCCAAATTATTTATATATCACCAAAGTCGAACGCTCATAACAAGAAACAAACAAACAAAACAAAAGCCCATCGACCGAGCTCGAGAAACGAAATAATTGTCGTTGTAATTATGCGCGTACCTGAGTGAGATCGTTCTCGTATATCGAGTGAGAAACAGGCTCCGCGAGGAAACAAAAGATTGTGTATTATACGAATAGATCTATGCGGGATGAACATCGCGCCTTATTTCATCGTTCTATAAATTCCAATCATTTTTCCCCTCAATTTCCTTCCCATACTTTTCTTTCCCGCGCGTGCATGGTTAATCGTTGCTATGGAAACCCTTGTGAGTTTTCCCGAGCCCATGACGTCACTGCGATGTCGCTGCGTGCCAATTCGAAGCAACAAATTTGTACGCTGTCCCATAAAAGAAACAAATAAGGATTCAAGTTTCTTTCGATTGATCAGATAAACGCGGTGAAACGGAGATTCTGAAAAAAAAAAATGACACTGAAGTTCGCAACGTTGGGGTCCAACGAAAAATACTTTTTCTTTTCATTGTTTGTTCAATTTAATAAACAATGACAATTTTCGTATCAATTTTGTGTGTGAATCTGAACAAAAATATCGTTTTATTGTCCTGATTAAATATTGCATAAGAATCATGAACTCTGCTCAAGAAAAAAAAACAGAATTTTGTTGCATTCCAACGATGCAAACTTCAACATCGTAAAAAAAAATAGTAAAAAAAATAATAAGCTTTGTTCCTTCGTGGTTTTTCGATTGTGAACGAAACTCATCGTCGGCCTTGATTTCACGGATGGAAAAGGCGCTGGACAGCGCCCATGATCTTTTAGCTTTTCACGATGAATTACAAAATGATTTTTCTTCAATTTCTATCGACACGGTCATCAGTGATATAAATACGTGAATATTTGCTGATTTTATAATTATCAAAATGCATTCATTCCGAAACGGACGATCATTGCAATTTTAGCATTTGAAAAAAAAAAAAAACAAATTGATTGAAAGGATTTCGTAGCAATTCCTCGTGATTGATTGACAGTCCAAAAAGCTTTTTAAAAACTTGCAGTTTTTTCGGTGTTCGGAATAGTTTTTAGATCGCACACGGTTGAAAAATGCAAACGCGTGCTATTGCATTTGTGTTTTTTAATCTGAAGAAAAATTCTGAAAAATTTCGAGTCAAAATAATTCATAAAATGAAAACAATCGGTTAGTGGCTCGGACTAGGCCTCTCCAAAGCGAACTACTTTGACGAGGCGCCTAGCTGATGTCGACCAGGCGATCCGTTGAGTGACACGTGGAGGGGAAAGCAGCGCCTCGCGCCACTCGAATTGAGCTCCGCGAGCGTATCAGAACCAATCAACGTTCGAACGAGGTTCTCACCAGGCACACCAGGACCTGGCCTATAACGCAACACACAATTTGGGTCCTGGCCAGAAATCCCTCCGCAGGATTCGATCAGGATTTTCCCATAAAATCTCCATAGGAACTTATAGTCTGCGAATTAAGACTATGAGTCGCCACACAGGCCAACCCGATCACGAATGAAATTTTTTTATTTTGCAATTCCTAAATCGATCGAAAAAGTTCTCAGGCATTGTTCCATTGAATTTTCGCTCCCAACGAGAAACAACACGAATTTGAGTTGCGATGCGGTTGCCAGAACCGTCACATCGATATCAATGATCGAACACGAATAAAAATAAATAAGGAATGCTCGAACGAGGGCTATTCGTAACGATCGCCCGTATACTACGTCGCCATACAAATTCTGCCTTCTGTTATTTACTCTGAGGAGAAAAAAGATGAAGGAGAAAAAACATAATCGATGCCAGTCTAATTCACAGGTCAACGAGCCTAATATAATTGATATATAACAATAAGAATCAGCCACACCCAGAGACCAACAAGTGCAAACAGTGTTTCTTTGACCTGCGATTGTGCAAACCACGTAAAACGTGTAACCAACACACTTTTTTGAAGGCTAGATAAATTACAAACATTCAGTCAATGGAAATATACTTTCCTTTCGAGAAAGTTCAGACCACTCGTTCGGAATCGTTCCCAGTGATGGCAAACCCATGAATCATAAATATGACCTTGAAAACCATTTTTTTTTCTAAAATCGAAACAAGTCACAGAAAATTATAACTGCCGGAGAGCATTTTTGCAAAAAGCTTCACAATGTCGTTGGCAGGAATATAAATGACGAGATATTTTAGCACGATTGCCATTTAAAAAATTGCGGTACAGTTTGCAGCGTTGGGGAACTACGAAATTCCATTGATTTTCGTAGCAAAAAATTCAAAATTGACGCGCAGTGTTTTCTACCAAAATTCGAGAATTTTTTTCCAAAATTCAAAAGCTGAGTTTATTTTGAAAAAAAAAAGGAAAAAGCGATTTTTCTATTGGCAACTGTTTTTTTTTTTTAATATTAATATCCAAAGAAATATTGAAAATTTTTCAGTTTCCAAAAAATCACTGAAAATATGTGACAAAAAAAATTTCGAAAGATCGTCCATTTTTTTTTCTCGCTCTAGAGACATTTACCAAAAATTATACTTGACATTGTTTTCCACGCGAATACACAGTAAAAAACAAAACTTTCCAATTAATTTGACGTCATGAATTAATGAGATTTAAATTTAGATGATGAACCGTTTGATATTCTGATGAGCGGATTAAATATTTTAAAAAGGCTTTTAAGGCCGAGCGTTCTGGGCCGATTAATAGTTCTCGCATTGTCTTACCATCAACCACACGACAATTTCGATCGTTTTTTTTTCTTGGGGAAAATATTGAAAAATTTGGCTTTTAGGACAATGGGATTTTTTCCAAAATGGTTGTATCGAAGAGCCTACGTTAAAATCGAAAGTTCGGAAATGACAACGACCAAAACGCCACTTTTGTTACGGAACCGCGTCCTTAACTATTATAAAAATAATAATAATCGGCGCACCACAATCAATTATTGCCACAACGATCACGTTCAGGTACGGAATCGCTTTCATTTTTTTTTTTTTTCGAAACAGCAATCGATCGATTGCCCGCCATTATTATTATTCTGCAATAACGCGATTCCACTGTTAGGCTTCTCGGAAAAACATCCACAAAATTCTTTTCATTCCTCGAGTTATTCGATCCGGCGATCGTTGCTCGAGGGATACGAATTTTAAAAATCGAAAATCATGATTTTCTTAGCTGCAGATCGTTCGGTCAGTCTTTGGCAAAAAAATATTCGGACTTTTATTTTTTCGACGAAATATAAATGAAATTTGAGTTTTTTTCATTAATTTTTTTTTTTGAATTATTTCGTTCAATTCCTGAAAAAGCTCAGGAACTACCTTAAGAAATTTCGATGAAAGATTATTTTACAGGAAGGAATATTTATATTTTTAAAAATTCACATGTGCGGCCGAAAAACACACCCTAAAACGCAACGAGACGTTGTTTCGTTCGAGCGTTCGTTTGAATGGGATGGGAGAAAAATAAAAAGCGACTCACACAAAGTTGACCGGGTGGAATTTCCGAATCGGCGATGTCAAGATTACGATGTTTGGTAATTAGTCACGGAACTCCGAAAAGAGATTTCACTCATGGAAAGTATGGGCGCGCGATTGACTCGCGATATCCTCCGAGGATTTCCTTTGTTGAAAACGTAATTCGTGTCATGATCGCCGCCGCCGAATTCATCGCGGTGCATAAGCGAAGAAAATAATGACCGCGTTGTAGAAACAAAAAAATAAGTGAACGAAGGGAGGAGGGAGAAGAGAAAAAATGGCGATCGCATGGTACACGAAATAAGGTTGGAATCGGCGATTTTAGCCCGCGCACTCGCGAGCAAAGCGCATGACATAATAATAACTCGCGCGCGCCCCCCAAACCGATATTCCGGTACACACACGTTGAAGCTCTCGCGAGAGACTCACAAAACACACGATCCTCAACCTCCGAAGACGATCTTTGACTCTTTTGCTCGCAGACAAAAACGTTCGACTTACCTGTAACCTGCTCGTGCTGCGTGCAATCCCCGACGAACATCGATTTCTCACAGTTTGCAAACAAGTTTCGACGAACCTCGGAAAACATCGAAGAGAGTGAAAAAAATCGACGCACAAACGATTCCCCCGAAAATTCGGGGCTCAAGGAAACTATGATCAGCCCGGAAAACTCTGTTGCTTCGTCGATATTCACCGTTCGGGGTAAGCACAATTTTTTCGTCTCACACACATTCTCGATCGAACACGATTTCACACGCGATTTTTAAATACAAACCATGGTACTTGTTGAATTTCATCACAACAAAAACAACGACTAGCTCTCTCGGGGGGGAGACTTTCGAGTCCTGTGCTTTTTTCTCGAAAGCGTCGCGATCTTTTTGTCCCGCCCTCTGAACATAGCGCTGCGAGGACCAAGCGAATCATTGAGACCAACGTGAAAAATACAAAAAAATAAAACATTCCTTCCATTTCGATCGAACGAATAATGACGAAAAAACAAAAATTGTTGAACCCCCGAAACGATTCACAAAGAAAATCGAAGGAAGTAGCCAATCCAGAACAATTCTGATGGAAAATTCTCGAGAGTCGACGTCGATTATTGCGGAAGGGTGGAAAGATTTTTCATCCGAATGAAGTTTATCAGTGTTTTCAAAACAGACAGAAAGATCGACGCAGAAACAAAGACGAACGTAAACGAGCGCGATCCCCCGTTCTGGTAAATAATCTATAAACATACTAATGTTTGAATCTTTGCGGATTCCATCCGAAGGTGTTGAATTTACTAAGAATTGTTATCGACGCTCAAACCGTAAAATATTGTGGATGACAATTAATCTCGTCGAAATGGCTCGCATTGAGACAATGATTCGTAACGTGTTCCGCCAAAGTCTAGTTTAGTACACACACACACACACACACACACACACACACACACACACACACACACACACACACAGATATGTCACATGTGAAGCACTTTTCTCGTGAGATATAAACTGTCGCCACACGACAAGGTCGCGAAAACTTTTACGAGACAACGGGAAATGATTGAGAATTACATAAACGAATTATGATAAGAATTAATCACTTTTGACGTTGACTTTTTCAAAATGATCATCTCACTAATGGCGTCGATCCAAAACCAACAAAAATATTACAATTTTTCTGGATTCATGACAAACAAAAACAAAGATCGAGCCTTTTTCGCGGAATCTTAGTCATTGTTGAGAATGTGCATTATCGCGTAAACGATATTCGTTCGGAGGGAAAAACGTGACCGATTTGCGTTCGCTCGTCGAGTTAATCTTGCTTCTTTTTTTTTTCTCTTCAATGGCATTCGGAATTTTTGTTTTTTGGACAACTTTACAGACTGAAAAAATCACTGTTCTTCGTTCATTTGACGTCCAACGGAAACCGGTTCGAATTTTTAGGTTAAAAAGCTCGTTTTATTGATAAAACGAATTTCAGTCTTTGGCTGCTGTAATGTTTGAGGCTTTAGATCAACTACAAAGTAGGAAAATTGACGTGGGAGATTGATTCGGGGATATATGTCATAAAAACGTAACCACGTTAGCTCGCGTGGGTGTTTCGACGTGGAAAAAAGATCCTAACTTCGTAAAAGGCTCATTATAAGCCATATTAGTGATCAATTGACAAACTCTCGAATTACTGCGTTTCTCGAGCCGTAGAAAAACTGCAAAAATATATATTTCTCATCCAAAATGACGGTCACGTGATTCGTTCGTTTTCTTGTAAAAAAAATAAAAGCATTTAGCACTGCAATAAATAATTCTACGTCGTAAATTTGAGGTTAACGTTTTTCCTGACCATTTTACTCAACGTTTGCTTTTTTTTTTTTCAATATGATTTTTTCACGTGTATTGCATCGCCGAACAGAATGTGACGAACTTGCGTTTTCTCCGTTACGAAATATTGCATTCTTGGTTCACGCTCGCAATATTTTTGAATATCACGATAAATTTAACGCGATCGCGTCTCGATAAAAAAAAAAGCGTTAAATGCTTTATCGATTTTTATAAAAAAATCGCAATTTTCACTATTGACGCACAAATCGAAGTTCAAAATCGTGGCTCGGGGAATTTTAAACGATAAATTCAAATTATCGATGTAAAAAATCGACGTGCAAATACTTTTTGTAGCCGCTGTATATCCGAGAAGTTATTGCGGTCATAAATAAAGTATTTTCCGGTTGCAGTTAATTACCAAATTTTAATGGCATCACTGTCACTATCAAGATCGGATAATTGGAATTTTTACACCTTGCCACGAATTACCGTTTCGAGATAATTAGTTCTATTGCCATTCTATTTGTTATTAGTACTATTTGCCATTCCTATCAAAGAAATTGCCACTTGATATTTGACGCGGTCGTAGTCTCGCGTTACAGTCGCCTTCAAAAATCAACTCTCGAACTTTTTTCAATAAATTTTTACACATTTTTATATTTTTATAATTTTTATATAAATCTTTGTAAACTTATGAATAAATAATTATTTTTTTTTTTATAAAAATGTAATGATTCCAAGTTTTTTGAAAAAAATGTCTCATACGAAGTTCCGAGGTCAGAAACGTGACAATTCTTCTTTTTTTTTCTTACGAACTTTGTCACACGTTCCTCCGTTATTTAGAACATAAAAAAATGAAAAATAATCTGTAAATAAGTTTTTAATAGTTAAAGTTTCTGTTAATTTTTGAAAAATTGAATAAAACTCGCGGAATAGTTGAAAAATGTTCGTGTTTTTTTTTTTCAAGAGAAATGTAGAACGATATAAATTTTTGTAAAAAAGGGAAAGTGGAAACTTTGCATGCCCAATGAGCAGGACTTGTATTTTTATGTTGTCGCTGTATTTCCGAAACTAAATACTGAAAATTCTGGATTTTATGCCCCCTGACAATCGTGACTTGTTCGATCGTAAATGGGGGAAAAAAAAATAGAAAGAAATTGTTAAAAAACGTTTCAGAGTCATTCTATAACGCAAATATCGTTTTTCGTCTTGGACTAAATATTTTATGAGCCACACGTTGACGAAGCTGCCGGCAAATGTTGCCCTCGCGGATACGTTGATCGTCGTCAAGCATTTGATAAGTTGAACAAAAACAATTACATGTTTTAATAGTTTTTGGGCTCGTTAAAAACTTTTAATCGGTTTTATTAGTTTTTTAATGATTGTTATTGCTGTCGGAGTTATTGTTGTCGAATCGATCGAGAATGTGATTTTTGGGACATCTTGTACATTGGTTTGTCTATATACATCGATTATTTCTCTCGCACTCTTCGTTTGCCCTTCCGTTCAACGTTTGAGGACGCAACAAGCTCGCTCGCCCGACTTCTCGTTTGTTTTAACGTACTCGAGCAAATATCCACATGCGCACACACAATCAACGCATTTTCCTTACAAAACAAAAACATCTTCGCGTTTGCACTCACTCGCTATGCGCCTCGTCATCGGAATGAAATAATACCTCGCGTTGGAAAAGTACATGATAATCAACGATTGTACAATTCGTTTGTTAACATGACACAATTGAATCGAAATCGTTACAAATTTAATGAATCACCCATCAATAAATAATAATGGCGATTTTTTCACTTTGCTTTTTCACCTTGACCTCGGCAATTATAATATTTCGTCGGTGATCAATCAGCCGGAATATTTTCTTCGGCATGGTTATGGAAAAAAAAAAAATTGAAACGGTTGAGATTATTCGATGCATAATTTTTTTTCGCAGATCCCAATCGACCCAAGAAGGTGGAAAACCCAACAGACTTCGAGACGGCCATAAAACTTTGTGGCAAGTACTGTGATTTATTGGAAAAATTAACGATTTTTTAAAATAGCTTCCAATTTTTATTTCGAGGCCACAAAATTAAGTGGAAATTTCTTGCGAAGAACGAAAATTTAAGTTTTTGTTTTTCAATGAATAATAATGCAACATTTTGTCGATGTAAAAACTGATTCTGTGGGAGGAATTGAAACATTTAAGATAACGATTGGAATTTACTGGCAGGTTATGGAAAATTCCATTACAGCTTCGTTCTTCTTTGTGGAATGATTTTTTTGTGCGCTGGTTGTCAAAACGGAATAAACGCATATATTTTGCCATCTGCCGAGTGCGACCTGAGCCTCACATCCGAGGAAAAAGGATTATTGAACGTGGCTTTTCTCGGCGGTAAGTTTCCTCGCAAAAATGCTCCATTATCATTTTTTCTTCTCATTTTTTCCTCTGTCGGTATTAATTTAATAATTGTTAGGGATGATTCGCAGGCGGTGTAATCAGCGCAGTTTTTTGGGGCATTATTTCCGACGCTTATGGACGTAAAAATATTCTCGTTGGTACTCTTCTCGTCGATGGCCTGTTCACACTTGCTGCGAGCTGTGCACAGAGCTTTTCAGCTCTTCTCGTTTTCCGAGCTATCAGTGGATTTACGTGAGTATAAAAAAAAAAATAGAGTCTCGAGTAAATAACTCTGCAAAAGTAAAAAAAAAAACCTGAGGCTCCATGACGCGTTTTCGTAGATCTAGCGATTCTGGGTGATGGAGAAAGTCTCCCTGCGTGTCCTCGCGAAGAGTTCTAGTCAATCGCGTTCCCGGATAAATTTTTATCCACCATTTTTGAAAAAAAATAAATAAATAAATTTTCAATCCCGAAGCTGAGGCTCCATGTCGCGTTTTCGTAAATCTAGCGATTCTGGGTGATGGAGAAAGTCTCCCTGCGTGCCCTCGTGAAGAGTTCTAGTCGATTGCGTTTCTGGAAAATTTTTTACTCACGATTTATGAAAAAAAAAAAAAAATAAATAAATTTTCAATCCCGAAGCTGAGGCTCCATGACGCGTTTTCGTAGATCTGGCGATTCTGCGTGATGGAGAAAGTCTCCCTGCGTGCCCTCGTGAAGAGTTCTAGTCAACCGCGTTCCCGGATAAATTTTGATCCACGATTTTTGAAAAAAAAAAAATATATAAATTTCAACTGCGAAGCTGTGGTTCTATGACCAGTTTTCGTAGGTAGATATGGCAATTCCCAGTGATGAAGAAAGTCCCTATGCGTGTCCTCGTGAAGAGTTCTAGTCAATTCAACTTTCATGCATACGAAAAAAAGTTTTATTCCGATAGAAACTTATAACCGCACGCGTATATACGCAACTGTCAAACCAACAGCCTGAACTGTCAGACTGACAGCGGAAGAGTCAAAACACGGTGTATAACATGACCGACCAATCACAGCACGAATAAAACGACAACAATGCCCCCCGTTGGTCGCCAACTCCGGGCGTTACTCACCAACTTTTCATCAGAGGATTAAAAAAAATTGATAATTATTCGGAAGTCGAGCGTCACGTACATTATTCACGAATGATAGAAAAAAATGTTGGTTTTCATTTCATACTCGATACGTGACAAATTTACATTTTCACGAAACGAGCTCTCAAACGATTTCTATTAATGCAAAAAATAGACGCAAACTTGAAATGAAATTTAATGCTGTGTTTATTTTTCGTTAACACTGATTCGTATGATTTTTTTGGTCCTCAGGATCGGTGCACCAGGCTCTTTGGTTTTCACTTATCTCGGAGAATTCCACGCGGCTAAGCAACGAGTCAAAAGCATTTGTTACGTTGGATTTTTCTGGACACTTTCCTGGCTCGTGCTTCCAGGTCCGATTAACGATTCGTTGTCATGAATTTTTCCATTGGATCATGATTGTGTTTTTTGGACAGAAACTACAAATATTGAAATTTTTTTTTTAGGCGTCGCTTGGATAATTATCCCTTTGAGGATAAAATGGGAATACGAAGGCTTTCTGTACAACTCGTGGCGCCTGTATTACGCAATCATCGGACTTCCGACTGTCGTTGTTGCTCTCGTTCTCATCACGTTTCCCGAGAGTCCGAAATTTTTACTCTACCGAGGAAAATCCGAAGAAGCTCTGGAAATTTTGAGGGATATTTATGCCAGCAACGTTGGACGTCATCGGAGCGAATATCCGGTAACAAAATTCCTCATCGTGTTGCCAAATTCGTCGATAAAAACTTGAAAATTCATGAAGAACCGAAAATATTTGTGCATCTTTGAAAAATTTATAAAATTCATTTTTTAACGTGGAAAAAAAGTCCCGGTGGATTTTTAAACGTTTTTTTTTTATGAAATCGCCCTGCACTTCTGTGCATTGTGACGGAAAATTGATCTTCAAAGTGAATTTTTAGGATTTTCTCTTTATTTCGATGATTTTTCATTAGAGAGTCAAAAGTTTCGACTACAAATGCAAAATTTCGTTATACCGATCATTTTCATCCGCAGGTGAAATATTTGATTGCCACGGACGAGAACGAAGAAGCAGGAGAGATGGAAATAAGCGGCAAAGACGTTGATACGAAGAGAAATAATTTTAATGATTCGGGCACTGAGCGGAATCGCGCCACTGGATTCGAAAATAATGGCAACAAGCCGAGTATCTTGCTGGAATTGCTGAGCAATGTGTATCAACAGGTTCGATCTCTTGGGTCGCCACCGTATTTCGGTTGGGCACTTCTATGCTGGACCATATATTTCACGAATATGTTTGGGTACTGGAAAGAATTTCCTAACGAATTGACAGAAAAAAAACGAAAATTTTCAGAAAAAACATTAATTATCAATAAATTATGAGGCGAAATGTAATTTTCGTAACAAAAATCATAAAATCTTTTTTCTCCCAAAGATATTACGGTCTTGGTCTGTGGTTTCCGGAACTTTTCAATCGCTTCGAAACTTTTTACAAAAATCATCCAAACGTATCGGTCAGCGTTTGCGAGCTAGTAACTCCCTCGAACGTCGCTTTTCCCGACAACTCGACGTCCTCGAAAACTTTTGATTGCGATGGCACAAGCATCGATCAACGAGTTTTCATCAATACGTTGACCATCAACGGTGTGTGCCTTTTAGGCAACGTCGTTTCCGGTTATCTGGCTGATCGCGTTGGACGACGCACTATTCCAGGTGAAGTTCCCATTATAATTCATTCCGTCACACATTTTCAATTCTCAACAAGGATTTTACGTTTTGCTGGTTTTACAGTTTATGGAAAAATCGCTGCTTCACGGAAATCGATGCTGACAATAATTTTCTACAAAGTTTAATGCCAAACAAAATTTCAATCCAGTAATTATTATGAATTGATTATTTTTTTCTTCAAACGATTCTCGACAGATTCGCTGCGGCGATTATTGTTGAGCTTCGTCGCTCCAACGTTGCAGTCGATTGTCCAATGAAAAAAAAAAACAAAAAAAACAAAAATCATGAAAAAATTACGCGAAAATTGAGAAGGAAAAAAAATTATTGACTCCGCGAATTTGTTAATAATTTGTTGATAATGTCTGGAGTATCAAAATGGACGACGGTACATCGAAATTATTTAATCAGGAAGGATTATTTCAGGAATTTTCATTATTTTTATTAAACTGTGTATTTATTTTTTGTGGAAATTTGACTGGTTTGTGAAAGGGATGCTTGACCTTGAATTTTGAAAAATCTGGATTTTTTTGAAAGAGTAACTTTCCATGTGATTGCAAGATTGTTTATTGTTTAAAAAGATTGTTACATTTTTTTTGGAAGTAACTGATTCAATGTCGAATATTCGGTACAAAAAGATACAAATTTGACGTATTTTTTACTTCCGGTTGTTCCACGTGATCACAACGAGTGGAAATTTATAAATTTTCGCAATAAATGATTTTTTTTCCAGTTTATTTAATTGCGAAATCGAATTGCTTTTCAGTGACGACAATGCTGATTTCGGGCTTGGCGGGTTTCGCGATATACTTTGTGAAATCTTCGGCTCAAAATCTCATCGTTGCTTGTGTATTCTCGCTCGCAGTGGCAACTGCTAATTTTGTAATCGGGGGTGTGGTCGTCGACATTTTTCCGACACACATCGGCGCCATGGCGATTTGCATGATGACGTTTTTTGGGAGAGTCGGTGCAATCGCGAGCAACTTAGCGTTCGGCATGCTCCTCGACATCAGCTGCGAAGTTCCAATCTTTCTCGTCGGAGGAATCGTCGTTTGTGAGTCTTTTCACGTGTTTATTATTTCCTTATGAAAAATTGAATTACAATGTACAAATGATGGAAATTTTTCTCGCGAAATTTATTTTAAATTTGCCTTCTTTTTAGTCGGAGGTCTGCTGGCGTTTTTTCTGCCACCGGCAAAGAGATGAACTTCGCCAAACGACGCGCAACAACGTGGACCTCAAAGAGGCTGGAAAACGTCGCGTTCTTACGGAGTTCGGAACTTAATCCCGAGAGTTTCGAACGAGGGAAACCCAATGCTTTTGGTATCGCGAAAATTGACTTTCCGCGAGAAAAATTAAAACTCGGGAAACTCTAAATGATCCATAGGAAATTCTTATCATGATAATTATAATGATAATCAAGTAAGTTACGAATAATGAGCGTCGTGGAAAAAAACGTTGACGTACGTTTTACTTGAACCTCAACGACGCTTGATCCAAAGTCATTCATTTTTGTCATTCCACATTTAGTCAATAAATTTTCCTTTGCAAAGCCGCTAGTGTCGTTGAGGTTCAAAGAATTATTAAATTCCACGAAACAAAATTAAAGACAATTTAAAAAAAAGTAAAATCGAAATTCTTATCGATAATTCGTTGTGCGAATATGATGGGAGTTTTTTTTTTTTTTTTACAATTCTCCAAGCCATTTTCTTCATCTTCCGAAAAATAATCCTCGGCTCAGTCAGAAATCGACTGATTTAGAAATTCCATGTTTTTTTTTTGGCTCTTTATGATGTTGACGTTATCTTGTGGAGGGGCGATCCCATTCCCACCAAAACGTTGTCGAGCCAACGCAACGGTCCGTGCAAATGCGCCTCTATCCAGCACGGAGTGGCCGTCACGTCTTGTCGATTGTATTGTCCGCCCCAGCCTTTCACGAATGACATTCTACGGAAAAAATCAAATAATTTGCATCCAAAGTACATACTTTGAGTTTCGTGAGCTTAACGTCAAATCGAATGACCAAAAATTTTTTTTTTTCTTCATTCTCGTCGTTCACTCTGATGTCTAAACCCTCATAAACTGCAAACAACGATTGGCTCAAAGAGCAAATCGCAATTTCACGGTCCGAAGTAAAAAAAAAAATGAATTTCAAATGAAACTTTCCCTTTGGACATTCGATATCGAGCGGCTTGATAAATTTTCTATCTAACGGAAGGAAAAAACGTCGAAAAGGGAAAACGATAATTTTACCTGATGGTGCACATTTTGGTGAGTTCGAAAACAGCCTCGAAGCCTTCGTAAACGCGTTTGGAGAGTAATTCGGAAAAGTCTCGATTGCTGAATATCATGAGGGAGCATTTAGGGGGAATTTTGCAAACAGTGTTGTCATTAAATCCACGAACACTATTGCAGAGTCTGGATTGAACAAAAACAGCGGAATCGGAGAGGCACTCGACCCAGACTTCGCCTCCGATGTAGCAAAATTGAATGCCATGGCCAATGTGTCGTCTAGTATTTTCGATGGTGGAATTGCGATTGACGTTGGACAATCGTCCAAGGCAGAAGCGTTCGATATCGTTGCTGGGATCGGTGAAGCCATCGATGTTAACGCGATTCGATTTGCTTTGGAATATTTCTCCGACTCTGGTGTTGAGCTCGTAATAAGCGATCGTGGTCCAGCAAGGAGTTTCCTCGTAAACTATGGGCTGGAAATCCGAGTTTTCAATATTCTCAAAATTCTCTTGTTCCTGGACAATTTCTTGATGGGAAGTGAAGGTGTGATAAGTAGGATTCTCGGGTGGCGGAGTCAAGGCCAACATATTAGTCGCGTCAGAAATAATCTCGTTGGAAGGCATCGAGGCGTCGAGTAGCGGCCAGTCAAGGGAGCCTGGAGAACACACGTTGCCAATAATGTCGGTGATGTCGTTGAGTTCGTGATCGCCTGCAGATCCCTCGAAAGATAAAGAGACGTTGTGAGGCATCGCGGACTCTCGAACTTGCTGCACAGGCGGAATCGTCGTTTCCGAATTGGTGGGGATCTCTCTGTTCTTCGCGATCAAAACTGGCGGAATAACCACGGGCTCTACGCGCTGATAATGATAAGGGTTTATGCAAACTTCGGATCGCTTCAAGGAAAAAGGATGTTGACAAATGTCCAACGCCCTGAGCTGGTGATGCGATTCCAAGTCTGGCCAACGCCAGACTTGACAATAAATCACGTGGGGGAATCCCTTTCGAAACCAGACTTGCAATCGACCGTCCAAACTGCGAGGTATCGTCACGCACTTACTCGGCATCGTTGGACAACTCAATGCTTTCTTTAAATCGTCCAGTGAATTTTTACGCCGTTTCAACCTCTTAACCAACACTTCGACTGCTTTGTGCGCCCATTGCTCGTCCACGTCGCTCCGCCTCCAACCCATCAGCTTCTTCATCGTTGGATTCGTAAACGAAAAAAAATTTTTCAACGCCGCGACCGTCGAGGCTTCTTCAGTCTTGGTACCCAGCATTCTTGTCGTTCCAATAACTTGAATAATTTATTGATATTTCCTCAATTTCTTCGATCACACCTTATTTTTTTTATTTTTTAAAAACTCAATTTTCCTGCACTCGATTTATTTGGCAATTAAAACAATTTTTCTCACTCAACGAAACATTTACTGCGAATTAATTAGCTCACGAAGGTGTTACGAGCCACTTGGAAATGAGACTCACATCGAAGTGTTTACAAACTATCGAGAGAACGCGAGTTCACGAGGAATTCACAGTTATTTTCATTCCTCGATCATCGACGCCCCGAACGAGACTGCGTGGCGTCAACGTAATCCACGAAACGACGAAAATTATTCCCGAAACATCGTTTCATCGATCGATCTTAACGTTAACACTTTTATAGCCATAAACCTGTCGAGGTCACGAAATCCCTGGACGATTTGCGACATAGAAACTGTTTGAAAAACTCTGTCTATATCGCTCGGCATTTCCCGAGGTTTTCAGCTCGCCCCACTGTTTGTTTTGATTTTAGCAACAAGTCTGTCTCCCAGTTCACAGACTTACGAGCCCTTTCAAGGTGTTCTGCGAGCTTCTATGAGTGAGGGGTCGATAACTGAAAAACAGAGACACGTTGTGTTCTCTGGCGGGTTTAATAATTCGAGAAAACGAAAAAAATTACAAATTGGTTCCTGATGAAAAGAGTTTCTCGAAATGTCAAGCTCCTTCAAGATCGACGTGTATTTCCTTTTCGTTATCGACCCCCCACCGATGTAACTGATAGATCAGCTCAAATCCGCGCTGAACAAATCGACCGATCGATCAGTTTGTATTGACAATTTGTTTCACGTACTTGTACCGTGTCTTTTCGGAATTTTCTCGTCGTGTGAAAATTGTGTATTCGATATTATTCGAAATAT
Source organism: Hyposoter dolosus (assembly GCA_963921915.1). NCBI lineage: Eukaryota > Metazoa > Arthropoda > Insecta > Hymenoptera > Ichneumonidae > Hyposoter > Hyposoter dolosus. The sequence goes on along the minus strand of OY998138.1, from coordinate 4,638,967 downwards.
TGATAATTACATTGATTTCAAAAGAAAAATTGTAATTAACGGGAGAAAAATGAACGGCAGAGCCCCGGAAAATGGAAATGGTTCGTTGATAGTGCTCGGTAGTTCTAGTTCCGGGCCGGATAGCGGTTCGCGGAACCACACGTCGCCGGCGGAGATGGTGGTGGGAAACGCCGAGACCCTCCAGCAACTCAGGGAGCTGGAACGGCTGATTCAGAAAGAAACCGAACAGACGGAAGCTGCTTTGGCCGCCGGGCCGGTCGCCTCCTTGGAAGAAGTCGATGTCCGTCAGTCTGTCACATACGCAGTCATCGCAGGAAAAGTTGCAGAAGTCGAGCGACGGGTTCACAATCCTTTTGAGAGAAGAAAATTCGACCAGATTCAGAAAAATCTCTCGTCTTTGCATGAACTGCATAAGGAACTGCGGCAACTATGCAGCCAGCCTTAACTGCTTCATCTCTTGCCCGAGCCCATAACTTCGACCCCATAATCGCTCCACCACCACGACCGTCAACACGGCGACCAACTGTAAGTTGAAGAAAAAAAAATTTATACACATTTTAAAGAATATTAAAAAATTAACAATATTATTTCTTTATTACAATAAATTTGGTAGAAAAAATATTAATATTCGAAATTTCAACGATAGCAATTTTCCAACAATTTTAATTTCAACATTTACAATTTTATTTTCGACCATCAACACGGCGACCAACTGTGAGTTGAAAGAAAAAATTTATACACATTTTGAAGACTATTAAAGAATCAACAATATTATTTATTTATTACGATAAATTTGGTAGAAAATATATTAATATTCGAATTTCCAGCGATATCAATATTTTAACCATTTTAATTTTAACTTTTTCGGAGCGAAAGAACGGTTCAGCAACGATTAAATTAGAGAAAAGGGAAATTGCAACTTTGCAACCTTGCAACGTTGTTGATGAAAACGTTGATTTTTTTAGTACAAAACTTTTTATTCTTTCATGGAATTTTCTCTGAAATCGACTCCATCATATGCAATTCTCTGACTTGTTTATAAAGTATAAAGCACGTGTGAACAGACGTTTTACACTAAAGAGGAGATCTTAGCGTTTTCCTTCAGCAAAATAAATTGTTGTAGTTTTTTTAGGTGTAAAAAAAAAGGCTAGAAGAAAATGAAGCAGAATTGATAGAAATCTTGAATGGAAGAGAATAGGCGATATTGTTAAGGGGTAAAGATTTCATTAACCCTAGAACGGTAACCTTGATTTTTCATCTATTCGGGTGACCCGGGGCCATAAATGACCCCAATTTTGAAAAAATCATATCTCCTGTAAAATTTAATGAAAAGGATTCAACTTGGGCTCATTCTTTTCGTTTCTTAATGCAGGATCACGCGAGCCTGGAGCAATTTTGCTCGAAGTCAAAAAATTAGGCAAAAATGCGGTAAAACCCAAAAAAACGCAAGAACAAAGGGGAAAAGGGCGCGGGATTTAAAGTCGCCTGGGGTCGTTTTTGACCCCAGGTTACCATTCTAGGGTTAATGATTCTCTGTGATAGGAATTTTTTCATTACAACAACCAGCCTGTCATAGCTTCTATAAAAAATACTGTAAAGTCTGATTTCTCACTGTTTCTCATACAGAAATCGACGTCGACCTCGATCTCAGAATCGTTATCTGAAAATTCGAGTATCGGAGCAGACATCTCGTCCAATACTTTCAGGAAATCTGGATCCGCAAGAATTTGGTCCAACCAAGCTTTTTCGAGCGTCCGAAGAAACCATTTTGTCCACCTGCCCGTTTCGACCGTAAAGCTGTTGGAAACGACAGAAAATATATATTTTCCATCTGGATTCAACTTTCAACATGTCCTCTTCAATATTTCATCAGTAAACTTATTAAAAATTCTGCTTCGCTTGTTGCACGACTTTGGAATTAATTTGGAACTTTTTCAAAGATTTTGGGGCTCGAGGTTTCTTGGGAAATGGAGAAATTTCGGTAAAACATTTTGATAACAAAATTTATTTGTGATTCCAACGACCCGGCATATTGCAAAGGGCTAAAAAAATTCTTTACCGTGAAATAAAAAATACTTTTTTCTTCAAAACCAACGCTGTTTATCAAAAATCATGATATTTGGATTTTATTTTGAAAGTTTTTTTCATAAAGTTTAAGCGTTATCAGTTTTTAATGAATTTACAATGAACGAGAGATTTTGGATTTTTTATGGGGATGGATTTCCAATTTCTATTATTAATCACAAAAATCTCATAAGGATGTTTAACAGATTATCAATTTTCTCGCTGTCTTTTGCCAGACGTTGGAAAAAACGAATATTAATGAATTTGAATTATTTTTATTTGATTGGATTTCGAATGAAAAACTCGTCAATTGATAGAATTTCATGCAACAAAATAGTTGTGTGAAGATTTAATTCAAACGTCTTGACCTCAAGATTTTTTCTTCCTTTTTATTAATCAGCTGCAAAGATTCATCTCCATAATCCTTCTTTTTAGTTCGAGGAACATGTGACCTAACCTATAAATTGCAATATTTCCGTTGAGACGCGATTGCATATTTGAGGAATCCCTTTCACAAACTCGAATTCTTTATGAACAACACATCTTTTTGGACGACGAAGTAAGAAAACATTTACTTGAAAAATTTCGAGTCAATTTACCGAACTTTTAACAAAGAAATATTAGTTCGAAATCTGCTGATTCGTACGGCAAGACCAGCAGCCGCGCACATTTCTATCTATTTGGAAATTTATGCACAAAGTATAATTAATCATATTTCATATAAATGTTCGGCTGCATAGAAAAATTTCCGGAAATTCTGTGGCAACGGTAGAAACGAAGAGTCACGGAATGGTCAACCGAAATATTCACATTTATAAGCTCGAAAAAATACAACAGCGAACAGCAGACGATTTTTCTCAACCGGCTAACGAGTTGGACAAAATTACTCTGAACACTCCACGACGATTTTCACTCTATTTTCATCGTGAAAAAATAATGATTCTTCTCCCACCGGTGAGTGAAAATTTTCGATGTTTGTTCACTTGTTAGGACCAACAATTGTTTTCGACTCTTATTCTTTCTCGAGCCCATTCATGAACAAAAAAAAATATGGGGATTTCGTAGAACGATATTCCTGATAAAATAAATGAGAAAACTTCATGCAAGTGAAGTCTGTGAGAAAAGGCGCCAGAGAAGGAAATAAATCGGTCATTTTTCGAGTTTTCAAATTTAATTACTTGCTGTGGATTAAATACAGAATTAGTCCAGACCATAGAAAGTTATGAAAAAGCTCTAGTTAACGGTAATAAAACGGAGTACGAATTCAATTACGTTTGAAGTGAAAAAGTCAGAATATAGTCCAACAGCGAAAATAACAGACAAAATGGCTTATGAGACTGCAGACATCATGAAACGATTAACTCGTAATTCGAGACGAACGAATTTTACAAAATATATGTACGAAGAAGGCTCTCAAGCAGAAATAGGCTTATCGAAAGATTATGAGCGTAATTAGCCAAATGACTCTATAAATAAAACGAAATTCGATCGTCTGGGAAGCAACTTGAAAATAGGCTCTCGAACGAAAACCACTAAATCAGGTCGACAAAGGGTCATTGATGAGAATTGTATTACGAGTCAAAAGAACGCTTAACGAGGCTAGGAATACTAAAACATATTACAAGCTTCTATAAATAGCAAAAGGATTCAGACACTTGCTCATAATTCGACATAATTGTTTACCTGAATTCGGGACGAGAAATGGGAGTATTTTGGACTTTCCCTTGCTCCGAGTGACTCAAGGTCATTGCAAAACTTCTTGTCTGTGATATTTATTATGATTTTTAATACAAAAGTTAGTCGAAACAATGTTTTTTATAATTATTGTCGGAATCGTTATTTTTGCTTCGTTTACGATGTTTTTTTATATTTCCGAAAGAAAAAAAATGCTTTGACGTTAGTTGGAAAAGGTGATAATTCTTTCGCTCGCAACAATCTTCGCAACTGCTTTTGCTAACATAATGAACTGCAATTTGAGTGCGGTACAGTTGAAGAGTCGTAATGACCGTCATAAAATTATGGAAGGGATTATTCATGAATGTACTGTTTTGTTGTCAATACACGGACAAGACGCGCCGCGTACGGCGGTGGAGCGGAGCACGCCAACTCCGTCCGGCATGCGCTCGCGCTGAAAGTGAAATCGCGCCTTCAAATTCCATCAACTTTGAATATCTCTTGAACGAGTCAACGAAACGAGGTGTTTTTTTTTTTTACTTCCCGCCAACTTTTTCCGCTGATCACGAATTTCGTATCGGCAGCTCGGGAAAATAATTCCTTCGGCTTGAAATATTCGTTCGCTGACATGAAAACAAATTTTTTTTAACGTTCAATCATTTATTTCGGGACTTGATGCAAATGTGGTTCATCGTTGAGGCGTTCCTCAGTTATTCTCCCGAAAAAATCAAGTAAATCGATAAAAGTATAATCCCTGGGACAGGAAATATGAAAATATGACAAAAACTACATAAAATCGTAACAAAATATTTGCAATCTCTGTGTATATCAAACTCTACTACAAAATTGTGTTTGTGCCTTTTTCACGCAAAAACCACAGAACCAATTTTGATGAATCTTTCACAGGAATGAAGCTCATGAATCAGAATAAGTTTTAGGCTGTATTGCATTCCGATAATTTATTTTTTTTGGCAACACGAACCAAAAAATGACATTTTTCGTCACATTTTCGACTTTCAGAGTTCACAAGCAACTAAAAAATAATAAAAAATAAAAAATCTCTAATTACCAATTGAAAGATAATTCGAAAACGAAGATAATGAGCGATAGCTGGAGTGCCAGTTTGTAAAAAAAAAAAATTTATAGCGATTTTCGTAAAATCAAAGTGTGAAGATTTTGAAATTTTTTTTTTTAACTTTTCATATTAAGCTAGCTGTACCCTTCAGCGCCAAATGATAAAAGTATTCAATTCTGCACATAGTTCGTTAATATAGCAACGAACAATGGTAGGAAAAAGGAAAAAAAAGTTAACATGTAAAAAGAGACGTGGATGAGTGGGTTTTCGATTTGCAAATATTTTCAACGTCAGGTGTTGGAGTTTCGAAGGAAATTGGCGTCGTGAGGAAAGTTGGAGGAAGTTGAAAAAGAGTTGTGTTCGCGTGGCAAAGGGGTTGAAGAAATGGAGGTTGCGAGGGGTTTGCCGAGGTCCCGCGGGTTCTTATGCATCGTTGTTTCTGCGGATCGGGTTGAGAGGAATATATCGCGAGGGGGAAACGAAATCGCAGTCGCCCCGATAGAGAGAGTGTGGCGCGTCGTGAGAGCGAGAATGGAGGATCGCGACGCCGTCACAACGACGCCCGACTGTGAGACGGGGACAAGTCGACGACCAAATACAGAAAAAGATGGAGAGATCGAGCGAGAGAGGAGAGAGTGGAAGTTTGTCTCTTGTCTCATCGTTGATGCTGCCAGCAAAAGAGAAACAGAATATAAAGAGAAAGAGAGAGAGAGAGAGAGAGAGAGAGAGAGGGAAAGAATAGTAAAGTCGAAAAGGTCCGTTGGTCGTCGCGTGCAACGCCGCACTAATACTTCTTCCTCTCGCTGCGAAGAAAAAGAGAAAAGAGAGGACGAGATTTGGTCCAAGTATGGGAACGGGAGAGACGCCAACCTGGAGGGCGCCTCGCGCATCTTTTAAACATATATACACACACACCTATTTCTCTATGTACATACATGTACATAGACTATTTGTATATATGTGTACATTATATACATATGTATGTATTAACAACCCTCTTATTTTTGCTGGTCCATCGGATTCTCTGGCTTTATATTCGGCGACTATATATACAGAGGACAGCGTTATTATAGGATCGGAGCTTCGAGGATCGCGCCTGCCGATTTCCTTCTTTTTATCCCCCTCCCTCTCCTTTTCCCTTTTCCGACACTCGCACGAAACTGCAGACCGCCGTGTTTACTATGTGTACGTAAAACTCGTCCACGAGGTGCTCCAGACCCAATGGCTCCATCAGGATCGTTCGTCCCTTCGACGAAAAAAAAAAAAAAATGGACGTTCGAGGAACAAAGAGACGAAAAGATTTCGACTCATCAAATTTGTCGTCGCTCTTTTTTTCTTGTAATCTCGTAATTATCGGATTCTCATTAATGAACTTCGGTTTTTATAATTAAAGTTAATTAACTCGTTCTACGTCATCGGACTCTGGAATGTCAGTCGAGGAGGTTCGTATACGTTGTCGTTAACGAGTTATTAAGAAAATACTGAAACTTTGACGCAAAGAATATGCTCGAGGACGAGCCGAACATTTTTTGCCTGATGTGCTATCGAATTTGAACTTGCCGCTCGGAGGACGTCAGGACGTCGCAGATCCTGGAGCTGGATCCGCGGAGCTTGCCCGACGAGCCTCCTCATCCTCGAGCCTCATATTTTATTCTTATTTTCTATCTGAACGGAATTTCCTTTCTTCTTCTTTTTTTTTTTGCCTCAAGCTCATGAAATAACAGTCACAATTTAGAATACACATGCTCGGGGGTTCGGGGCTGGTTTGGCTCCCGATGACCGCGCACCAGGGGTTGAAAATGCCGAGTTTGTCAGCGAGACTCGCCAAAAATTGTTATTCTCTCTCTCTCTCTCTTTCTCTCTCCCTCGCTCTCTTCGGTTGTCATCGTAGTCGCCGCGTGATCTCGTCGACAGGGGGACGCGATCGCGCTCTCTCGGGGGCGAGACTTCCATCGCGGGTGAGCGTCGGCGACGCTCTGCCCGTCGTTCCCGCCACGGCTCCAGCCTGGGGCGCCAAGTGTTTTGATCCTCCGCCACAATATTCTCTCTCTCTCTCTCTCTCTCCATTCTCGACTCAACTCACCCTCGGCTTATTTTTTTCCTCTTCCTCCCGATTTCTCTCCCCCTCGCCCATCCCCTTCGCCACATATCCCCAGCAACTTGGGTCTCTCTTCGATAAACAACCAACAGCCCACGAATACAACACCTCAATGTACATTAATAAATATATATTCATGCGAGTCCACCCTACGAATTATATTCGGAAAATTAACGAAAATCTCATGGAGGAATCGAATAAACATCGCCTTCGCATTATTCCGAAGATAAATTTTCAGAGTTGCGAAAAAAAATGAGCGTTTCATTTTTCTATGAGGCTTTTTTCGTTATTTATAGAAAAACTTGTCGCTGGAGGGTACAGCTAGCTTAATATAAAAAGTTAAAAAAAAATAAATGTCAAAATCTTCAAACTTTGATTTCACGAAAATCGCTATAGCTTTTTTTTTTTTGCAAACTGGCACGCCAGCCACGGCTCATTATCTTCGTTTTCGAATCATCTTCGAATTGATAATTAGTGATTTTTGATTTTTTATCATTTTTTAGTTGCTTGTGCACTCTGAAAGTGGAAAATGTGACGAAAAATGTGATTTTTTGGTTCGTGTTGCCAAAAAAAAAAAAAATTGTCAGAATGCGATACAGCCTAAAACTTATTCTGATTCATGAGCTTCATTCCTGTGAAAGATTCATCAAAATTGGTTCAGTGCTTTTTGCGTGAAAAGGGCACAAACGCAATTTTGTAGTAAAGTTTTAAAAACACAGAGATTTTCAAAAAGATTCGTGTCTGTAACAAAAAAAAACCGATTGTTTTTTTTCCTTATAAAAATCGACGTAAAAAAATCCAGAATTGGAATAAAAGTGAATAGAAAATATAGCCAGTTCAATACGAAAAATAAGATTAATTGTCGCAAAGAAAAAAATATATAAAAATTAGTTGCCATGAAAATATGGAATGCAAAAAAAAATATATAATTCAATTAGATTAATACGAGAGCTAGGGAGACGAAAACAAAGTGAAAAAAAAATCGGGTATAAAAGACCCCTTCGGATCCGGATGTGGCGATATTTGTTCCGCGCATCCCCTGCGGGCGAAATCTTCATAAGAGCGGGAGAGAAAGAGACTGAAGCGCTTTGGCGCCTCAGCCTCTCTCTCTCGCTCACTCGCTCTCGAGGAAGGAGAGGGTGGAGTTGCTTGTTAAAAATATTTACGCTGTGTCTCATCGCCGTGTCATCTTGTTGCCGACAAGACACAAACGCATATGAGAAAAGAAGCGAAAAAAGTTCGATATCTTGCTGGGAGACGGGGCTGCGTGAATACTTCTTTAAAATCCGAGTTTCCTCCGGTGCTCGGGGTAGGTTTCAACTTCGTCTAGACGATTTTGCTTTCTCGCGATACATCCCTCGTCTCCGCACCCTCAAAGACCCACGCAAACACACACACGCACAGAGGCGTGTCCTCTATCGGTCAAGAAAGTTCGAGCGAGGCCTCGGAAACTCGAAAATGTAATTTTTCCTTCCAGCCGTTTCCTACGTAACCATTTCCCTTCGAATTCCTATTACGTTCATATCGCACGATCGGGTAATTAGTGTCTCTACGGAAATTACTAATTTCTCTCCCATTAATGTTTTTTTTTTTTTGCGTGCTTAAGGATTTTCGTGTCTAGTCTTTAGTCTCGCGATTAAAACCGTTGATAACGCGTTTGAGCAACGCCTTTGGATCGAAAATAAAATCGCTGTGGAAGTGGAAAATGTGACGAAAAATGTGATTTTTTGGTTCGGGTTCCCAAAAAAAAAAAAAAATTGTCGAAATGCGATACAGACTAAAACTTATTCTGATTCGTGAGCTTAATTCCTGTGAAAGATTCATCAAAATTGGTTCAGTGGTTTTTGCGTGAAAAGAACACAAACACTATTTTGCAGTAGAGTTTTTTATATACAGAGATAAAAATGGCTCTAGAGCAGAACCTCGTAATTTAAGAGTGTACATCGAACGTGTCTATTCAAACGAAGAAGATCGTTGGATGGAAAAAGCTCAAAGATCTCGAAGAAACTAAAAGGTTCTTTAGCAATAGATGCCTCGTGATATTTTTTCTCGCTGCTGTCTTCGCACACGTATGAATAAAGAAAGAGCCTGTACGATGTTGATACAGAGGAATATATAGATGATGAGAGGAAAGCTCAGTCTCTCGCTCTTCTTGTTGGTAGATCGAGGATCCCCTTCCATCCGCGTCCGCGAAAGCATAGATACAATAAATGGCGTCAAGATCTGCGTCGCCACGAACTGGCGCGCCGGTTGTCGCCGGAATATCTCTGCCCCCTTTTGGACCAACCCTTACAAATAGGGGTTGCTCATCCGCCACGCGACCAGTCAAAGCGCGGCATACGCGGCCGATGCACTTGCAGTCAATTTTTCAATACATTGCGGAGCTCCTCACAACTGGAAGCATTTCGGGACTGGATTGACCAACTTTTATCGAAAAAATTTCATTTATTTCTTTTCCGCGGCGATTCTCCAAAGTTTTCCTTTACGAATTCGACTTTTTTTTTTTTTTACCGAACTTACCTCGGGATCGTGCGAGTGTTGCAACGTGTAATTTGGAATATTTGTCTCACTGTGAATCGTGAAAAATAATTATTTCTCAAATCCTCCAAATGCCAACATTTGGAATCGGTTTTTTTCGGAAATTTGTGCTACGCTCTTGTTATAACGGGATAACGACACGATCGACCCTGCCGTTTTGAGAGTAAGTACCACGGTCTCGGAAAATCCAATTTTTCAATATTTTGCATAAAAATTTATAACAGAGAGAATTTTAATGCACGAATTGTTAAAAATCAAATTTAATCACGATTTTTGTTCCTTTTGTAACAAACAATATTTGCAAAAAAAAAAAGACGAAATTGGACGGAATGTCGTGAAGAAAATAATTTCTAATCGTCGTTCGAAGAAACAGTTCCAAAAAAATGAATTTACGAACCGATCGACGAATTTTAGGATCTCGTTCAACTTTCCAAGAGTTTAAAACTTTGCCCCGTCTCGCTTGCCCTTTAGTATACACAGCCGAACCAAAGGCGCCTGCGCTCCAAGGCTCTCGCGTCTGGGACACAACATATATATTTGCAATTTTCTCGTAGAAACGTATCGCGGGATTCTCCTAGTGGTCAGCCTTCTGCGTTCGCGAATCTCTCTCTCTCTCTCTCGCGGTTGCCACGTGTTTACAGAAAATCCGGGCAACAAGTGCTACAGCACTTTGTCCAAAGTTATAGCGTTCCACGGAGAAGCCAGTAAATTTCGAGTATTATTCCGACATCCACGTGTCTCATTCTCGACGCTTTCGGAATAACGTTTCGCTAGCGCGAATAAACATGTCGTCGAATGCATGCAAATCTAGAACTGTGAAAACTCTATTTTCGTCAATTTTCCTCTCGCATTTTTGCAACGATTATTCTTTATGAAAAAATCATTTTTTTTAAAGAAAGTTTTGCAAACTTTTTTGCACTAATTACAATTTTTATAATTTGATGATGCGATTGTGAAATTGGCGAATGAATAAATATTGGCGAAAAAAATTTCCTCGTGGATTTCCCGAGATAAATAAAAAGTCAAAATCATTTGCCATGAAATTCAATTTTTATAATTTATTAATGCGATTATAAAATTGGGGAATGAATAAAAATAATCGCGAAGAAAAATTTCCTCGTCGATTTCCCGAGATTTAAAAATTTTCCCGTCAATTTCCCGAGATAAATAAAAAGTCAAATTCATTTGCCATGAAATTCAATTTTTGGTGGATCGTTCCGTGCGTTGCTAGGAAACCACAGAGAACCATGCGAAAACGAAATCTTTACGGTGAAAAACATCAAGGGGTCAAAATGACCCATAAGTTGGAATATAAATAAAAAACATTCTTCTTCTTCGATTGGCTAAATTTGCGGAACACGAGATGCGACGAATCGTTCAAAAATTTTGGGAGCCGTTTGAAGCCAGTGCCCTGGAAGTCTTCTTAAGAATTGGGAAAATTCTGTTGAAGAATGCCTTGGCAAGGCTTCTACTATATGTACCTTAACGTATATTTATATAAATGATGGTTAAAGAGGAAGAGACAGATTTACGTCGAAGTTGGGATTGGGAGGAGAGATAGCGAGGCGAATTTTTGGCAAATTGGCAGGTCGAGCTTGTACTCTCGAGACGATCCAACGGGAAATGTAATACGCCGAAAGTGAGGAAGGAGTCAAGACGAAGAACGAGAGAGAGAGAGAGAGACCGGCGAGTCAGAATCGGTTTGGTAGATTCGGGCGAACAGGCGATATCTCGGGGGGCATACATCGACGAGTGCAGCAGCAGCAGCAGCAGCAGCAGCAACAGCGGGAGTAGGAGCGGCAGCAGCAGCAGCAGCAGCTGCAAGATCGCTCAAGTCCGTAGTTGTCGGGACGACAGCGGCGCCATGGCACGCTGGCGCCTGTCCACCGGCGCTCGAGCGAGCGCCAGTGGTTCCCTATACTCGTCAAACGAGTCCGATTCATCCTACGACATCGTCGAATTCACATTTATAAATTATTTCATCAATTATCGCTCGTTAAATCCCCTCGTAACGAAAATTTGAAGGAAATCACTTTCCAACAAGAATTTCCCTAATTTTCACCCAAGTCCCTTCTCCCCAGAGCCCAGCAAACGGAGCCAGACACGATTGTAACAAATATTCAGATACGACATTGTCGAATTTCGATTTATTCGATTCCTGTATTAAAAAAAAAAAAAAAAATTTAAAAAAAAACATTTTCGAATGTTTTCTGGACCAATGTCCATTCTCGACCAATTCTCGCAATCCCCCACCGACAAAAAACTACTTTTCGGAAATGTAGAACAGCTTCTACTGTTATTTGTGGCAAGAGATCATGAAAAATCGTGTTTTTACATAATCTAATCAAATTTTTAGCAAACGCCGAGATTCAAACATCGAGACAATGGTCTAAACGAATTTTTCATTCCTCACGTTTGAAAAAAAAATATATATATAAAAATAGATCGATCAATGCAGATAATTTAAAGATTTTTTGAATTCAATATTCTTCGTCATATCGTGGGAAAGAAACGAGACAAATAATTGAAAACGACTTTATTTAGAATTCTTTCAAAATATTGTATAAACGTTCTTGGCACCAAAACTAACTGTTTTCTTCTCTGAAGAAAAATTTTCTGACGTTTAGAATTTGAGATATTTAATTTCCCATTTATTAATTTTTCCCATCTAAACGCGAGTAAATTGAAGTGACGTTTACGTTAAAAAATTGCAAGAAAAAAACAAAAGAAACGCGACTTCAATTTACACGCGTTTAGATGAGAAAAATAAACAAATTGGAAATTAAATATCTCAAATTCTAAACGTCAGAAAATTTGTCTTCATAGGAGAAAACTGTTAGATTTGGTGCCAAGAACGTTTCTACAAAATTTTTAAAGAACCCTAAATTAAGTCGTTTCGTAATAGTAATACCTTAAAAAAAAAAGCAACAGTTTGTGGGAATTAAATTACTGCGACAGAAAAGGAATGTAAGCCATGACTCAAAAGCATTGATTCTTCTCTCGCGTTAGTACTAACTCATCCAGTCAAATTAATTCATACGATAGCATGCACGCAGCAGGTTATCTTTATTGAGATTTTTATAGACGCACTCCTTCATGCATCATTTGCAAGACGAATGAGAAAAAGAATAAAAGGATAAAAATGAATCTAAGAATCCATCGATTAATCGGGTTAGTCGTAGGTGACCTTAAACGAGCTTCTATTGGTCGTAAAAACAGGCGACGGTGGCGCCAACCTGTCGCCGAGATGTCATGGCCGCTCGATGTTGACATTTCGCATCGGGAATATCGATGAATCCCTCCTGTCGATTTCGATTCTATTTTCGTCTCAACTCTTCGTTAAATCTCTGCTATTTATACCTCAACCAATTCCGCCATAAATATTCATTTATTGCTAAAATCCAATTGAATTTTCTTCGTAACTCGAAGCGTCTGCGCACAAAAATTTTCGACGTTTCCCGGACGAAGTTTCCGAACGATTGACCATCGCGTAGTCGAGATATTGGCACGCGATCTTTTATGACGAGCAGTAACAAAATTCACTTTCTACGGAATAACTCTGAACCCTTCCTAAAAATTTTTGGAAATCTTTTCTCGGTCGAATAGCTGCAAAGTTTGTGAATATGTTTTTTTTTTTTAATCGATATAGTGTGTTCAGAAAAATTCACATCCTACGGAATAATTTATAAACTTCTCCGAAGACGTTGCTCAATTTTTTCTCAATTACGAAGGAACGAAAATCTTTAAAAAAAATAAATCAAGAATTTTGACCACTCAATTTTGGAAATAGGACGATTTTCCTCAAACCGGAAACTGGACGCGGGACGGCTAGCTTGAAAAATGAAAATTTAATTAAAGAATTCGGAAAAAAAATCGTCCGCTCGCTTCGAACTCAAAAATGACGTTTGTTTCCATCGGAAATTTCAATTTCCGGTTCGGAAAATCGAAAAATCGATTAATTCGAAGAAATTCGATAATCGATCCATCGAACATAACGATTTTTCTGTGATTTTATTGAATTGATGGAATTAGTTTGCTCGGATCGTGAAAACCGGGTCGAATATTCACCACTGTGAGTTAAAGACCCGGATCCGGTTATGGGTTCCTCAAGGTGCATACCGGATGTCCTTCCCATAAACGGCATTAAATCGTTATCGTCATTACGGTTAGTTTAGCGCTAAATACAGGACGTAAACGATGAGGGACAAAAAAAACAATGTCTATTACAGGCATCGACGATTTTCTTCGCCACCTGCGTTCGCACACCTGCAGCGACATATCTATATACTTACGAACCAATCATCTTTGCAGCTTGTACCTCGAGGTTCGTTCCTCGACTTCGCCTGTGGATCAAATTTGTCGATTTTTCAAAAGCCCATGATTCGTCGTTCGAAAAACAAAATTTCACGTTCAAACTCTGTCTCCGCGATGAACGTTGAAAAGTAAGAAAAAAAAAAATCGCGAAAAACGAGCGAATTTTTTAAGTCATTTTTCGAAAAGTCGTTGCGAGCCAAAAAATCGATAATGCTCCGTGGAAAAATTGGAAACAAATCGAAATTGAATTTGGTCATGAAAAAAATTCAAGCATTGGGAGAAAGTTGAGTCGAAGGAAAAAGAAATTAGTCGAAAGCCCTTAAAAACGAAGTTTCGTAATCCAAGAAAAAAAAACCGACTCATCAGCGATTTGGAAGATAATCGCAAATCTCGCAAGCGATCGCGTAGATCTCGAAATCCTCGAGACACGTAAGTAAAAAAGAAAATTTAAAAAAAGGGGGAGGGTGGGAATTTCTTGACAAAACGTGGAGTTAGGCGGAGGAAGAATAATCATGGTCAAATTTAATCCGTCGAATAGGCGTCAGTGTCGACATGATATTTTGTAACGTCTCGGACGTCTAGACTGTACAGACGCCTGGCCCCGTTCTGGGCCCGCTCGAAACAACTCATTTCTTTCCATATTAATACCTATCGTTTTACGAACGAAGCGACCGAACAATTTAAACACACGCACGCACGCACGCACGCACGCACGCACACAGCGACGTAGATAAATAATAAAAGTATATACGCAAAGCATAGCTCGAGGGATAAAGGGGCTTTCAAAAGGAAGGAATAAAGAGGAGGAGGAGGGGAGAACGACCAGACGCGCAGATTTCCGTCAGTCCGCGCGTTTCTGTGCGTTAACAATGCGAGCGAAATATGTGCGAGCGAGAGGTCAAGCCGAAAGCCGGAGGACTCGGTAGCGACGACGAGACGCCGCCGATGAATCAGATTCGTCGCTGAAAAACAACTGTCCGAGCACACATACCAAACTTTTTTCCTCCCCCCTCAACGCTCCGACTTTTTTCCTCGTTTCGTTTCTTTTTTTTTGAGGTTAAGTATCTGCCCATTTACGCGCTTGTCGCGACACTACCCAAAACGGTAATGTCGTACGGTCTCGCGTATTAGGACGCCGAGGACAACACTCGTTTGAAAACTACACTTTTGTAATCGACACGAATCACCACCTGAATCTCGGCGAGAACGAACCGTGTTTCGTCAAATCAAAAAAAAAAGAAAAAACACTGTCGTGCTCGAAGACATCGACGTTTGTTGGCGACCCACTAACGTATTACTATCACAAACGACTTTATTTAGGGTTTTTTCAAAATTTTGTATAAACTTTCTTGGCACGAAAACTAACAGTTTTCTCCTATGAAGGCCAAGAACGTTTATACTCAATGTTGAAAGAACCCTAAATAGAAAAGAGTTTTTTCACGAAAACGAAAACGGTCCAACCTCGCAGAATTTTTATGAGTTTTTTCATCGAAAAGCCGGTCGAAAATGTCAAATTTCCGTTTCGTTTTTAAATCTCGACAATATGTCGGAAGAAAAGAATCACGAGAGTCGATTTTTGTTGCGAAATTGTCAAAAAAAAAAAATTGGTACACGCGACGAATTTATTGGTCCAGAGAAATTTCGCTGCATTCCCGAAAAGAGACACGAATGTTCGGATTAAATCCGTGCACCGTTGGAATGCCTCAACGTTCGAGGCGATAATTTATATCGGTGGAAAAATAGCGAGGAGCATAAAGAACGTAATAAACAACGGGAACAAAAATGACAACGATAACAAAGTGTAAACGAAAGAAAAAACGCGAGTTGAATCGACGTAATGACGAGGAGAAAAAAAATACGAAACTAGATTGAACCTACCGTCGACGTAAATGGCGTACGTGAAAATAAATATTTATAGGTGTGACATACATCCATACAAGACAGTGTCGAAGAGACGCACGAGGTATTTTCGCGAAAGGCGCCAAGTAGCGAGGACAGCAACAAAACAAAGTTTTACGATACTTTGGTAATGAATTGTGAGAACGCGTTGACGACTTTACTTCATATATTTATATATCCACAAGCATATTCACACGGACATTCGCAAGCGTATGCATATCGGAGGAATCGTACTGGCTCTCGAGTCTATATTCAATTATCGTTCAACGGGCGAGGCGAGCGACAGTGTGAGAAAGAGCGCGAGAGACAGAGACTGATGGCAAAAGAAAAAAAAAAAAACATACGACGAAAAGTACCCGCGTGCTTAAGCTCGACTGTTTATCCATTCGTGTATGCGGATTATAATATCGAGCCGTAGGAAGCGGTCATTACAAAATGGCATCCAACACACACGCCTCGGCGAGACGAGTTTTCTAAAATTAGCCAATTTATGAGCGTCTCTCTTTTCGCGACTGCCTACGAATGACTCTCTTTTCCTCCCCCTCCCCGCCCCTCTCACTCTATCCAACGTTCTCTCCTTCTCTCTTTCTGCGGTCGTACTTCACTCACGCACATTCAACCATTTATTTCGTTCTCTCTGTTTCTTCTCCGAACTTTATGTTTCTTGTTTTGTTTAGCATCTTTATCTATCAGTGGCGCCCTCTCCCCAATCGGTCTCTGTCTCTCCCTCTATCAACTATTGCAATGCCATGCGCGCATTCCAGTCCGCGTGGAGGCGCCATCCCCGAGTACACGCTATTCTCATATATTTATGTTCTTACGTGTGCATGTATGAGAAGTACATGTACCTCTTCGTCTACTTTGCACACACCGACAGTTTTATATATGCATTTAAATATATTGTTATGTATATAGATATTTACAGTCCAACTTTACGTAAAGTTCAACGATATTTCGTAAATCTACATTCCTCCGCGCGTTTTACATCAAAGCCACTTTACCTCGAACCACTGCCTCAAATTATAACCTCAAACTTAAAACCCCCCACGACTCGTACACCATCCTCGAAATATATTCCCCCCGAATCCGTTCCGCATGGAAAACAAAATTTCCCGTTTTTTTTTCATTCCAGTCAATTTTTTCATCCAGTCATTTTTTTCTAACCTCAAAAAATTTTCGTTTCGTGTATGAAAAATATTCTTTCGCGTTCCTCGATCTGGACATCGTTGGAAAAAAATCAACTTGACGCAATAACGAGCGCGAATAAATCTCTTTCGATACGATAAACAATCATTACTCAATTGTTTTGTTTTTCATCTCGATCTGTATCGTTCGTTTTGCTGCTGATGGTCATTCCTCGCGATGATTCTTCGACGACAAGTTTCTTTTTTTGCTTCCTCATAGGAGCTTCCTCATAAAATTTTTTTTTTTCCAGTTTTCAATGGAAATGTGCTTAAAATGTCCCAAAACATCGAAAATTTTGTTGGAATTGCCAGAAAAATACGAATTTTACGGCATTTTGAAATTTTCATAAAAAGGTTTCGACGCTCTAACTTCCGTAATCAGAGTTTTTTGAAAAATCGTCCAACCGCTCTAATTTCTGCAAATTTGGTAAAATATTGTGTATAAGTCTGTACATTACTTTCTTTACTTCTTTACTTTCTAGAAAAGTTGTCCAAATTATATAATTTTAAATGTAAATACAAAAAACGCTGTAAATTGAAATTTGCAAATTGCTTCCTCAAGATGCTCACGATGCACGATGCTTCCTCTATGCTTCGTCTATGAGGAAGCCAATTAAATTAAAAATATAGTTTCCTCATAGACGAAGATTTGAGCATCGTCCATCTTTTTTATTTTTTTTTTTTAGTAACGCGAAGAAAAATTAGAAGAATTTCTAAAATCGAGTTATGAAAATTCGTACTGTATGCCCGCGATGCACGGGCATGCCTCTGTGTGCGTACAAGTTCGCTAACTTACAGATTGCAAATGTAGGCGCCATTAGAGTCTTGTTTCGGCACTCCGCATACTTACTCCACATACATAACCCGTTGCTATATTATAGCGGGCTCGCGGGTTAGTACGCGAAAGGCTGTGCATTAATTAGTCTCGTCTAAATATACGACATTGACCGGTCGGTACAGCGAGAGACCGAGCTCTCGAGCTTTTCTCGACATCTTCCGATGTGTTTATGCGCAACATACGCACACAAGTGGACACAGTTATGTGTGTGTACACACAGCTTTTTGAACGACAGTGGGACTGATGTGACCTAACCTTTTCTTTGGCATGCTTTCGTCTCCAAACCACCATTTCGACGGCGAATGTTCAAAATTACGGGGTTCCTGGGACACCCATAGAACATCAGAATGTCAGAATTTTCTCACAAAGTTTACGATTCAAATCGATGTTGACGTTACGAAAGAAAATGTTTATTTAACGAAAAATGTTGCTGCGAAACTTTTGAAGCCTAGTGTATGTTCATGTAGATATATAAAATGCAATAAAAATGTTCTCGCCACAGCAACAGTGGCAATTCCGATGCCGAACGTCGCCAACCATTATTTCTTTCTTTTTCGTTTTTTTGTCTTCGTTATTGTTCCTTCATCCGCTTGTGCGAGCATGACCCAAAAAGTATAAATCTCTCCTCGATCGTACTCTTGGCGTGTGTGTATGAGACGTTTTTTGTACGTGAGCGACATATTTCTTAGCTCGTAACATTGTACAGACGCTATTTTCTTTCGATGCTATGCAGAATCGTCTTTTTTCGTGCTAATTCAAACCCACGAGAGTATTCGTACCAAAGAAATTTGTGCGCATGAACAAAATGTTTTTACAGAGCCAGAAATACGGGTGAACGGAAAATTGATTTTTTATTTTATTTAATCGATAATTTTTTTTATATTTCCATACAAATTAGAAAATTTCATTATGTCTAATTCATTTTTTTTTACGCTGCGAATGAAAAACTAAAAAATCACGCAGTTCGCATCGAACGAACGTAATTCTTATTTTATTTTTTATCCGGCGCCTCGTTGCTCGCTGATATCTCGGCCGAAATTTGCCTCGTAACACATGTCGTCGTATTCGACGTCCGATCTCGTACGTGTGTATGGAACGTTGACCCCAAGAGTGGCGCTGTCGCGAGCGCCACTCTGCGTCAGCTCTCAGCTGCCCACTGGCGCTTCTACGGAAAGCCTTTTCACTAATACGCGTTACTCGAATAATCCCCCTCCTTGCTCGCCTCGCCTTGCGTGAGTGGGCATAACTTCGAAACGTGATATTTAAAAATTTGTTACTGAAAAGTGTGCAATTCTTTTAGTCACGAAATATTCTTCTCGAAATGCGAGAGAAACGTTTTTCCTAACAGTTCGTCCGTAAACGCACGTTCCGTTTGTAAGCCTGATGGACACACCGTTCTTTCAGTCTGTTATTACATTGCAAAAATTCTTAAAAAATGGAGGCTACCGTTTGAAATCTTCAAGTTGGAAATTCAATTATAATATTGTAGGAAAATAAATTTTTTCATCCTTTTTTGATCGAATAAATGAACCGATCCGTCGTATTAGCCCGGATACGAATGACCCAGGTTTACTGACGAAGTGTTAAAGTCCGATTTTTATCAGCCAATTGACAGTCCATTGGGACGTCAACACTATCGCGATAATTGCGGATTTTTTAAGATTCGTAATACCTATAGAAATATTTCAATAACAAACAATCCAAGGGCGAGAATACAGATTCGAAAATCCGCGGCAAAACTCGGTAGATCACGAAACGCAGGAGCATCGCGGTGAAGGGGGCTCATGGACAACATCCACGCGCCGGCAGATTTTTAAAAAAGTCTTATTTGGTGTGCAATAGCGAGGGCGCCTCTCGCGTTGATCGACGAAAGCTCCGCGTATCCGCGAGTCGTCTGTTGACGAGTGAGCGCGGCCATGTTCAACGAGTTATGTGCTCCCTTGTGTGTTTAGTATGCTGCGGTCGGTGTATCGGCGAGCTACGATCACCACGATGAGGGATAAAAAACGATCGGCAGTAAAAAACGAGTGAAAGAGTGCGAGACGTTGTACTTGTGGTGGAGGAGATAAAAAAATCATCATTTTATCCCCGAATCGCACGGATTCGTTGTTCATAACCTCGAATTGAAGAATTCTCGTTATATTTTCAAACTTTCGATCTAAAACTAATTCGATGAACTCCCGAAACTGAGTGATGACATTGACAATTTCAGGAAATAAGGAATTTCATTGAGCGTCGTTCGTTCCCACGCAATTCATTGCGAACGAATAATAAAAAAATGTATATATATATCTGAAAAAGACTGGCAACGATTAAACTTGAAAAACATCGTAAATACGTAATCAGCGACGAAAGCGAGCACGAAATACAAAATATGCTTTGAAACACGTGAGTCAAAGAGTCGTAAAAAAAAGACTGTGGCTACTCGTCCGGATATTTCGTACACTAAAAGCCCGTTCGGACGAATAACCCTTGTTCGTCCGGATTAAGCGGATGGCATTGGATAAAGCGTGTCCGGACGAATATTATTCATCCGGACGACTAGCCACTGCGAAAAAAAAATGAAAACAGGAAAAAGAGCTGTTCTTCGAACATTCATAACCCATCGAAAACACATGTGTATGTCGTAAAAATCGTGTTCACCGAATAAACTCTCTGCTATTTTAATGTCCGAATTGCTCTTTAAAAGTGTTGCAACCGATTTTATAAGCAATTTGGAAGTTTTTGTTGGAATTGGGAGACGAAAAGAACTCGACGATACGTCATAACCTGGCAAGACCGAAAAGTTGTGACTGAACATCGTGATTGGCGATTGAGAGAGAGAATTTTTCGCGTTTTCGCGTTAAATCGCAGAGTTCCAGGAGGAGCGAGTGGAAAAAAATAAAAACTAAAAAGAAAAGACACAGAGACACAGATACGGGGCGGTAAAGGCGGCGCGGCGATTTCAAGAATGTGACAGTGCGCTCCCCTCACGGTCGTTCGGGCAAAATCCGCGTCCGCGACGAACCCGGCGAGGTCAGGCAAAGCCAAGAGACTAGAGTGGTGGTAGTTGGCGGCGCTAGTAGTAGTGGTAGTGTGCCGAAGTAGAGAGAGCCGTTGAGGAGCACGAGAGGGGCCGGAGGGGTGGAAGGGTAAAGGGAAGGGGCGACTGTACCGCGGACGCGCTGGGAGGTGGCGGCGGTGGTGGGGGTGGAGAGAACGAGAGAGCTTCGCGAAGCGTTCGGCCGCAGAGTGTCGCGAAGCCTCGCCGAGGTAAGAGCTAATCTCTCTCTCTCTCGTCCGAGAGAAAAGTTACGAAAAAAAAGGAAATACATAACGTCTCGCCGTTCGGGACGAAAACCGCGATTGAAAAAATTGGAGAGAGATAAAAAGCTCGCGATCTATTGACCGGTCCGTCGAGAATAAAAGTTTCGCGAATATTCGGCGAGTTTTTTTTCCTTTCTTCTTCGTTTTTTTTCTTTTTTTTTTTACATAATCCCGCGAAAAGCGTGAATGGTTATGGGATAAAATAATGTCAATCGGTGATAGTGAGGAAGGGACGAGAAGAGAGTGTGTTTATAGTGGAAATTCAGTGTTATGTTGTGCCAAAGGTCCTTTGGCACTGAGAGAGCCGGTGGTTGCGGTGTCAGTTGCGACAGCACCAGCGGCGAGCACGTTAAACCGAGCCTACGTACAAGCAGCGGCAGTAGCAGCACCTCGAGATTCCTCGATTGTACAAGGTGCACCAACAACAACAATAACAACAACGAGAACGATAAGGAGGATAGCGAGACGGGAAAGAGCGAGGAGGACAACGAGGAGGAGCAATTGGAACAAAGAAAATTGGATAAGAAAGTATTCCCCGAGGAGGAACAAGAATTTATTTCAGTACGTACGAAGACGAGAATTATTAATCCGTTTTACGACGACGACGTCGTCGTCGTTATCGTTTCGTAAAGTGCATCACTGGCGCCCCCGGTCTTTTTTCTCGTGTGTGCGTGCTCTTGAGAGATCGAGAGTTTCCAAAGAGGAGAAAGAGCACAAAGTAGAGTAACAAATAAATATCAAATCGAGTTACGAATTAATACGAGAATAATCTTGTGGATATTCGCGTGTTTGTGTGTCTGTGCTGTGTTCCAATCACTCTTTATTTCGTTTTTATCCTTTTTTCATACATTTTTTTCCTCCGAAAGAAAGATCGATCGTAATTAAAGTGAAAAAGTGAATTTTTATCCGGAATATCGAGCAGCTCGTGACGTCGATCAGCCTTTTCTTCGAGCATCCCGAAAGGCGAGTTATTTTTCAATACATATATACATTCATACATGTAGCCCGTAGATCGGGTGATTGAAGGAGGCGCCTCGCGCTGCCATATTACTCTATTCGTCATTTCTCTCTCTCTCTCTCTCTCACACACACAGACACGTCCCGAGCGTAAGAGCGAGTACGAAAGAGCCTCGCGAACTGTTAGGGTCTCGTTTTTATTTCTTTTTCGCTTTTTGTTTCGTTGTTTTGAGGTCGTCGTACGCTCGGACCACTACGAGGCCGCAAATCTTGCGCTGTACATAAATATACGAGCGAATAAAGCAAGCATAAAAAAATGCTCGTGTTTCCACGAATCGGTTGACCGAACGAGCGCGCTGTCTCTGCTTCCACGAATTGGCATTTTTTCTCAAAATTAATCCAGCATCGAACAAAGCTTTGCTTCGTTTTAGTCAACACGAAGCTTTCGCCGAACTTGTTCGCAACTGTTACGAGAGGAATTCACTCTCGAACGCACTATTTCGAGAGCGCGGCCGAGATCCCGAGAATCAAGACGCAATAATCTTTCGTGCTTTTTTTCTTCCCTTGTTTTTTTTTTTTTTTTTTTTATTTACCGTCGTTCTTTCTCCTCGTTTTATTCTCGCACTTGTTTGACGCGAAAATTCAAACCCCAAGAGCGCGGTGGACAGAGAAACGAGACGGTTGAACGTACGTATGTTAAATTGCGGATAAATTTACGAGTGACGAACCACGAGAAGAACTCGCGCTCTCACTCTCTCTCTCTCTCTCCCTCCCCCCTCCCGTTCGCGTTCTTCTCATCGTTTCCCGTCTCGAAACACGTTACACGGAAATAACCACCCTCTACGAAATAATACATTGTTTTTTTAAATAAGATTTTCAAATATTGTAAAAAAATACGATTTGGAAGTTCGCAACGTTGGAATCTAACGAAATTTTTTTTCTTCTCATTATTTTCGTTTTGAATTGTTCGAATCGTCAAAATTTTTTGTTCCTTTGCCATTTATTTGTTAATTTGCAAATAATCGTCACATTGCAGGCATGTAAATTTTTGCTTTTTTTTTTGTTTTTTTCAAATTGAACAAAATAATGGATTTCGTTGCATTTCAACGTGGCAAATTTTTACACTGGAAATAAAATTTTGTTAAAAATCGTCGATATTTTGTTGAACACGGTAAACTAAATATTTTTTGGTAATTTCAAAAATTTCGTTATTTTGGCAGTATTTTTCGTTTCTAACGGAATTGTCAACGAAATTTGCGATTGAAACGACAAAAATTAGCTTCCGAAGAGACTTGATAGAATATTTCTTGATGCAATGACATAATTTTTGGGATTATTGAAAAAAAAAACGTTGAGTCGAACGTATCGAACAAAATATCGATCTTTTAAAAGAAAAATGTTGTTTTCAGTGATCGTAATGGAAAATTGTTGAGTCGAGGTAAATTTAATGGAAATAATAAGGATCGGTTTTTTGACGACTCTTTGCAGAAATACATCGAGTGAGGATCGATTTACTCACCGGCCTCGGCAAGTTATCGAAAGAAGATAAAGGAAGAAAAAGATAAAATAAGAGAACAGCGAGAAAGAAGGAAACTGCGTTGGTCGCGAATAAAGGCAAAGTTGAAAAAGTACTGGCCCCCAAATGCGCAACCGGCAAATCCTGTTTCATGTTCATGTTCTGGAGCAAACGGGCGGTTCTAACTAGACGTCTACTAAAGGCAAAGGTCCGGGGGGAGCATGAAACCGAGTGTGAGACTCAAGAGGATACGTTATCGCGCATCAACCTGCCTAAAAGTACGAATAACATAACGGAAGGAACGCAGCAGCAACGTAACGCGAGTTGGCGAACCGAGCGGAACAGCAATAGCAGCAGTAGCAGCAGCGGCAACAGCGCCGCCCTCGGTCAGCTCTCGCAAACGGCGCGAGCGCAAAAATCAACCCTCACGTCGTCTCCGTCCTCCTCGACCTCTTCGCCCTCTTCCAATTCAAATTCTTCGTCCTGCTTCAATTCCGGCGGCAATTCGAATCGTCCCAACAATTCGGTCGCTACGAGATTCCATCAAGGCTGCTGCGGCGGCGAAGTTTCCCACGACGAGGATGACGACGATCCACCGCACCACGAGAACAATCACAATTATTATCAGCGCAACAATCCTCTGCCGAATCGTTTGACCAGGTGCAAAGAATTGCTGAAAAGCTTGAAGGAACATCAGCTCGAAATGTTGCTCAACGTCGTCGAAAGCTACGGCGCAGATTTCGGCTCCTGCGTCCTGGTTCCCCGAAAACAAGCTCAACAACGACAACCCAGTCCGAAAAGATTTACAACCTCCTTTGAATCCTCCACGACGAACGATCTTCACTCCGCGAACCTCAAACAAAAACAAACCTTGTCTCCCGCCTGCAACAGACACTCACGATCCTCTCTTGCCTGCTCCTCCCCCACGTGCAACCTCCACGAAGCACCCCCTACCCCGACAACCACAACCTCTCGACGACTCAATCCCCATCGACATATTTTGCGCTCGCGTCGCCATAATCCCTCCACCAGGTGCTCCAGATGCCCCAACAATCATCCAGCCAACGCCAACTCCGCCGACGAGCTCTCCTCGCCCTCTCTTCGCAATCCCATTCCCGGAGACAAAGACGAACATCCACCTTTCTTATCCAACGACGAGCGAACAGATCTACGCTTCCTCGATGATAACTCGAGCCATAATCCCTCGGCCATCCTTCCCGACGATCCCAGACAACGACTACCCGCCTGGACATCCGATCCCGAATCTTTTCGCGATATCGACACTCTCGACAATATCGACACACCCCCTGATCATCTCAATGACATCAACAACGACATCGCATCCTCCAGACCCGAAAGAGATCGATGCAGACACAACAAAATCTCACGCTCCAACGTCACCAGAAAAAGAAGAGAATCCTCACCCGTCTCCGCCAACCAACAGCATCCCCAACATTCTCACTTTTACGATACACCCCCCGACGATCCTCATCTGTTGTCTTGTCAAACTTGGCGATGGCCCGATCTCGCCAATTCTAACGAACTCAAGAAACTTCCGGTATGCCATTCCGCTAAAGATCCCGTTTACGTCTGCTGCAATCCCTACCACTGGAGCCGGCTCTGCAAACCCGGTAAGTTCACCCATCGTCTCTACTTAATTACCAATCACTCGCATTCATTCCCTAATTATTCTTTTTTTTTTCCCATCTGTTGCCTCCGGAACTTTGAACTAACCGACGTGTTCACAAAGTTCGTTAAATAACACTGAATTGATTCTATTGAATTTTGCATCGCTGGAAGGCAGCAAAAAAAATTATAATTATTACACGAATTTTCTGGTTTTTTCTTATCATAATTTACTGCTGTATCAAATTTTTTTTTATTCTGAAGGGCAATTCTAAAACCGACCTTAATCATTACTTGCCACCTTGGGGTGCAAACTACCCCATGCCTATTAAGATGATTAGTCACTGAACCTCACCTCGAATTTTCGAAATGAAAATTCTTCGATATCGTTTGACTAATCCAAAAAAAGGCCCTGTCAGCGTACGCAGGACGACGGCAAAAATCCGCTGACAGGGGCTTTTTTTTATTGGTGAAACCGTGTCGGAAATATTCGATTTCAAAATCACAGTGGCGAGATAGCGACTGCTCCATCACCTTAAGAAAAATCGTCATTTTTTCACTTTTGTTGGTTTTAGCATTTTTTTTTTTTTTTTAATGTACTTAAATTTGATTTTTGGCTAGATAAAGTAAAGAACCTTTTGAAAAAAGCTTCCGATATGTTCTACAATAATTTTCAAGTCGAAATATTCAGTAGTTCATTTTTTATAACAATTTTTGTCACTGGGGTACGAATCTACTCCATGGTGGCAAGTACGTAATTCTACAGATGTTTGGCAAGTGAGGGTTAAAGAATAGTTGGTCGAGATTTATGACACCGAAGTTTGCAACGTTGGGATCCAACGAAAAATACGTTTTTCTATTAATCGTTTGCTGATTTTCAAAAACCATGACAATTTTCCCAACGATTTTGTTTTTGGAACCTAAAAAAATCGATTTATTGTCCTGACGAAATATTCAATAAGAATCTTGACGTTTGCCTAAGAAAAAATGGAACTTGGTCGCATCCCAACGATCGAGTTTTTGCGATTCGTCCTCTGCGCGTCCTCTGTTCGTCCTAGCACTGTGCGTATGGCCAAGGCAGTGAGAGAGATCGTCCGAACGGATAAGGGACATGTGGATAAATTCACTGACAAACCGGCCGGCAGGCAGGCAAGCAGTTAGGCGCGTCGTCGTCGCGAAAGAGTTTTGCGGGGGAGGGATAAGGAGGGAAAGAGGCTCCGGAGGAAAAAGAGTTATACGAAGGTGAGGTGCGCGGCATGTGCGCGGTACTCGCGCCGGGCGACAGGCGCCAGTGCACTTTACGTAACGCTCGCGCGAGTGAGCGCCCCCGCGCCCACCCCGGCCAACGTTTAACCCGTTTGTCACGTTCTCCACGCCCGGCTGACTCCCACGTTGCTTTTCCAACCTCTTATCCATCGGCTGTGCCGGTGTACCGATCGTTTTTTTCCTTTTTCTTCTTCCACCCTCGTTCGATCTGTTTCACTTGAAATTTCGTTCCTCAATTTTATCTCAAAAATAAATTTTTCCACAGTTTCCAAAATCTCGATTAAAAATCCTCTCGAACAGACTCACGAGTTTTCGTCTCGGAAAAAAAAAAACAAACTCTGATGTTCAAGAGTTTCGTTAACGAACAAAGTTGAAAATTCCATAAAAATCAGGAAATCAACATTTTTTACAATACATTCGTCTAGATCGATCGATATGTTCCCAGGGACGAGCCAATATTTCGGGAAGTTTGACGATACGCCATCCTTATCGAGCTTGACCGTGAAATTCACTGTTTTCGAACTTGAGAGTGAAAGAAAAATAACGATAAATGCAACAAACACGATTTTTACGCCCTTCTCCATCCCCTCGGGTTTTCATGCATCGCGATAATTTTTCCAGACCAGAAATCGACTCCACGATTCTTCGGGCACACGTGACTATTGTTGTTGTTTTTTTTTTTTTTTTTTTTAATTTATTCTGAAATTCAAATCGTTCGAACGCAATGAAAATGTTTTGCGATTGATAGACGTGTCGACTTTTTTTCTCGACACAAATTTATTGCAAATTTAATCGTCGAGCTCGTAAGAAAAATTGAAAATAATGTGAGCAATTAGCATAACGCCACTTGCTAATGCGACCACGAGCAAAAAAGCGTCTGAACAGCCACGGAACAAAGTTTCATTCCACCGACGAAAACTCGAGTCTAGAGTTTTTCTCTCCCGTTTGTTTTCTCGTTCCTTTTTTCTCCTTCCCCCGTTCTCCTCGCGAGAATCCGCCTCGTGCTTACTTCCGTTACACTCCGGAGAATAAACGCCCGTGTAAACAAGCGAGATAAAACTCTTATGGGGATCCTGGGGTTGGGGGAGAAAAATCGTTGGCCGGAGGAGGGTCAAGGACGTCGCAGGAGCAACAGGCTTGTAAATCCCAGCTTTTCTCTCATTCGCGATGGACCTTTTGTCCCGATAAAGAATAGCGCGTTCGGGGCTCGACTCCATCAGCAAAATTATCGCGATCGAAATGATTTTTAAATAAATAGAAATTAAAAAAAAAAACGAAAGTCAATCGAAACAAAAATTATGGAAAAAATCGATAATTTATTGCCAAAGCTGAGGACGAGATGAATCCACAAAAAAAAAATGATTGACAAAGGAGATAAAATGTTTGAAAATGTTTTGTAAATGGCGGAAAAATAGAAAATTTGGGAAAAATAAACGACCAAGAGGGCGAGAGAGTCGCGTTGTTGTGCAAACAGGAAAGCAATGGTTCGCGAGGCCGTGCGGTGTGCTCGACGACGTCGCGCCGCCACTTGGCAATATGAATCTAAAAATAAGGCGTATATTGGGTGAGAGCCGACGCGACACGAGCGACGAACGCGCCGACGGCGGCTCCGCGTAGCCCACCACACGAGCACGCATAATCACATTCGTCCGCATTGGAAAAACAAAAAAAAAACAAAGTGATCAATATGCTCAACGAATACGAGAAAATAAAACGCCGTATTGGTCGTTGAGAGATGCAGAGACTTTCGTTATACGAAAAAAACAGTCGGGCCTTTTTCTGATGGAAATTTTCCGACAAGCAAAAAACATTTTTTGACTCATAACTTTTGTAAATAACGTACGAGCGTTAATAATTAATTCACTGCATAAACATCAAGCGACTTTTTTTCCAGATAAATTACAAAATAACAAAAAAAATTTATGGTGATTACTTCGTTGGGAACAATCGTTCAATGCTCGTTGTTTCGTTTGACGCACTAAATCAAAATTTGAATTTATTATCTCTGTTTTGATTTTTCCAATTTTCAAGAACGACGAATATTCATTCGCAATTATATTTGCAATTCAATTGAAATTTCTCTATCTTCAAAAAAGGTCACAAAAGTTCCAACTAATCGAGGTCTATGCATTTCCCGAAAAATTGACTAATTGAAAAAAAAAAAGGAAAGAAACAACCGTTTGTTTTTTATTGATTTGTTTTTTTTTTTTTTATTGACAAAAAAATACAACGATTGAAAAAAAAATTGTTGTATTTTCAAGAAAATTCATTCGCGTTTCTCGGCCACGATAATTTCAACTTTCGACAAATTGGAAAATTTTATTCGTCGAAAATTCAATACATTTCGAGAAAAAACAAACAATTCTATGAAAATTGATGGATTTTTAAAATGCGATCTTTGAGGAGCTTATATTTAAATGTTTCTGCGATTCTCGTTCGTGGCTGATGACAGCCGGAAGGTTGCTAATCCCTCCGGCAAGGGAATCATCATCCTAATACGTTCGCAAATCCAGCACGTAAATTATTTACTAATATAATTATAATAACAATAATACAAATATGATGAAAAAAAAAAGAGTGGAGAGCTGCGATGGCGGTTGAGCGAAGACGCGCGTACTTAGGAGGGGCGGGCAGCGGAAGGGGGAGCGAAGAAGCGGAAGCTCACGGCGCCGCTTCGTGTCATTGCTGGCGCCAGCTAATTGTCGAGGCCAGCCGGCGTTACCCGAGCGTCGTTGAGATCCCGAACGAACCGAGACGAACTCACTCTGCGGAGCGGTGTATGTTCGAGAGGGGCGTGTGTGCATCGTCTCTCAAATGAACTCTGCACACACCACTCGAAACCACCGAAACGTAACGTCCTTCCAAACTTGCTCAACGATCTCCTCTCACTCATCCCTGCAACACTCGAAAAAACGAACTTTTCTCATGAGCTTCTCATCGTCTCAGTTTTTCTCCATCCATTTGTCAATCAATTTTTTCTTTCACAATTTTTAATGCTCAGGTTTTTTTCTTCGGTTATCGATTATTTCGCGGCTCAGTTTTTATTTTTTTTTCCGCTAGTCTCTTGTTCGTTTCTTACTCCCTTTTCACCTTAATTTTCACAATTACATAGCTCGGCTCTGCCACGAAAGCCTCCAACTTTTTCTGTGCGTCCTACACGCCGCGTCTTTCATTTTCGAATTTCGCTCTTGTTGCCTTCGAACGATAAGCTCACCGCGCGTAGTTCTCCGAGTTTCGGGCGAACATTGTTGAACACGGTGGGATATTTTTTTTCTTTCCGTTGTTTTGGGACGAAAAAAAAAACAATTTACCGGTAAACGAGTCGCAGGACGAAACCAACGATAACGTCGAAATCAGACCTCGTTGATTCTTCCTCACGTATGATGTGTACGCGAATAAACCACCGTAGGAAAAGACGTCGAGGATGAAAAAGGAAAAAATGCTCGGATACCGGTTCGGGGGACGTCCTCCTGCTCCTTCTCCTCCTCCCCGTTGTTTTCTTCGTACCCCAGAACTCTACGGCTTCGGAACAACGATCGCCAGCCAGCCAAGCCAATAATAGAATATCCACTTTTGGTCTCGAACTTTCAATCTCTCTCTCTCTCTCTGTCTCTTTGCCTTTTTGTAACGCTGCTATCCTTGCTCCTGTTCTTCATCATGCAATTTCCATTTCATCATATTTTTTTCATTTCGCAATTTCAAATATTCGTGATTATTTATATTTATACGTAATTACAATAAATCCGATTCCACAAATTGTCGAAAAAATATTCCGCGATGAATATGAAATAATTGGTAATTAGGCACGAATTTTTTTTTTTTTCTTTTTCAATTCAGCCAAATATTTGCTTTTGAATTATTGGAAACTGAACAAACTAGATTATTAATAATTGCTCGATCATTACCATTCACCGGTAATTACTATAAAATTCTTTTTAATCAATTCAAATTAATTTCATAAAATTTATCATTACGATCGAAAAAAACTTTATGGAACAAAAATTATTTGTTTTTTTTTTTGTTTTTTCTAGAAAAGCAACTTAACGAAATTTGTAATTGAATGAATTTTGTTTTCAGAGTCGCCACCGCCTCCGTACTGCCTCATCCCTGACAGGCTGAGACCCGAAGGTGAGTTTATCATTTTTCACACACCCATACTTTTAAAATAATAATAATAATAATTAAATAAAAACAATAATCATAATAATTAAATAAAAATAATAATAATAAATTGAAATAAGAATAATATTTTTTTTTTACAATTATGTCATCGCGACGCGATATACTTTCACTTTTCGATACATCGATATACATTTCCTTTCCTCAATTTTCGTGCGATAGGCGGTTATCCTTCGATCTCCGAATCGACCAATCGTCCATCGATTTTTTTTTTTTTTTTAACCATTCGTTAAAACATTTGTCATTAATTTTTGTATCGAATTAATTATTATCTTTTTAATGAATTGTTCCGATTATAAATGTTCGATAAAATAACGGACCCGCCGCACCGCGCGAGGTTGAATCAAGCGACGCTCCGAGCGAAACTTTGTGCCGATAAAACAAAAAAAAGGACGATTCTCTGACGATCGAGCGTCACTGATTACGACAGAATCCGACGAGTCCTCGTCATAAACGGACACATTAACCAACGATTGATCAATCGATCCCCCATTATCTCACATTATCGGACAATCATTTATTCCTGCAACTGCATGCAACGATTCACATTACGCGGACACAAATGCTACCGTGCCTGAGGCTCTCCTCGAGCTTCTCGCAAAGTCTGAACCACCTGAAGTTCGAATCTTTGCCGCATTAGGTCCAAAAGCCATTTTTTTCGTTTGCCATTTTTGTCGAATGAATTGCTGCAACGGAATGACCGAAAAATCAATTTTTAACCAGAAAAAAGTTCAAATTTCAAGCCATTTTTTTGGAAAAAAATTTGAAAACAACTTTTTTTTAATAATTTCGCGAAAATCGATGGAATTCATCGCAGTGTGTTGCAAAAAAAAAAAAAAATTCGCACAACGATCACAACGTTTCGATAAAGCATCGGGGCCGATAACGAATCTGTTAAAATTCACTCGATTCTCGCAAAAAAAAAAAATAAAACACGAAACGTCTAAATAATTGTTAAAAAAGAAAAAACAACGGCAAATAAAAAAACGCTGAACGTTATAAATTTAATGAACTCGTTAGCGAAAAAAAAATGTTGACGCGGATATGAAAAAATGTTCTCACGTGTATCAAAGACATTCGTAAACTTTCTACACACATTATTCGTCCATAAGAAATACGTGAATCGCGCGGTAGGTGAGCGTGGAAGATCCAGGTACAGGATCGGCGCCGATGACTCATCTCGCCTGATTTTTACACACACATCGAAAGAAAAACACACACGAACCCATCGAAAGAGAAAAGAGAGACGGAGATGTTTTCATCGAGAGGAGAATCGTGATCGGCATCACGTTCGAGTTTCGCGAAAGAGAGAGAGAGAGAGGGAGAAGAGCGATGGATGTTGGTCTTGTCGTCGAGCAAACGGGAACGATAGAATTCTCGATGGCAATGACGCTCATACACGTGTATTTATTCTATGAATTATACGTGCGTCCATTGCGAATTCACTCATTCCTTCAATGCACACAGTCGATCTTTTATAAAAGCCAGAAAATACACATCTCTCTGTAAATTCAATTCGCACACGTGGACACGAAACGCATAAACCACAATCTCCCGGATTTCCCAAAGAAATACGACATTTTTTGTGTCTCCGATAAAAATCCAGCCGCGCTTTTCCTTCACCTAAAAACACATCGATTCGACGTTGAGATCTTTCTGCTGCTTATCATTTTTCGGATTTTATTTCCGGGACTAACTTCCCCGATTCTCGGTATTTTGCTGGATTCAAATTTTCCTTACGGAGCTGAAGTTCGCAACGTTGATATCCAACGAAAAATATTCATTTTTATTCACGATTTACTTAATTTTCAAAATCATCCAAATTTTTCGAGTTGGTATACTTTTTGGGTGGCATAAATCGATCGTTTTATCATCATAATTACATTCTAATTAATTTTTTATTATATTATTATTATTATTATCATATTATTACTCTAATTAATTAATTGATTAATAATTAATTTGAATAATGAGCATAGCCACAGAAAAAAATAGATTTTCGTTGCATTCCGACGATGCAAACTTCAACGTCGTATATATCGCTTGGGATTGCTTGGGCTAGAACGGTAACTTTTTTTTTTTTTTACCTATTCCACTAACCCGGGGTCATAAATGACCCCAATTTTAAAAAAATTCATATCTCCGGTAAAACGAAACGAAAAGAATTCAACTTGGGCTCATTATTTTCGTTTTTTAATGCAGGGTCACGTGAGCCTGGGGCGATTTTGCTTAAAGTCAAAAAAATAGTCAAAAATGAGGTAAAACGATTAAAAACGGAAGAACGAAGGGAAAAAGGACGCCTGGGGTCGTTTTTGACCCAAGGTTACCGTTTTAGAATTGAATCTTGTTTCGTTATTTTAATTTTTCATTAATGGATCAGTGATTAATATGGAATGGCGACGTTTCATATTGCGTTACGAATATGAGTCGCCGGAGTTTGCGAATGCGAGATCGGTATGTGCCCACATAACGCCATGTTTTTGTAAGGCAATTCTCCATCAAGACACGTTACTCACATACATACTCACGTATTTTGCTACGCGCCTTACTATACTTCGCTGCTGCTGCTGTGACAACCGTAGAGCTGAGTTTGCAACTATTGCGACACGAGACACACACACACACACACACTCGTGTGTGCGTCTCTCCTTCTGTGTTTCTCTTACAACTAGTGGTTAGCGTCGGAGCAACGGTAGCAAACATCATCTCCTCGAGAGCGAGACTCTCTCTCTCTCTCTCTCTCTCTCTCTCTCTCTCTCTCTCTCTCTCTCTCTCTCTTACGAAGGCAGAAAGCATCGCACACTCCCCCGGGACCCGTGCCCCTCTCTCTTTTTCTTTTTCTAACGGAGGGCGCGAGCGCGATACGATGTAATCGGATCGCGGAATCCTTCCTCGTTCCGACTCTCTTATTCGCTACGTACACATGTAAATCTATGCTCGTCTCTGTGTAAACAGAGACGAACACATTCGTGCTGATGATTATTGAGAAGCAACGCGGCTAGCGATGTTTCTCGATTCGATGGACCTCGCCCAGTTCAATATTTTAACGCTCCTGCGTTCGATCTCGTGATTTGCCAATTATTCAATTGTTTTTTTTTTTTTTTTTTTTTTTCTCTCGAGTCCGCAACTCGTGCCGGGCATTTTGACAAAGTGCCGGAATTGGAAAAAGGCCCGAAAAGTAGCGCAACCGATCGGGAAAGAGTTTTGTTAAATTTTTTTGAAAAATTCCGTCGGAAATATTTCGGTAAACAAGGCAGAAAATTGTTGACAAACGTTTTCGCAAAATTTTATTGCTTCTGGCACAACGGAGCAATATTACGTGATCAATGGACCTCGAGGGAGTTGATGGGTTTTTGGAAAATGGTAACGAAATGGTACTCGCTCAGAAAAGACTCTCGACCCACAGGAGAGAGGGTGAGAGCTTCGTGGAATATTATAATCGTTCTCCCGTCGGTTGGAACAAAACAAGAGTCTGCGGGAGAGAAAAGAGCTGGAGATTGGGAAAAAAAGAAAAGTGAATAAGGGAGAAAGATTCCGGCGACAGGAAACGTTTCTCCCGCAGGAATGACCCAGCGGTTTACACGAGTTTACTCGAGGACAGAAAGAGAGAGCGAGCCAGAGACAGAGCCTGGAATTTTGTGAAAGAATTCGACCGCCTCCCGAACAGCTCTCAACTCGGTGGCCGTGGAACTCTTCATACATATATAGATATATCAATGTTAAGGTGAAACTGGATAGAACAAACCGAACGTGAAACTCTCTTCGAAGGATCTCTCATGGACCGCCCTGATCGAGCGCGCGAAGTGCTCGAGATGAGAGAGACAGCGATGCTGAGAGAGAGAGAGAGAGAGAGAGAGAGAGAGGGAGGGAGGGCTCTTGAGAGATCCAACTCGTGGCGATCTACTCCTCCTGACATCATTCTCTCTTTTAGTCAATGAATATCTTGTTTCCCCCTGTTGCCCCCGTCCTCTCTTCTCCTTTGCCTCTTAACCTCACCCATATAACCGAAATCCCGCTGGTTCTTTCGCGCTATCCGTTATAAATTGCGTAGAAAGTTTTTTCGAGTCCCCGCAATCTTGAGAATTGAAGAAGAAAAAAAACAATGTTGCAACGTTTCTTGGTTCTCGATGTTTTTTTCTTTTTTTTGACACGAGGAATTTGCGTGGCTGTCGATGATTGCCAAAGACCGAGGAATTATTTTGTCGATACGAAAAATCGAGGGAAAATAAATATAAATAAATAATCATTTTTTTCTTATATTTTAGCGTCTTTTTTCATTGATTTTAGAATTTTGCTGTAATTTTTTGATTTTTTTTTTTCGTTGCAGACCGTGCTCCCAGCGAAATCAGCGGTGATTATCGTCATTGCGGTATAGGGACGAGTCCACAGCCTCATTCCGGCTCCCTCACCACCAACGGCGAAGGTAACAACTTTGTCATTATTTTTCTCATTTCATTGCTTTTTTTTTTTGTTTCCTCCGCGTTCAGTTCCTCGGAGATTCTATTTTCTCACACGATCGGCTAGTAACGACAAAACACAACCGAATTTTGTATTCACTGATTTTTACACGAACGCCATTATTTTTTATATTTTTTGCTCGAATTCATAATCGAAATGGAAAACTATGGCGAGCAGTTGATTTTCAGTTGTTTTTTATCGCTGTCTCGATTTTTTCAATTGAACATTCGTTCGAAATTGCTTACGACAAACTAGAAAAAAACGATTGGCTCAGTCGGAGAGATGCAAAGTTCGCCGAGAGGCAAATTCGAGTTTTACTTCGTCGTCGAGATTCACCCGTTCGGATGCTTCGAATCGCTGAATAATCTTCTCCTCTCTCTCTTTCTCTCTCTTTCTCTCTCTTTCTCTCTTATTCGTGTACCAAGTCGGCACGACGGAGTCTCGCGGCCTGAATCAGGATTCGTGGAACGCCCGAAACATATTTGGCGCCTCCCTCGAAACCCTCGCCGAGCTTCGACAAAGAACGAGCCAAAGAGAACGAGGGAGAGAGAGAGGGAGAGCGAGAAAGAGGAAAAAAAGGAAGAAACGTAGAGAAAAGGGAGTCTGATGAACATTAACGCCGAGGGCAAGAAATTCTAAAAATTCTTCCAAACAACAGCATTTTCCAAAATCACGGAAAAGCGAGAAATAAACCAAAAAAAAAGCGAAAATTCTCGACCAACAATATTCAATCGCAAGGCCCAAAAACTTTTGTTTAAAGAAAGAAAAAAAAACTGCAGTACAAACGAAAAAAAATGAGTCAATAATAAAATAAATTTTCGTCAATTTTGTTGTTTAAGGACGTTGTATGGCGACGGTCAAATATAAATTTTTGTTTTCAGTTTTTTTTTTACATACAAAATAGCTTCCGAGCCTAAGTTGATTAAAAAAGTTGTTACAAATTGACTAAAGAACAACATACTCTAAATCCAAGATTGTCCGAGGTAATCTGTATTCGTTATATAATAAAAAAAATTTCGAAAAAAATTAAC
Organism: Hyposoter dolosus; assembly: GCA_963921915.1. Classification (NCBI taxonomy): domain Eukaryota; kingdom Metazoa; phylum Arthropoda; class Insecta; order Hymenoptera; family Ichneumonidae; genus Hyposoter; species Hyposoter dolosus. Next base: position 4,602,944 of record OY998138.1, on the reverse strand, counting down.
GACCAATTTTTTTGAAAAACTAAATAAAGCTTCTTCGATGTTACATAAAAGTTTATGCAAAGTTTCAAGAGGCTTCACCATTTAGAAATCGAAATATTTAATGTTGAAAATTGCAACTTTTAACACACGCTCTTATGAGAAACTACTGAAAGTTGTGATTTTTATAAATAAATATCTCGACTTCTACATGGTGAAACCTCTTAAAAATGGGCGAGCTATTAGACGTCACTATTCTCTTTGTGTGTGGTGTAAATTTAAAGGAATTCTATCGATAAAAGATTTTGCATACAACGTCCTTAAACTATTTCACAACGTTCACGAAATTTGAATAGATTTTTCTGTTCAATCCTCGAGTCGAATTCAAGGAACACCGTTATCTCAGACACTCAAGAAAAATTCTTGGATTCGTATAACTAACTTTTAATAAGCTTCGTCAGAAAAACTCATTATCTATTTACATAATTACTAGATCGTAATTACTAGGAATCAGTATTATCAAAAGACATAACATAATTTCAAGAAGGCATAATTATTCTCAAACGAAACGATGGATAATGAATGCATTCATGTGAGTCGTTTTGATAAATTGTTACAGAACAGTAAATCAAAATTGCTGATAATTTATCGACATGATGCCGCAATGAAGTTGCGCGAAAAAAAAATTACAATTTTTTTGCATTTCTTTAAATTCCTTGGCTCATGGTGCAGAACAGACGGGTCTTTTGAGTCTGCTCGGTCCCGAAGATATCCACAAATGCAAGAATTTATATAAAAAGTAATTATTTGCCAATCGCACAGTCAATTATTCCACAAACTCGATGCACTCGGACGAATATACAGAGTTAAAAAAAAAAAAAATTGCACGATAATGCTTCTTGATAAGAATAGAGAAAAAATTTGTTTCGAATCTGCAATTTTTATGCGCTGATTCGTAATGAGCGATTTCAGCGATCCTCGAGTACCAAAGTCGAATGCACTTTGATAAAAAAAAATGCAACGCTCAGAGTTCGTTGCGAACGAAAGCAGTTGGAAGAAAAAAAAATTTTATTCGCACGATAAACGATCGATAAAGTTAACGTTGGCCACATCGGCGAGGTTTTCTGCAGTTTCTTTGCATCCTCGAAGAATATTTTCGGCAAAAACGGACAGCCCTACGGAGGACTACAAAAAAAAAAAAACAGTAAAAAATAAAAAGAAATGACGATTTCGATTTTGGCGATTTCCCGTTGATTCGTCCGAACCCGAAAAACACGAAAAATGATACGAAAGAATTTTGAGGCCCACAGAGAAAAGAGAAACGAAAAGCAGATGAAGAAATCTTCGTTCCCCCTTTTTTTTCTTATTATTATTTTTTTTTTATCGTTTCTCTATCCTCGAGACGCGGGTTTGAGAATGGCGTGCATTTAGGTTCGGTTAGGAAGAGAAGGAGCGTGCATTCTCGTAAAGGTGGGTGGCGACTCAATACATAGGCGCGCCCAATATGTATTTTATATGTGTGTATAACGTAAGGGAACTGGCTACGGTATCGCGAAGGACACACAGGGCTTTTGCGTTCGGTCTTGCCTCGCGAGTCTGCCGGTCGGCGCGACTGTTTGAAGAAATACGAGGCAGGCTCTCTCGGGGGCCCGAGAGCGAGAGGCCGCGCGGGCCAAGGGGGAAAACGTGGCGCCAGACAGCTGCCGCGTGTCTCGACCTCGTCGCTTTTACGCTCGCCCGCTTCGCTCTTTCCTTCCTTTTTGTACTCGCGGGCCTCGTTTATATATCCACCGCACATTCGGATATACATTTACCCCCACCCCGCCCACCAAAACCTCGTTCATTCCTCAAATCGACGAGATTTCCTTCCGTCTCTCTCGCTCAACATTTTCCCATCGCGTCCGTTCTTCGTTTTTCCTCAATTACACAATCTCGCGGAAACGCTGCATTTGTGCCAATCGCCAGATTCCACATTTTCGACATTTTTCACCAACAGAAATTTTGAAAATCGTTCATTTTCATTAATTAATGATCCGCGTGATTAATTATTTTCATTTTTCACGTCGTTTTATCGTTAGTCACGAAAAATGATACGGATCCCTTGGAACTGTAAATATTATTTTCGCACAATTCGTTGCTCAGCTTCCTGACAAACATGAAAAAACACTGTTCTGCCAATTGACACAACGGAAAGCGACAAAGGAATGGATTTGTAGAGGAAATGGAAAAGTGATTTTGACGATAACGATCATAAAAAAAAAGCAAGCGGTTTTAATCGTCGATACACAAATAATGATTTTTCGAAAATAATGAAGCGAATGTACACGAAACAATTCGGTTGACATAATGGTCCAGGGGCCATCTGCCAGCCCCGAGGCTACGAGTACACTCGTTAAACGCGTATTAATACGGACTTGTATAACATATACATACATTTTGTATATATGTGCGTGGAAGTGACGAAGGGGAATGATAGGAACGAAGCAACAGGTCGCTCGTTTTGGTTTGCCTTCCGCGTGCTTGCCCGCCACCCCAATTCTAGTAAATCCTCGATCGCCCCCTGTCCCCGAGAATTTTTTCCCCTCGCCCTCGAGCTTCTCCGTCCGTCCGGTCTCGACGATACCAGTTGAAAATTCTCCTTTACCCTCGAACACAAATGTCTGGCAATAACTTTCGACCTACGATACGTCACATTTGTTTGTTTCTTATTTTTCTTCGTTTTTTGTTTTTGTTTACGTACGATTTATGGAACACGACGAATCTCTCGTTAACTCTCTTTACAAACTAGTAGTCTCGTGGTGAACTGCTTTACGCTCGGATTCTCTGACTCACGCTCCCGTCCCAACGCCCAGGGCAAAAGCAGACGCAAGCATATTTCGCTCTTCCTCTCTCTCTCTCTCGCTCTTCTGCATATTTCTACTCTGCTCTCTGCGAGCTCCGCAGCTGTGGCCGGCTCCTTTCCTACTATACACTTGCCTGCCTGCCTGCCTGCCTGCCTGCCTCCTCCATCGACTACAACATTTTACTCGTGTCTCTTTTACTCGTACTCGTCATTTTCATTGTACGTACGTACGCACATATTTTATTTATATTTACTCGTGTGTCGCCCATACGCTTGTATACATAGGAATACGAGACGTTTGCTCGTGCAGCCGATCCACCGGAGCCACGCCTTCCACTCGTTATATTATACATTACGGAATATATACGCGGTTGCAGCGTACTACACGCTTTTCGCCCGAGTGTCGAAAGCCTTAAATATCTTGGAGACAGGGCCTTTGATGTTGAGAATGCAATTTCTTTTTCCTTTTTCTTTTCTTTATTTTTTCTTCAACCCGATTTCTCCACTCGACACTTTTCCATAATCTGCAAATAGAAAACATCCAAAAGCGCGCTTCATGAAAAAAGTATCCTTCGAAATAAATAAAAATTATTTCGATAATTAAATCGATTCTGCGTTTTTCCTCTTCAGGATTTTCTGAAAGTTTGCTAATTCATTGGCTTTGTCACTTTTCCCAAAATTTGTCCTTTGTCGTTTTTTCGTTGATAAGATTTTCGGATAAGAATGTTTCTTTTTCCCATGGAAATGGAAATATGAAAATTAGGATGTCCGAACCACGAGATAACGTGTCGAGTCTCTCGGGGTGTATCGCCCATGTGAACGAGAAAAGAAAACGCTAAGAATGTCGAGTACGTCGACCTTCGACCAATCGACGATCGTCTCTTCTTTCGTCGCTCTCCTCGGATTGGTCGATGATTGCGTATTAGCTCGTTCCTTCGTAACTCTCGTCTCTTTCTTTGCTCGTGTTGTGTTGGTACGTGTAGAAAGGTTTATAGTTTATAGGCTCGATCGAAGCAGAAATGCGAACGACGTCGCGTGCAGTAAAAGTCGAAACGGGCCTCGTCCGCCCTAGGGAGAAACGTGTCGTCCTTAATATACATGCTCTGACTATTACAACGTTCAACAATATACACCAACTTCCATTACCTCGATCCACAAACAGGCATAAAGTAGTGTGTGAGTTTGTGTGTCTATATGTATATGGAATGTTTACATGGGACGAGAAACGCGAAGCAGCCGTCGCCGAGGAGGCGAGAATATTCTCGGTCGATAGGTCGACCGGCGGCGGTCTCTCGGGGGCTCTCTCGGGGTCCCCGTGTGCCCCGCGAGCGCGTTAATCGATGCATGTTTTCCACGAGCCTCTCGCTCTCTCTCTCTCTCTCTCTTTCTCTTTTGCTTGTGATTCTCGGCTCGCGTGAGCCTCGTAGCGAATCCCCATTCGCGAATATGTGTAGCAAAAATCGGTTCGAACACACATCGTCCTTGTCGTCGCTGGATCGTATTTCTCGGGTATATCGCTTCGAGCCAGCCATCGAAATTCCATCGCGCGCGCGCGATATCGCCTCGGGACGTTGGCAAAAGTGGGAAAAAAATAGCCAACGGAAAGAGATTTCTAGCTCGAAACGTTTCCAGCCAGAAATTGGAAAAACGTCGAATTAAAAAAATGTATATATATAAATAAATCATTGAGAACGAATTTCCGATTATGAGAATTTCAACGGTTGGTCGTTTTTTTTTTTCCTCAAAGACGTAACGCGAGTCCTCGACCAGTCGACGACGGGGGCACCGAGAGCTTACCCCGGGACGTTCACCTTGTAGCGGCATGTCCATTCACGCGACGATTACCCTCTCTCCACTGCCCAAAAACCATTCTCCAAAAGTAGCGAGACTGTCACACGAAATCGCGCTACACTTTGACATTATGTATTTAACCCACGCCGCCACGCACACACACTCTCGTGTCAATGCTCAATACCTACCTCGAGAGACACTAAACCGCGGCAATGCACCTCGAAATCATTCGAAATCTTTAGCTTGCCAATAAAAGAGAATTTAGCGAGTAGTATATGCGCGCATGCTGTATAATATCTGCCTATACGTATAGAAATATCTTGTACGATAATATGCAGACGTTTGTATAGAGGGATATAGCGATACTCTCTCGTACCGGTGGCCAGTGAACGGCCTCGTATAGTATTCCGAACGAGGCTACTACAGTGTGTGCTCAGCCCATCCCACGTTTCTCCTCTCTCTCTCTCTCTCTCTCTCTCTCTCTCTCTCTCTCTCTCTCTCTCTCTCTCTCTCTCTCTCTCCTATCCCTCGTGCTCTCCAACAGTGGTTACTTGTCCGCATGCTTTCGTGTATACGTATCTCTCTACTAAACCGCGTAGCATTACCAATAATAACTCTGTGTGTGTGTGTGTGTGTCTAAGTATGTACGTGTGATCGTGTGTACGTGCTGCGGGCTTGACTTGATCGAGGAACAAGTCTCTCGAGCTAGAAAGAGAAACAGAGAGAGAGAGAGATGGAAACAGGCTGAGGAAGGACGCTTGGGGACGGCGACGCCACCAACAGACACATTCTTCCCTACCCAATCGCCTTTTCTCTCCTTTTACTTGTTCCTTTATCGCAGCTCTTTCTCCTTTTTCTTTATTCCTCCGTCACTTTTTCCCTCTTTCTCGTGGTTAACATTGAGCAAAAAAACAAACACATTTTTTTCTCTCTCTCTTCTTCACTCTCTTTATCGTCGTGCGTGTGTGTGAGTGACGAAAAAATGGGAGGGGCGAGGGGCCTAGTCGCGGCCGAAGGAGGCAGCGGGCTGAGAGAGGTTGGCGGCGCCTGGTATGTGGCGCCTTCACTGGCGTCGAGCCATCTTTTATTCTACCATTACCAAGCGTCGACACGCGCTATCGTCTCTCTCCCTCCCTCTCTCTCTCTCTCCTTTTATTCTATCCTCTTCCTCTTTTTTATTCTTTCTTCACATATTTTGCACTTCTCTTTTCGTTTATTGTTCCGATGCCACACGTCTCGTGTATGCGTATAAAAATCATCCACTCTTCTCATCTCTCCCTTTCCCTCTCTCTTTTCTCCTTCTTCTTCTCTCTTTATACATTTATACTTGCATCTTATATCTGGATGTATATGTTGGCACTCGATGTCGTTGTTGCTTATTCAATTTACCGATGCGCCAGAGCATCTTTTTTTTCGCCCCCCCCCCCCCCCCCCCCCCCGCCTCCCTCTCTTTCTTCTGCGATTTCGATAAATGTCGCGATTCTTTTGCACATCGAGAGACGCAACTTTACCGCGAAAAATGGAGCTTTTTTATCTTCGTTCGAAAAATGATCGAAGATTTTTTATTTTTTATTCGAAAAATTTGGTATTGAGAAATACTTGTTTTTTTTTTTGAATATTTTTCAAACTGTTGGATATTCGATACGAGCCGCCATATTGCCATATAAGTCGCGAGATTCGAATATCTGAAATGAGATACTACGAGCGAGAGGGCGTCGCAATGGATTTGACTTTGAAATTATTTTAATATCGTTTCCACCAGCATTTCCTGGTGCGAGAACACTCGCTCATCTCGGAAACTGTGTTTTGCCCCGTGTCCCATGAAGCGGAAATTTATACGAATTATTTATCGAATTCGAATGAGTTTTGGTGGATTGACGAATTATGGAAGAGAGAGTCGCACAGAAAAGAGCATCGATAGCGAATTTACGATAAGACTCGCCGTACGAAAAGGGGAGTCTCGTCGATAACGACTCCCTCTTTCCGTCAAACGCGAAAGCTCGAAAAACGCCCTCGATCTTTCAATCGCTTCGGGATAAAGATTGATTCATCAATTATTTGATTAGCCAGTGGAAAAAAGGGCAAGTTTTAATATCAACGACGAAGAATTAGAAATGTTTATTTTTTCTTTTTACACGAGACACTGTCATTGCCATTGTCGCTTCTCGAGAATTTCTTTCGAGCATTAAACAACGAAATAGGGGCACGAGAGAAGAGACTCTCCTCGGAGTATCGAGACAGAGTCTATCGCCCGCTACCATGCTCTCTAGCGTGAGGTTCGAGTATCGCCGAGGCGCCCGAGAAGTGGAAGACGAAGGAGAAGAAGAAAGAGAAGAATAAGGCAAGCAGCGGTGGGCACTCGGCCACTCGGCGAACCCATTGGCGTCAGGCGCCACCGCGACGCCCCTCTCGCGACTCGATGTTTCCATTCTTTCTTCTTATTTCTCTCTTTCTCTTCGTCTTGCTCGCGAGCCGCGAGCACGGTCTCTGCACGAAGCTCTTGTGGCTTGAAAAACGAGTCCGCGACCGCTCTTGTTCACTCGAGACAACAAACTTTGTATGATCGGTGTTTTTAATTCTCGACTAAAAATTGAACAAAAACAGTCAAATCGGTGGACCGAAAGATTTTCATCTGCGCGTATCGCAAAAAACAATCGATCACGATTCACGAAAGGTTTCTACATTATCGACCGTCGCTACATGATTTTTGACGAGAAACATTGACGATTCCATCGGTACGAATAGCGAGAAAGAAAGAGGTAAAATCTTGACGCTAGAGCGAAAGGGAGCGGACGGCGGGGGTGCAAAAGTTTCGAGCTCGAACCGGCGAAATCCATAATTTTAGTTTTATCGCGAATTGGCAACACCGCGCCGTTCCACGAGATAAGGAACAAACTCACTCTATTTACTCGTGAATCGTTGTTTTTCATCTTTCGATTTCTCACTTTTTATTTTCTACTTTTTTTTTTCGCTATCCTAATGTACTCTCTCGATCGCGCCGTGCGCCCTGACATCTGTGGGGTTTTGAAACAACTTTCTGCTGAAATTCGTACCCAGTACAAGCTCCTTTGCCCTCTTCGTGTTCGACGAAAAATCAAGCTTTCCAGAAATTTTAAACGAAAATAAAAACACTCGGACATTTCGTATCCAAGTTATTCGGCTTCAAAGTGTAGGATTGGCATGCCACAAAGTCACTATGTACAGTTTCAATTGTTGCCGCCGAGGTGCGTTCGCGAGAGCTCTCCTTACACTCTCCGAACGCTCGTAGAAAGGCCGTTTGAAGGACAAACTTGGCGACCGGTGGCGCGTCGCCTATAACTCGTACGTAGTCGCTCGGAACGCTGCGTGTGGGTACGCTATAGGTTTTATGTTTATACACACATGTACACGAGGCTGCTGGGTTTATATGTACGGAAGGTACGAAGCGAGCGAGCGACAGAGAGAAAGAAAGAGCGTATAGGCTCGTGTGTCGCGAGGGGATTGAAAAGGAACGCAACAACGGCGCCTCGAGCTACGAGAACGACAGACGATCAGTCGCTTTTCCGATACAGTCCGCACGCACACGAGGGCAATCTTTTTTTTCATCAGAAAGTGTATTTCCGCATTGGAATCGTCTGTGGTTGACAAAAATGTCGAAAAACTAACTAAACGTCAACGTTTCCGTAAAAAAGTAGCAAAATAGTCAATATTGTGCAGTTTTTTGAAAAGCCCGCGATTCAACGGTGGCGCGGCCATCTCCCGGCTTCTCGCTGTACCGGCAATTTCGATATTTCAACTGCTTTTTTGTTTTTCTTCTCTCTTTCCTCGCCAATGCGGACACGTAACGTGTCATTCTGCGCTCGGTAACGTTCCTCGGCTTTCATTTTTTTCTCTTTCTTTTCTTTCATTACTGTACCATGTACGGTAGTTATCTACGATTTATATAGGTATAGAAAAAGAGAAAACCGTCTGTATAGGTTATGTTGACACACGCACACTCGTACGTACGCTGTTGGTAGAACGGAACAACGGTGGCGGTCGTGTGCCAAGGTTGGCAACCTTATCTAACCTCAGGGTGTTTGACCCAACTGGGAAAACACATTGGCATCGTGTATACGCTAGAGAAGGATAAAGAAAGAAAAAAAAAACGAGAGAGAAAGAAAAAGAGAATAAACTCCAAATGCACTTTGTGACGTTGCTGCTAACTTGCTCTATTACGACACTTTTCTCTCTCCCGCTCTCGTTCTTCCTCTCTCTCTCTCTCTTCTCGGTAATAATCATTCGCCTCGTTAATCGCCTCTCCACCGTAAATTCTATAGTTCGTATCACACGGCGACGTCTACGATATCACAAATTATAATGAAACTTCCATTGTTGATAAAAACGATTGATAAAAATTCTCAGATTCGATGTATTATTACGATAATTTCTACTTTTATTTTTTTTTTTTCGCTTCGTTACTTTCGTTCATTTATTTATGCTTCCGAATCAATTGTTTCATTCGTGGGAACTAAATTAACGCAACAATAACGTTAATTTTAATGATTCTTCAGTTTTTCTTTTTTCGTAAGTTTTCGGCTTCATGGACGACGTCATACGTTTTTACGACGCGATCGCCATTTCCGATCGATTCTTATCGACCATCTGGTGATTTTTGCTTGTGTGAAAGAAAAAACACATCATAGTACGTTTATTCGTGCTTTTTGAGATAAAACACAAAATATGTTTGTACGTGTGTGTTATACTTACAAATATAATCGTGATTCCCAATCTTTTGTTATCCCAATGCTTCGGTATATAGTGCAAACGAGAGATACGACGATGACACGACAAACAACGACGCTCTTCGCTCTGGGGCTCAACGACGAGCCTCGAGACACAATTTAACGGGACTACAAAATTTCGCACTGCACACTCGCTCTCTCTCTCTCTCTCTCTCTCTCTCTTTTTTCTTGCGCTCAAGTACCGCAGACTCACGCCGCGCGTAATCTTCATTATGTTCCGAAAATCATGTGCTTCTTTTTGCTAAAACGTTTCGTTCCGGCTACGACCATGAAATACGAGGTTTTTAACTTCGTCAATGTTAACTTTTCAAATTAAGATAAAAACCGCAGTTTCGAATCGAGTTTCGCATTTTTTTTCAATCCACGCCCGTCACGTGCTCGTTTCTCCTTGAAACATCGAACTTTAATAACTCGGCTCCGAATTGAGATAGAGGGATCGATAGCGTGACTTTTGAGACGGATTTTGGTAGACTCTGAGAATGGCGCAGGCCCCGTCTCGATATCTCATCCGGTTGGACTCGCGGACAAAAAAAACACACACACACCACGAAAATACGAAAAAAATGGAAGATTCGAAAAATTTGAAAACGTATCGTTCCACTATTCTGCCGAATCTCTTTTCCCGCCAAAAGTACCCGTTAACGTAATTTTTGAGAAACCACAAAAAAATAATTCTCAATATTTTTTTAAAAATCGTTCCGACGTGATTTTTGCTCTCCGATTACCAAAATCACGAACGACATACCCGAAAAATCGAAGCTGTTTACAAACTTGGAAAAAAACATTTTCTTTGAAGATTTCGATGTTTTTTCTCCTCGAGAATCCGAGACACATGGCGCCATTATCCATCGATATTTAGTGTACGCGTATCTAAGATTACAATTATTATGATCCTCTACACACGTGCCCAACAAATCTCCTGAAGATGTTGAGATGAAAACATTCCGATGCGTCGCGACAGCTCTCAATGTGTTTACGTCTCTGGCCGAGCCGCTCTCTCTCTCTCTCTCTCTCTCTCTAACCTACAATCTCGTACGTGGCCCATCTCCTCGGCGCTCAACATCGATACGCGCGTATACATCTCTACATTATTGATGAAATATACAAGCAAATGATTCTCGATATTCCAAAGAGGAGAGCCACGTTCGTATCGCTTTGTACAAAAAGCACACACGAGTCGTGAGATCGCGCACATGTCACGCGTATAAACACACTGCTAAAATGATTATTATCAGACGCTCAGCTGCGTGATTTATCCTCGTCGCTAATTAACGGAGAAAAACGGCATGCGCACCTGTATGACCTTCCGATCAATATTCATTTCTTTTTTTCATTTTTTTTTCCACAACAAACGACCGACAAATTACCAAAAATTGTTTTTTTCGTTTTATTTTTCGATCGTAGTTTGAAATTTTTTTTTTTTTTACAAACTCGACTCGGCTAATAAAGTTTCGAGCGAAAATTCGGACTTCGTATGAGCTTTTTGTACGTAACACTCTGTCGATCTGAAAATCAAGGTCAAAGGACACTGAAGGTCGATTTTGGGAACATCGATAGATCGAAATATCTTAATAATCGAGGAGGATCGAAGTATAGAGAACGAAAATTACGATTGTTTCGTAAAAGCGCGATTATTCGACGGCGTCGAGACGTTTTACGATACGACGATTTCGAGGGGGTCGCCGTCGTCTCGTCCTTGCCGGGAGCGCGCGCGCGCGCGCGCCCGCCCGCGAGCGAGAAGAACCGAGAGCAAGAAAGAGGCGAACGACGATCAGCGCGCGGTTCGCGTCCGACCGACGATGACGTAATCGTCGCGATAGCCCGCAATCTTGGCGCCGTGGTAAACTCGTAATATCTATTTTTATCTCGTTCCAAGCGCCTCACTACTGTTTCAGCTTTTGCTTCTCTCTTTAACACTCCGTACGAAATAAAAACTTTGCCTCCTTTTCCCTCTTCCCTTTCCCCGCGTCCCTCGCTACCTCTTATTGCTTCGAACCCTCACCCTCTCCTCTTACAATCCGTTTTCTCCCCCTCACTCTCAATTTCACTTACGAACACTCGGAGCTCGCTAAAATAATGTGGAAATTCAATCAATTTCATTCTCATTCCCTCTACAGAAGAAATTCTGCTCCATTTCCACTCGAACCAATCTAGCGACTAAATCTCAACCAATCGCAAATCTTATTCAATGATTTGCCGTAGTCGTTTCGATTTATTTCAGAAAAAAAATGAAACGGAAAAAATGTGTTTTTTTTTCATACGTTTCGTTATTTTTTTATTGTTGTTAAAATTTGTAGGTCATTTTTATATTTCTTGACGATAATTTAAAAGCCCCATTATGCTTGATTCGAAAGGAACGCGAGGGAGCGAGAAATGATAGCGCGTGCTTAACCATGAAGCAGGATGAAAACGATGAGATAATTGACATGTACCATCGTCTCCGACGCGTTTATCCCACGAAACGAGACACGTGGGACGTTCGCGCCGGCTCGCAGACGTCTCCGCTTCTTCCCCCTTCTCTCAGACCCCCTCTCAACCTTTTTTTCTTCCCCTTCTCCCTCATTCTTATTTCATTGAAGCTCGGTCCCTTAACGTTCGCGAAACATGCCATTTTTATCAAAAATTGCATTTCTCACATTTTTATTTATACACCGACAAAAATTCAATGGTTTTTGTCATCAGTGGCGATTCCCGGAGGGCTCGTGACCAATTGAAAATAAAAGTAGCAGAAACAGTAAAAAGTACAAAACGATTGGAAATAAAATAAGACGGAATATCGAATGCTCTTTCTCACTGTAAAATTTAGTGAACGTTCGTCAACAAATTACTGTGAGAACTGTATAAATGGAAAGAAACAGAAAACTCTGCAATTCGTTCTCAAATTTTGACTTGGCACACGAAAACTCGAATCCGTAACGCGACGATAATTTAGTCAAATGATCTTGAATTATTTTAGGGACAACTTTTCATGTAAATCGTTCAACATTTTTCACAGATTTGAACTATTGCGAGTGTGATTTATTTTTTCAGAAATTCTGCAAATTTTGAATTTTTTTTCTGTCTCGTAAATAAATTTTTCTGTCTAATAAATAAAAATTGATGAAGTTTTAAAATTTTTAATGCAGTTCCATGATCCCGTGAATTAAAGAAATTGAGACCGAATCAGAAAAAAGTATCGGTCCTCCCAGACGCCAAAGAAATTTTTTTATATTTTAGTTTCGAATTTTGCGAATTTTTTGAGTAAACGGCAAGTCCTGAAAATTGCACGAGACCATTCTGTTCGGACGAATTTATTTTAACGTGGATTATCGCAAAATTAAGAAAGAGAGAGAGAGGAATGTTGCTCTCGTCACTTTACGTCGTTGAAGGCACACGCGTGGGACTTTCCGGCGACAGAGTTCATCTTTTAAATCGTCCTGCCTTATCATCAAGAGGCTATTCGCCATATTGTCCCAGTATATAATTACCCAACTTGGTTGATTTACGAGTAACAAGGACAAGAAGAAAAATTAATCGCGTTCATCTACTCGCCTCCGACTATTTTTTCCCAGCAATTTGTTTCATTTGCCATTGAAAAACGACTAAATTTTTTGTAACTTTGGATTGTTACAGGTGGCTCCGAAATGGGACAAAGGGAATGGTGCACCCTGGCCTATTGGGAATTGGGTGGACGAGTCGGTCGTTTGTATCCGGTCGAGCCGTCGACCGTCAACGTTTTCGATTCCCTTCACGACGGTGACGGTTTGTGCTTGGCCACCCTCGCGGAAAATCATGTCGCCTCACCGGCGGTTCAAAGAACACGCAGCAAGATTGGCTTAGGTAAGAAATGCCTGACGATATTTTATTCAAAAAAAAAAACGTCCAGATCTTTTGTTTTTTTTTTTAAAGTTTGTTAATAAAAAAAAAATAAACACACAATTCCGTCCGAAATGAATGCGGAAATGTTATCTAACTTTTGTATTATTCTTATTTGTACGCAGGTCTGATGCTGAGTCAAGAATCGGACGGTGTGTGGGCGTACAACAGATCGGAGAGTCCGATATTCGTTAATTCTCCGACCCTCGACGATCCGGAATCACGGACGTTGTTGGTATACCGTGTGCCACCGGGTTTCTGTCTAAACATATTTGATCGCTCAAAAACGATCAAGTTGCCACGTTGCATCGGACAAAGTTCATCGATCAACGGTAGCTTCAACTCCGGACCCGTCGACGTTAACTCCGTCCGTATTAGCTTCGCCAAAGGCTGGGGACCAAAGTACTCCAGACAGGAAGTCACGTCGTGCCCGTGTTGGCTCGAAGTCTTATTGGCGCCGTGCAGATGATCGATCCCTCATCATTATCATCAACCTCGTCATCGTCCTCATAATTATAATCATCACCGTTGTCGTCGTCGTCGTCGTCGTTGTTGTCGTTCTCGACGACGTCATCGTTATAGAAACGCGTTTGCAACGTCGTCGCATTACGAATCATTATTTCTTCTTTTCTATTCTCTCTTTTTATTTTTCTCCCTTACGACTCGTCATTCTTCATCGCGAATCAAATTTTTTTATTACGAACCTTCGACCACACTATTTTTCTTATTTTATTCTTTTCACTCCTCGTTTTATTGCTCTTTTTCTTCTGCATACATTGAAACGTGTGCACCACGTAAATATGACAATTTTCATGTCGCTCGTGGGCATATATCGTGTGCCTTCCCCGCTTTCTTCTCTGTGCAATAAAAATCAAAGAAAGAGAGAGTGAGTTTTTTATAGAGAGATAAAAAGAGAGTTTCGAGCGAACGACTGTCTTGACGTCTCAGATATTTATTGACAGAGTTATCGTCCGAGATGCAACACACACACGTCAGTTGCACGACTTTCGTTCGGTCTCTCGCAGTCCCCCGCCCCGTATACCGTACGTGTCATTTTTTCGAGCGAATACAAGATTTCAAGTGGAAACGTCGAGACGTGAGTGCGTGAGAATCGAATGTGATAATGCCGAAGGAAAAATAATTATTATGTATAATACACGAAAGCAAACGCACGGACGTAGAATCGTACGTATTCGTCGATTTCTTCTTTTTTTTTTCGCACGTACGCACGTTTTTCTGACTCGATCAATCAGAGTCGTTTTATTATTTTTGTACAACCACTTTTATCGACGTAAAAGTGGACGTTACTCTATCCTCGTCGCATGAACCTCGGTCCATTTTTTCCGCACTAATGTCGTGTAAATTTTTATACACGGTGGAAAAATCATTCGTTGAAGCTTCATCGTCGGATTTGACATTTTATTCATACCGGCAATGAAATTGTTATTTTTTAACTTGTGCAACAAGTTGGGAAAAAATGTGTTTTCGTAATGAACTGCGCGTTCGTTAAAATGGAAATTAGTGTCGGAGCTTCAACGAAAAACGTTGTTTTGCTAATTAATCCTTTAGCAGCATAGTCAAATTGTTTTTTTTTTTAATTTTTATTCTGCTGTGTATATTGTCATGCGAATTTGTATACGTAGAAAAAAAATGGTTCAGATTTCGAGCGACCAATTGATGACCCCGGTGCGTCAATGTCCCAAGTTTCAAAATTGCGGGTAAACAAGTCTCCGAGGCCTTTGTCAACACTGAACGAAAATGAATCGCCGATGAGCGAGAGAGAAAGAGAGAACGAAGATTCCGTTCTGCAACCACAATGCTAAAAATTCGATCCAGTCATGACTGCAATTCGCCAACATTCAATCTTTCTTTTTGTCCGAAAAAAGTGCACTTTGGCCTCTGAAAATCTGTCTCATCTTATTTTCAAATATTTTTTCTACATTTCGGTGAGATTTTCAGCCGGAAAACATTTGTAAATAATCTTATTTATATTGTGTATAAAAAAATACATCCGGAGGACATTGAAAACGTTTATTTTTCTGCACAAACATCACTGACATTGAATGAGATTCGAAGGTTGCTGGAGAGCCTTATTTTTTTCAAATTTACACTTTTTGCTCGTGCTCACATTCTCACTCTTTCTCTCTAATCGTTTTTCGTTAGCTTCTGGCACAGAGAAGAACTGCCAAAAAGTTGAGAGTCTCTGTACGATCTACGTCCAAGTGCCATTACGTTGTAACGATAATAATCAAACACACGTAGTTACGATAAGACTTTTATTGCGAGAATTTAACAAATGAGCATTGTTCAGTTCTCGCTGCGAACGAAAAGACAAAGTTTAAACAAAGTAACGACATTGTTGAAACTTTATCTTTCGCGTTCGAACGAAAAATCGATGCGGCAAGACGCACACTATTTTCGCGCTTGTATATAAAGTGATCAACTAAATGGTGACGAATGTTTTTTTTTTTTTTCCCCCACATTTCGTTTTTATTTCAGCGAAATGACTCTTGTATACAAAACGTGTAATGAATGAAAGAATCGAAAGAAAAAAAAACTAGTGCCTTTAAATAGCGTTTGCCATTCATCGAATTACATTGTCGTCGTCGTCGTCGTCGTCGTCGTTGTTCGAAAAACAAAAAAAAAAAAACGAAATTTCAGTGTCGCGATTGGGACGACGATGCACATAAAAACTTACCACTCGAGGTGCGAAAAGAAGGAATAAAAACAACGTCAAACTTTTGTCAAACAAGCGCACCTCGTGATTAATCCTCCAAAGACATTGTTCCGATGCTCCACGGAGACTAGACAATTTTTTTATATCCTAAAACAAAAATAACGAAACAAACAAACAAAAACTCAAAGTGCCTGTCGCGGTCGTTCTCGGACGCAATTTTGCATTTTCGATCGCCTCAACAAAAATAAAAGAATCGCGAGGCTAAATCGACTTTTTTCGCGATCGAGACGTCGTCGAAACGTTGAAAAAGAAAAAACAAATAAACTAATGCAAACTAAAATATTATAATCCGAGGACGATTTCGGCTTTTGAATCTGAGCTCTTGTTCACTTCACGCAATAATAACAAACAAATGAAACAAATATGCACACTACCGTTGTTAATCTCTGTACAATGAGAGACAAATCGAGATATACTCTTTGTACTGTATATAATGTATATAAAGACTCAACTATATACTCCGTTGTATGAATGTATATATAGTATATATAAACATAAATTTATCATTACTATTATTTACAGTTATGATTATTATTAATATTATTATCATCATTATCTTTATTAATATTATTGTCATTATTATTATTATTATTATTAACAATTGTATATGGAAAAAAACAAAGGAATGACCGACGGAAAAGCATGGAGAACATGGAGAAGTCGGTTATAAAACGCCGAGGCTCGTGCGAGCTCCCCAAAAGCGCGTTTTATTGTTGATTGATTGTCAATTGATTTGTATTCGATTGTGAGAAACATTGGCTAATAGGAAAAGAGAGGAAAAAAATAAGAGGAGATTCGTCGTCGATGTTGTTCTTGCAACAGTCACGCTTAGCCGCGTCATCATTTTTTTTTTTTTGCATATATTGTATCGAATTGAGAGATCAAACAAACACGTCGTGATCTTCTTTTCATTTTTATGAGAATACATGAGATTACACATTTTTTTCATACTTGATGGTATTTATTTGATTTACACCTTCCTCTCTGCGCTCTCGTGACTTTTTGAAATTTCGTGAATATTGCTTTTTTTTTTTTTAACTTTTTTTGAAATCGGTATATTGTTCGTTTTTATTTATGTTTAAAGTTCTTTTTTGGATCCTTGGCTTGGAGAAATTTAATTTTTTGACTAGCAACGAATTTGGAGGAAATGCCTGGTGGAGATGAAGCTAAAAATTGCCGGTTGTCGCTTTCTTTTTTGGATCTTGGAACTACAAGGATAATAGCTCGACCGCAATTATTTGGTGCATATACTTGTGTATATTTTTGAGAAGACACGATGGTCCTTCAACGGCGACGCCAAGTCGTGAGATTCCCTCTCGAAACAACGAAAAAAAACGTCCCTCTGGCGCACGAGGGAGAGACTGAGAAGCAACGAGCGAAAAAAAAACAAAGTTGGATGTTCAGAGCTTCTCTTTCTCTCTCTCTCTCTCTCTCTCTGGATCCTCTCTTTATTTGGCAATACCGCCAACATTATAGGCGACCCGAGACTCTCGTCGGACTCCTGCTACACTTATCGTAATTATTATCGATGGGTAAGAGAAGCCTGCTGTACTCCGAACAGCACAACATTCGGGAGACGAGGAAGAGAAGATGGAAAAGGGAGAGAGAAGGATCGCGCGCCTCTTCCAAAAAAAATACTGCAAGTATAAGGCAACGATACCGCCGGCGCTTGTAAGAGGGGCCAACAAACGCTCGCCGCGACGCCAACCTTCGGAATCGGCTGACCAAAAACGTGTATCTCGTATATAGCGTGCACCGCACTCTATGATTTTCTCCGAGCCAGCGTCTCCGCTCTGACCGCTTCTCCCACATACACATGTGCGCTGTAAATGCCGCGCATCGCAAACAAGAAATCTGCACTAAATATCCAACTATGAGCCTCGATCCTTTGTTTCGCCTCCAATATTCTTTTCGCTCCCTAAAAAATCTTGAATATTTGACCGTTTCCGATTTTAGTCCCGACTGAGTTATTCATTCGCACGTAACTTGCTTCTCAGCCTCCAGCGAGGACTCTCGGCGTGTTGATTTTCTTGTGTCAAAATGCTCTCACGCTCGTTCTCAACGAATTTCGATCAGCGATACTTTTCCAAATGAAAGAAATAATGATTGAGATGAATTCTTTGGCGAGGGATGCGCGACCGTTTGGTGAAGTACTTCGAAAACTGTTTTATCGACTTCCGATGATTCAGCTCGAGTCCATCGTTCGTATAACTAGAGCGAGAGCGGAATGGAGATTTTCGCAAAAACCTTTGCGTTATTTGGATTTATGGGATCAGGCCGGTTCTTTGCTTTACGATACATTTTACGACGATAATCTATATGAGTCATAACTCACGAGGAGGAAAACTGTAGGAATAGAATAGAGGGAGGGTGGAAGATCGTATGTGCGTGGAAACGTCGTCACAGGATGATCTGATGGCATTGGCGTGCTCGGCGCCAAGATCGAGACCGCCCTTCCTTCCTCTTCTTTTCTTTTTTTTTTAGTTCGCCCCCTCCCCTTAATATATTCTAAATAGAACTGTCGCGAAAGCCGCTGGACGTCGTCGTCTCCAGCGGCGTCTTGAATTGTCCTTGTCGGAAATCGGCTTTTCGAAACTTTCGTATATATACATAAATGGGGGGCTCGCATTAATGGTTCCGCGCGGCTCATCTTCGTATACGAAAATATTTATATTACACACGAACATATACAGATGCACGGCGATCCTTAAAAAAGAGTTGAGTAAAAAAGAGCAGGATGAAGGGCGGGGGAGGGGGAAGACACGGGTGGTTTGTTCGGATGCCGATATGCTCGGGATCTGGCTCGTACTGTCCCGCGGCGTCGTGCTCCGCAAACCAAACCATTATCCGTATAGTCTCGATTATAGGGCGGCGCAACTAACATACACGGGACCACGAAACTCTCCCCCCCCCCCTCGCCCCGTCGCCGCTGCACCCAACACACAAACGCAAAACACACACCGAGACACATATAAAGAGAAAAAGACACGCAAACGAATGATCCGACAGAACGACGCTCGGTCTTTCTCTCGGAAAGAACGTCAGCAGCAGAGGGGACGCGAGAGAAGCGCGACCACCGCACCAGACAGCCCAGACAGAGGAGACCGGCAGACCAGACCCCCTGGCACCCTACACATCTCCTTACAAACTCAATATCCCACCAGCACACAACATATATATGAGAAACACAGCATAACTATCCAACAAACTCAAGCCAACCGACTCTCCCTTTCCCTTCATGCATCAGGCGCCAGCTCGTATTCTATATATTTTATATATATGTACTAATTCCTACCTTTTCTTCCTCCCCGGACATATATAGTCACCCAAATGGACCCTCTTCTTATCCAACGTAAACAAGTCCCCCGCCCCCCTCCTCCCTCCCCAACTCTGCGTGGCGTCTAGTGAGCCCAATACTCCGCGATCGCTAGGCGTTTTTCCCTCCATTGCTAAAAAAAAAAGGTTCACCAAATCGAGAACGTCTGACATCTCGTGGACGGTTTCATAGTTACTCCTAGATTTCATGACTCAGCAGTCTAATTTCTCGCCATCGTTATTCGTACTTTTTTCATCAACCTCGATCCTCTTCATTGTCAGAACATCTGTAGGAATTTGCGTTAATGAAAATTGCAACATTTTCGTAAAATCGTGGGAAATTACATTGTGAGGGATTTACTGTACTCGCGTCGAAAGAACACACGATACGAGAAATGAAAAGTATCTCTCCCGCTTCGCTAACCGGCGATTCGCCCACAGGCTAATCCGTTTCTTCGTGCATCATCGTCGGACTCACCTCGTTCCCAACCTCTTAGAGCCGCAGAAAGAAAAATAAAATAATCGTTCGAGCAGACGAGTGTACAAATACTTGCACGATATAATGCCGAAAACGGGTCTCTCCCGCCGTCGTATGTGTGGAAATATCCATGGGATATACATAATGCCACGTAATGGCGGATAATGGAACGTTGTTTCGTTATACGATCGGATCGTTCGATCCCGAGACACAACTTTTAATGTTTGCGACAAAGTTGTACGTACTTATCCTCCGTAATATCGAAAAAACGACCATTTTTTTCAAGCATCGTTAAATGGCTGGCGAGAACTCGATGCCGACGATTTCGCGATTCTTCATATATTTTCGATCGTGGCATCAAAATATTCAACATGTTTTATAGCCGTAAGTATCCCGGACTCAAAATTTATGAACTCCGAGTCGATTATATTATTACCGAACTAGCGCGACGAATCGCGATAAGATAGAGAGAATCGAGCATTAAAGTCAAGGCAACAATATCGCGGCCATTTGCTACTCTATCTGCATGAAGAGAAAAAAACACACTATATATCCGCAGCAAACATTTCTCCGCGGATATTCAGCTCGTAGAATTCTCACGATTCTTTTTTCTTTTTTTTAATAATACAAATTCAACCTCTACACGGAGTCTCGCGTAACCGTAACGGTATAGTTTCTTCACGGAGAGCAAATACATCAGTCGAGTCTCTGATTCAGAGTGTACTTTACGATCTATCTCGTTCAATCCCGCGGGCGACAATTTTTTCTTTGTCATTTGTAAACCAACGCGAAAAAAACAAATTGAAAACTTTGCTTTCGCGTAAATGACTCTGGAGAAGGAAGAAAGTAAGAAAATCATTCGATCGTAAAGGGATGCGTGTTTGAGAAGCGTGACATAATCATAATAGCATCATTTCCAAGGTCACCTTGAGAAAAGAATAATAATATTAAAGGAAACGACAAATTTTATGCTTATTACGTTTATTCGATCGTTATTCTATATCGTAATGATAATCACAATAACAACAACATTGATGTTTCGAAGGCCGCAACAAAATGGCGTTTGACTTATCCAAGATCGATTGTTTTTATTTTTCTCGATTTTTCACCACCACTGATAGTTTGACGTAAAACATAGAGTACATAAAATCTGAAATCTGTCGTTTTCTTTGAGTCTTGACGGACAGTTTGTTCGCTACGGTTCGTCGCGGTTTTGCCTCAGCGTTCCTTTCGTTCATGTAAACCGAGTGTGTATACGCCGCGCTCACAGCCGTATTTGCTAGTTTTTCCCACACGCGACACACACTTGTCCGCGCGCACGTTTCCACATGCATCCATCCACACGTATAGATAAAGATATATTGTACTGTTTAACTGTAACTTCTGTTGCTGTGGCTTCCACCCACCGGGCGCGAGGCTAAACTACCTTTCCAGACGATCCTCCAGAGGCCGTGTAACACACGAAATGAGTGAAGCTTCTAATACGTCATATCTAGGCCTAGATCTCAGCACACAGCAGGTAAAAACACTGCATTCGTACGTTTTTATCATTTAGACAAAATAAACAATATATTGTTGAGCCAATCGTCGAGTTTTTATCGTCCTGCACACACATGTTTACATTTTCTTCGCTTTCTACACACTATCAGAATCTTCGGATTTATCTTCGTCTGAGTTTTCTCCTGCGCAGCCTTACCTGCTCCTAAAATCGTCCGATTCCCTTCGACATATGCCCGACACTCGTCACCACCTGTTTCGACCCCACCCACCCCGCCTGCCACGCTCCTAACCGCCATATTTCTCACACACATCGGAAGCCCCGTTT
Organism: Hyposoter dolosus; assembly: GCA_963921915.1. Classification (NCBI taxonomy): domain Eukaryota; kingdom Metazoa; phylum Arthropoda; class Insecta; order Hymenoptera; family Ichneumonidae; genus Hyposoter; species Hyposoter dolosus. The sequence goes on along the minus strand of OY998138.1, from coordinate 4,581,362 downwards.
TTATTTCTTCTTATGCACCGCTCACATCAGCCAGCTTCGTTTAACTATGCGCAATATCTCACTAAACTTATTTCGTATCCACGTTCTGTACGAGCGTTTTTGTTTGATCGATTAACAAGACCGATGGAACAATAATAACACACGTTAGACAATTGGAACGAACCTACTGCGCTCTCGCCTACATCGTTCCATTGTCCAGTACGTTCCTCTCGTTCAAACTCCACCCGAATAACCTGTTGGTTATACAAATCCCATTCACCTGCTGCCAACAGCGTAGCGAGAACTATCGGTAATGCGAAATCCATTTTCTCTAGGCGTGATCCTCCGAGTCAATTCCGGCCCCGGCGCTGTTTTACCGTCTCTCGTTTCTTTCATTTTTTTTTTTTCATCGCTGGATTCGAGTCGATTTCGACCACAGCGTGTTTATCAACAAAAACATCGATTGCGATAGAGTTTTAGCAAAAGCGAAAGAAATGTAGAGCGATCAAAATTTTATGCTGGCTTTATATTTCCCAAGTTCGTGGCTTCGTCTTTCAGAGGCATTGCGATCATCCGTAGTAAAGCTTCAACAAATATTTTCCGTCCAAGGACGTTCCGATTGTTTTCTTCGTCATTTCCAAACATCTTGCGGTTTCGTAATTTCATGGTAAAGTCACGCCGATCAGTAAACAGCAGCGTGTCAAATCGCGTTATTCGTACAGATGATTTAGCGCGTTATATAGGCTGCTAAAAAAATGTTTTGTCAAAATCGTGCGACGAAAGCAAGCGATGAAACGAAAACATGCGAGGGAAAAAGGGTGCCTTTGTGGGTCTCTCTAGTCTCTGAACGTTGGAAGGAGCGAGGACGACGCCAGGGCGTCTCGTCTGCATGTATGCGGGCTTGTTGTTTACCACATCGACGTCGCCTCCTCGCGTCCCGACGTACTGTCGCATTTTACCGACGCCGACGAAATCGTTGGATAAATCGCTTTTCCTTATACACGCGCACACACACCAGTCGAACCAGAAATATTCCTTCTCGGAATCTTTCCAGTTTTATCATGAAATCATAATATTCATGCACGTATTTACCACTCTTCATCCAACATGCCTGCCAACTCAGTTTCTATTAACTTTTTAGCATTTCTACATTTTTATTTTGCGTTATCCATTCTTAACGCTCATACTACCAAAACGGTCAGAGATAGAAGAAAACACAAAGAAACCAATTTTGTAGAGCATGAAATTTCCTACAAAAAAGCTCGTCACGGTAATTCTCTATTTCCGGTCCTTCAGTCTCGAGACCGGCTCAAAGAAAAGGGACGACGTAATTTTTGTTTTCCTATTTTTTCCGACTCGCTGCCAGCACGAAAATATTGAATATTACGTTTCGTCATACTTCATTTCGGAGAGCGCCGGCTTACCACGCATACGAATGTTGACCTTGAGCCCTGTACCAAGGGATAATACAGAAAATTTGAAAAAAAAAGTTTCCTCTTCACTGTACATTTTTTAAGCTACCGCATTACTCGCTGTTTACATACAGCGTTAGGAAACTTTGCTAGAGAAATAAAAATATATATCCGAGCGTTGGGGTCATCCACAAGTTTATCTAAACGATAAAGATGTTGCCAAACAAACTTATATATTCTCTCGATACTCAAAGTGTCCCTCGATCTCTTTCTCTATCCATGACACACACACAACATTCCTTGTTATATTATTTGCTCGACACTCAAGCTCAGGTCTTTTATTACCCTTAATAAAGTGCACGCCATATTTGTTTCCAGGAGACTAGAAAGAAGCCTCGAATCTCAACTGATAAACTCACGTCTATCGGTCTTAATCCCATGCGTACATTTTCAAATACATGCTCACACTTTTCTACAGGGTCCTCAATAACTTTGGGCGATGTTTTGCCAAAAATTTCACGATAACATTAAAATTTCGAATAATAAATAACTTCTTCTGCGAGATTCTTAATCTTTTGGTAATATTTCGAACTAAATATTTCACGATGTTGGTTTCTTGAAGTTTACGATAATGTCACGAATTTTATTCTCGTTTGTCCCGCTGACAGATTCCCTTTCCCCTTGACCAATTTCGATTTCACAGACGTTTTTTAAACGAACGCAATTTCATTGAAATTTTTCAGTAATTACGAGGTGACATTACTGACAAATTTTCAGGGGCATATTTGAACAACAATGATCGAAATTTTGAAATGTTTGAACTTTTCGTTTTTCCACATTAATGCCACGTCTCGAAACTAAACGCTTTTTATCTTCTAACCGCAGTTGTTCGGATTGGCACGCGGCATAACTCCGACGATTCTCATTCTATTTACTCGAGATTTTCATCAATTCATCAAAACAATATTCTGGTGAAAAATACCGGCAGAAATCCTCACGAGTCAATTTAAAAAATATCTATTAACGAAAGATTGTTTTTTTTCTGTCATAAATTGAATTTTCACTTGGAACGCTTGCCAATTACTCAAAAATCTTTTTTCCCCTAATCCCAGCGTGTTTCTTTTCTTTTGTTTTATATCAAAGATGCTCTTAAAATTTTGAGCGAATAGAATGAAAATCGAGTGTGCCGCGTATCGTGGAGCGTCGCAAACTCAACCTGCCTCACGAGCGTGTATTCAGCGTCGCGATTTTGTACATTTTTTTAATGTGAATTATTCGCTTCCGCTCACGCAAAAATTAATTATTTAATTTATTCCTAGAACGGTAATCTGGGGTCAAAAACGACCCCAGGAGACTTCAAATACCGCGCTCTTTCTCCTTTGTTCTCCCGTTTTTTATCGTTTTACCGCATTTTTCTCGAATTTTTTGACTTTAAGCAAAATTTCCCCAGACTCACGAGATCCTGCATTAAAAAACGAAAAAAATGAGCCCAAGTTGAACCCTTTTCGTCAAATTTATTATTTGTAATTTTTTCAAAATTCAGTTGAAAGCTGTCGTCGTCGACGATGACCTGAAAGTTCTTCACCAGACAAGTGTCCAGTTCGACAATGACTTGCCAGAGTTCAGGTGACTCGAATTTTCATTTCAACAAAATGTTTGCAAAGCGCTATTTCAATAATTTAAATGATTTTTTTTTTTTTTTTTCGTGATTAGAACTTATGGAGGAGTTTTGCAGAAGAAAGAAAGCCCGCACGTGGTGGTGGTTCCGACGCTCATGTGGGTCAAAGCACTGGACATGATTCTCGACAAGCTGAGAGTGTGCGGTGTTGATTTCAGTAAAGTCGTTGCTATTTCGGGCTGCGCTCAGGTACTTTTGCCACTTTATGGCTCACCATCTCGAGTTTTTCATTCATTCAAACGTCGACTCACAAATTTAACATCCTAGAGTTCAGATTCATCATTTATTTTGTTTGTTTACTCGGAAATTCATTTATTCAAAATTTTATGAATTTTTTTGGCTCGCAGCAACACGGAACTGTTTATTGGAACAAAGGCAGTGGCCAGCAACTGAAAAACCTCAATCCTGACAAATTTTTACACGAACAATTAGCCACCTCTTTTTCTTCGAGTCAATCGCCCATATGGATGGATTCCAGCACCAGTGAATATTGCAAAATTCTCGAAGACTCCGTCGGCGGTCCACACGTAAGATCGTCTTACATTTCCTTCCAACGGCCTAAACCTGATGTCGCGAGGAACTCGTTTTTCCTCGATAATCTCAAATTTTTCATCAACTTGATTTTCAGACAATTCCTTCTTTTTTATTTCTTCAAACTTTTTCAAACAAAGTTTTTGTCACTCTCACATCATTTCGATCAACTTGATTTTCATCAAAATTTCATCTCTACGGATTTTTATTTTATCTCGGCTGCAAAATGCGGGATGCACATCACCGGAAAGTCGCTGAACAAATTTTGAAATGAGCTTTTCACGAAGACACAATAAAAATAGAAATATTCAATGTTTTAAAAAATTAAAAAAAAACGCGAAATTCCATCGAACAGACAAAGTCGAAAAAAATAAACGACGGCTGAGAACATGATTTCCGAGTAGAAAAGAAATGAAATTAATTTTCGTGAATTTTTAAAAATTTCGAAAATTTGGATTTTTTTTCTTGAATATTTTATCGAGAATTTTATTTTCCAAGTGCAATGAAAGGGAAATCTAAAAATTGAGTTTAAAATAGAACCAGAAGTTCAGTACTCGATCCAGTAATGCGTGAACGATTTTTTTACACAACTAATTAGTTAACAATTGTTAATAATCTCTCAGTTGCATTGACGACGAATTTTACTACCACAAACGAATTTTTCAAATAATTTTTTTAAATAAAAACAAAAAAAAGATACGAAGGTAATAAGTAGAAATTGCTTCGATTTTGCTCGGTGCTTGAGACGATGCGAATTGCCAAAAAGTCAAATTTGAAAGAAATTTCATTTCGTTTATGCTATCAATAGAGTTCGAAACGACGGAACGCGTTTTATACATTCAACGCCCCTTAAATATCGCTTTCAATTCCACTTTTGGCATCACCTCCATCCTCCACACTGCGATACTCATCTTGTCTTTCTCTCTTTTTACTCTATTTCTCTCACATCACTCTCTTCTCTCTCCCACTCTTTCTTTCTTATTTGCCTCGCTTGTTTTCTCAGAAACTCGCCGAAATTACGGGTTCACGAGCGTACGAGAGATTCTCGGGGCCTCAAATAGCTAAAATTTCACGCGACAAACCGGATGCCTACAACAACACCGAGGTATGTGCCTTGAACCAAGTAAACCACGTACATCGAGCAAAAGGTTCATGACCTCACTGTACCAACCAAATTTTTCCTGTCAATAAATTATTTTTAGAAGAAAAAAAATTGTCGTCGGTGCCTTGAGAATGGCATTGAAAATTAGACATTCGTTCTAACAAAGTAAAAAAATAAATAAAAATTGCTAGCAACTTAATTTGGCTCGACAGGAATAATTCCAAAAAAAGGAGCAACCTCAATACATTTCTGTCGTCTTTGTTCCACAAAAGTTTAAATGGATCAACAAAATCCTCGATTTTCCAAATTCAACCAAAAGTTTCGAAATATTTTTATTTATATCTATATTTTTAAATTTGATTATTGAATTTTCATTAAAAGCATTCGTTGCGTCAAAGTGAAACTTTGATAAACAGAAAAATAATAAATTCATTGATATATTTTGAAATTATTATCTTCAAAACTTATGCAATTGCAGGCTGAAAAAATCGAAATATCGTTCGTCACGTGATGGCTTGAAAATATATAGAATTTAGGTTGCTGCAATTTTTTGTAGGGACTTTTTTTCTAAGTACATTTTGCATTTGTTTTTTTTTTAGAGAATTTCTCTTATAAGCAGCTTCGTAGCTTCCTTGTTTCTTGGAGATTTTGCACCGATCGATTGGTCCGATGCTTCTGGTACGAATTTGTTCGATATTCGTGCCAAAGATTGGAACGACGTACTTCTCGAAGTGAGTGTCCGTTCTTTCTAGATTTTTTTTATAACGAATTACTGGAAAATTTCCACCGCATCCTCGACTTACAAAACACGAATTAATTGGACTCAGGCCTGCTCGCCAAACCTACGAAATAAACTGGGAAAAACTGTCCCTTCTTATACAAACATCGGACCCATTTGCACGTACTTCGTTGAGAGATTTGGGTTCAACGAAGAATGCAGAATCGTTGGATTCACCGGAGACAACCCTGGCTCGCTAATAGGCAAGAATTTCTTTCGGTCCATCACTTCCACATCAATTTCTTTATTCTCATTTTTTTTTACGGGCCAACGTTGATGGCAATGATGATTTAAAATTTCGCAGGTATGAGACTCAAGGAAAACGATGTTGCCTGCAGTTTAGGAACGAGTGACACTCTTTTTCTCTGGCTGAACGAACCAAAAACCGAAACGGAAGGACACGTTTTTTGTAATCCCATAGACCCCGAAGCTTTCATGGCTTTACTTTGGTAAAAAAAAAACGTTTTAAAAGTCAAGACAAAAAAGCAATAAAAGACGCATGTAGCGATACTGAATATTTTTGTGCCTTTCAGTTTCAAAAATGGCTCAATGACACGAGAAAGAATTAGAGACAGCGCTGCTGGTGGATCGTGGCAAATATTCAACGAATTATTGGATAGCACGCCTCGAGGAAACTTCGGCAATGTTGGCCTGTATTTTGACACCCGAGAAATTTTGCCGTCCCTCGTTGTTGGCGATTACAGATTCAACAAAGCGAATGATGAGATTGGTCGTTACAGTTCGAAAGAAGTTGAAGTTAGAGCTCTTATCGAAGGACAATTCGTAGCTAAACGAGCTCATGCTGAAGACTTTGGTTTCCGGATCGGTTCGTGATTTTTCCAAATAACGTGCTTTATAAACTTTTCATTTCAAATTTCTTTTGGATTAAAGAAAAATTCCCTTCTAAATCTGATTCGTTTTTCGATTTTCCTAATTCGTGCATTCGTTCACAGGCCCAAATACTCGAATTATTGCGACCGGTGGAGCATCCGCGAACAAAGCAATTCTTCAAGTTCTTTCTGATGTTTTCGCTTCCCCGGTTTACACCTCGGTAAGAAATAAATTGTGGAATAAACGTTTTCAAGTTTTTAAAGTATTTTCTAAAGTTTTCCGTCTTTTTAACATTTTTTCAACGATCGATTTCAATTTTGAGTTTTTTTTCTGATGGAATTCTTCAGGCATGGTATTTCTTTATGAAAAATAATTCTTCGATTATTATACCGACGAGGAACAAGGAAAGAAGAAAATTCGTCGTTTCTATAAGTTCTTTTTTAAAAGGAATGAAAATGATTTTTTTGGTTTGTAGGAAATAGTGAATTCCGCGATGCTCGGTGCAGCGTATCAAGCAAAACACGCCCTCCTGCGTGACAAACGTAGTTTCGAGGAGATAACGAGTTGCCTTCCAGAGCCAAAGCTCGTATGTCAGCCTTACGACGACGCCGAATCGGTAAGACAAATTTAACGCATAAGTCTGAAATTCTTGGCGTCGTACGAAATAAAAAAGCGAAGCCAAGACTGGCTGTTTGGTGAATAATAATCGAACGTTTCGTTTGCTCGACAGATATACAAACCGATGGTGGCGCGTTACCGAAAGATCGTGGAGGAACTATTACCGCGTAACGAAGACTCGAAATAGACGAGTAAGAAGCAGCGAGTGCGAGAGAGATTTCAAGATGAAGCGCAAGGACTCGGAATCGTACGTTTAAATCTGCCTGCGAGCTTTTACGCGCCATTGCGCATTCCATCGGAGTTAGCACTCGAGACTCTGGCTAAATAATCACGAGTTTCACGAAAACGTGAATCATCCTGCCGACTGATGAACTTGCTGAACTTAGAAGCAAATTCTTCCTCTTCATTGTCGTTATTATTGTTATTATTTCAATATTGTTCGCTTTTGTACAATTAATTTGTAATTGTTGTACATTGAGGTGGAATATCTTGCGATTGACCAGTTCATTCCATCGTAGACATTTGTAACGCTTGTCTGAGGAATTGATCAAATTATTGGTCCAAAGTGAAAAAAAAAACATTTCAAGGATTAAAATTCGATAAAAATCACGATCTGCGGCTTCAAAGCACGTTTTAAAAAACCTTTTATTTACACTTTTGTATACATGTGCGTATACGAGTCACAATCGATCAGTACGGTTTTTATTTTTTTCTTCCACCTCGCTCCTTCGGTACGAGACTTATCACGTTACCCGATGCGAGGTTATAGTACGCCAAGCTGTTGCTGTCTTTAAAGAACATTCCCTGAAACGAATAATGAAATAAAATGAAATTGTCATTTGAGCTTTTCAATATTTATGAAAATCTATTGCTTTCTTTTTGTTAAAATAAAACAATTACCTCGAATCGCAGCTTTTGCTTCCCCGGCGGTATTCCCGTTTGCTCGTGAATACGGGCCTTCAGCGTCGCCGCCGTGTCGCTCGGCTGTAACGTTATGCTCAACGTTTGACCGTTCAACTTCCATTCTGCTTTTTCGGTCATCACCGGCACAACTATGCTCAGTTGAACTGGAGCCTGCAAACAAAAAGAAAAAAATAATCATTTTTTAAGTAACTCGAGCACGGCTCCGTGTGACCAATTAGAAATGCGTTATTTTACCTTATTTCTGGCTAAGAACTCTTGTTCCGGAATTAACGAATCTTCGGTTCGCAATTTTTTGGCCGGTGACTCCTCTTCCATCGGTTCCGCCGGGTGTTTCAGCGACATCTACGATTTACAATATTTTTATCTTTTTGTTCCCTTTTTCAACTTGGAATCATACAAAATTTCAATTACTTTCTGATTTTTGACTAAAGATGTGAATTATAAAACAGAATTTGAAAAAACTTAGAACAATGCTTAAATTTTTCCAATCTTTGGACACTTTTTTGGGATTTTCGTTTACATTTTCAAAATATTCGAATTTTCTAATTTTCATATTTTGATTTAGTCACCTGTGTGTTCATTGGCGGCTGCATCGGTGGCGGCGTGGGCATGAAGGGAGACATAGCTGGCGCTAGAAACGAAAAAAAAATCATCATCGTTCAGCAACTTTGTTTTGTGCTATTCATTATAATCATTGTAAATCTGTATTTCCTGTTTGTTAGAAACATTTTCTTAGAAAACTGCCTGAAGTAAATGCAAAGTTTGTGAAATGAGATTCTGATGGTGCAGAAAAAATGTTGCTATTCAAATGAAATTTTCACGAGAGTCTCTTGAAATGTATTTTTTGCTCAAGGTGATCTAGCGGTTGCACGATCTCTGAAAATTTGGCTACAATGTCGTTCTCCTTTTTTCATTTTTCGAGAAAACGAGAACTCGGATCAGCGCAACCGATGGATCGCCTTAAAATCCGTATTTTAGAAAAATTATGAAGGTTGCGAAAAAATGATTATTACCCATAAGTGGCGGCGGTCTGATGGGAGGCATCGGTGCCATTGGAGCCATCATCATCATTGGCGGTGGTTGAGCCATCATTGGTTGCGACATTGCCATCGTTGGCATAGTCATGGCGGGTGGCGGCGGTGGAGGCGGCGGTTGACTGGGTACCGGCATTGGTTTGGGCGCCGGTGGTTTAGGAGGAGCTTTGAGAGTAGCTTGAGGTTTAGCGGCGGCTGCCGCCATATGCGACAATTCAACGCCTCGGTTCGCTGGTTTCGGACCGATTTTCTCTTTTTCTTCGTCCGGCAAGAGCCCCTTGACTTTGTGGATTTGATGAATTTGTTCTTCCAGCGTAATATTCGCGCGAGCTGCGCGCGTGGCCGCTTCGACGCTCGACGTGTGTCCGTCCCAAGTGACTTTGTCGTCCTTCTTCTTGTCCTCCTCGCCGATCTTTTTACCGATCGCCGTTTCCTCGTCACCAACACCGAAGATATCGGTACGTCGTTCCGCTAGCTGCTTCAAACTCGCCTCGATTGCCGTACCCGGCGCAAATACCGTTTCCTGAGCCAATTTGTCGAGGTGTTTGTCGCGCTGCTCGACCCAGCGTGGATCGAGCAAACCGATCCTCATGTGTTCTTGAACCTTGCTGGCTGGTATTCTTTCTCCGGTAATTGGCGAGATCAGATATTCATCTGGTGCTGCTGGTCTCGATATTTTTGTTGCTGCGAAATTCATGAATATTCACGTTAAAAACATTGACTCGTTGTTTCTCGGGAATTCTCATTATAAATCCGTCTCCACTCACCATGTTGCTTAGGATCATAACCCTTTTTGATCAAAACATTTCCTGGCGTGGGTGGCAGAGGTGGGGGCTGCATATTCGAGCCCGACATCTTTCCGTCTTTGGATTTATGGGATTCACCAGGAGGCGACACGTCGTTGTCCTCGTCCTCGTCGCTCGAATCTTCCTCCATATCTTGTACCTGCAATAACGCACGAACATTTAAATAATATTTCGGGAGATCACGATGCGGGTAAATAAAGAAAAAGAGGATTTTTTTACCTGGTTGTTGTCTTTGGCGCGATCTTTTTCGGCATCTGTGCGATTTTCCATTTCGTCGTCCCCGTCGCTCTCGATCTGCATTTCAACATCTTCACCATCCTCGATACGTTCCTGAAAACGAGAATAATTATAATTTTTCAATCAGCACGCTGAATTAGAAGATTTCCGCGAGAAATTGCGAGGCTAAGCGAATTGGCTCGTTTTTCTTTATTTATTTTTCTCCAAATCTCTCATAACTCGACTCACCTGCATAAGAACCCTCGCACCGACTTCGTCAGGCGTCGTGGGTGCAGGAAAATTGCCAACTTCGAATTGTTGGTAATCGACTGTCTCAACAACGACAAAATCGTGCCAGTCAATTTGTGCATACGCGACTCTCTCGCGTTCCATTTCTTCCTCCGTCTTGCGTCTTTGAGCCTCTTGATATTTGAGCCATTCGGCCCGATACTTGACTTGCTCCAGAATTTTATCCGTTGAGTAGGCCTCCTCGCGCAAACGTGGTAATAAATCTTTAGGAGGTATGAGAACTTTTGTATATTGTTCCAACAATTTCGTAAAATACTGGAACAGCGAGTGTTGCGGACGCAGAAAGTCAAATTGAAAGTTGCGTTGTTCTCTGTTCATGAGGTTCGTAAGGAACTGCCTCCCGTTTCTAGCCACAAACTGGGCCGTTAACTTCACAATGTCTCTGCAAAATTCAATTATTTTTCACATCAACAAATTCCATGCAACAGAAAAGTAGAAAGCGCACTTTTTTATTGGAAATTTCTTTCTTATTCTCGAAAATAGACTCAAGAGCTTTAGCGCTCGACATTTTAGTCAAAATTTTTGTTTTCCTCCAACGGAAACTCTTTACGAATAGCGAGAAAATAATAATAAAATAATTTACGAAAATGCTCGTCATGCATGACTTATTACATAATTGAAGGATTATTATAGGAAAATGTGTACCATAGAGATTTTGCAAATTTTCATTTTGGCATTAATATCCAGAGAATCTTCAATATTTTTTAGAAAACAATATTTTGAGAAAATTTGATAGAATTCAAATCACTTACAAATCCAACGCGGAAATGGATGGCGGATCGGCGATGAATTCAAACTCGGGGGGAGGATCTTTCGGTACAAACGGTTGTTCAACCTGTTTGAGGATTTCTTGTTGTTTCATGTGCGCGCTGAGAGTAGCCGCTTTCGGTGGGCCCAAGCCCAACATGGGTTCTTGTCCTTTGCCCTCTTTAAATTCTTTGACCTTGTGTTGATAATACGCGTGATAAGGGTCACCGAAGTTAAGAAAATTGAATTTTGGGTTTCCAAGTTCATTTTGGCGGATCCTGGACTCGAATTCCGGGCCATTTCTTGCAACGAAGCTCGCAGTTTTGTCGACGATGTCTATTGAAAGTGTATAATTATAAGCAAGCAATAAAAAACGAGGGCTATGAAATTTAGTCGATATTGTAGAATGGATAATCAGTGAATTTCTAGTTTTGAGGCTTTTACGACCATTTTCATTCAAAAGGTTCGAGGCTTTCGGATTAATGCCGCGTTCACTTGCAACGTTTTGTCAATGTTTCGGAAACGTTACAGTTTACATCGGGACTGAGAGCTTTAATACTGTGAGGGAGGTTACGCATACGAAACGTCGGCAATACGCTGGAAAAACCAAACACGGAATCGATCCGGAAGCCTCAAATGTTTCAGTCATTATAAAATTGATTTTTCTGGCCTCCGGGCCGAAAGCGGCTACTTTCGGCCCGCTGCGCGGGCCGAAGTTGCCGTTTTCCGCCTGCGTCGGACAGAAAAATCGTATACACACCTCGGGCAGGAAAAAGTAAAGCCTCAGACCACATGTTTGTCAGCCTCGGCTTCGCCTCGGCCGACAATTACATGTGATCTGAGACTTTCCTTATTTTCCTGCCCTAGGTGTGTAATATACTATTCGATTCTGAATCAAACGTCAATAAAAGGTTGTGAGACAAAAGATACTTACTCCTAACCTCTGGAGGAGGATAAATTATGCCGACTATCGGCTGTGAAGACGGCGTCGTATCTTCGATCTCCATCGGCGGTGGTTGTGCGAGTGTGATATCCGGCGCTACCATTTCTAAACGCTATTTATTCTTCTTTTCACTTTAATTACGCAGAACCGCACTTTCACACGTATTTGTTTCTATGATCTTTCCAAATACTAAACGAAATCAGCGTGTGGCATGATTTCTGAACATGAACAAGAGCGCACTGCCAACGAATATGGATTCTAATCTTCGTTGGCACTGGCGAATGGCGTACGGCGTACTTCGAAGTCCCACCTCGCAATGCTACGAGCCCTACGAGCCACTCGAACGCGTACGCATGCGCAAGACGAGAATTCTCTTCTCCATTCCTTCTCACCGACATTAGCAGCTATCGGTATTCTAGAATGGAATATTTTGTACAATTAAAATACATTGAAAAAAATGAAAATACTTGCCTGCGATTCCGGTGGTTTTGGAATATGTTGATTGAGAAATGTGAAATTAACAGTCAGTCTGAGGCTCGGTATATAATGTTATTTTAAATATGATTGATGATCTTGAACCTACGGATTCGTAATTTCTAACTGAACCTGTAGACAGAGAAGGAAATTGAAACCACCACTGAGTTAGCTCCCTGAAGCTGACAAAACAACTCCCTGCGTGTCCTCGTGAAGAGTTCTAGTCAATCGCGTTCCCGGATAAATTTTTATCCACCATTCTCGGAAAAAAAGAAATAAAAAAAGTTTCAATCCCGAAGCTGAGGCTCCATGACACGTTTTCGTAGATCTGGCAATTCCCAGTGATAGAGGAAGTCTCCCTGCGTGTCCTCGTGAAGAGTTCTAGTCGATTGCGTTTCTGGAGAATTTTTTACCCACCATTTTTTAAATAATAATCGACCGTTTCGTTTGCTCGACAGACATACAAACCGATGGTGGCGCGTTTCCGAAAGATCGCGTAACAAAGAGTCGAAATAGACGAGTTGCGAGCGTAGAGAGACTTCGAGAAAAGCAAGGAATCGTACGTTAAAATCTGCCTGTGAGCATTTGCGCACCATTGTGCATTCCATCAGAGCTAGGACTCGAGACTCGTGCTAATAATCACGAGTTTCACGAAAACGTGAATCGTCTCGCTGACTGATGAATTTGCTGAACTTGAACGTAAATTATTCCTCTTCATTGTCGTTATTATTAAAATTTATTTGTAATTTCTTTGTAAATTCATTCCATTGTAGACATATTTCATACAATTATTGGTCCAAAGTGAAAGAAAAACATTGCAAGGATTGAAATTAGATATGCGGCATCGAAGTACGTTAAAAAACTTTTTATTTACATTTTTGTACACATGCCCGTATACCCGATGATTTTGCTTAGTTCGCGTCACAATCGATTATCACGATTTTTATATTCTTCTTCCACCTCGCTCCTTCGGTACGAGACTTATCACGCTACTCGATGCTAGATTGTAATACGCCAGGCTGTTGCTCTCTTTAAAGAACATTCCCTGAAACGAATAACGAAATAAAATAAAATTGGGATTTGAGCTTTTCAATATTTATGCAAATCTATTGCTTTTTTGTTGTTAAAATAAAAAAATTACCTTGAATCGCAGCTTTTGCTTGCTCGGTGGCATTCTCGTTTGCTCGTGAATACGAGTCTTCAGCGTCGCAACGGTGTCGCTCGGCTGTAACTTTATGCTCAACGTCTGACCGTTCAACTTCCATTCTGCTTTTTCGATCGTCACCGGCACAACTATTCTCAGTTGAATCGGAGTCTGCAAAAAAAAAAAAAAAAATCGTTCATTTCTCAAGTAACTTGCGAGCACGGCTCCGCGTGTACGACCAATTAGAAAAGCGTTATTTTTTACCTTATTTCTGGCTAAGAACTCTTGTTCCGGAATTAACGAATCTTCCAATCGCAATTTCTTGGCCGGCGACTCCTCTTCGATCGGTTCCGCCGGGTGTTTCAGCGACATCGGTGCCATCGGAGCCATCATCATCATTGGAGGTGGTTGAGCCATTATTGGTTGCGACATTGCCATTCTTGGCATGGTCATAGCGGATGGCGGTGTCGGATGCGGAGGCCGACTCGGTACCGGAATTGGTTTGGGCGCCGGTGGTTTTGGAGGAGCTTTGAGGGCAGCCTGAGTTTTCGAGGCGGCTGCCGCGATATGCGACATATGCGGGCCGATTTTCTCCTTTTTCTCGTCCGGCAAGAGTCCCTTGGCATGGTGAATCTGACGGATTTGTTCTCTGATCGTGATATTTGCGCGAGCTGTTCGCGTGACCGCTTCGACGCTCGACATGTGTCCGTCCCAAGTGACTTTGTCGTCCTTCTTCTTGTCCTCCTCGCCAATCTTCCAACCGATCGCCGTTTCCTTATCACCGACACCAAAAACATCTGTGCGCCGTTCCGCCAACATTTTCAAATTCGTCCAGACCGATGTGTCCCTCGCTAGCTCCGGTCGTTCCGCTGATTCTTCAAAATGCTTTTTACGCTGATCGACCCAGCGGGGATCGAGCAAAGCGATTCGCATGTGATGATTTAATTGGCTCGTATGAACCATTTCTCCCGTTACAGGTGAAATCGTATACTGATCCGGTGTTTTGAGGGTACGTGACGTTGCCATCCTTGGCTTGGTCATAGCGGATGACGGTATCGAATGCGAAGCCCGACTCGTTATCGGGATTGCTTTGGGCGCCGGTGGTTTTCGAGGAGCTTTAAGAATAGCCTGAGTTTTCGAGGCGGCTGCCGCCATATGCGACTGTTCAACGCCTTGCTTCGCTGGTTTCGGGCCTATTTTCTCCTTTTCCTCGTCCGGCAAGAGCCCCTTGACTTCGTGACGATGGACCCGAGGTTGTTCGAGCAAACCCACCCTCATATGCTCGTGAATTTGCCTTGCCGGGACCCTTTCTCCCGTTATAGGCGAAGTCAGATACTCATAGCGTACAGGTGGTCTTGACACGATCGCTGCTGTTGCGAAATTCATGAAAATTTACGTTAAAAACATTGGCTCGTATTTTCTCGAAAATTATTATTATAAATCCACCGGGCTGTACTCTTAAATGACTGCGAGATAGAATAACTGTATTCTGATATACTTTCGGTCTCATACATCTGTCCCCTTAACTCATAAACAAAAATATCTTTATTCTTATACATTTGTGTTCTTTAACAACCCTTTCATACAACTGTATCCTTAATTCGTGCGAAAAAATTCTTTATTCTGATACAACTGTACTCTTCTACAACTCTTCTCTGATACAACTTGAATTGCTTACAATTTGCAAAAAAATTTATTATCGAAATGCGCTATGGTATAATCGATTTTTGTTTATAAGAGCAAAGTTGGACCAGCGTACAGATGTATCAGAATAGAGATTTTTCTGCACGAATTGAGGATACAGTTGTATGAGAGGGCTGTGTTGTCAAAGAACACAGATATCTGTGAGATTAAAGTTTTTTTTTTATGAATTAAGAGGACGCAGATGTATAAGAATGGAAATGTATCAGAATATAGTGATTTTACCACGCAGTTATTTAAGAGATAAAGACTACACAGAGAGAAAAAAATTATAATTTTTCTAGGGATTTTTGGAAAACTTACCGTGGTTTCTGAAGAACGAGATTTTTTCCTAAACAAGATAATAATTTTTTTGATAAACACCCATAATTTTTGTAACAACATCTGGTAGTTGAACGACGGAAGTGGAAAAGAAAAAAAAGAGATAAAAAAACTTACAATGCTTTTTAGGATTGTAACACTTTACGATGAAAGGCTTTCCTCGCACGGGTGGCAAAGGTAGGGGCTGCCTACTCGAGTCCGACATCTTTTCGTCTTTGGATTTATGGGATTCACCAGGAGGCACAACACTTCTTCGTTCTCGTCCTCGTCGCTCGAATCTTTGCAACCGCTTTTACACGTATTCACTTCTACAATCTTTCCAAATACTAAGCCGAATAAGCGGGTTGCGCGTGTTGCGCGGGTTGCGCGGGTTGCGCGTGTTCACTGAGCAAGCTGCACCAACTAACTAATGGTAGGTTTCGGTCGTACTGTCACACTCTGCAGTCGCACCGGGAATGCTACGAGCCACGAGCCACGAGCCACGAGCATTGCTTATTCTCAAACGCGTACGCATGTGCAAGGCAAAAACTCTCTTCCCCATTCTTTCGCACCGACCAATGAAACTAGAGAAAAGGCGTGGACACAGCATTAGGAAAACCAGTGGTGGGTGTGTCCTCAAAATTGCATCTTGAAGAATGGAACCAATTTTGATGAATCTTTCACAGGAGCGAAGCTCATACATGAATCAGAATAGTTTTCAAGCTGTATTGCATTTCGTTAATTTTTTTTTTCGGGAGCCTGTACCAAAAAATCATATTTTTCGTCATATGTTCCACTTTCGAAGTTTACAAGCAACTAAAAAATAATAACAAATAAATATTCGCTAATCACAAATTCAACGATAGTTCGAAAACAAAGATAATGAACGATAGCTGGAGTGCCCGTTTGCAAAAAAAAAAAGTTATAGCGATTTTCGTGAAATCAAGGGTTGAACATATTGACAAAAAATTCCAGCTTTTCATATTAAGCTTGCTGTACCCTTTAGCGCCAACTAAGTGTGCTGCGGGGCGCGAAGCCCGCAAGCACGCGGCAATTGTACGAGTCAAAGCTTGCAATGTTCTATGAAAATACATAATACGTTGTATTTAAAAATGAAACAAATGCAACGACTATAACAATTATGACACTTTAAAGTAGAATTATGCAATGGAGAGTATTCCGACTATTATTATAATTATAACTTATAGTATTATGCCCGTTGTCCAAAATCGAGATTCAGCGATCATTTTGCTCTAGAGGATTCGAAGAAAATATATTAACAACAAAGAGAGAAACATATTTTTTCCAAGTGCAAATTTTTGAGTCTTTATCTTATCGATGCGATTTGTAACGTTTTCCGTTCTTGGGAAACGACGAATATCCGTGCACAATGTGACTCGGCCGCAGTCTTTATTTTATTAGAACATGAAAATGGTGACCGAGACTTTTACTTTGAATATCCCGATCGATAAGTTTACAACGACTGGGCATAGCGTTTATTCCAAAACCAAAGCAAAATGCATTCTTTCGAAAGAGCTCATTATAGTGGCGTCCAATCAAAAGTATAAAGGGTTTTCACATAGTTCCCCGAAATTGTAATAGATTTTATCGTTTTATTGCTTTCGTCGGTCGAGATTGTGTCGTTCGCTAATTGCTAGACGCCACGCCCATGTGTTACAAGCGACGCCAATAGTCTCGTCCAATTATAACTCTGCGAATTTTTGTCTACTTTCATTCAAAGCGTTTTATGAACGGGCCTTTCCCAATAAGTCGTACATAATGATAAGTGTAAAAGCGCGTTGCGAAAGTTATTTAAGAGCAGCTGCTAGTTGAACGACAGAAGTGAAAAAGAAAAAAATAAATAAATAAACTTACAATGTTTCTTAGGATCGTAACCCTTTACGATGAAAACTTTTCCTCGCACGGGTGGCAAAGGTATAGGAACTGCCTACTCGAGTCCGACATCTTTTCGTCTTTGGATTAATGGGATTCACCAGAAGGCACAACACGTCGTCGTTCTCGTTCTCGTCGTTCGAACTTTCGCAACGCGCTTTTACACTTGTAACAATCTTTCCAAATCTTGCTGAGTACGCAAGTTCCGGTCGTACTTTAATTCGTAACTCGCAGTCGTACCGGCAAATATGTCTACAACGGAATGAATTTACAGTGTAATTACAAATAAATTTTAATAAAAACGACAATAAGGAGGAATAATTTACGTTCAAGTTCAGCAAATTCATCAGTCAGCGGGACGATTCACGTTTTCGTGAAACTCGTGATTATTAGCACGAGTCTCGAGTCCTAGCTCTGATGGAATGCACAATGGCGCGCAAAATGCTCACAGGCAGATTTCAACGTACGATACTCCTTGCTCTTTTATCTCGAAGTCTCTCTACGCTCGCAATTCGTCTATTTCGAATCTGCGTTCCGCGATCTTTCGGAAACGCGCCACCATCGGTTTGTATATTTGTTGAGCAAACGAAACGTTCGATCATCGTCGTCGTAAGGCTGACATACAAGTTTTGCCTCTGGAAGGCAATTCGTTATCTCCTCGAAACTACGTTTGTCACGTAGGAGCTGGGGCATGTTTTGATTGTCGTGGGACAACGCGGTCACCCTTCGGAGCTACTGGTTAGTAACTTCAGGGATCTCGTGTCGTGATCGTCGGTACGGACGGGTGGTTAGGTAGGATCACATGGATGGTCGATGGTAGGCTAGAAAGATCCCTTACGTTAGCATAGCGTTAAAATTACCACGGGGGATCTTTAGCGTTTCGTCTCCGGTACAGTCGGAAACTCATTAGGGCGATTAGGGCTGATGAGTCTTAGTAAAAACTTTTTTTTATTCATCCAATTTCTTTTGAATTTTTTCCACTCGCAAAATTAAAATCCAATGAATTCAAACGAAATGTCGAAATGAATAACAAATGAATAAATCCAAAAATATTAAGCAGAAAGCTCAATCGTATGGTTGAATAAATCATCATAATATGTTTTTCGAGTTTATTACTCGATATAGGCAGCGGATATTTGCGACGGTTGATTTTGAGGTATCGAATAAATTTGAAAATTGTTTTCGAGATTCCCTGTTCGGAATTGGAAATTCTCGTTGTGTTTACGTTCGTATTTCTTTTAATGTTTCCGAACGGACCTTACATTCCGAAACGTGAATTACGATTTCCTAATTCATGCACTCTGTTCTATTAATTTACGAATAAGCTGCTTATTAAAAAACTTATTTTTATTTCTCGATTTTTTTCTAAATTTTGTGAGACCGCAAAATTAAAATTCAATGGAATCGAATGGAATGTTGAAATGAACAACGAATGAATAAATGGAAAAATGTTGAGCAGAAAGATCAATCGTATGGTTGGAGAAATCATCGCGATAAGTTTGTCGAGTTTACTCGATAGGCAGCCGATATTCGCGACGGTTGATTTTGAGGCGTCGAATAAATTTGAAAATTGTTTTCGAGATATTATTTCGTGAAAACTATATTCCTCGAGAGCCATAAATTTGCTCCGGTTAAGTTTCACACAAAAACAGTGCGAAAAACTAGTCGTCGCTCTGGATTCCCCCGCTACTTTTCCCTTAGCACTATGTTTATTTTTTTTTTTGGCAGTTATCGCGTCTTGATAATTTTCCCAATAAGCTTGGCAGTTGGTGTTGTGTCCTCGTCAGGTTCCTACGTATGTAAATTTTCTAATTTTCTACTAAATGAAAAATATAAGTTGAAAAAAACTTAATTGTGGGCGTGAAAAAGTGTTTGGCATCGAAAATATTGACAAAACAAATAAAATATTAACGTAAATTCAAAGGAATGAGTTAAAATCTCTATAAAACGATCGTGCATGAAAAAGCGGGGGAATAGAGAATGAAACGCGGTTCGGGCGGAAACCCTTTTGTCGCGTTATTTGGACTAATTGATGCCTCGTTGGAACGAAATGGGAACCTGAAGATGGATATAGGGTCCTCCAATCAACCTCAAGGAGTTTACCCATTATACTAAGAGCCAAAACATCGAATTGTCTAACACGAGGAAACTTGGGATTACCGAGAATCACCGCGGTCGCCCAGCGGAGGACCTGATTCGTAGAGTCGTCCGCGACGTATGCAGAGGTGTTGCTGGTCGTACGAGGCCCACAGCGTTCTTTATTTACTTGCTAGATAGATTGACCTTCACTTGACAAAAGCAGTGGATCTCGATGCTTCCGGTAACGAAGCGTTCTGTAGTGGTGTTTTTACACAGCGAAACGTCGCGTCCGTCTAATCGTGAGTAGTCGTCGACGAGAAAGTTCTCGACAGTTTTAGCCGCGTAGTGGCGAAGTTGCGGATTCGGGAATCATCCGAAAAAAGTGTCATTGGCGACATCTACCGCGAGTAGATAGACAATAAGTGCGTGCGCGTAGCGTGATGCGCGTGCCGCGTTGGTGCAACCTGTATGCACGATAATCGCGCGTGTAAAGAGATATTCGGGTTGAAGGAAAGTAAAGGGGCGCAAGAGTAATAATTAGTTGGATTTGTCAATGAAAAATTAATCGGCGTGTCGAGTGGACGAGTTGAAAAGATTGATAAGAGTTTGTGAGAGAGGGTGAAAGAGTGGGAAAGAGTTAGATCGAGTGAGAGCGAAGTGACGAGCGAGCGGGACAGCGAGGAGGAGCAGGAGGAGGAGGAGGAGGAGGAGGAGGAGGAAGAGAAGCGCGTTGGAACGAGTGTGTGTAAGAGAGGCAGAGGCCGCGCGAGATCGCGAGTGTGTGGGCCGGCCCCGAAGCCGTTTGATGGATCCTACGATCGGTTGGGATCAACCGGAGCAATTTGGCCCCGCAAAAGACTTGTGGTTAAGGATTTGGGAGGCCGAAAAAGGTCTCGATATATTGACCCTCAAGCACGAACACTTTCGTGGTGGTGTTATGGGAAATAAAGATTATCTCCCACTCGACACTGTGAACAATCAGCTAAGTGGTAGTGGTGGCGTCGGTGTTGGTGGTGGTGGTAGTGTCGAGCACGATAGAACCTCGAATCAGCAGCAGCAAAGACCCATTCTCCAGCACAATACCTGCAGCAATTATTACAATCCATCCCGTAGGAAAAGCGATAATCGCGCTAGTACCTACGGCATGAACTATAATCACGATGCCCTGATCGGCGAATATGGGGGTTGTCCTTGGCGCATACCCAACAAGCATTATTCCACAGGAATCATTGGGTCAGTAATCCTCACATTCTATTTTATTTCGATCACATAATTCACCATTTACCATCAGCCATGCGTATTTCCTTTGATTATTATCCATTCCCTTATTTACTATCCCGTCCATCGTGTTTCCTCTCGTCGTTTCTCGAAAATTCTTTTCGCTCAACCCCCTCGCCATCTAGTGCCTTCAATCATCGTACTATTCCCTTCCTCATAATTTCACACGTTTTTACAATTTTTCACTCTACCACCCACACCTGGGCCATTTTTAACCTCGCTCCTTCTTGTTTTCATTTTTTTTATCCTACATTTCTCCTCCTACAAAATATCCCATCTCGCCCGATGGAAATATTCCGATTTATAGGTTAGGAATGTCACATGTCCGCGTACGAAAAAGAAGGCTTATGCGGATGAATCTTTGTAGCCGAATAATGTCTGCCTGAATAAACGAAAGCACTATCGTCTCGTTTACACCTTTCAACATCGCACCCTTTGCAACATTTTTTGGTTTTACGAAATTTCTATTATCCATGCAAAAACTTCGTGTTCCCGAATTATCAAGCTAATCAATTAAATCGCACTTTTTTTTTTTTCATGCCATCACTCGAACGTATGGCAAAACGGGAAATTCGATACACGAAACTTGCAACTTTGCGGATATTTGATATTAATTTTTGAAATTGTAAACTCTTCCCCATAAAAATCCAGCATCGTAAAAAAATGACAATTATTGAAACTTAATCCTTATGGAGTCGCCAGAGAGAATTTTTTTTCCAAAATAAATGGATAAAAAAGTATTGGAAAAAAACAATATGAAAAAAGTATTTTTATGATTCGGTAAAAATAAAAAATCTTTGCCCTTTGGCGATGTATAGCTTCATTGAAATTGCAAAAAAAAATTTGCTCTCCAGATGTTTCGACGAGGTTTCTCAATATTCTGAGGAATGACTGGCCCTGAAATGTTTTTTCAAAGAATCCTGATTAATTGCAAAGCGCGTAACGAGCAGAGTGGAATTTCAGCAAATTTTTCATAGCTTTATTAACGAACCGTTGAATTTCGTTGAATTTCGATGAAAATGTTATATTTTTCGTTATTTCCAACAGATTGCACGAAGAGATAGAAGATTTTTGTGCGTACATGTGTCCGTCGAACGAAGAGCACCATCTCAGAGTCAGAGTGATTAAAAGAATAGAGCAGGTAATTTACGATCTATGGCCGAACGCCAAAGTCGAAGTTTTTGGGAGTTTTCGCACCGGCCTCTATTTGCCCACAAGGTATGAGAATAAAAGAATTTCAATCTTCGTAGACAAATGTCGAGGGCTGAACGATCCGGGAAGATTTGTAAAATGTTGTTAATTAACGTTGCAGCGATATCGATCTGGTGGTGATAGGAATGTGGGCAAAACTTCCTCTTCGCACGCTGGAGAAAGCTTTGTTGGACCAAAACATTGCGGAGCCGCATTCGCTCAAAGTACTGGACAAGGCGAGCGTTCCGATAGTCAAACTCACAGATAAAGAATCTGAAATCAAGGTCGACATAAGTTTCAATATGAGCAACGGTGTGAAATCGGCGGATTTTATAAAGTCTTATAAAAGTCGGTATCCGGTGCTGGAAAGGCTGGTCATGGTATTGAAACAATTCCTATTACAGAGAGACCTTAACGAAGTCTTTACCGGTGGGATTTCTTCCTACAGTTTGATTCTCATGACCATTAGTTTTTTACAGGTGAGTGAAGTTTCACGATTGCCCTAATTTTTCGTCACTCTTTCAACGAAAGAAAAAAACAAACGAAAAATCTATTCCTTATTCTCGTAATTTTTCAGTTACATCCTCGGCAAAATGCTTACTGCGACGGTGCCAATTTGGGGGTTTTACTTATTGAATTTCTCGAACTATATGGTAGAAATTTCAATTACGTTAAAACTGGTATTAGGGTAAAGGACGGCGGTACTTACATATCCAAGGAGGAGGTAAAATATCCTCTTGTTAAGATTTTCAATCAGTATTTTTATCAATCACAATTTCTCTGACGACTGTGCTTCATTTTCCTCTAGTATTTTCTTTTGACACGCCTCAAAATATCGACCCACGAATACAAAACCATTTTTTCAACCCTCAACCCTCTCCCACGATTTTTTTCCGAACGGAAACTCAACAACGGGGTTGAAAACGATCTCAATTTTCTTTCGAGCACAAAAAGTCCTCCACAGAGGACATTAAAATTCCTCTTAACAAGGGAAAGAATTGCGAATGACAAAATCGATTTCGCTGAACATTTAATGTTGAAAATTCTATAAAATAACAAAAATTTGGTGCTCAAAAAACGGAAATTGTTCTCGACGACGTTGTAGAGTTTTAGGGTTTTTAAATAAATAGAATATCGTGAAGAAAGTTTTCAACTCGGAGCATAAATTGGGTCTAAAACACTCCAAGTCCCTGTTTTTTTTTTTTTTTTTTTTTTAATTATTTGAGTAGAACATGAGAATTATGGCGACGAACGAGTGATCGTTTTGAATTCTAGGTACAACGAGACATGATTGACGGACACCGGCCTTCGTTGCTCTGCATCGAGGATCCTCTTACTCCGGGTAATGACATCGGACGCAGTAGTTACGGAGCTCTCTACGTTAAGGACGCTTTTGACTGGGCTTACTACGTACTTTCTCAGGCAGTCAATCCTCTCAACACAATAATCAATGATGCCAGTAAAGTTAGGTAAGATTTCGCGTTCATTTACTTTTTTCATTAACTGTCGGAGCAATCGTTACGCTTCGGGGAATTCGCATCCTTCTACATTTTCTATCGACAGGTTTTTCCGATTCTTCATCCATTTTCGAGGCGATTAATGTTTCTGTAGTTATACGTTTGGGGTCATTTTGACCCAAAAAATTTTCCGTCACCGATTGTTCGTCATCAAATGGCAACGAATGATTCGGCGTTTAATTTTCGTTTTCGTAAAAAAATCAGTTTAGGGCCATAAAATTTTGATAATTCGCTACAAAAAAAAAACGCCTTGGGTCACATTGACCCAGTGTGTACTCGAACGGTTAATTACGCATTTACAACCATTCTCATCAATTTCAAAAATCGCGAAAACAAAAAATGTTTATTTACCGGAATACAACGACTTTAAAAACGCTTTGGGTCAGATTGACCCAATATTCACTTATGGGACGTGTGCCCTCGAAATGTTAAACTTTGATTTATGAATATTTTTTGGTTGCAGTATATTGGGCAGGATAATACGAGTAACCGACGAAGTTATAGAGTATAGGAAATGGATTAAGGAAACATTCCCTCTTCCTTTGGGAGAAACGGATTCATTATCGAGCTCGACGAGTTCAGACGCATCGACGCTTTCCGCACCAGCTAGCGACACCGTAAGTTTCTTAATTCCAGCCTCTCGATTGATTCATCATTGTGTTTTTTTATTGACAATTTTCAATTTCACTCAAGGACTCGGAATGCAGTCGTGGAAATTCGCCAAACACAGGAATTGGAAAACCCGGCGACGAGAGAAACTCCGAGCGACATCAATATAATTCCGGGGGCAATAACCAACAACAATCGCAACAGCACCATCAACAACATTGGAAGAAACCGTTCAGGTCTCCGGGTGGCAGCCACGGTAAGTCGAAATATCGAAGGTACGCGAATTGCAATTTTTTTTTTCATTTTATTTTTTTACTTAAGACACATCTGGGTCTGTGAGACCCGGACTGATAGTTTGAAACTCACGATTTTCTTCTCTGACAACATTTTCCAATACTTTAAACTGTTTTTTTTTGGGAAATTGGGTCTTGCCATGACTTTTTCGAATTCTCGAGTTTCTCTGGGTCTCGGAGACCCAATGTGTAAGAGGAAGGAGATAAGAATCTTTGTTTACTCGAGCTGATAAGAATTTTTACTTAAGAAAATGACTGTGAGCTTCGAAATATTTTTCCGGGTCTTTCAGACCCCGGAGCGTATTCCCAGAGGCTCCTGATATCTAGGGTTTTTTTTCTTACCACACATAAGCTAGTCGTCCGAAGCGTCCTCTCAAGAAAAGTTCTCGTGACAAATAAAAAATAAAAGCGAAAAATATAATGTTTTTAAATAACAATTTCCGGCAGCTTTATGAACAATCAAATATTAACTTTATCATCAGAATATATTTTTGTTTGTCTTCACATTATCGATAATTATTGAAATTGTTGAAAATGGTATTTTTTTTATTTTCAGGTAACCACCAAAACAGTTCGAGACACAATTATCCTCGTAGCATGAACAACAACGCGCCAGGTCAACACAAGTCGAGAAACGTTCAGCACGGTGGCGGCAACAACAACAACATGATGAACAACGGTGGAAACAACAACAACAACAATCACAGTCCGGGTTCGAGAGTGCAAGGGCCAAAGCGAAAGAAATGTCCGGCCCATCGAGGGCCCGGTGATTGCGCACGGTGATGAAAAGTGTGATCGGAACCGTCGGTGGTTTTTACGAATGCTTCTTGTTTCATAAACAAGTAAATACAATAATTGACGAAACAAAAACAACAAGGAAAACTCGAGAAGATTCGCACACGTCCTAAATCATCGTGCGAATAATAATCTTCTCTCATTGACAACGATACAGTGCGGTCAACCGAATAACTGCATGTATTGAAGAGAAAAAAAACACACACAAAAAACAAAAAAATTCTAGAGCTCATTGATATTTAAAGGAGAAACGAAAATCGAGACAATTTTCTATCACGCCCGCTCCAAGTTTCTCCTTCGTTGCTCCATCCGCCTCGCGATACTTCCAAACGGAAGCGCGAAATAGTTGTCAAAAAAGCTCAATAACGACGGCAAACATCTCGGAGGGATCATAGCAGTAAAAAAAAACAGAACAATAGTAATAATTATTAATAATTATTGATAATAAGAGGAGGCAAAGGAAAGGAGGAAAAAAAAGGAATGTCCATGAGCGCCAATTGTAGTTTTCCTCTAATTGTAATACTGTGATTTTTCCCGTTCTATTTTTTTTTTTTTTTTTTTTATGTTAAGGAGTCCACAAATCGCGTTTTGATGCATTGATTTTTTTCAAGTCACGAGAACCATCGTCACAGTTTGTTTTCTTATGTCTTCTCTCTTCCAATCAATGTGGGACGACGATGCCGAGAATGAAAAAAAAACCCGCAATTTTAGTTTTTATTCTTTAAGGGGCAAGGAGGAATATATATATATATATAAAAAAAAAGAAACAAAAATAAAAAAAAAAACAAGGTTCACTAATCGTCGATGCTGCGAAATGGCAAAAGATCGACAAAGGAACGACTTCGCGTTCCCCTGTAAACGAGACTTCGAACGAGATCACACTGCAAGGGGAGCACGGATGATTCGATAATAATCAAACGATTTGCCCGTTGTATATATTGTAAAAAAAAAAAAACAAAAAGAACATCAAAATAAGAAAAAAGTAAAAAAAACTTGTAACCGATTTGAAGTTTCCGATTCGGATCGGACTCGATTGTTAATTTTGTTCATATATATCGTTTTTTTTGTCACCATTTTATTAAGCCTCCGTCGAAGAATTTTTTCTCATCATTATGTACTGTAAAGGAAACAAAAAACAAGAAAAAACAACAAAAATATGAGTAACGCTAGTTTATTTGACGTGTACATTATCGAACATGGATCAATTCCATATTTAACTATAAATAATATATATAAACTATATATATATATTTATATATATATACAGATTACGATTCGCGAGAGATTGACCATTAACATTAAACGTGTAATATATGTATGTTTATTTTGTTTTTATTGCCTTTTTTTTGTCTCATACTCGCAGAGGCTCTTTGTACAGACTCGACCGAGAACGTACGAGCTATTTTATAACATAAATGTATAAATCTGTAGATGAATGAGTGAGATTCATTGCGCGATTCTTCGTGAATGGTTGCCAATTCTTATTCAGGTTTTTTCTCCTTTCCTCTCCTCTTTCCGATCCTCCTTCACAAACCTCCGCCTCCTCTTTTTCTCTCTTTCACATTATTGCTGCTATGT
The DNA here is from genome assembly GCA_963921915.1 of Hyposoter dolosus. Taxonomy (NCBI): domain Eukaryota; kingdom Metazoa; phylum Arthropoda; class Insecta; order Hymenoptera; family Ichneumonidae; genus Hyposoter; species Hyposoter dolosus. Next base: position 4,554,602 of record OY998138.1, on the reverse strand, counting down.
ATAACGTTTTAAAACTATTGTCATTTGTACAAACTTACTAAAGACTGTTGGCGCCCATTAGATACTCTTCTCTGTAATGCGGTCTTTGTAAGATATCACTTTATTTATATACAACACACACTGTATCATAATCTCAAGTACAAACTATAGTTGATTACGTTTTCATAATAAAAGATCAAAAGCCTGAGACTTTGTGGATATTGAGTTTTTATTGGTGGGGAAATTTTTGTTTTTTTTTTTCAGGAGACTAGGAAATGAAGTTTCGTGTTTATTTAGTATTCATGTATTTCGTACTATGCGTCAGAGCACCCGTTTTATTTCATTCTTCGTGCAATTCGCAACAGTTTTTTGCGTACAATACATTTTCACTCTAACGTACAAATTTTATTTACTAATCGCCTTTTAAGCCATTCTCGTTTTTTTTTTCCCTTTGTTTATTTATTATATTTGCTGGAGATTCCTGTGATTGGATTTACCTCCATTACGATCATACGCTCCATCTGTGCCAGTCGCGACTCCTCGCTGAACGACTCCGGAAGCGGCTCGGTCACTGAAACCAATTCAACGTTTTTATCTGCATTTTTACTTTCGTTTCCAAATTTTATTGGGAAATTTTTTTTTTTTATTCTTACCGAATACTTTCACGCCCACAAAGAACCACAGACTCGTCGATACCAACATCAACACGATTCCGGTGATCGATTTCCATTCACCCGTTGGCGCTTCCATTTCTGCAAATGTCTGGCAAAAACTCGCTCTGTACAGAGTCTTTTTCTCTTCCAACGTCAACTTCTTCCAGTCTCCCTTTTCCTTCTCTTTCAAAACCTGCAATCGTAATTAAAAAAAAAAATTTTTTTTACTTCAACTCGAGAAACAAGACGAAATAAAAACAATAATTTTTTCTCCAATTGCAAAAATGCTTCTTTTTGATTTGATTGAACTGACTGAAAAGAATCGTTCCATTCGATGTTTTCGATTCAATTTCAGCCTCTATAGAAAGGCCCAGTGACATTTTTTTTCTGCGTTTTATTTCAGAATTGTGTTTTTTTTAAGGAAAGGACCAAAGTTGGAGTTTCTACTCCAACGCAGACGGCGTGCAAATTTTTTTTACTACGCGAAGCAACGATTCAGATTTTTTGTTTGACGATCGTCAATTCAAGTTTGTGGTTTTGGGGAAATGTAAATTGGGGACAACGCACCGCAAGGTCAGGGGTGATCTCCTTGAAGCGGACAGCGGGCATTGGCCAGGCTTCATGGTCGTGGTAAGCAGCTTCGCCGTTAACTCCCCAACCGACGACTTCGCGGTTTCCAACCTTGCGGGTGAACGAATGTGAAGGAGCTTCTCCTGACATGCGAGCAATTTGCATTGTGCGCACGCCGCGCAGGCAGGTAGCCAAAAGTTTACCTGCCATCATATTCTAAACAGATAAAAAAATATATTGCTGAGTAGTGATTATTGATTTTCCATTGATCGATGCGGAGAAAAGCAAAATTGGGGTCGAAAAGCAAAAAAAATCGATATTCTTCGATAGAGAATTTCGAACTTTGTTAGACGAAATTATGAGGACCGATATATCAACTATTACCTAATCGCGAGGAACGTACTGATGAACTTGTCAATAAAATTCTTTGCCCAGTTGCTTTACTGTTAAATCATTGGAAAACGATTTTTCCTGCTACGTAGAGTCTCAATGTTCGAATATCAAATTACGAGAGTAATGGAGCAGGAAGAACAGGAATAAAGGGTTGCTGCCTGTACTTACCCTCCGGGAATTCTCAAAGCGAAAACACGGGATGAAAGGGGTTCGGTGAGATCGATTTCTTAAGAAGGGAATCTGACGTTGCTGCGCGGAATAGTTCTCGATAACGCTACTGCGTCGAGAGGCAGCACCGTGCAATCTTGCGCGAAACAGCAAGATTCCGGAAAAATAACCGAGGACAGCTAAATACGAAAAATACGTAGAAAATAATTGTACAAAGTCGATTCGGCATGATTGGCATCATTTTTCAATCAGAAATACTTTTCTTTGTTTTGAAAATTACATCTACAACAGCGTCTTACTGGAAATCTTTCATTGGTCAATTTCTCCTGGTCAAATGACCAATCCTTGTTTCAAGTGACAGCCACGGCTGTGTGGAGCCACTGAATCGCGTTTCTCGTCCGACACTTTTTTCTGTGGTTCTTTTCCACGCGATTGCTAACCGAACACGGTATGTATTTCACGAAATTTCGTTAAAACAATTTTAAAACTGTGAAAAATGGCTAAAAACGTAATCGCACAATGTGTCAACGATAATTTAATCTACGCGAGCGATTCCGAGGATATTTACGATGGCAAATCGTGAAACGGATGTACGCGGATTATCGTAACATCGTTGGTTGCGGGTCTCTGCTCAGTGTGGCTGACGAGAGCGAAAGCTCGTTTGTGCAGTGTAAATCATAGCGAATTCCTTCGAGTTGAACGATTCTCCAAGAAATTCCTAACCAAACGTTCGTCTTGACGATTAACTGACTAGAAAAATAAAAACCGACACAAAAATCAATCTTTTCGGCTTTCTAAACCTCAAACGTCAACAACATCGTAACATAACCTCAAAAATTCAACTTTTTTCCCACATCCACCTTTTCAATCTGTGCTGTTTCGTGTTTTTCCAGAAGATGTTTTCGGCGAACGCGAAAATCGTTAAAAGCGGTGGCGCCGAGCCCGACACGTTCGAGGCTAGCATTTCGCAAGCTCTTCTCGAGCTTGAGATGAACAGCGACCTCAAATCTCAACTGAGGGAACTGTACATTACCAAGGCCAAGGAGCTTGAAACCAACAACAAAAAAGTGAGTTTTCCTCATGTTTTCAATCCACTTTATCGACTAAAAAATTTCGTCCATTAATTTTCATTCCTTGGTACAAAATTTTCTTCGTGTTTCCAGTCCATCATAATCTACGTGCCGATGCCAAAACTCAAGGCTTTTCAAAAGATCCAAACGAGGCTCGTGCGCGAACTGGAAAAGAAATTTTCCGGCAAGCACGTCATGTTCGTAGGAGAAAGAAAAATTTTACCCAAACCGACGCGTAAGACGCGCACCAAGAACAAGCAAAAGAGGCCGCGCAGCCGCACTCTCACTGCCGTCTACGACGCTCTCCTCGAGGATCTTGTCTACCCGGTCGAAATCGTGGGCAAGAGAATCCGTGTCAAGCTCGATGGAAAGCAGCTCATCAAAGTACATTTGGACAAAAATGAGCAGACCAACATTGAACACAAGGTGCTTAATTTTTTACAAGCGTAGTCAATAGTTTTGCCCGAGCGATTATTTCTCTGTAGCTTTTATCAATTGTCACTAATTCATTTTTCTAATCATTATTTTATTTATTTCTCCAGGTCGACACCTTCGCCTCCGTCTACAAAAAATTAACGGGCCGTGACGTGACGTTCGAGTTCCCCGAATCGTATGTCTAATTCGTTAACAACGTTTGAATAAAAGATTTGAAAAATTATGCATCATTTTTTATTTCATTTCGTAATGAAATTCCTGCCGAAAACCAAATTCGGGAAAAAATATTGATTCTTAATTTTCAAGATATCTCGATCGTGGTCGTTCGATTATAAAATCGTTGTCGGTTCAGCCACTAATTATACAGCCATATCGCAATTTTCTAGAATTAAAACTACTCGATGGTCTGAGAAATTAAAAAACCACGGGCAAAATAGACTTTTTGTAATTAAAAAAAAGATCCATAACAATTCGAAGACGAGTTTGAAATACTTCGTAAAATTTTAATATTCCCGAAAACAAACGATTTTTCCTAATGAAATAAATGAATAATCCCTCGACTACGAATTGAAATTGAATATAAAAACACAACTTATCTTGCAAACGACGCGTCATATTCGTCATTTCCCTTTTGGCATGTTAGTAGTTATTTTTTTGAAGTTTTGGAATTTTCAATTTTTTTCTTTCGATTAACATTGGAAATTCGTTTTCTTTCATGGTCATTGGTTCTCCCGTGTGTGCTCGATCGTGCGGTATGGTCTCGATAAGTTTTTACCGAGAATAAAATTGACTAGAGAAAAAAGGCTCTCGATCTGTGTCCATAAAGCCACTTGCTCGTGGAAACGATTGAAAAATATCGAATTTTCAAGTAAAATATGAAAACGACGAATGAAAAACATGAAAATTGAAAACTCAATATTTTTTTATGATTATGGGATCGTTTTTAATCTCCATCTGAATTTTATAGCCACGTAGAAATTTTTCTTTTGCAAATTTATGCAAAATCTCACGATGTTGAAGTTTGCATCGTTCGAATGCAACGGAATTCATAATTTTATCATATTTTTTGAAAACAGAGCCAAAAATTTAAAAGCAGTGGCCGGCTGTGAACATTTTTGCAATTAAAAAACTGGATAGCAAAGAAAAATTGAGGCGATTCCAAAAATAAAAAAAATTGTGCATAGCCAGAATATTTTTCGTTGCACTCCATCGATGCAAACTTCAATTTCATGTAAACTGAGGGAAAATTCCGTGATTCAGCCTTCGACCATAAGGAACAACGGTTATCGCGTATACGATTCGCAGAAAGCGACGAGGTTTCGAGCACGTGAGGCGAGACGGTGGGGAGGATATATGGAGAAGATATCCTCGCTCTATCGTCCTGTACGAAATAAACAAAGAAAAGTCACAAGCGATAGTCGCAAATACGTCAGACTGAATTTTTTGCTGGACCTTAAATACAGAAGCCAACCGGATACGTCGATATATTGTTGAGGATTCTGTTTTCGGAGATGATTTTCATAAAAACAACGATCACGATCAACGAATTCACGATCTTTCGAGTTTTTTTTCGTCCACGCATATTTATCGATTCGGATAAATATTTTGAGAACGTGATGTCTCGATAACCGGTTAGTTCGACGAATAGAAATCCGGCAATTACACTCGGGGATGTTGAGCAAATGAACTTGCGTCGATGGCAAACACTCGGAGGCTGCATAGCGTTCGCCTGAATTCTTTTCTCTCGAGCTCTCCTTCTCGGTGGCTCATTCCTTCGGTTCAATAAAACTATTTCAGCTCGACTCTCCAGAACCAAATTTTTTGGTATGTTGATTAGCCACGTTTATTTACAGAATCCACAGTCCGGAATCATGGCGGGCGTTGATCGTAGTATATAAGTCGTAGCGGCATACTCAGTATCAAGTTTCCGAGAGTGGAATGAAAAATGATGAAAATTTATACCATTGCCATACTTTGCGCCGTGCTCGTGTTTGGTGAGTGAAAGAATTTCAAGTTTTCCTGATACTGAAAAAAAAAAAAACAATAATTCTTTCATGTTCAATAAATTTTTGTTTCGTTAAATAAATTTTGTATCATTTATCGCTGGGAATGAGTGCCCGAATTTTTTTTCTACACATTGCTTCTTCGCTGATTTTTTTTGACCATTTTAAAAATTGGATAAAAATTTGTTCCCTCGATATTCTTATCCGGAAAGGTTCAAACTAAGAGCCTGAATGTTTATGTGTCGTTCGGAACGATCCTGGCAACGCGGTAAGCGTTTAAACATGGTTGGGGTCATTCCGACCCCGTCTGGATTATCGCGTCATTTGTAGAACGTGTGAGATCGTAAGAGAAAATCACTATCAGCGAAATTTGGTGGAAAATGTCTTTTTCCTTGTTTCGGCTTGAAAATCGAAACGCTAATGCAATTATGACGAGGAAGTTTTTTGTCAATAAGAAATAATCGATGTTCCCAAAGTTTATCAATTTTCAATCATTCAGTTTTCAACCACATCGAATGGTCGCAGGGTTTTTTGGTTTACACGTTGTGAACGGCCGCAGAACTGACGCTTTTATCGTTTTTTTTTTTGTTTTTTTTCTGTAGGAGGCTGGTTGGTGATCAGGAAGGATTCGCCAAAAATGTTACTAGGGCGTAGCGCCAGGATGATTGACGGTGTGAAGATAAGCATCGAACAGGCTCCGTGGCAAGTATTCTTGATGGACAATTGGGGAGCTTCCATGGACTTTGTTTGCGGCGGTAGTATAATTTCTTCAAATTGGGTCGTCACAGCGGGGCACTGTTGCTGTGAATCGGAGAATAAAACGAAGAGATTCATCTCAGCGGGATCGAGCAATTTTTTGTTAGGATCGCGACACAGAATCGTCGAAAGAATTTGTCATCCGCTGCATGAATTGCGGAGAGAAATAATCGAATTAACCGTGCACGATATCGCTGTCGTGCGAGTCGCCGAGCCGTTCATTTTCGACGAGACTCGCCAACCGGTACCGCTTTATGTTCGGGCTTCCGCAACCGTGGCCCAGGCTCAAGCCATCGTCAGTGGCTGGGGTGCCATCAATATAAAAGGAAACGTCTTTGACGTCAATCTAAAATCCGCAACAATGAAAATAACTTCCGGAATAGAGTGCGAAACTTTCCTTTCCGGAATTTATACAAGCAGCAGCTTGCCTACTGGACAAATCTGCGCTGAACCGATCTCGGGTATGATCTGCTTTGGCGACTCGGGTGGACCTCTTACCGTCAACGGTACTCTCGTTGGTATCGTCTCCTGGGCAAACGGCACATCGTGCACAAAAGATTATCCGGCAGTTTTCACTGAGGTGGCGCGATATCGCTACTGGATTTCGGAAAAAACATTAGTTTGAAAATCATGTAAAAACTGTCGAGCACAGAAACAATGAAATTTTTCGGACCTGCATGAAAAAAAAAAAACAGAAATTACCCGACATTATTCTGATAACTTGACGCTCTCCTTTGCTTCGTTCGATTGACGAAAGATATTACGACCAAGAGTTTTAAGAAGTTTCGGTAGGAAAATCTAAATATTAAGAAATTGAAAAAATTCGGTGATGACGTTCTTTAACATCAAATGCGAAGATACAATCTTTTTCAAATTTTTCATCTGTCTAGTTATCGAGTAATTCAGCATTATAGCAGAATTCTCATGCCCGGAATATGTATATTCTCATATATGTGAAAACGCTATGCTTACACACGTGAACGTCAATGTTCAATTACTCGAGAACTGGTTAGAAGAAAAATTTGAAAAAATTATATTGTCATGTACAATACTAAAGAAGATATTCACAAAATTTAATTATTCTAATTATTTTGAAAATTTGTATCTTTTGAACATGGTGTACGAAGGCAACATTAATCAAACATTCACAAACGAACGACAAAAAATCATAGTAAATTAAAAAGAAGACAATAGTAAAAGTCGAGCTGTTATAATTTCAAATAGAACTCTATACACGAAGTTCACGAATTTCTCAACGATTGCAGTTCCTCAACCGGTAATATTACACTCTGCAACTTTGCTCAGCGATATCGGGTTTTTGCTCGGATGGAACTTTTGGAGAAGCACATTCATGGGTCAGTTCTGCAGATAATGTGTTTCGAGGCTCTGCTGCGGGTATCCTAGACGTCTTTGTTATCCAACGTCAGGCACGTCAGGCACTTGAGGCTCCGAGATTTATTGCAGTGTGTCGCCTTGTTTATGTCTTCTCATTGGACAATCACGCGCGTAGTGACATGACCGATGACAATTGTAGGAAAAACTTTTTTTCGTGTTTTCTCGACCTCTTGACTTTTTGTCCTCGTTTATTTTTTGCGAATTTTCTCCTGCTCGTTCCATCTCTCTCTCTCTTTGCCACTGCTTATTGCTGCGGAACTCGAAATTTTACGTCCTTCACAGTCCTAATACCAAAACATCTCTTCCACGAGCCATTCTTGTCGGTATAGTGAACGGTTCGTCGCCTAGAATCGTCGCTGCCTCTGCAGTGGCAAATTTCAACGCCAGGTTCGCCGATATTCGTAGCGTTATCGTAACATCCGTTACTACTACTCCAAGGTCAACTGGCGGTGATGTCATATTCTGGACCTTTGCCATGTTCTCTACTATAGAATCGAATACGTCGTCCCCATGCGGTATTCATGGAGCCTAGGCAATTTCGAACACGAATATTTGTATTCTTCCTTGTCAATGAATAAAATAATGCTGTTTCGGAAAATTGAATCGCTCCGCTGGTTGAGTGTGCGATAAACAATCTGTCCCACATCCGGATTATTAACCCTAGAACGGTAACCTTATTTTTCTTTACCTATTCCGTTAACCTGGGGTCATAAATGACCCCAATTTTGAAAAATTCATATCTCCGGTAAAATTTAACGAAAAGGATTCAACTTGGGCTCATTCTTTTTATTTTTTTTTTAAATGCAGGATCGCGTAAGCCTGGGGCACTTTTAAATAATTCAGCGCATTTCCAAGAGCAAGAAATTAGATTTTTTTAAATTACAGGATACCTCCAACACCCCATGAGTGTATGATGGAAAATTTGATGAAATTCCCATGAAAAAAAAAAAAACGTTAAATTTGGCAAAAATTCATATCTCGGCAAGAGCGTGGAAAAATCATGGCGAAAATTGAGGGAATGCTTTTTCGCAGAGTACGAGAAAGTGACAGAATTTGATTAGAATCGGAAATTTAAACTTTCACAGCAAGTCGACTTGGGATCGAAAACCCCATACGGTCTTTTCTTGGACAGTTTATACACTTCAGCTTTGTATTCTTGGAGGAAACATCTTAATGATGGTTGTTCAGTTTACGTGAATGCCATGCATCATGGCCGGAGACGCGTGCATAAGTGCCGAGCGATATCGAAGACGTCGGACTGGTGACAGCGACGGAAACAGATTGCGCGTGAAATTTACTCTTTCGGGTATAGAGATCCGCCAAGAAGATCCGTCTGTATCACGTTCTGCTATTGCCTTTGATCGCTTTCCGTCTTATGAACGCGTTCTCACGATTAATTCAAACTCGTCATCGCCTTCAGATTAATTGTTTATCATCGAAGATGAATTAATACATTTCTGCTTATTAATAAGTTTGCTTTCGAGTTTAAAGTCTTCTCACCAAGTTTTAAACATTCAACATTGAGTTTTATGATAAATCTCAGTTTTCATTGTGTTTTAAAATGCGAATATCTTTTTTCTGGTTCTCTGCAGCCTCTTGAAAATTTGACTGAATCTTTTTCTTATCGTAATCTACTACTGTACCAAATTTTATTACATTCTGAACGATAATTCAAAAACCGACAGCACTACCTCAAAAGATACAAGTTTGACGCTTTTCTCACGCGTTTGTCACGTTTCTCCCAAACACCATGCATGCACACATCGTCGAAGTTGTTTGAATATCCTTGTACCAAGGATGTTTGGAAGTCAAACGTCTTTATAGTGTTCAATGTTGAAAATTCCATCTTAGATGGACAAATAGTTCGTTCAGATGCTCAACATCAGACTAGTCATTGACATGGCTAGCAAATATATGAATCGACGCTTTTGAGGGGATTTAGCTTTACTAAAACGTTTGATTATAAGAAAAATCACAACGTTTTATTCCTCCGAAGCTCTCGCTCGTTCCTCATTATGATTCTCATGAATATTCGGACTCCCATTTAACGACAACGAATGCATAAAATATGTTCGATCGTTTTTGTAATAAATGCTGAACGATGAAGGAGCGATTACGCAAATATTGACGATATTGACGTAAACGGAGTCAAAAAACAGCACCTTTGTCGATCAGGGTGTGGAGAACTGTGAAGTACGGTAGCCGCGAGCCGCGTCGCGTCGCTACGTGCACAAGGGCTAGAAAGAGGGGGTTATTGACAGCCAGCGCGCGAGGTGGCTGTTTTTGTAAACACATATGCCCAGTTTGACTCTGAACAGCTCGACTCTTGGCGTAATTAATTCGCAAGTTTCGCTGTATTTTGCACGTGTCGAACACGTACAAGTAACAATAAGCGATAATAATTCTAAAAAACCATGCGTTAATTGTGTACAATCTTGCAGCTGTGCAATTTGAAAGTGGGTACGAGGAATGTTCTAGTTGGCTACACGTGGCGCTGGCTGTCTAAACGCACGGAGCGATCGCTCCGTGCACAAGGGCTAGAAAGAGGGGGCTATTGACAGCCAGCGCCCGAGGTGGCTGTTTTTGTAAACACGTATGCCCAGTTTGACTCTGAACAGCTGGACTCTTGGCGTAATTAATTTGCAAGTTTGGCTGTATTTTGCACGCGTCGAACACGTACAAGTAACAAGCGATAATAATTCCAAAAAACCATGCGTTAATTGTGTGCAATCTTGCAACTGTAAAATTTGAAAGTGCGTACGAATAATGTTCCAGTTGGCTACTCGTGGCGCTGGCTGTCTTAACGCACCGAGCGAATACGTAGCCTCGCCATATAAAAGCCAGTAGTGCAAACTCACATAGGCACACGCGGACGTATGTATATGTGGGTCGTGTGCTTGCAAAGGGAAAAGACGACGCGTCGTGCACCCTATGCCCTGAAGAGGCAGAGGAACGGAGAGGGGACAGAAAGCTCGCGCGACCCCTCGGTGAGCAAAAGGCGAGAGAGGGAGCTGGAGCAAGAGGGAAAGGGAGAGCGCGAGCGAGGCAGGGCGTAGAGCGGGACAAACGAAGCGAGGAAGGGTGGGTTTGCGGGAATTTGGTGGGGATTCAGCTTTCCGCGAAGCAGCAGTGCGACGCGACTCCGGCTACCACGCGGTTGCTTACAAATCCTTTCTCACACATTGTCCATACTATCGAATCTCCTCTCTCTCTCTCTCTCTCTCTCTCTCTCTCTTTGTCTCTATAATTTGACTCCCCTCGTTTCTATACTTGCAGTTAATAAAACCCGTTGCGAGAGTGCGGTAGAAACAAGGGTATAGAGGGACGAGGCTCGTTCTCCAAAGATCAAATAAATCATTTTTGATCGTTCGTCGTGAGGAGGAGAACGGGGAAGAACAACTCTTCGTTTTAGAGCTGGTTTCTTCTCGATCTCATTTTATCAATTCACAGATCTTGGCGATAATCGAGCTTTTCATAATCCACTGTAGTCCTTAGAGGCTTACAAAATTGTTTTTTTCTTCAATCCTCAGTGGGTGAACATATCTCTCGCGTCTGCTCTCGCCAGATAAACTTTTTTTTTTTTTGCGGAATCGCGTTTTTTCGGTAACTCAGTGCAACAATTGTGTTTTGGCGATTGTCACATCGCATCTTTGATATTCTTACGCGTTATATGTGCAAAAGTTACGGTGAAATCATCCTCGCAAGCGAGTAGATTGTCTGTTTGTTTTCGCCTGTGAAATCGTTCCATCGCGAGAGTGAAAGAGTTCCTGAAGAACGCCAGAAGTACGTGCTGCAGTGGTGAGTTGTAACGAAATCGAGATTATTCTTTTTTTTTTACCAACATCGTCCCCGATCTTGTTGTACAGTCATTGGACACTTTTGAAATTTTTGGCCATCCCTCACCCGAGGGTTACCCTGTGTTTTTCCTCTCAAAGATACTCTCTGACTTTGTACGTTTTTTTAGAGACTTTCATGATTCCACAAGGCATCCAAACACACTTGCACATACGGTGATCAAAAGGAAAGCAATAGTACAGTGCACAATGGGGATGGAAAACGCTTTGAACCTTTCTTTAGCATGTGAAAGAGACTAAAGTTCCTTTTTATTTCTCTGGGGGTTTTTGGTCCTCGGGCTGTGGGCAAACGGTTGTGGATTCTCTTTTTTTGTCTATCATTAGTCTTTTTCTTTGTGAGCATAAATAATGGATTATCGGATGTTCATTATGAGCTATTCATCGACATTAACGGATAGGAGATGAAAAAAAGTTTTTGCACGAAGATTTTGTTTTTTTAATTCAATGCACAAGAATTTTCTTGATCAAAGAAATACGCATCGTGTGATAATCGATCCGCATTTCCTTTAAGGTATTACTATCACGAAACGACTTTATTTAGGGTTCTTTCAAAATTTTGTATAAACGTTCTTGGCACCAAAACCAACAGTTTTCTTCTATGAAGAAACATTTTCTGACGTTTAGAATTTGAGATACAATTTAATTTCCAATTTTTTATTTTTTCCATATAAATGCGTGTAAATTGAAGTCACGGTTCTTTTGTTTTTTTTTCTTGCAACTTTTTAACGAAACGTGACTTCAATTTACATGCGTTTAGATGGGAAAAATAAAAAATTGGAAATTTAATATCTCGAATTCTAAACGTCAGAAAATTTTTCTTCCCAGGAGAAAACTCTTAGTTTTGGTGCCAAGAACGTTTCTACAAAATTTTGAAAGATCCCTAAATAAAGTCGTTTTGTGATAGTAATACGTTTTGGAAAACTTTCGTTATGTCCAACGAACCAGTGATTCTTGAGATTCTCGTGTCGCAGTCAAATTTCATTGAAACGTTAGCAAATCTTACTGGCTTCTTATTTTTTATTTATTATAAATAATAAATCCCAATTTCAAGACAAGTGCGTACTGTTGATGAAAAAATATCGCCAGCATTTTTGAATGCTCAGAGTTATTATATTTATGGCCGTCACTCTTGATTCTTCAGCAATTTTCATCACAAACTTTTTCTTCGTGTATTTTTCTAGACACAGTATTTACGTTCCTAACTTTGGTGCAAGAAATCTTGATAATTCGACGAAAATATCATGAAGATTTTGTTCGGATCTTTTAATCAAGTCGCTCCTGTGTCACGTTATTTTTTTGTTATTTCAATTATAACGTAGAAACGTTTCGCAAGAGCTGTAATTATCAAACAAAGAAAAAACCACATTTTTCATAAACGTGTCTTTTTCGAGTTGATTTCTCTCTGGTCTACAGATAGATAAATTACGTCCAGGGCACTATCTGAAGAAGGATTTGATAACTTTCGAAAGCCATGAGAAAAAATAGTTGTTGGGTCGACGAAACGTTTAATGGGGAAGTGCCAATGAAATTTTCTCTAAACCTTATGGTTCCTTATGGAAACACGTGTTTCCATGAGAAAACTCGTCCAAATCAACGATTTCCTGCCAAAAGTATGAATCCCCATAGACATTGATATCTCGGTCGACTGACCTTGTTTTAGAGAAATATTTTCTGTGCCTACTCTGCAGCATATTCGCCATGGAATTCGTTGTGTCGTCGGCAGAGAAAAACAAAGAGAAAACGCGTGACAATTCCGCCAGTTTAACGTTTGCATTCCAAAGTTCCCGATCGGTTACGTCTTGTCACGAAAGAATGTAAACAGGGGCTGCAGCATGTGTTCCCGCATATGGCTCAGATGTGTATCTCGAGTTGGTCGCACGAAAGTTTCCGTTTATTCGTTATTTCCGTTTATCCGGTTCCTAAATACTTTGCGACCGAACCAGGACCTCTCGGGAGCCTAGTTTCAAGGTCATTGTTGTTTATATACACCTCGTTAAAATAATAGTTACTTTTGTGTATCAATATCAGTCGCACGTGATCATTTTACGATTTTTTACATTTTTTTTGTATTCACTCGATCCATACAGACGATGATCGTGCATGACTAAATTCTCCCTTGCAGCTTGATCGTCCTGACGAATCTTTCGCGTTGGCGAGTCTCGCTTTGTCACTGTCACGCTCGTTATCTCTTTACGGTTCGATAAAATCGTTTAATTTGTGGAGCCCGAATGAATAAAACAATCAAAAGTGTTTATTGAGATTTTAATTATCGTTAGTCCTGGGGATTCTGTTTTTATGATGCACTTCACGGTGAAGAATCGTTGCTGAAGTCTAAAAGTGTCGAAAATCCAAAGTTGTTCTCATTTCAAAAAAATACAAATTTTATCAATTGAACATTGAGATTCTTAATGAAAATCGATCGCATGCATGAGTCGCTTCGTTGTCGATAGAAATATTTCTAGAGGAATGAGAGCCTCGATCGAATAAAGCTCTGAAAAGTTTCGTCTCGAAAATGCATTTTCCTGCTCTATGGCACGATGCAACTATTTTGAATGACGTCGAACTGCGAATGCCGGCTAAAACTTTTCTCGTTCAATCGGAAATTAAAAAAAAAAGATCGAACGAATTTTCCAATTATTTCTGCAGTGGGAATGTTTCTGAAGATTCTTTTTTTTTTTTTTTCGTCAGGATTCCAAGTTCGATAAATATTTTAATAGATTCTGATGTTCTCCTCTGAATAGAAATTATTTATTCGAGTTCTCGTACATTTACGTGGAGCACTTCACAAGTTGAACGATATTCGAAAGGATATTAAATGCCAGAGACTTTATTCGATTGCATTTGATTGAAAAAAAAAAACAAAAATTAATAATAAATAATTAATGTGTGAATTTTTAATGACACAATAAGCTTTCGAATCCATCAGACTTCGACGTCATTCTGCTTGGTGAAAACATCAACGAGCCTTGGGACGTTGACGATCCATAAACCATAGAAAAAAGATTTTCTGAATCCATATAATTCGTTAGAAATATTGAGAACGTTATTTTTTCCAAGTGACATAATTTCACGGACAATAAAATATGATTTTGTATTCCAAAGAAATTTAAAGCACACCGTCGCTCATTCGTTTCTTCGAAAAAAATAAATTTATCCACATTCAGGATTGTTTAGTTCGCGTTGCGTTTTCGCATGTCTTGTCTCCATCGTAAATCGAAACAGAGTAGCTTTTATCGAAGGGCAGCCTATCAACCTCGTAATCTAACGATCTGCTTGTTAAGCTTTTTTTTTTTCTTTGAATAAGCACAGACCGAGGAAAGTTTATACCAGAAAACACACATACAGAATGAGAGAAAAAGATCTACTGATTGAACGAGTGTTTTATCGTTTTACGATTTCGCTTAAGTCATTTTTATGAATTTAAAAAAAAATGGAAAAAGATCGTGACGGGAAAAAAATGAATGACGAGAAATTGAGAACGAAACGATACCAATGAATACAAATAAAATGAGAAAATGTTTGAACAATATGCCGTAAGACCGATCTTCGCAATTTTTAACTAACGTTCCATAACATTGAATAATGTATGGTGTTTTAATCACAGCGCTCAATAATGGCAAGTTGATAATTTTGACAACACAATTATGACGGATGGAAGAAGGAAATACTCGATTACAGGAAAAACTGTGGATAGTAATAATAACTTTCAACTAAAAATCAAAACATTGAATAATTCATGGTGTTTTAATGGTGGAATTAAATAATATGGTAATTTGATAATTATGACAACATAATTATGACGGATCTAAGAAAATGTTCGATAATGGGAAAAATTGTGCATAGAAATAATGTCGATATCTTTATGAATACGTAATATTGACCCTAGAACGGTAACCTTATTTTTTTTTTACCTATTCAGGTAACCTGGGGTCATAAATGACCCCAATTTTGAAAAATTCATATCTCCGGTAAAATTTAACGAAAAGCGTTCAACCTGGGCTCATTTTTTTTGTTTTTTAATGCAGAATCACGTGAGCCTGGGGCAATTTTGCTGCAAGTAAAAAAATTGGTCGAAAATGCGGTAAAACGATAAAAAACGGGAGAACGAAGGGAGAAAAGGCGCGGGATTTAAAGTCATCATTGGAACATTATTGTAACCCCATGCGTGTGCGAAAGAGAGAGAGAGAGAGAGAGAGAGAGACAGCAAGAGAGAGAGAGAGAGAGAGAGATTGATCGATTTATTCACTCGGAAAATCCCTTTCGACAAATATAAAGGAGAAGATGATTAGCAAATAGGATTCCACAACGCTAAATAAACTTTGAACACAACTAAGCTCTAAACTGTGAAGCACAACAATGAACCAAGATTGCAATAAAAAAGGAAAGACCTCAAAAATTGCATGTTATGTTGAAAGCCCACGAAAGCGGCTCGACGCCGCAATGTCGAAAAAAAAACGATTCCAGCGCTGCCACAGGCTCACACACCCCAACAGTCAATCTTTTCAAACGAAAGTACTTTTTCCCTAAAAAGATTCCAACTGCCTCGTACGAACCTTTGAAACGCTCCATCTTCATCCTTTCGCGACACATTCATTAAATTTTTTTACAGTTTCTCATTAGAATTATTTCCAGCCATTCTGAAGTCGACGAAATTCCATGATTTTTTTTTTCTCGATTTTCAAAACCGTGTCACTGTCTCCGATTATTTATAATGACAATTATAAACAAATTGCCCGATCCAACGGTATAATTTTTATCGTTACGATTTTCAATGTCAAAAATTAAATAATATTCACGCTCGTTCAAATTTGCAGAGAAAAAATTTCCCTCTCTGTCTTCAAGAGAGGGAAAGAGAGAGTGCGAGAGGGTAGAGGGAGTTATGGAACGTCAACGAGAAACCGCTGCGGCATACCCAATCGATAGGGCATGAAAAAACGTGAAATAAAGAGAGCGGGGGTCGAGCATGCATGTTTTTTATCTTTTACAACATTGATACACATTCGCAGTAGATTAGAGGGTTGAAAAAGTTCTTGGAAGCGAGAGTCACGTACACCACGATCAAGCAGTTAATTATCATCGATTAGTTTTCGAATCATAAATATATGTCATTACATAGACAAATTAGAAATTCCACCATAATGCATATCCATTGCATTTCATCGTTTCGCTTTAGTAGCAAAGTTCGCGCTTCCAACCCTCGACCGAACGATAACTTTTGGGGCAAGTTGGTATTGATTACTATTGATGATACACTGCACGCAATGTGAGAAGTAGCCACCAAGGTCTATGTATGTGAAACATTAGCCAGAAGTTGAAATTTCTTTAAAGAAAACAGTCTCGCTACGTGATTATTTATAGTGACAAATAAAAAAATAAAAAATTCAATTCGATTCTTTTACAGTGCTCGCACAGCCAATATGGTAAGTTGACGAGCTTTCAATTGTCATCGACCGGGCATAGAAGTTGAAATATTGAAACGATCCAACGAACCGATTCTATAAAGATCTTGTCAAATCGATTCACGTTGCTTGTTCGACATTTATATTTATAATTTAAATTTATACTGTCGAGTTTCGATAAGTGTCGTGAAAAGTATCATCACGAATGGCGAGGATTCACGCAATTGGCAAGTGGCGTTTTTTAGGTCACAACGTTCCATCATCACCGCGGTTTCTGGCACGACGTTTACTTTGCCTAATTATCAAAAGATTCTTTGATACAAAAACAAACAAAAAATCTTACACAAAATGTCTTGCTAGTTTTTTTAATGAACGAGAGTTCGATGCTTCCAGGTTAAGGAGACTGGATCACGAAATCAAAATAATTAGAATTTGAGAAAATTTGGTGATAACATTTTTTGACATCAAGTATAGAAACACAATTTTTTTCCAAATTTTTCACCACATGGTTATCGAATAATTGAGAGTTAAATCGAACTTTTTATGCACGAGATGCTTATATATGTAAACTCTATGCTTATACGTGTGAACTTTAGTGTTCAATTACTCGAGTACTACGTGGTGGAAAAATCTTAAAAAATTTGTATCGTCATATATATTATTAAAGAATATATTTACCAAATTTTATTAAATTCTTATTTTTTTTTGAAATTTGTCATGTTTTTAACATGATAAAAAAAACTCCGATACGAATTTGATTTTTAATTCCTTAGAATTCCTTTCTTAAGGTAGTTTTAGAATCAGTTTTCAGAATTTAATAAAATTTGGTACAGTAGTAGATTATGATTAGAAAAGGATCCAGTCAAAGTTTCAAGAGGCTACGCAAAGAACCAGAAAAAATATATTCGCAATGGTAATTTCATGCATTTAACATTGAATTTTATGAGAAATCTCAGTTTTCATCGTATTTTACAATAAATTCTTATCAATTCTTAGGAAAAATCACAGTTTTCATTGTAAAATACAATGAACTGTATAAAATCGATGTTAAATTCATGAAATTACCAATGCGAATATCTTTTTTCTAGTTCTCTGTAGTCTCTTGAAAATTTGACTGAATCTTTTTCTCATCATAATCCACCACTGTACCAAATCTTATTAAATTCTGAACGGTAATTCGAAAATTGACAGTACTACCTCAACGAACGAGAACTCAACTTCAAAAAACTGTGAAATTTTTGCAACGAGAGAGTGTAAAGCAGTCGATTTGCCTCAAGTTTTTTTTTCTCTTCCCAATTAGTAGCCCTAAAAATGTTCAAGAATCTCAAAAGTGTCGACTTCCAATTAAAGTCACAAAGACACAAAAACACAAAATATGAAATCAAAATTAAAATCCTGTAATCGTCGTGAAACAGAAAGTGCTGTGCTATGGAATATAGTTTTTTCAATGCCTCAGAACTTATGCCAAAGCTATGAGGAGACACAAGGAACTTTCATTCCGTCAGAAACTACGTTTCTTGCCAAAGAACAGATGGTGGTTCGTACCAGTTTTATTGCCTTGTCCTGTATATACGAGAGTACAATATAAGACTTTTCATTGTCGAACAGAAATGTTTCTATCGTAAGGATTTGCACGGTATTCACGCTTTTTGTCAGCTGCCATTTGCTGACTTTTATAACTTGTGAATTTAACATTGCGAGTGTGTGTCCATCGGCGCGAAGCCAGAAAAAAAAAACATTTTTCCGTGGCACTATTTCGAAAGGTTATTAAACGTCGTTTGGGTTTGAATAATATTCCGTCATGTAAAAATTTCCACAAAAATAAAATGTACTGAAAAATTCCATGGAGTTCTGGCCAATAATTGCGAAAGTCCTGGCCGAAAAATAGCGGGAGAACCGCGTGCGTTGTTGCAATGTATTTGGGGGTTGGGGAACCGCAAACAGCGACAGAGTTCATGTTGGATTTTGTTTTTTTGGAAGCTCAAGTTTTAATAAATAACGGTTTCGGTATTACTGGCAATTATGAATTTCAATTTGCTGCGTTTATTCGCGATCGTACTTTTTTCCCACGCTGTAATAATTTAAAATTGGAGCATTTGTGATTGATTATTGATTTATTAATTGAACGCTGCATTTTAAATGAGAATAAATTCCGTACTAATTAATTAGTTATCGCATTGATTGTATTATTTACATCAGGAATAAGGATGGGGAATGAAAGTGATCGATCAACTTCGTTCGCGTCGTTTCAACACGTAATGGGATTAAAGGATATTGAGTCCCAAATCGCAAATGATAAGAAAATTCTTAAAATTTGGTATGTTTTTGTCCGAAGTATTTGAGAGATCGTGTAAAAATTACACGACGATTAGGAAGCTCGTTATTGAACAATCATAACATTAATAAATTAAATGTAATCAAATGTAGTCTTATGGAAACTGGTATAACTTTGCGATAAGTTTTTTTTTCGACCTCTCAATTTTATAACATCTACAATATATCGAAAGCAACGGAAACGAAACGAATTTTATTGATAAATATTTTTCGTATTTGTTTAAAAAATTGTTTTTAACAAAATGTTTATTTTTTTAATAACGAGCTTCCTAATCGTCGTGAATTTTTTACACGACCTCTTAAATACTTCATACAAAAACATACTAAATTTTCAATATTTTCTTATCATTTTTTATTTCAACCCTTAAGGTGGTTGAAGCAACGATGATAGAATTCTTAAAATTTGCTATTTTTTTTACATGAAGTATTCAGGAGGTCGTGTACAAATTTCACGACGATTGATAAGCTATTTATTGAACAATTACACTGAAAACAAAATTTAGTTGGAAAAGATCGATATATTTAGTTCGATACGTTCGACTGAACGTTTTTTTGATCAATCCCAAAAACTGTGTCAATGCAGCAAGAAATCTTGTAGAAAGTCTCTTCCGATGCAATTTTTTGTCGTTCCAATCGTAAATTTTGCTGACAATTGGCGTTAGAAATCAAATTTACTGCTGAAATAACAAAAATTTTGAAATTATTCAAAAATATTTAGTTTACCGTGTTCAACAAAATATCGACCATTTTTAACAAAATTTCATTTTCAGTCTAACATTAACAAGTTTCGTAGGTACTCAACATTCTTAATTGTGCTATGAGAGATCTCGGCGTATTGAGGTTCATCATCGTCGCGAGTATCAATCTGCGAAGCTCACAAGAAACCAACTGTGGAAATATTGAAAAAAGTGAGAAATCCGAAATGTCAAGGTTAGTGGACGATAATCCAAGCAGCTGGATTTTTCAATTCCAGCATCAAGGACAGAGTTGTAATTTTAATGAAGGACTGTTAGTTCGAACGACTGCCTGCGGGGATTCAAGAAGCTCTTGACACTTCGGGCGGTGCGACGAAAAGATTATCACATGCATATTCCTCTTTCTGTCTTTCTTGTTGCCCCTCCCGACCTTTGCAATTACCGGAGCTCATAAAAGATTTTAGGAAGCTGGATCGCATCAATAAGTAAAGCGAGGATATCGCACGGATGGAAATTATCAAGGGAATGGAAAAACTTCTCCACAAGATTTCAGCCGAAAATTCCATACGTTTTGATGACAGCTTTCCGTCACAAGTTTGTTGAGTGACATCGACGTATACCTGATACTGCGAAAGCGATTCTCACTGTGAAAGCCCCGAGCGTAACGTTGTCGAGGGAATAAAAAAAAAAAAGAAAGGGAGAAACCCTTGAAAACACACTTTCCCTGAAAAACACTTTCAGACGTTTGCGAATGCTTCTCAGAGCCGATAAAGGGATCTTCGAATCTAAAACAACAAAATAAAACAACACGAGACACTCGATCGCGAGAAACGCCTAGCGTACACTATACACACGAGAGATAACTCGTAGTTAGGATTTTTCTGACAATACACTACGAACGTGAGTGCTCCAGAGAAGAATGGAGCGAAAATGCGATCGAGTTCGGGATATCGCACAGTTATCGATGTACTTCATCCTATTTAACGCTTACAATAGCAAATCCGTAATGGACAATCCGTTGCGTCAGCTATACTGAATCCGAATCAACGTCAAATCGGTCCCTGGTCAGAATTTTCGTTTTATGAATTTCGAACTTGCTGCCATCGCGAGTAAATCTTCTGTTCAAATTTTCGCATAACGATTACAAGTTCCAATGAATCATTTCAACTTTTGATTTAGGCCCACGACATCGTGGATATTTCCATTAATTTGGAGGCTTCCATACCAAATTGATTGGAACAGAAAGAAGCTTTTATGTCTCGCGGTTTCGCTTGAAAGTTCATCCGGTTTCCAGAAGCTTTTTCCATGTTTTTCAAATTTATTTTTTTCACTCTTCAAACATCTTTCATTTTTCCCAAAAAATTTCATGCGAGCCTGCCATGCGCAAGTCCTAAAAAAAATAAAAGTCAATTTACAACAAAAACTTATTGATTTTAATAAAATAGAGATTATTTATTCATTTATTTATGAAAGATTTCGAGCTTTCGACCAAAACAAAAAAATTACAACGATTTCTTTTTTTGTCATTGATCAGATATAATTATAACGTTTATCCAAAAGTACCAATTGAAAAGGTTGCTCCGAAAGAGTACACGTTCTTTTTTAATATCGTCGTCAAAACGCTTTCCCACCTCCAAATATCATCGTTTCTTCGTTAACTCAATTATAAGGGATTGTATGTCATTGATAGTGACTTATATGATCAGAAAGTTGGAGGAAACGTAAGACGTCGAGGAGAAGAATTTAAGGTGAAGAGAGCAAAGGTGGACAAAGTGCTGGGCTCAGAGGTGAATAGTAGGTCCATGGAGATGCTGGCAGATAGTTGGGAAAGACATTCGAGTGCAGGCGACCACGAGAGAGAGAGAGAGTCTGCAAGAATGGAGTGGATGTAGCTTTTCTATCTGGTTGTGAGAAAAAGGTTTTCTATGTTGGCTGCTCCTGTGGACTATTTGGATTAGAAGCAAAGTGGAACGACATCGAAAAACGTGGAATTCCTGTTATTCTCTCTAATCTGAAAAATTGGATAATTTTGTTAAAATTTAAATAGAAGAAATTTTTTATTTCAACATTTAAAAAATTAGAAATTCCACGTTTTTTCCGGGCCGTTTCGACTCGGTTCTCCTCTTCTTTACATCTTTTATTTATCACTTGAATTTCCTGGATACTTCGAAGACTGTTGCTCAGCCAGTTCGCGCGGCAAGGGCCACTGCATAAAATATTTATGCAGCAGCTTACAATGCCATGGTTCTGTCCACTTTCTCGCAAGCCATGTCTACGAAGACAGTGCATCGGGATTTGGGCATGCAGGCATATGACAAAAAGTTATTATCGAAGTAACAGTTGGTTTCTGACTTTAAAACTTACCTTTGGGATCAATTCCAACCTGGTAGCGTTTTATCCATTGAATCTTGAAAACTTTTCGTGTAGAAACTCGACTTACGTTGGGCAGTTATCGACTCGATTGCACGCGACACTATCAAGCGGCTAACTGGATAGTGGTTAGCTGCACATGTGACGATATCAAATCGAGGCCCTGGTCAGTAAGTCTGTTAATCCGCTGGCCACATCTACTGATCCACTGATCAATAGCTAATCGACCAAATCAGCTCTGGTCTGTGAATTTAGCTTTTTCAACAATTTTTCTTATGATCTCGATGACTATAATTTAACTCTAGAACGGTAACCTTATTTTTTTTTACCTATTCCGGTAACCTGGGGTCATAATTGACCCCAATTTTGAAAAATTCATATCTCCGGTGAAATTTACCGAAAAGCGTTCAACTTGGGCTCATTCTTTTCGTTTTTTAATGCAGGATCACGTGAACCTGCGGCAATTTTGCTTGAAGTCAAAAAATTAGCCAAAAATGCGGTAAAACGATAAAAAACGGGAGAACGACGGCAGGAAAATAAACGATCTTTATATTCGCGAACCAGAATACCATGGAAGAAAGTCGAGAATCTGTGATGAATGAAAAACCACTTTGACTTTTATTTCCATAGAGCAAGGAAACTGATAATTTAATGAAACTGACTGCAGATTTCGAGTTTTTTTTACAGAGTCCTTTGATATTTCGAAAAAAAAAAAAAGTTACACCGTCTTTTGTGACAAATACGAATAAATTTTAACTTTTTTTTTTTTTTCATTGACAATTTGACGTCATCACGAAAAATTGCGCAACAGGATTTTGTTAAATTTCAACACAAACTACTTTTTGTGTTTGACTTTTGAATTTGAATTTGAATTTATTGACTATTAAAAAAAAAATGCACGGCAGGAGGAGCTACCATCCGATCTCGATCCTCAGGCCCGGCTCCTTTTTCACGAATAACTCAATAGACCAAAAACGTGAATTCAGAAATACATTCTATAATAAAAAAAAAAATGATTGGTTAGTCGCTGGCTAGCTATAGATGCAAAGAAACTGTGGAAAATAGTTGTGGCCTCGCGAGAAACTGGACTGCGGCTACCTGCAGCCGCAAGTTGGACAGAACTATGAGAGCCAGAAATAGCGAACTCATTGCGAAGGTTTATCTAGCACCTATCACGTTGGATAAGGAGCAGCAGCTATAGCCACTAGAAGGAAAAACAAGTGTCTGTGGGTTTTTACACGGAGTGTGAATACGATGACAATCTTTTATCATAAAATCGATATCATCGCGCAGTCCGAGCTTCGTTACATTAGCGAAATCATCGAGATGTTGTTTGTGCGATAAAGCCTCGAAAGAGCGGCCCGAATACTTCGGGCTTATTAATCGCCTGTCGGTTCGATCGTTCCGTATCGATTTTAATAATGAGGCAAGAGAGATCGATAGTCTCGCGTATATAAAGTGCGCAAAATATATGCGCCCCATGCCAGTCTGAGGAATTCTCTTCTGGATGG
Source organism: Hyposoter dolosus (assembly GCA_963921915.1). Lineage (NCBI taxonomy): Eukaryota > Metazoa > Arthropoda > Insecta > Hymenoptera > Ichneumonidae > Hyposoter > Hyposoter dolosus. The sequence goes on along the minus strand of OY998138.1, from coordinate 4,531,017 downwards.
TTCAGCGCGAAATTTAAAACACTTGTCCTCCTTCGACATGAGAAAGAAACATTGAAACATTGGAAAGCTGTTTGAATAGCTTCGGGAATGCCAAAAACGATTAAAGTCTCAAACACTCGTAAAAATAACTTTTCACATTAAAAACGACGTCATCTTCATTTTGTGTATGTAATTCTTGCATGCATAAGTGTGAGCGATCGATGGAAGGAAGGGAAAGTTTTAAAGCCACAGACCACTGAGCATGAATAATCAGAATAATCGTTGCATCCCTACAGTCGTAAAAGCAGTTTTTTCAATCGAAGCTCGAAGTGAAAAATTGTTTCGTTTTGGTCTAATTACCTTAAGGAACAAGGGCCCGGAATAGGGAGTCGAAACCACAAGAGACTTTATTTTTTATTTTTTTTTTTTTTATGATGGAGCTTGACAAAAATAATTAAACGAACCGAGAAATACGATCGATTAAATAAACAATACGAGGCACACATTTGTTGAGGCGAAACTGGCGAGAGCTGCTGCAGTGAAATACACCAATGCATAAAGTACTCTACGACTACTGTTGTACACTTAGTACGCAGGACGTAGCACGAAAATAGACGATATGCAGAAGTGAAGGCCAGAACTGAAGAGAACGAAATTACATTCGCTGAAAGCATCGCATTCTACCAGTATGCGTGAGAGTTGGCTGTAGCTATAAATGCTTGTATGTATGTGTGTTAATGCTTGCGTGAAAAGTTACCTGGCAAGAGCGAGTTCAGCTGTGTTAAAGTTCGGGCTGAAGTGGCAGGGGAATAGCTACTTGGAATTGGACACAGCTGGAGCAACACAGGTTGAAGGTATAATACAAATCAGTGGATAGGGTGCGACGGAGCAAGGCTAAGTAGGTACAGTCAATGGATGGTCAGACGCATGGCTGGATCTCTTCGTATTCATTGGTACGATATAAATTTCAATTCTGAGAATTTTCGGGATTGCTGACAGCTTTTCTTCTTCTGTGGAAATTCCTCTTCTTCGCTGAAAGCATCGTTTTTTTGAAATTTTTTCAATAAGTGTACAGGCAGCAAGTGTCGCAATCCAATCAACTGTCTCTCATGCAATGAAGCTTATTTTGTTTCTTATAAATTTCCTCATACTGCCAATCCCTTTTTTTCTCAGCCTCGCTATAACTTTCGTCAATTAAGATCACTCGTATGCTTACTATTTAAATATTTTTCTCTCCGTCATGTGTTCGTCGGCTTTTTCTCACTCATTTTTCTTATGCCAACTATTCCTTTTTATCTCAATTCACGATTTTTCAATTCGGACAATGAAAAAGCTAATTTTTAGATAATTGAAAAATTGATTCGAGAGTGACCTTCTGAGAAAATTGTTACGTATTGAACATTTTTTTCAGAACTTTCACCATTATTGTTTTTACCAATCGAGAGTTTAAAAAATTAATTGGCTCCCGACTTTTGTTTCTTTTGATTGTTTATAACTTTTCGTACCAGCCGATGCGAAGAGTGCCCCAAATGCCAATTTCCCCATCAAGTTGAGTGAAATGTGAGAAACAAATGAGAATTTTCATAATTTTCATCTCAGTATAAAATGCGCCACAGGTCAAGCAACAAAATTCATGCATCGCAACGACTTTCCTTTTCCTCTGATTGATGAAAGTTTAAATTAGTTATATATTGCACGAATCGCGAGGAAAAGTTGGTACATAACTTTTTCTACTGCCATTCGCTCTAAATTAATTCTTGGGGGCCTGGTTATAGTTGCACACGTGTGCCTCTACCTTCTTGCTAATGGAGCATCAATTTGACTTGCAAACATGCGCGCAACGGGACGTTGCTCGTTACGCAATTCTCGCCCTATATGCATAGTCGCGTATATATATATATATATATATATATTTACGAATATAGCTGGTTAGAGTTCGTATAAGTTGTGTGTAGATCCTTGTATCAATCTGCCCCAACAATTCCAGCCGTGCGCGTACACCTTTGCTCCTATAAGGCCTTTGTATAAATCACCTTATTATGCTCAATAACTACGAGCCACCTATTCAATGGAAACTAATATGGGGGTGAGTTTGAAATCAGAAAAATTTATTATGCACAGATGGCAAAGTTTACGACGCTGTAAAGAAGTTTTCCACAGTTTATTGACTCATTTTGAAAGAAGAATTTTACATTTTGAAACAAGTCATCGAGAGGCGAAAAAACTGAGGAAAAAAGAATCATGAAAAATCCACTTTTTGGTTCTGTTGGATATAATGTCGATTTTTAAATATCCACGCGAAGTGACCAAAAAAATGTTGGTAATTATGCAGTTTTTGGTTATTTTTTTGAAAAATGGGGAAATTTTTCATTTATTCATTTTTTATAAACAAAAAATGTCAAAATTACCGAAATTTTCGTTAGTTCATCGAACCAGCTTTTTAAAATATTGTCTTTAGGCCAAAAATTTAATAGTGAATTTAAAAAAAAAAATAAGATCGATATAAAAATGAACTTTACATCGAAATACACTCGCGAATGTTTTTTTAGCATTTTTGGGACTCGAATTAGGTCAGCCTTGCCGTTAGTCTCTTACGAAGCTAGTGGAGATTTTCGATACTTCATTTTAAAGGCTACATGAGGATACGAGAAGGGGCGACTGCAAAAAAGTTGCGTGACTGCTGGGAAATCTAGCCCCAAAGACAAGCCTCGCTGGCTGACTAACACCCGTCGTCACAAACAAATTTTATCCAGAAATTGGTTCAAGCACGAAGGAGTCCTCGTCCTGCCGCAGGCATAACTACTGCTCCGCAATTGTTTGTGGTGTTAAGCACAAAAGTTTGTCGCTTGACTTACTCGAGTTACTCAGATTGCGCATCCCCGTGACGCGGAAAAAGCTTTTTTCTTTTGGATACGCTATTTTACAAAGATTGTATATCACTCCTCGCAAGAACATGTAATCTCGTTTTATGAGATGCTTCCCTGTTCTGTGTCACGTACTTTCTGTATCAGTGAAAAACAGCGACTTGGCTATTTCAAGGGTCCTGCTCCGAGAAATACGAGAAAAAAGCTCGAAGCTTTTTTCTAGCAAGATCGAATAATCCACGTAGAACGAAACATTTTCGATGAAAAAAAAAAATCTTTTAATGGCAGCTTATCGGAAGGTGCCAAAAAATCATAAAAACGATGCGAACACAATTTTATCAAAATTTCACCATCAAATCTTCACTGTTTCAAGGTTTTTATTTTTCTCCATCGTGGACAAAACTTGTGGCCAATGTAATAGCCATATCTCCGTAATCTCCGAGACTCGAGAAATCACAATTTTAGTTGAAACTAACTGATGAAGTTCTCAACACTAACTTCTATGTCAAGAAGTTTTAAAACAAAGGCAAATATGCGGAGAATACAGAAGGATCATCGAGCTTTCGGCGAAGCCGATAATTCGTCTTCTCTTGAGTTTCTCTAAGCCGGATGCGCAGCCCGAACAACTTTGCTATTTCATGGGATCCTGAAACCGGAAGTATGGGTCGTGGCAGGTGTTTCGTTGCGTTGCGAGCGGCCAGCAACCAAGAAACTATCGCAACATAAAAATATTACATACGAAAAGGTGACACTATGAAATTTCGTGTTTCGTGTCACCGCGTTTCTGCGCCTCAGAATTTCCGCCCCGAATACATTACTTCCGGACGTCTTCTCGGTCTCTCCCCCTTGCGATTTTCTTCATCCCCCTTTTTCGTATTTTATATGCAGCGGTCCAGCAGGATGCTGTACGTCCCACAAATCCATCATAAAGGGCAATATGCACATTGAGAAAAGAAATTTGTTGAAATTTGGTGAACGCGCATATGTATTTGAGGTTAACTAAAGTTATTGCCTCAACTACATATGCGCTCACCGCAACATGACTTTTTTTTAAATCAACAAATTTCAATTTGTTTGCTAAAATTTTGTTGAATCAACAAATTTCTTTTCTCAGTGCATCTACAGTTTCGATTTTTTTAAATAAATAAGATTATTAAGAATTTCTCAACCTGATGGCTGCTTCGGTGCTAATCAGATGCTAATTTCCACAATTCCCGATTCTTCGTGAATCGATAATTTCCCCCCCTGCATCGTATGAAGCAAAAGTTCTGTTTTCATTTTGATGTAATTCGAATAATTCTCTTTTTGATTGATGGCGATTGAGGAAATTCATTAAAACAGTTTCTCTCTGGGTCACACGGGCCGATTGTGTTTCCGGTTTACGAAAATGAATATTTAAATTCATACTCGACGGAATTTCGACTGAAAATCTGGATCGAATCCGCAGAAAGTATAAAAATAAATTTTCAATGAAAAAATACCAATTGCGTAGCTTCCGGACATTGATATATATTTATGAATTGGTGAACGTCGCGATATTTACACAGCCGGAGAAAAAACCGAATTCAATTTCCGGTTGAAATGTTTTTCTTTCTGCGCGATAAACATTTCAAGCTGTTTGTTAATTTGATGTTTGTAACTCCGACTGTTGTTAAACGTCGTAACTCGTGACCCATTTTTCGTTACGTGCTGAAAGGATCAACTTTCACCACGGAAGATCCGTTAGGGAGAAAAAAAAATATTTATATAAACTTGAATTATAATACAAACTGTAACGAGACAGCCTGATCTTTTGGGCTAGATTTCTGGGGTGGTAAGAATATCCGAGAGAGCCATGACTGGCGCCACGGTTGCGTGAGGCTCCCACCGTTTCCCCGACTCTTTATTGTTCCCGTCGAACAATTGATCACAAAAACAAAGACTACGAGCAAGTGATCGTGGAAAAACGAGATTTCTCGTAGATAAGCATTGCCCTTGATTTTCCGGCGTGTATAAAAAAGAGGGACGGGTTTATCGTCTGATGAAAATACGACGGAAAGCTTTCCCATTTAATTATGTCGTGGAATATTATTCAAGGATTCAACGTTTCAAAGGATCATGGCAGTATTAAATTTTTCAAAAATCGACTTTTTTTTTTAAGTAGAATTCAATGCTTTAAGGTATTACTATCACAAAACGACTTTATTTAGGATTCTTTTCAAATTTTGTATTAACGTTCTTGGCACCAAAACTAACAGTTTTCTCCAATGAAGAAAAATTTTCTGACGTCTAGAATTTGAGATATTTAATTTCCAATTTGTTTATTTTTCCCATCTAAACGCGTGTTAATTGAAGTCACGATTTGTTAAAAAGTTGCAAGAAAAAAAAACAAAAGAAACGCGACTTCAATTTACACGCGTTTAGATGTGAAAAATAAAAAATTGGAAAATAAATATTTCAAATTCCAAACGTCAGAAAATTTTTCTTCACCCGATGTTTCAACGATGTTTCGCTTTTGAATGGGCTGAATCATTGTCTCAAGAGTTTTTCAAGATTCACCACGCCACAGCGACTGCGTGTTCCTTTTTTTCTCGTAGACGTTTTTTTAAGTTCTGACCGAATCTGGGGTTGTCCAGATCTGGACAGTTTTCTGGTTCGATTTTTGGTGCTGATGCTCTCCGCGCGCATTATGTTCGCTCTCTAGAATAATGAACGTTACCTACAGGATTGTGGGCAACTTTACATCGTGTTGTTCGTTCATAATGTCCGCACCACTTATCGCCTGCGTCGACCACGACCACCACGACCACACCAGTCTCGTTCCACTAGTTGGGCGTGCCCTATCGGCCAAAGTTTCGTCTAACCAAATCGAACCCATTCAGCTTTTCCTACGACACTAATAATGGAGGCTATGTCTGTATAAAAAAAAAATATATATCGACAGAAACGAATGGCGTGAAATTTTGTCTCATACAAAAATCGTATGGACTGTCGTTTATGATAATTCCGAATGAAGAAGACAGGAACTCACGTGGAAAAAGGGTTGTTTGTCAAATTTGAAAAAATTGTGAAGAGAGAAAAATTCTATGACGCGCCAAATTTCATTGGGTCGGCTTGTCCAAATGTCAAAAACGTCACTGCCAGAAAAATCTATTTCTCGTGTCGAGGATTTTCATAAAAGAAAAGAATTTTTACACTAGAACGTAGTTATCGATTTGTTGTATCGTTGTCCTTGTGCTGATGTCGACACTGACTGGATGTCAGTAAGGATAAGCCCCTTAAGGTTACTGAGGGAAATTCCTGTTAGGATGGAATTGTAAATGAGGATTTCTTAAAAAAAATCTGACCACGTGGGAATTTTTTAATCAATTGGTGTGACACTATCAAAAAAATGAAACTCTCCAAAAAATATGGCTTGTCATCCCCCAGCTTTATGTAAATCCTTAAGGCTAAATATTTATATGGAGGATTCTAATTTGAATTTTTTTCTTGTATTTTTTTCAGAGTGCTGATTCGGTTATCGGACAAGGCCATGTAAGCGTTTAATCTCAGTCATTCCTGCAGAATACCAAACGATCTGCAATAGCACAGAAACGTCGCTTTCCCTTTGTTTCCATTTCCCCGGTGTCAATAGAATCTTCTGTATCTTTCGATCTCGTTGTAACCAGAGCTGACAACAAATGCAGCTCTAAATCGATTCACGCCTCAATCACTGGTAAGTAAACACGTTTTTCTATGTCGATTACGATTTGTGTGGGTGGGACAGGATGATTTTTCGTAAACAACGGATTCTGCTTCTGTAGGTTGCATTATTAAGTCTCCGTGGTGACCAGGGGTCAAAATGACCCCAAGCGCAACTTTGAGTTACAATTACTACAACTGCTTCGGGTGCCCGAATTTTTTTTTACACATTGTTTCTTTGCTGATTTTTTTTCGCCATTTTGAAAATTGGATAAAAATTTTTTCTTCGATATTCTCATTCGGAAAGGTTCGATCTAATATCCTGAATTTTTATGTGTCGTCCGGAACGATATTGGCCACGTGGCAAGCGTTTAAACATTGCTGGGGTCATTGGGACCCCGTGTGACCAGCGCGTTATTTCTAGAACGTGTGGTCGTAAAGGATAATCACTATCCGCGAAATTTGATGGAAAAATCCAAACGCTGATGCAAGAAGTCAGGAAGCTTGTCGTTGGGAAGTGCTTGAATCATCCCGCGACTTCTCTATTTCTCTTTGCCCCTTATAACCTGCTGTTTGAACCGTATTGACTGGCTGATAAGCGGATACAAATCCTCAAAGACAAAATTTGATAAACACACGTGAAACGAATATCGAAGGCTTGATGGCCGTGAAATATTTTATGCGATAAATTTGCTACAGTATTGGAGATTCGTGACAGGCTAGGAATCTCCTACGAGGCACTTGTTCGACACCCACTCTGAGAAAAGGGTAATGAGTTTTTTGGAGAGGCTCCCATTTGGTACTTGTCTCCGGGAAGAAGTGGCTCGTCGCTTCGCGGAGCATCTGCACTTATATATTCGGCGAGATGCACGGGATTGGTTACGAGGCATGTGGAGGGAGAGCCCTTCCATCGCTCGCTCCCGATTGTTACGTGCGTAGGTTTTTCCCAATTAGCCGAATTTTTGCCATTTTGACTTTTGTACTTTAATGAATTTCCACTATCGCATGATGTTCGTAACGGAAGCAGGTGAAAATGTTTTATTGGATTTTTTAAAAATTACATTTGTTAAAAAAAAAATGTTTTACAAAAATCGAGTTATCAAATTTTTTAAAAATATGTAAACTCTGAATCTTTCGATATAAACGATCCACGTTCGTTCAACGGGCTTTCTCTGATTATTGGCATTGATGAAAAGTTTGTCGGCTAGTGCGGGAACCTTTGTGAAGTGGACAACGATTATTTACACAATCTTTGACAAAATAATTATTTACCCACGTATCCGGAGACACACACACACACAGACATTCACATTCGCACGTTCGGAATTTGCAAATCTAATTTGAAAAAGTGAATAATTTAATATTTGTGAATCCTTCAAGTTGTTTGTCGTCGTCCAGACTCGTAATGAGGTTGTCACTGTCAGAGATTTCTTTTTCCCGTTCGCGTATTCACGTTAACGAGATCGACCGATTTTCTGCCCCAAAACTCGGGGAATAAGGATTTTTTTTTTTTTTTTTTGCCTCTGGAGGATGAAAGCTCCCGATGACGAAGGATTATACATTGTAAGAACGAATGACGGACAGATGAGAAGTGAAAAAATGTGCTGACGGTGTATAGAAATATGTTTTGCACAATTTTCAACGCCAAGACTTTTTTCTTACAAGGTTGAGAGAATAATTTCGTAATGAGATTGCTCTGGCATGTGAAAATCTTCGTAAAAATTAATTCCAGGCTTGCAGTGCTTTTCTATTAAAAAAAAAAAAAAATCATTCGGAAATATTAAACTTGATCCGCTACTTTCTCCAGTTTGACCTTGAAAAAATGTCCCAGTCCATCTTCCCAGAGCATCTTAACGACTCAACTTTTTCAATTATTACGGTGAATTTATTATGCTTTGACAAAAGGGTCTCGAAACTTGGAAAACCATTCGCGAAAGAATCTCGAGACTTGGGAAGAAATTCATTTTTCCTTTTTGTAATGGAAATTACGTTATTAACAAAGAGCCGAATTATACGTGTTAAAAATAACAGAAAACGCCAACTTTAATTTCTCAAAGTAGCCTCATTAGACAGATAATTAAGCGAGACGTCCATGCCCCCGCGGCGCGACGCCGCAATCGAGTAAAACACCTCGCTGCCTGTTTATTTGCACTGTTCTTTGTGTACTCCCATCTTTGACGACACTCTTTTCGGCTTCTGTGTGCTCTGTCGCTGTAAACAATCGATCGTAGCCTCTACTGCATACAACAAAATGAATCGCACTTTATCGTCACGCGTTGACTGTTGCAACGTGTCAATTGAAAAAAAAAATCGTACAAATTCAATTTATTCAACTGTAAATTCCGTTTGTTCGTAAAAATCAGATTTCACGCTTGGTCGTTGTACGAATACGTTGTGGGATCGATAGTAACGTTTTTTTTCGTGTAAATAACAAATATCAGGCAGTTAATTAATTCACAGTTTAAATCACGAAAAGAGTCAACTAGTTGGTTAGCATTTGGATAAATTTCTAGAAACTTACCGACAGTTTATTGTATTTTTACAAAATACACGAATATCAATAATTTTCCGATTCGAATCGAATAAAAATTGTAGAAGAGAGTCAGGCACAGTGGAACTGACCGCCAAGGCAGTTCGAAAAAAAAGGAATTTTCATTGTTTTTTAATGTCGAAATAAAAAATCTTATCAAAATGATAAAATTCTTGAGATTGGGGAAAATGAAATTTATTTTTTTCTGTTCTGTTCTGCTTGCCGCTTCCCAAGATCCTAGTTTTGCGTTAAATTGTAATGATTTGTATTTTTATTCGCGTATTTTGTAAATCAACGAGTTACGACGTATTCCGAGGAATTTGGTCCTTGACATCGAAATATAAATAATTTCAGAATATTCAGAATTTTATAATTTTGGGAAATTATTGAAGTTGCGAAATGGACAGGGCTCGGAAAGCTGTAGCGAGGAAGCGAGGGGTCAACTTTTTGAAAGCCCCTCGCATCCCAGCAACAGGACGATCCAGAATTACTTTTCACTGAGAAAAGAAATTTCTTGATTCAACAAAGCCAGGGCGAACGAAATCCATTTTGTTCATTTGACAAAACATTTTGTTTGTTTGACAAAATCGCTACATTGACAAAAAAAAAAAAAAAGGTAATGAGGCGCCGAGCGCATATGTAGTTGAGGCAATAACTTGTTTTTTCAAATGAACAAAATGGATTTTGTTCGCCCTGGCTTTGTTGGATTTTTTCTCAGTGTTGAGTTCCGGTGATTATAATCCGCAACGCGTTGTCTGACATAATCCGAGTTGAACTTAATGTCACGCAATTTACACCATTATTTCGGAATGTCCTTCCCATTACACGAGGCAAAAGAATCTCTGGCAGGGAGTAAAACGCAATTATAACTTGCACCTGTAGTTTCAACACACCGCGACGCAATACATTTGTCTAAAGCGCTCTTTGACCTCTGCGACCTACGACTTAATGAGATCGCGGATTTAATAGAAAGCATGGAAGTTGCTGAGCGGATAGTCGGCAAAGAGTTGTCCCTGCTGGGCGAGCTCACAATTGTCGAAAAAAAAGAGAGTGACTATGTGAGCGCAAACGATAATAAACAGAAAATATTTGAAAATTGTTTTTCAATTTTTTTACAATGTCCCAAAACATTTTTCGTGACTTTTCGAAGAAAAGTATCGATTTTTTTTTTCACCACTTCGATATGTGCGTACGTCGTTTACGTCCATATTGAATTCATGTCGCCACTGTTGAGCCCAATCGCCCGTGACCACAGGATTAGTCGATCCAACGAATATTTTGTTGACCCAACAAATTTCTAGTCTCTGTGTGCACAGTGCCAGAAAATGCATGAATCCTTCCTGGTCGATGATGATGGCTCTTTTTTTTGTCACAAGAATCCCACTGGACAGCGCCGTCTCAGCTTCGTCCTTTCCCACACGCGATCAATTCCAAAGGTTCATAGGTATATGGGTATTTATATAAATATTGAGTGGACCCAGACAAAAATTGATGACATGCGTAAACATTTACTGTTATCCCAGCTTATATGAATAGAGAGCCTCTAGAGAATAAGGCTTGAGAAACCTTCTTCTTAGGCTGTTTCTAGAGTGTGAGGAAAAAACTCTAGCTTGACGAATACGGGTCTCAAGACAACGATTCTTTACAGACACTCCACGCTCTCTTTTCTCCAATGAACTTAATATCTCCGATTCATCACTCGAGCACGTTCTGCAATGTGCGATGCTTCAAGTTTCTCTTCATCCCTTACAAAACGAAACAACACACAAGTGAGAAAAAAATAGCTTTATCATTTTTCGCATATTTATGTTTCTCCAACGTTCCACTTACCGCACATTTAACGGCGCAGCAATATATCAGAGAAAAAAATCGATAGATGCGCTTCCTTTACGATTCCCATAGCGTCTTGGCCTCTTCGCATGAATATCCTGATGCCGATAAATCAACATTGGCTCATGGTTCATCAAAGTTTTTTTTAGAGGGTATTCATATCTTTTCTTAAATGGTCCCATAGTCATGGCACTTTTCGCATATTTATCGATATCTCTAGCACACGGAGAGAAAATTATATAAAAAATTACTATGCCAACATAGTTCCCTGGTACCATATCGTCTCTCTGAGAAATTTGAGCAAATACATAATCATTTTTCATCTGAAATTGGACGAAAAATGTCAAAATTTGACAAAAAATGAATTAATGAAAAATTACTATATCTTTGTTAAAATTTCTCAGAGGGACGATATGGTAGCAGGGAACTATGGTGGCTGAGTAATTTTTTATACAATTTTCACTCCGTGCCTCTGAGATTCGACGGGACCTTCCTCATGATATGGAACTGTATCCCCGAATGACGTGATGTACGTCTGGATCCATAAGATTCGTTGTGTAATTTGTAGCTCATCCGAAACAAATGAATACTAACGCGTCGAGTTGCTACCGCGTTTCTCGATAATACATGCCATTGAATAAATGTTCCGAAAAACATTTGCCTCCAGGCTAGCGAGATGGAGAATTCCCGGATTATCTGATTTGAAAAATGTTGAAAACGAGCTCTCTATCTCTCAGAAACGTGGCGCAGATTCAGCCTTTATGTGGTGCTTGCTCTTGTGTGTGTGGGAGCATATGTGTTCTGGTTATCCATGAACCTTTCCTTTATGCCTTCTATCATCGTTATAGAGAGAACTGGGGGTTGGCCCTTCATAGACAAGATCAAATCGTTCCTCACAGGATAAAAAAGCAGAGTCAGATCACGAGACTCCTGGCTATGGAATCATTGCTCGGAGATCCAGAATCCGATCGGGGGAGCTTGGGCAAAAGATAACGTCACGTATCTCGTTGTATAGACACTTATCTCTCTGTCACTTCCGTCACGACCTTCTACTCAACACAAATTCGCAGGTGTGTCCGTCGGAGGATCAGGCGAAACGGTTTGCCGAGGCTTGATATGTTTATCGGATGAAATCCTGAATCATCCACGAGCAAGGCTAACCAAAAACAATGTTGATGGTTGGCATGATTTTTCAAGTCCCAAAGGCAGTTTTCATTGACCTTAGGCCATTGCTGGGCACAGCCCTGTCTACCCGATCGATGGATTTCAATAGCAGAGCGAATGCTCCGCTGATGCTAGTGTTTGCTTTGAGGTAGTACCGTCGGTTTTAGAACTACCGTTCAGAATTTCATAAAATTTGGTACACTGGTAGATTATGATGAGATAAAGATCCAGTCAAATTTTCAAGTGGCTACAGAGAACCAGAAAAAAGATATTCTCTCCAACGGTGCTTTGAGCGCCCGATTTTTTTTGCACATTGCTTCTTTGCTGATTTTTTTTTGCCATTTTGAAAATTGGACAAACATTTTTCCCTCGATATTCTTATTCGGAAAGGTTCAGACTAATGTCCTGAATTTTTATGTGTCGTTCGGAACGACACTGGCACCGTGGCAAGCGTTTCAACATGGCAGGGGTCATTCCGACCCCATGTGACCAGTGCGTTATTTCTAGAACGTGTCATCATGGACGTTTAATTTGTATAATGAGGACCAAGAGGTAAATCTTACCATTGAACTGCAAAATTCATAATTAACAAAGTATTATCATAATTCTAAATAGTGTGAATCGATTGACTCAGAAATTACTGTCCAAAGAAACAGTAAAAATAAAATCTAGCGGAAAAAGTGAACGATAAAAATTGATCATGAAAAGTTGATTATAAAAAAAAATCAAAACGCTGTCAATTAACTGTTATTTCCTTTTTGCATTTCTGAAGTCCCTCGATCGAGCAATTTCTTTCTGCTTAGTGCCCATGAACAGTTTTCTAAATTGTAAAAAAAAAAAATTCATCCAATTCTGACGTCTGCTTTCAAGTGATAGCACGAATCACACGAATCACTGAACTCGTACGATGCGAGTCCAGACACGAGCACATCATATAAACCCCCTTTTTGCTGACCAATTTCAAAGCACCGTCGATGATCAGCCCTCGCAAACGTGTAGGTGGACGGGGTCTTTAATGTCATTTACGATACGGCAATCGCTATAACAACATCTGCCCAACGGACAGGTCTGTGATATCGAGTTTTGCTCGTCAGCTTCCTAACTATACCAGAAATCGTCACAGACATATAGAAAAAAGAATCTCCTGGTAGGATTTATAGCTCAACGAAATTTTAGAAAATGACGTTCGATAAATGAAACCGTTTGATTAATTGTTCGGCTAACATTCATTGTATGGAGTCGAGTCCCGATCCAAGCGAAATAAAATAAATCGAACGACTCGAATGATCGTTCAATCAACCACGAACATACAAAAGCTCGCAACTGCCTGACTTTTTTAAAATTCGCCAATTGATTTGGTCATTGGACACTTTCCCATTTTCCATTTTATCGAGATTTATTGTTTTTTTTTTTTACATTTTTGTACAAAGTTATTTTTTTTTAATTCTAATACGACTCTGCATCATTGGGAAAAAATATACATTTGAAAAATCGATTCAACAGGCTTCAAGTCCATAAATATTAAATTCAAAAAAGTATTAAAAAATTAGCATAAACATAAATATAAATGTGAAATTTTCTCAACGTTGGAGCACGTGAAAGGGCTCCTGTAAACATTCGCAAAAGACAGCACGGGTTTGCCTTAGCGTTCTACGAACTTACGAGTACTTTGAATACATGAGCGAGATGTCGAAAGAAAGTGGGTAATGGGCTGCACCCAAGGGAATGGTCAATCTCGGAGTAATGCATAAAAGAAATTTAAAAATTATTGCAAAAGTTTCTCGATTCACGTATTCACTAAAAACTGTATTTCTGTTTCTTTTTTTTTTCATTTCCTTTTTTGAATTATTCAAAATTTCTCGGACTGGAAATCATTTTACATCCAACTTTGTTCCAACGGGATATTCCATATCCATTTACGATATTATTTGATCGCTCATGCAGACTCGTAAAATCATTGAAAACTATATGTGCAAAAGGGCACGAAACAAATCCACTGGAGTGTACGATTCTCTGATGAAGAGTAATCAACAACAATTTTCTACCTTTGCACAAAAGCTCCATTTTTATCAGGGGGAAATGAAAAGAGACCCTAAAATGCTCAGCCTAGGTGTAAGCTTCCAAAACCGGGTCATTTCTCGAGTGACTCTCAAGACTTAAATGTTAGAGGCGAAAAAATGTGGGGAGCGTATAGTTCATTGCATTTTTCGAAGCTGCGTTCAGGTCACTATGAATATTACTTTGAGCAATATGATTTGAAATATCTAAAAAACTAACGATACTGGGAATGATTCATACCGATTGGTATCGTGACTACAACATCTAAAAAATAAATTTAATTTTTACATTTCTTTACTGGGACAGATTTTCCAATTCAACTATACAAAGAATCGGCTAGACGCGAGATGAAAATCCGGGAGGTTGACTTTCTATGATAATACGAGAGCTGCTGACAAGTTTGGGGAAAATAATCTCCCAAAATTCCGTCAGCTCTTCAATTTTAAATTCGGTCTATCATTTTCTTCGTTTTGTATTCCAATTTTTTTTTTCCTACGACTTTAAAATTTTCATTTGCATGATTATTGTCAACTTGTGTATCCAAAGTGCACGGAGAATGCAGAACCAGAGATTTTACAAAATTGCCAAGCTAGCAGCTTATTTATAATTTTGAAAATTTGACTCCATGGCTCAAAATCTTGAAAACGAAACTCGTAATAAATTGAATTTATTCACTTATTGAGAGAGCGAGAAAAAAATACAAATAAATTTGAGTCATTTGAAGATGCTGACGATGATGTGTTACGAATTTTTAATTCTTGGATCTCGCAGTGTGCTAGTAACTAAAATGTTTAGTTGGATGAGTACGATGGCCAAGAATCCATACCCGTCGATAAACCAACTCAGTCAGGATGAAAACTTTCCTGCAATTGCCATCCTTGGACGTTCCTAGTGAAGGGACGATGGAGATAATGCAATGGGTACTAAATCGACTAAGGCGTGATTCAAAATTGATATGTAAGTCGTCCTGATCCGGATGTAATGGTCCGGACACGGACGGCCACATGAGATCCGTTTCGTGACTTGGTCCTCTTACGGAAATCACGTATATAATCCCAGATTGGCCATTACCGTTCACCGTAACAAAACTGTCCCATTATTTAGTCCCGCGGGAACAGGGAGCAATAAACTTTGACATATTATGGGAATTGTTCGTTAATTTAATGATACAGCATTGCTTGCTATATCGCGCATTAATTCAAGGGCAAAAGCTTCATTTTTCACACGCGTGGGAACCGAGCACGCCTTTATACACGAGGCTGTTTTATTTCGGATTGCTCTTAGGTTCGGTAACAATAAACCAAAAATGAAATACAAAACTTGGCCCGAGGGTCGCAGAACAATTAACACATTTCTGAATGAAACTGAAGGGTCGAAAAGTTTTTGTTCCGAAAATCTGGTTTCCCTGTACGAATAACACGTACGTGCCAATCCGTCCGTTTGAAGGGTGACCGATAATGTCTTTTGGAGTGCTTCGCTTTTGTATACAATTCAACTTGAAATATAAAAGCAATTTGCATTTATTCATTAAAATACTTGTTACAATCATTTCTTCGGTCCTGTCAATTTCGCTGCATAAGTCATTGGCACTCTGAAACCCAATCGATATTAAGGTAGTACTGTCGGTTTTAGAATTACTGTTCAGAATTTAATAAAATTTGGTACAGTTGTAGATTGTGATAAGAAAAGAATCCAGTGAAAATTTCAAGAGGCTACAGAGAACCAGAAAAAAGATATTCGTATTGGTAGATTCATACATTTAACATTGAGTTTTATGATAAATCTCAGTTTTCATTGCATTTTTCAATAAATTCTCATCAATTCTTTGGAGAAATTACAGTTTTAATTGTAAAATATAATTAAATGTATGAATTCAATGTTAAATTCATAAAATTACCAATTTTCTTTTTTCTGGTTCTCTGTAGCTTCTTGAAATTTCGACTGGAACTTTTTCTTATCATAATTTACTACTTTACTAAATTTTATCAAATTCTGAACCATAATTTCTAAAACCCCCCCTGCGACTTGATTTAGAATATTCTCATAATCTCTGCTGAAAAAATTGCAAAGTGACTGATGGGGGCAAAAAAATTGCAATCATTCATTGACGACAGCTTTGGTCGTTGGGAACAGATTGTTGTTGATAATTCCGCTGGATCATGATTTAAAAAATTGAGGATCGACAGAAATCCTTCCACTTTTGGTTTTTGACTCACTTTTAGTCCATTCAATATGTTTTTATTGTATATACCACGCGGAGGATCCGCAGTGAATAAAAAAAGGACACATTTACTTGCAGAAAAAAATAACACATTTTATTGATTGTTTGAAACCGCGTTTTGCTCAGCGCATTCCTATCTCTCGGGTATACCGCACGTAGGATAGATTGTTGTGGCGAACCAGCAGGATAGCGAGACGGGGCTCTCTCGAAAGTGCTTCCCCGAGTCCGCCATCGATTCGAGCAGCAATAGTGTCTTGACTCATTTTGTGGTAACAGGCACCTCCGAGTTCGGAGTCTTCTGGGCTTGCGAATTCACACTTTGATTATTGATCCTTCGCCAAACGGTGTTTATCATTTGTAATCGTTGAAAATGGCTGATGGGCTTTCAGCATGTTATTGGCATTTGTTCGATAGAGCGAGTGAGCCCAGTGGACGATGGTTCGAGTTTCTACATGTCAAAAAATTGAAGAAATTCGAAAAATTCGTTCCAGTCGTTTTACAACAATCCCACGTGGTTCGAATTCCATAAAAATGCATTAATTCCTAAATATTTCTTTGTGACTTCTGATCGTTATTTTGGAAACTACGAACAAAAAAGTTTTCTCGTTCGTTGTTTCCAAAATCATGTTCAAAGCCAAGTGTCTTCCTGATGATACAATATTGACGAAGATTTTTAATTTCGATTGATAGGGCGAACCCAGCGAGTCGTTTTTATAGAAACGAACCGTTTCGCTTTCTTGATTTTTCTCCTATACTCGTCGAACCTCCAAGACTTTCTTTTCGTTTATCCTCGAACTTTCTCCCAGTGTAAACATCACCTTTATACACTTGGCTATCCAATTTCCGAGGACCTTCATGTGTATCGATTCCTTACAGAAGAAAATTCGACCGAAAAAATGAAATTTAATAAAGCTCGAAATTCTTCTCTCGCGAATTTGCAGTGCATCGTGTGTTTGGTTTGCGAATTAAACGTTGCAAGAAGCATTCATAAAACTTGTATGGAGAAAATCAACGTGGATGGTTTTGCTCTCGGCTTTTCATCAAGTCTCGCCGTAACCAACGGGAAATCCTTTAAATTTCGAAATTGTTGCCAATGTTCTCTCTATGCAAATAGGCAACCATAACCCAATCGATTTTAATGAAAATTTCATGCGTTGCTGCGCGGTGGTATTTTCACGTAACTATCATTCAACGTGGTGGCTTTTAAGTTCCGTACAGTTGGGCATATCCATTGAGGCACGAAAGAGTCAAAATACAATCGGTTTTCAGCTCCAATGGAGCGCGTAGTTTCGTGCTCGGTTTTATCATCATGAAAATATAACGAGGACACGCTACATTTGCGTTTGAACGATACAAAATAAAGCGAAATCAAACAAAATTGGTGCAGCGGGCGGGCGCGGTCCAGCGCTGATTCCCGCCGCCACCGATAGATTTTTTCATGTGCTTTTTATCTGCGCGTTCACTGCTTCGGAACTGACTTGAAAAATGCAGGGACAAAGGCGTGCCTTGGTTTGCAATGCCAAAAAACAGGTTACGCTTTTTTTGTTGTGATTTTTCGTCGGCCTGCTATTGATTGTTGGGGCGATCCAGCCTGGTCGTCAATAACAACATCGCAGCAGCCTGTTCAGCGAAATAAGAGTTTCGATGTTTAGCCCTAGGACCTTACACTATGTGTTTTAAAACAAACACTGGGGTCGCCCCAACACTTTCGAATCGATGCAGTTGACTCGCTATTTGTCGTAGAGAGCTTTATTTTTTTTTTAAATTTGATCGTTCGAATTCTGAAAAATAAAATAAAACATTGAGAAAAAGTGTAATATTCATTTTTCACGGTGAAAAATGATATTAAAAAAAATTAGGAACATAATCTCCGAATCTTTCGCTATTTAGTGAGGGTTTGGGGAACCCCTCAGTAGGGTCCTAGGGTTAGTATGTAATTTGGTTAGTTCCACAGACGAAAGGCGAAGGACTTGCCAAATTAGGATGCTCTAGATAAAGGATGTGCGAACCACAACCATAGTTGTTTCGATATTTTCATTTATAGGAGAGCGACAAGCTCCGGTCAGGGGAATCATACCAGAGATAAACGAATAGGCAGGACCTCGGCTGGAAATAATTGAGAAAGACGTGACAAACTCGAACCCGCGAAATTCCTGAGGGATCGCAGGTGAAAATTCCATCCAGCCAATGAAATGGTTTTCGTTTCCCCACTCGATCATTCCGTTTACCGATGAAAAGTTCCGACCGAGTTCATCGAAACTGCAGTCTAAACTGAAAATATTCGGTTGATGATCGATCATTTACTTGAAATTTGCGTAAAATTCAATAAAAACCTATATTTCTTACACGTCGGATGCATCACAATTTTCATGCACCATGAACCGTCAGTGGCAGAATTTCCCATCCATGAAACTTCCTCTCCTGCTTCCCTCAATAATTCCCTTCTGATGTTGCGGGTGCCAGCCGCCAAAGGCCATTGGACTCAAGCTTGCGTGTATAATCGAAAATAAACTTCATTCGACCAAATTAGTTTAATATCGCATTTTGAGTTGGAACATGATTATTAAAACATTTCAGGCAAAATGAGAAAATAATCATTGGACTTTGTACGAAAAGTTGGCCGGAAATAATTACGTACACACAGACACACATCCACAAAAATTTCTCAGAAATATGTGATTCTGTTTTAAAATGATATTTGAGTTATTGAACAAATCACAGCCGCGAACCATCGCCTGCTGTCTTCCTAATTCTGTGCAAACAATTACTAAAGCATTTTTATATTCAGTACTTTATATATTTCGATCAACAGACTCACTCGTGGTCTAATGAATGAGAGAATTTTCTCTCTATATCCAATAATAGTAAAGATTCATTATTTTCATACTAAACGAACAAAACAATTCTCAAGTTGAATCAATTCTTTTTTATCTCGAGGAGGCTTTCCGCAGCATGGGAGTCGGGACGCTGACGATTCGCTGCCACTTTAACTTCGGTAGCGTCGAGAGGATTTATTTAATACAGGAACTCTCAAACCCTCTCACGAATTTGGCGCATCCTCAAAAGAATCCAATGACAGACTAGCTGCAGAGGATTTCTTTGTGGACGCTCGAGTTAGTAATTAAAAAAAAAAAAAAAATGACAGACTCTTTAAAATTCTGTAGCCTGTTTTTTCGTTACTGCGTCCTCATTGACTTATTAATTTAGTTGTGGAAGCTGCGGAGGAAAATTTTAATGTAATAAAGTTCGGTGCTTAAATTTCTTTCAAGAGTAGCCTCGATTTTTCCTCATTTTTAAAATGAAATAATTTGTTGCCTTAGTGGAAAGTTGTGTACAGAGTTGTTGATTTATCAGCGGAAGAGACAAGCGCTTTCATTCTAGTTTGATGGCTCGTCGTTTTCGAGAGGCGTTTCACCAAGTTTTCCATATAACGACGCGTACCTCCCGAGAGATTCACGCGAACATGACTGGCTGTAGATAGAATCACATCGCGTACATCACGTCCCCTCGGAAAAGGTCGATGTGATGAATTAAACTGTGCTGATCTAATTAGGGGAAAGGGGCAGCAGAGCCGCGGGCAGCAATTGAAAACAGAGAGAGTAGAGCGTTAAAAATAATGAAACGAGAATAAAAAGGGAGTGATGCACGGGAGAATGCCTTAATAAAAATAACCTTGCTTGACAATTTCGATGCTCGATCGTTTCATCCCAATTACGGAATCAAAAACGCGATTCTATACTGAGAGAGAGAGAGAGAGAAAGAGACAGAGGGAGAGCCTCTGTCTCTTTTTATCTGATGGCTTTTTTCTTTTCTGCGTATCCCTCAGTCGTTGGTATTTGGTGAACAAGCATCATCAAATGGATATTGTCACAGCGACCGTGAATTACAATTGATGAACTTTATTCCAACGATTTGATCGTTTCGAGTAAACATTTAATTGATTAAACATTATTAAATCATTTATTATTATTATTATTATTATTATTTACAACATTTGTTATTATTATTAAAACGTTATTAAATATTATTAAAGAAACAGTTATTTTTTCAGGCATTATCAACAGTTGCTATCAATTATTTTATTAATTAGAATGACATGTGATTATTATGAAATTTCTCGACTAATATACGACGAGGAAAGCATACATTTAGGAATTTTTTATTGTGCCCTCGCAGAAAGCTGCAGAAAAATCTGATTCGCTTTCGCGAAATGGTGGATTTTTTAGATCCCAAGTATACCTTCCTCGCTCACGACAACGTGTGATGTTCGCTGAAGAAAAAGAGGGAGGAAACGACACCTTGAAATTTAAGAAAGCAGACTGTGTGCAGCCCTTTCTGACAAGCTGGAATTGTCCAGAAATTATAAAACTGCTGACACAGGTTTACTGACCTAGTTCGTACTAGAAAGCACCTGCACCATAAATTGTTCCCAACTCGTATGTATTTATATATATATATACGGGAACACAGAAACTATGACAAGCTCACACCGCTGCTGTAAGACAACGATAGGGATGATAAGTGGTTTCTTTTCGATCGATCTGAGAATGAAATTTACTGCAGGCACTTAATTAAGTCCCAAGAACATTGTGCTTGGCTCCTTTTTACGATCTTCGAGTTAATATTTCAACGTTTTTGGTAATTTACGACGAGCGCATGCGCTGTGATGCGCAACTGTTCTCTCTTTCCGCATCCATTGTTGACTTGTTTATTCTCCAATCTCGTTTAGTTACGACATCCTTCAGCGTAGGCTTCACAAATATTTTCTCTATTGAACAATCGACAGCAGCTATCAATTTTTATACGAAACAATCACTTCGGAGATCGCATCCATTTGTACGATCACACGTTTTTCCTTTTATAATCAGAATTTTAGTAAAAATGTCAATTTCAATTGATTATTTTTGAAATTGTAACAATTCGATCGAACAATCTGCACGAAAAGGCACCGAATTGGTTTTCACCATCAAATGGTAATCTATAACAAAATAAATGAATTTTCATGGAAAATTCATGGAAAAATGGATGGAATACGAAATGATGAAAATAGTCAACCGATTCATCCAAAAATATTTTTCACACTCGGAGCAGGTGACCCGATTCTGCTTGACGTTTCAACGAACGACACTTTCCTTGGGTACAACTCATAGATGCAGGACCCACCATTACAGCACACTGTACACATTGCATGTGAGAATTCAAGCTTTTCACACTGACGAACCTTCTTTCGATCCAGACAGTCAATCCATACTTGTTGAAAGTGCTCTCAAATCTCTTTGGATGTTGCTTCATGGCTCTTGACATAATGCCAGGTACCGAATTCCTGACGAGTATGCACTGTGTCATCTGCAGGAACGAATACCATTAAGATCTTCATATCGACTGGTACATGATTGTCGAATGACACAAACATGATTGCAATCTGATGGTTAGAATTTTTTTAGACCAACATGGAGGAAACTCTAAGAACGATTTTTCCACATGAACTTGCAGATCAAACAATTCCAATGCCCTGATGCCTTGATCCGTAGTCCATGGCAAAATTCCTCGATGTCCATCCATTCGTTTTATCATTATTCCATTTTTTTGCGGTTGTTTATCACGTCGATTTTTTCTAGCCATTTTTATTACGTCGTTGTTCATTTTATCGACTGTCTTGATTCTGGAAATATCCCTAGGAGCTTGTGGCCGATATACACGAAAGTTATCGCGATACCATCCGCAAGATTTTCATCCTAACTGTCAAATTCTAATTGCCTCACCATATAGAGTCAATTTATCTGGCTGTTCATATCGAAACATATACGTGAATGTAGATACGTGTATGAGCAGGCATTGTAGCATATCCAATTGTTCACTCAATTGTTATCGCTGTGTGGGGGGAGGGGGGAGATGATGTTGGCATCTCGGTGATAGATTGTTATCAGCTACTATTGGCAGCCTATTTTCGTATCATAAATGTGACCAAGGACGTGTCCATCAAGTGCAAATCCCTGATGCACTAGCTAGTAAAAACCGTCATGCTTCCTGGCTCCATGGACAGTCGATATCGCTATAACTATCACTCCCAACAGGAACCGGTGACACCACTGCCCTGGAAACTGACATTTTCACCTCAAAATTGAAACAAAAATTGAATGAAACAAAGTTGAAAAACAACTAGTAATAACCTTTTTGGAAAATTGTGTAATTTTACTTTTGGCCACTCGACAAATAATCCCTGAATGTAGGAAATGTTTAGAATTTTGTGAAGACATCGCGGATCCTACTATCGCCAATGCGGCCTTATAGGCGAAGCCATTGCTTTATATTAGGAGCAAAATAATTATCGTAAAGTGACAATATGGCTGTGAAATTTTTGTAGGTGTGCGTTGGAATTTCGTGAGGAAAATTAAAGTGAAACGCTTTCACGTGGGGAAAAGGCAAAAGGGAGCGAGGATACATGTAGCGCTTGCGTGTGAGCCATCTGTGTTAGTCAGCAGCGTGGGAGATGCAGAGTGATTGATTTATTATTGTACCTAAGTAGACTATGGGGACAATCAAGTTCAATTGTAACGTTAAACAAAGTAATATACATCATTATTATGGCATAAGGAGAGAGGAGAGAGAGGGAGCGAGAGAGAGAGAGAGAGAGAAGTTTTCCCTGATCCTTGTCTTCCAGCAAAAAACGAGCTCCAACTTTTTCCATAAAACAAGTAACTCAGTGTGAAAAGTACAATGACGAGGAAAAAATTACATTAAAACGTTCCGAGAAACTTCCTTTTGAATCGACGAATTTTGTTTCAATTTTTAGAACATGGACAATTCGCACGTTCAACATTACTTTCCGTTTTTTTTTTCAAGAAAAAATTGATCCCAACGAAAATACAGATTAAGGTAGGATCGTCAGTTTTAGAATTACCGTTCAGAATTTGATAAAGATTGGTACAGTAGGAGATTATGATGAGAAAAAGATCCAGTCAAATTTTCAAGAGGCTACAGAGCACCAGAAAAAAGATGTTCGCATTGGTAATTTCATGAATTTAACACCGATTTCATACAGTTCATTGTATTTTACAATGAAAACTGATTTCTCCTAAGAATTAATAAGAATTCATTGTGAAATACAATGAAAACTGAGATTTCTCATAAAACTCAATGTTAAATCTATGAAATTACCAATGCGAATATTTTTTTTCTGGTTCTCTGTAGCCTCTTGAAATGTTGACTGGATCCTTTTTAAATCATAATCTATTACTATACCAGATTTTATTAAATTCTGAACACTAATTCTAAAACCGACAGTACTACCTTAAGGGAAGATCGATATCAGGGAATCGCGTTAATAATTCGAAGCGAACTATTTTCTACTTAGACTGATTCCGTACAATTCGAATTTCTTCGTTTTACTTCGAGTTTATTAAATTAAATAATTGCACTTTTTTATGATAAAATTCGAAATCTTCCAGGCTGTTCATTTTTTTGTTGAAGCTACTCGAAGGTTAGTATCCTCGACGAGCCGAGTAGTCGGAAAGCATCTTTAGTAGTTTACATACTTCGTGACCCCGGTCGTCCGTAACTCGCAAGGGTGTGCAAATTTAAGTCGATCTTAGATCGACGACGCCTTCGTACCAGGCGCCCAGTTTGCCTTCACAACTCAAAGGGGAGCTCCAACAAGCAGGTAATGCCGGTCGAGAAAGAAAGAGTTTTTGGTGTGTTTAAAAATAGCGTGACAGTGTGTATCGATTTTGCCATCGAATACCGTGTTAAAACACAGAGACACCCAAAATTTGAATTCGCTCCCTCGGCCCTTTCTCGCCGCTCATAAATTATTCATATCGCAATATCGCAGCTCCATAGTTTACTTTAACTTGTCTAGTCGGAATCTAGTTGTGACAAAATACCGGCTCTTCATTTTTTCTCAATGTTCTTCATGTGACACCAAAATTTATTTAGCTTATGAGTTTCTTGAGAATCACTCCTGATGCAAAAATAAAAATACATGAGCAGTAAGTGCAAAAACAATATCTGCTTGGGCTGCCATTCATAGAAACAGGAAAGTGTCCTCATTCGGTCCTTTGCAACTTTTACGAAAATCTATCCAAGAATTTTTCGATATTTGTCTCCCAGTTTATTTTCTTGCTTCAAATTAATGAAACAGTTGAATCATCGAAAACAAAAGAGAATTTCAATTAAAGCCACGTCATCAGTTCGTTGGAAACTCATCGTTCGTTACGATTGATTTTTACACAATTTTTCGAGCAGCAAGTTGATCGATTATTGGATAAAAGAATTCTGCTAAGAATTCTCGAGTGACGAGCCTGCATAAGGGGTTGTGAGAGTTGGTCTCTGATGTAGAGGATCGCCATGATGCGAAGAAGTGCAAGAAGAGCGTAGAGTCAATATTATCGCCGGAAAGTGTGATCGTAAGCATGCGAAGTGATCCAAGTTCGTAGGAAATGATCAATTATGTTAAGCAATTACGCTCCCGCGTAACTGCTTAACAATCAATAGCTGGCACGTGTTTCGATCAGCTCCCACAGTCTGTATCCGCTAATCCATGCCGCATGAACAACGCACCGGACAAAACTGGCAGATGATGCCAGAATTTCATGAATTTTGAAAAGTCCGCGCAGTTTTGGGGTAACCTGTACTTTTTTATATTCTGCCACGTCAAGTGTCGTCTGATTAAACGATTATCGACGAAAAGCTTGGTTATTCATGTAGAAAATATGAATTGAAAGGTTACCCTTGTTAACTATTAATAGAATCAATCTCCCGGTATAACGATACGTATAAATTTACATACAGAGATGCGTCAATGTATACATGGATGTGTTGTGATGGTAATTATGTGCGAGCACGATCGACACGAAAGCTGTTCGTTCGCCTTCCCATTGATTTTCTTTGATTCCTGCGTTAGTCGTTGAAACCGTTTGACACAAACGGCAAAGACATAGAAACCAAAATTTTGCTCAGCACTGCCGCTCGTCCGGGTCATATTTAGTAGAATGAAGCTTTGCAGATGAAAGATTCTTGAGAATTGTGGCCGAGATAATTGCAATGTTGGGGATGATGTGATTAGGGAAGCCCGTGGCAACGTAATCAAGAGAGCAGACGAACGTACACAACCAGGAACTTAGTTACTGACTGGAAACATAATCCGTTTTAATTATTCTCACAAATTTACTCAAAAGCGATGATTGTTGGAACATCGAGGAAAAAGAATGTGGAGCCCTTGTTTTTATGGTAGATATCGGTTTCGAGGACAGACTGTCCAGGACTGAATCGTCGCTGCGACCGAAATATTAAAACCGAAACGTATTTCGCGGCAATATTCAATTTGCAATTTTTTTTTTTTATAATCGGGAGAGAGATCGTCAAAACGCTCGTCTAGCTCGGAGACTCGTAGGATTGTAACGAACTTGAGAATCACACGCGAGACGGTTAGCTTCCTTCCTCCTCATGATGACGTCCGATTAACGGTAATTGACACATCCGTCTCGCTGTAATCCTTCGCAAGCGTGAGACATTGGAGTTGATACGAAACAATTAGTACCTCTGTACCTAATTACCAAACCCCTGAATCTAATTAGCCGTAGATTTTGGGGACGACCATGATCGATCATCGGGACACGAAGATCTCATAATTCCCCGGAAAACCACACAGACGAATATGGCAATTTATGAAAGCCTCTCGTATAAGAAAAATCGAAAGTTCTCACACCTGATCGTGACGAAGATAATCGTTAAGATCAGTGGAAACGATATTCTACATTCTTTCCCGTTCTTTTCGTATCGATGAATATGACAAACCGAGGAATTAGACGAGACGATGATTACCCAGAGAAAATTCTCGTGCTGCGGAGTACACACGATGAAAAATATTAAATGGACGCGAAGAAATATGAATTCTGAATGTCTGGGTAAATTGGGTGGATGGACCAAAAAGCTTTGCTTCATTTCACAAGAATTCTTGGTAATGGTCTCAGAAAAAAGCTGTCACAATGAATTTTGTTGAGATTCTGTTTCCTGACTTGAAACAATTTTCCAGGGGTTCAAATTTCAAAACAGACTTTCGTAAATTATACATTTTATATATTTGAGTTTAAAAATTGTATTTTGAGAATTGTATTTCGGTCCACGTATTGCCGAATTAAAAAACGTTCGTATTTTAGGGTTTTTGACTCAACGATTTTCTCCTTTGAACACTTTCTTACATGAGACCGTTCATTTTTGAGGTTGAAAATGGGGCTCCTTGTATAGTTGCGGAACCCTCAGCTCTGGTAAGGACGATGTAGCGTGACAAAAAACGCAATACGACGTAGAACAGCGTTTTTGTCTTGCAGCTAATTTTTTTATGGCTTTCAATGGTGAATGTTTGGAATTTAGTCTTGTCAAAGAAAGCAGAGCAATGAAGGAGTGGTATAAGTAAGCCGTTGGGTTGAGGGCTCTACGGATGAACGGGGGAGTTAGGCAGAGGCAAACAGCGAGGGAGCCTAAGACAGATAGAAATAGAGATATTTGTTGACGCAGAAGATTCCGAAGGACCACGGAGGCTGCTCGAGAAGACTGCGGGATCGATGCACGTGGAATTACAACTATTTTGGCTGGTCAGGGACTTAAGTTGATACTTTAATGCTACGCGAAGATTGCATCGTTCCCCTAAACGTTCTATGACGTAACGCCACCACAGGAAGTGAATTGAAGATAAAAATGTGGGATTAACAAAACGGAAAGTATTTGCTTCGAATTATTCAGAGGCAACCATAAACGCATTTTTTGCTTCCTCATAGAGAAAGCTATGTGACGGTGAAACTTTTTTTTTTCCAGTTTTCAATGTCAATATACTTAAAATGTCCCAAAACTTCGAAAAATCATATCTAGGAAAAAGGGTTTTGCACAAATGTCAATCTATACAAGCTGTTCAGTCTCTGAGAATTTTGTTCGAATTGCTAAAAAAGTAAGAATTCTACGGCATTTTGAAATTTTCAAATCGACGCTCTAACTTCCGCAAATTTTAAGATTTAATCCTAATTTTTTTTTTACAAATAGAGTTTCATTATAGAAAGGTTGGTATCGAATTTGGGGAATATCGCGGTTGAACGGTTTAAATTTTATGATTTTTCGAATTTTACGAAAATCTTAGTTTTTTGAAAAATGGTCCAAACGCTCTAATTTTTGCAAATTTTCTAAGATATTGTGTATAAGTCTGTACTTCCTCTTTACTTTCGAGAAAAGTTGTCGAAATTATATAATTTAAATGCAAATACAAAAAACGCCGCAAATGGAAATTTCCAAATTGCTTCCTCAAGATGCTCAAGATGCACGATGCTCAAAGTTTCCTCTATGAGGAAGTCAAAATTAAAAATATAGTTCCTCATCATACAGGAAGATTTGAGCATCGTGCATCTTGAGCATTTTGTTTTATACCGTGGTGGTTTTTTATATGGAATAGTGTCCATAGTGTCCACTTCCTTTTTCTTTTGATTCCATGCAGAGCACACACACACACTTGATGTAGCATTGTTATTCATAAAATCATGGAAGCATTCGAGAAATCAGATTTTTCGTAGTCGATATTCTTCTTGATCGTATTTCTGAGAGTTTCCACCGTTTTTCAATATTGGAATTCCTCGAGCTTCCATCTCCTACAGCGATTTGGAGGAATAGCGGAAGTAACGAGGACACATTGCTGCCAAAATGCTCGAAAGATGTGCAAAGTCTACGTGTCGTCAGTGTGCGCGCGCATCTGTATTCCACGTTGAATCATTGAATAAAAAAACAGACGAAAAAAAACTCCGAGGAGACGATGAGAGGAGCTTGAACAATTCCTGGGTGCTACGTGGTTGCAATATTTTATTCGAAGACGCGATGGCTCAGGGAAGAGATACCGAGCACAAGAAGATCCGAAAAGAATCGGAGGCGAAAAGACTCTGTAGAGGTGAATCTTAGCACCTTGCTCATCCACTCACACCTCTGTAGGTGAAATTTCGAAGGCGGAAGAAACGTCAGGCTCGACCCTGACCCACATCCTTCTACCCCAACAGAAAATCTATATGGATGCCTTTCGTCGCCCAAATATATATCCATTTTCATGTGGAAATATTGTACGTTTTTGTGATGCGAAATAATCCATTGTTTTCGGACTCCAATCATGAAAAATTGATATTTATCTCGAAACAATTTTTTTATATTCACGTGACGACTAAATTCTTTGGCAAAATCTTATCCCGTTATTTAGTGCAGGAAGAAGAATCATTCTCTGGGAAAAGATTTTAATACCTCCGTCTACTAGTTCGATCGTTGATCGTTCAACAACGACAGGGATCTAAACTCATTTGCTAAATGACATTCACGACTCTATTATACTACCGAAGTTCATCGATTGTGCAAATTACTTCAGCGACGCTTGGGTACCTGATAAACTTTGTCTAAAAACAACAGAGACTCATTAGGTCATCCTGTAACCCATGTTGGTTCGCGAAAGAGCGGTTTTTGTGACGAAAGGATGTTCGAAGCTCTCGAGACTCGTGGATAAGGGAGGGAGAGAACTTGGAAACATTTCTGCTACAACTTCCCTTTACTCCTGCTTCGGTCGACTCTAGACTAGCTGAGGGATGTGGATCTCTTGCCAGTGTACGTGCGTGCCAAACGCGATTTGACAACCCGAGTTCCGCACTTGATAATCTCAAAAATGATAAGGACGCAGTCAAACTTTTAAAATACAGCGATGACCAGCAAAAAAACGTCCAACGACGATCCTCTAGGCAATTGAACGATTTCCCATTAATCCCATGGACACAAACGAGAACATACAAATTTACGAAGAGGAAGGATAGTTACGATAAAGTTTATAGATTTTTTATTAATGGAAATGTAATTGTTAAATTTTTAATTACTTTGTCAATAAGTTAGCAAGGGCTTGCATAATTCATAAAATTTTCGACCGAATCTGAAAACGGGAGGGTCTGAAAAGGATGATTTGACGTAAAGTGTCCCATGCAGAGAAATATGTGTTTGGAATCGAATGTTCCGGGAGGTTGCACAACCTCAACAAATTTTGTTTTAACAAGACTGTGCCGTGTCAATCTTGTCGTACACATCATCGTACTCGGTCGTCCGATTTTCCATTCACCGCATCTGTCGCCGTCAGCCATTGATCGGTTGCACGTGCAGCGCATGTAGTTTCGTTATAGTCAAAGAAAAGTGGGACCTTCATTTATCATCGCTCACAATCTGGACACACCTTATTCGTCGTTTACTCATGTAATAACTTGAGAGCTCGCCCAATCAATCTTGGTAATAAACACACGAATGTTCTTGGTTTAAGAACACATTTTAGAGTGGTCCCGACTCTACAGATGGTTATAAACACATTAACCATTTTAACCGTCGCTCATTAAGCCCCCCCTTCTATTTACTCATTCGAATGATCTTCAAAAAGGAGAACGTGCTCAGGCGTTATTTGCATGGGTCTCTTCCTGGACTGTAACGTGGGACGATTCAGTCTATCCCACTTTTTTATACCACGGAATATCCTCTCACACTACTGGAAAAAGTTAAGGGAACAAGAAATTTTCATCAATTTTTTACGAAGACTGTATCTCGGTGAAAAATGGTCATATCGCGATGAGAGAAAAGAATGTTGGAGCTCCAATCTTCTAGGTCTCGGATCGAGGTTACTCATTAATTTTATGAAATACCTCGAGGAAAGGAATTTGCTAGTTTCTTTCACCATTGTCCACTGACTTGGGGATACGAACTAACTAACAACGAAGCATAGATTCAAAAATTCTCTAAATTCTGTAAAACTGGAAAAACAAAATTTACTGAATGAGCTCCAACCAAGGACCTTTGGATCAGTCATAAGTTTTTTTCATTAAACGTTTCACCCACTGTTTGGTATCGTTACGTGTCACAAGTTAGTTATAATTGGGAATAACTTTCGACATTCAATGTGGCACTGCTTTCCACGAAGGGATCTCATTGCGATTGCATCGCATTCACGATGCTGCCAAATCTGTGTTGCGGGCTTTTAAGCTATATATGTGTTTCAACTTTTTTTATGACAGTTAACCGGGTATTCATAGTAATTTACATGCTCGAGTGGATTTAGCTTGGGTCGTTCACAACCCTATCATCTATACCACACGAGACATAGCTCTCTATTATCCTTCATTCACGTTGCCAAAGTAGAGAGTTCAACTGCAGGACGTCGCGCAGTCTTGGTCCATTGGCGACTCAATACGAAGCTCTTGGCTTCTTGCCAAACCCCATTGTCTCTTTGTATCGTTCAGACGGCGTTCAAAAGGCTCTCTGCAACTTCGTGTAAAATATATAATTGCACCTTTGTTTGCTTGCATTTAAGCGAATCGCAAATATTTTTCATGCACAATTTTCACTAATTTTCTCGTTTTTTTTTTAAGTGTGTTTGTGTTGTGTTTGTATGTCATCCTTGTTTGGATTTCTTCGTCTGTTTGCCCAGGGTCGGATTTTGTAATCACCTTTTTTCCTCCGCTGTCATCACTCGAGTTTTCGAACAAGTTTTTCCAGATTGTTTTGGTCACGTTCATTTTCTTTCAGTGATTTCGAAGGTTGTTTTGGCCGGTAAACTTCGGAACACATGAAACGCAAATGTTACAGTGTAGTCATTACGGAAAAGGTTGTTTCTGACTTTTCGCTAGGGCACATTTACTACATGAGGAATATGTACAGTAGAGACATGTGACGTCCATGTCCTCAGCCAGCGTGTAACGAAGGTCCTATTCCTATTTGTGTTCAGGACATTATCAATATACAGAAAATTAAACGAAAGTTCTGGAACATGGAACTCGGTAAATTATGATTGCATTTTTAGCTACATGTTCAGTTTTTGAAATAAAAGTGATCCTGTAATCTTCCCTGTGTGCACAGTTGTCCCTTGGCCTAGGCTCGTGTTTGATGAACGTCCACGATGGCTCTGATGATCCTTGCATGATTAATTAAGTCACAAACCGTTGAACAAACGAACAAATAATCAACAAAACGGACGTTCACATTGACATTACATAGACTGGGGACACGACGTATCAACATTTCGATTTCATGTCAAAAATCATATTCAAGCATGCGAAACTAAAATGTGAAAATCTAAGTATTAGAATAAAAAAGTTTTGTATACTTCAACGAACGATTAGTTAAGAACTTTTTTTTTTGATAGCCGAGCTTCCCTGAACCCATAAGAGCAAATGTAGGGAATAAAAGGTCAGCCATAGGCAAAGAAAAAAGGCAAAAACCCATTACGAAATCGAATAACCGTTGCAGATTACAAAAATACAGTGGTAACTGAAGTAAAAAAAAACAAACAAAAGTAAACATAATGATAATGAGTTTCCAGCGGTGTTATCTGCCTCCATATGGACTGGGTTATCGTTGATCTCAAACTACTTTGAAAATGATGTCCTCCGTGGGTGTCCAGCATTGCACCATTATGCTCTTGAATTTTTCCATTTCCACGCGCAAAAAACCGGCCGATAAAATCGTATGACCAGTATTGGATTTATAATGCGTCCAATGACCTCTTCCGCGATGTCCATCGCGTTTCCGAGCTCATGAAGCTCATGCAAGCTCGGTGAGCATGCAACATAAAAGTTGGCTGTTATTCATTTCAAATATACTAGACTTTATAGTGACCTCTATTAAGAGAATAATAATCTCAGCAAAATATTGTCGCTGGACATTCAGGAATTTCTTCTTTTTTCGAGCTCTACAAATTCTCGTTTACAAGAGTATTTTTTTTTTTTTTATTCTTCGCAACAAACAATTATTGAACACTTCACACTTTCCCATGCTTACCATTGGCTTCCCGTATATTATTTTAGAACGTTTCGATTTTTCATTCTCCAGTCTCGACAACATATTTTTGGAGCTAAAGAATTTTCTCATTTTTTCTACGAATAGGGGGAATTGGTCCTCGTAGATTTCGTTGTTGTTTTTTTTTTTTTTTTGCAACATTCGCCCCTCAAAAATCTTCAAAATCAGCTCATCGAGTTCAAACGCATGACTCTGGCTTTTTTCCCATGCGGGCGTCAAGAGTCTATCAAATGAAAACGAAACGTAAATCGTCATTCAATAATGATACGATGTCACAAAGTACACAGATCGCGTGTTTGACATCGGGGATGGAAAATGCTCTGGAGGATTCCTATCCTGTGTACTCAGACTACGTATTTTAGTTCAGGAG
Organism: Hyposoter dolosus; assembly: GCA_963921915.1. NCBI lineage: Eukaryota > Metazoa > Arthropoda > Insecta > Hymenoptera > Ichneumonidae > Hyposoter > Hyposoter dolosus. The sequence continues at coordinate 4,498,507 of OY998138.1, read as the reverse complement.
CTCTGCCTCGTGTGAAAGGATTTCCTAGACTCTAGTTTCAACTGTAAATAAGCTCGATTTCCAGTTACGTTGAGAAGATCCGTGTGTATTCTTGACGTTAACGCAAAAGAACCTTGTCTCAGATATATCGAGAGATCACTTTGGTTAATTTATGCCAAAAGAAAATAACAAGCTCTGCCATTTGCTTCCTCGCTCCTTCCGAGAAGATCCTGTCTGCTCCTGAATCCTATTTTTTTTTTAGCGCGCGACAATAATGAGATAGAAAATTCAACTAAATTTATTCCTCAAAAAAGCTGCATGTCCTCTGACTCACGATTCGCTCGCCATTTTATGCGCTAAGTGCTCAGCAAATTAATGGACCAGCTGGTGGTCCGTGTCGTCGACATGTGCCTACATTAATCCTTCCAAATGTCCCTCGACATATATATAAATATATATATATATTAATTTACCTTTATTTTGTAACGGTGCTTTGCTGCCCTTGGGAACTTCCAAAACGAGTTTTCGCATCCTGAATAAATCGAAGTCGCTTCGAGACATTATTTGGAGAAGAAAAATGGAATATCTGTTGAAACTTCATTATGCCGGGCCATATTTTCAAGTGGAAACCCTCACGAGAGATTGGTTCATGGTGAAAAATATGAGACAGATCTGCCAGGAATAAATTGTATGAACAAATTTGCACTGCGGATCTTTGATGGCGAAACTAGCGGAGGAGTGAATTTTTCTCTCATTTAGTAAAAATCAGTTCCTTATTAACTTTTTTAATTTTCCACTAATCTCATAACTTTAAAAATTAATTCATTGAATCTTTAGCTGAAAATGTCTAAAAAAAAATATTTAACAAATAGAATTTGGACAGACTGACGAATTCAATAAAAGAAATGGCAACGTTTCATCTCCTCGAGATTTCATGCCGAATGTGCTTCTTCGAGTAATGTTCACGATACGTGGCATATTCGGGATCCTGTTTTTCTTGTTTTTCCGGAAATGTAATAGCTACGGAAGGAATCAATCAGTGGTTGATTGCATTCTAAATTTCACACATTTACGATTCGATCAAATTCTCTCATCCGTTTGCTCATAAGCGCCCCAAAAGTCTTTATTTTGCTTCGTCTTACTTTTCAGAATTTAGCAGTCACACAAATTTGCGAGGAACCATTTTTTTTCGACGTGTATTCTCATTCTTAGTTGATGAACGGATAATGATATTTCAAGTTTTCATTTGAAACGTCTATTTTTAGGTTACGAAGAAAAATCAATACTAGATAACCACGAGCATCGTTTCATTATCGTCATATCACGTAAAGCCCTTCCTCGATCTCTGCATGAAAAATAATCCATTAATGAAACAGGCAAGCGAATTCTAGTGAGTATTCCTAAGGATAACTGCAAAGGAGGTCATCATCAGGTATTTTCATATGTGTCGCAAGAATCCAATCGTAAGAAATTCTGCTCAAGTTTATTCGCGTTTTTTTATTTCTAAAATCGGTTATCCGTATCCGAATGAATGAAGGTCGATGGAAAATTTCAAATGTAACGCTTGGATTTTATTTCAGGACTCCTCAGCGTATCCCCGTCAGTTTCTAATGTTTCCGGGCTACCGGATATGTAACGTCAAAATTTCTCTGCGCTTTATTCATCCCAGACCCCGATATTCTGTGTCACGATCTTTTGACCTCTCGTTCAAGGCTTTCCTTTTTTTTTTTTTCCTAAAATTTATTATTCCCGAGGTCGCTTGTTCACTCACTTCGGTCCATCAATAACCCTACGACCATAGCCAGCCCACCAAAATCTAGTCGTAAAGATTTCTTGCTGAAACATCTTGCGGCTCCTCTTTTCACACGTATATTTCATATTTTTTACGTGTACACAGATCCATATACCACGAGGGATGCCAATAAGAAATCGAGAGCCCGCTGGCTCAAAACGCCACCGCACCAGAAGCTCCTCGAATATTTTTATCCCCAAAGACTTTTCGACTTTTCAATGTGACCGAGATTTTTTTCTTCACCTCGTTGTTTTCTCATATTCAGAACAAAAATCGTCGCTTTTATCGCTCTCGGCTGTTCTCGAATGGTCCGGAATCTTACGTATTCTCATCCCACCTTATACCAAAAATCTATTTTTTTTCCTAAAAAAAGAAATAACCTGGATATCGAAATCGATTTCGGGACGCGGGGCTGGTTAAAGATAGATGGATTCTTATATTTCCGGACTTGCAGTATTTATTGAGAAGTATCATTGAGAATCTTTTTGTGTCTTGCGACAAAGACAAAGAATTACGAATGTTGATGAATAATCACAGTTTCCTGCTATTTGTAATTTAATCGATGGAATACATTTTTTTTTGTGGATACTGATTTTAGGATTGGCTTCATACAATAATTTGTGAAAAGGTAAAAAACTCCAGTAGAAATAAATAATGCAAGATTCATTCCTGTTTTCTATTCAGAGTTTCCTTAGTTTTTTGGAATAATAAATGTGTCAGTATCGAGTTGTTGTTTTTGGTGGGCAGATGATTTGGATTTTGGGAATCTAGAGTCTTCTCATTTGGCGAGTGTAATAATCATAATCGAGCTTAGAGGACAACATTTATTACCAATGGGTTTTCTGACGTTTCCCCACGTTTCTGAAACTCAATTTTTGCTTTTTCTGGCTACGCAATTTTTTTTTATTGCGTGCATCAGTTTTTGTTCCTCGATATTCCATTTTGACTAATTCTCCTTCACAATTTTCGAGGGTTGTTAATTGAGAAGCTTGTGACCTGCGAATCGAATTGAATTTGCGAAATGAATTTGTACATCGATCCGGATGCCAATATTTATTCATATAGATCACGATAAGACGATGTTACAGAATGTTAGTTCTAAGTTGTCAGTTCCTTAAGTATTATCAGCACTTTTTGGTTTTTCCTCTTTTTGCTTCCATGTTTTATTGAGTTTTTCAGGGAAACCGTAAAGTTTGCAGAGTTTTTGTTCCTTTAACGCTACCACCGTTATAATCCCTCCTTTTCTAAACTTTCCGTGAAACCACATTTCCTGCTAAGAATGTTTGAGAATTTCCAGCGTTGATAACCGCCTCGTTTTACTTCAAATTTCCTTTTTTTTTGGGATACCAAATGCTTTTTTTGACGCATTTAATTAACGCGCATAGAATTCACGGACTAAGCGGCTGCATGAAAAGTCTCGCAGAGTCGTTTTTTTTTTACTCTCGTGATAAGTTTGATAGCGTTGCTTACGCTCACGCTTGGATACTTGGAAATTTTCAATTTGCTGGAGCGCAAGTAAGAGATTAATTGAAAGTTATTGGACCTTCGAAACTCCCATCTCATACAAAACATGCGAGAACCTCAAGGAGCTCTAGTAAATCAAAACTTTCGTTCGAATCGTAAAGTGATCGGAATAAAGTGGGACAGTTTTCACCTTAGAACCGTGCAGAATTTATGCTGACTGTGTTTCCATTTCGCTTTCTTCGCCTTGGAAGTTTTGTTGTCGATTGACAATTTTTGAAAAATTGGCCAGCCAAATCCATGAAAAATGTTATCGCCTCGAGATTGAAATGTTGAAGTGAAAATCTCACTTCCAGAGTTGTGGGCTCTTAGAGCCAAGTGGATAATAAAAAACAGAAACTTTTAAAAACTCTTGTTTGTTCTAAATGTTAAAAAATCAATACATACATTTTTTCGTTTTATGGACTGTGTCAATTTTTCAACATTTTCTAGGGGATCAGAGCAATTGAGTGGCTAAGCGGATAATCGCTCTGCCGGGAGAGTCGTATAATCTAGAATCTAGATCGACCTTCACTCGCGCGCTTCCGGCGGGCTGAGTGGATCACTAAATTGTACTTTCAAACCCTTTGAAACCTCGCCCTTTGAAACGACGAAGAGCACACTCTTTTCACACTTTTCGGATTGGATTGGCCAAGTTATTCCTTGAAATATCAATGTCTTTAGCTGATGAGGTCCCCGGAATAAATTATTTTGTACTGCACTTAGTGATTTCCTTAATTCCTTGAATACCATTGTTTTTCAAGATATTCATCAATGTCGTTGTTGATGCATGACTTGTCCCTAACGCAGCGACATTTATTCACTGGAAACGAATTTTGATAAAAAAGCTCATGACTTGGTCCAATAGTTAACCATTTTTTAATGAAATAAAAATTTTTGCGATTTCAACAGTATATTAAGTTTCAAGAAAGCCAGAAAATTTTTTTTTTTTTAAGAGATTTTCGGAGAAATTTACTGTTGAAATGACAAAAATGTTGTTGAAAAATATTCTCGAAATAGTTCAGTTGAACGTATCCGATAAAATATCAACCTTTTGCAACAATTTCAATTTTTTACGTTTTCTGACTATTAATTCCTTCACGAATTGGAATCTTTGTCATTCGTGAGAAGATCGTTGATCACCTTATTCGAAAGAGATCTCTAAAGGACATTCCCTACTACAGGTTGGGTTAGGAATAAAGCTCCGGCTGCAATGTCTCCGGAGAAATCAGCCCTGCCTGAGGCATTTGTATGATCTGTCTTTGTCACTTTGAGGATACAATTAAGCTCATGCCATTTGTATTTTATTCATGTTATTCTACTATTCACCATCTTCAATTTAAATTATCATCTCTGCTCTTCAGTCATTCCTACTAAAGAACCTCCTGAAGCGCGATAGTAAAAATGTATGAGGAGTAGATTCAACCGGTGGAATTTCGATAACTTAATTGACTCATTACTTCAAGATAAAGATCATACGAAAAATAAATAGGGGATCGCGACAATCAGCTACGAGCGTCATGAACAATCGGTGACATGCTTTCGAGCCTTACAGTGTTCTCACATCGTTCTCAGACACGCTTCGTATTCATCCGTTTGTGTGAATTTGCACGTGCTAGCGGGGAACCTTGTAATTTTTTGCCTTTTGCCATAACGAACGCTACTTATGAAATATGAATAAGAAAAAAATAATACACACATCAACAACATATTTATACAGAAAAAAAATAATAAAATTCTCACGATTTGATATTTTACCATTATTTTGTTGATTATCAAAATAAAATGGAATAGTGCACCAGTGACTCGTTGCGGATATAATGGAGGGTTGGAATAACTGGCATGGAGTAAATATTGAGCCATCTCTAGGATTACGATATCTAGAGTTTTATGACTGAAAAAGTAAATATGAAGATTTCCTAACGCAATAAAATCCATCTGCACCGTTCCGGTTTGTTCAAAGAGGGGTGAAAGGCCTTTCATCCTGACCTGTGACCGACATCAAGATGACTAGACGACAAGCAACAATTGAGAATTGGCACCAAAACGATATGTAGTCGCCCATGTCCAACATCGCTATCCGTTGGCACGGGCTCGAGTTCCTCAATTTTCTCTCCTACATTTGATACTTTTTCAAACAAAATTCGTCATAACTGCCGCTCCAAATGTTTCCGTTTATCAAGTCCAATTTTTTTTTTGGCACATGCGAAATTGTTATCTTTTTTTGGAGGTTCCTGTGCTAATGTCCGCGTGGTAATTTTTGTTTTTTTTTTTCACAAGTTCTCTCGGCGTTTAATTAGTGGAGCTTATTGACTTCAATTGCTAAATATATTATTTGATTAAAATTTGGAAGTTTTTTAATTATTTCGATCTGTCAGATTCCGATCTACATTCCGACAGATTTTCTAGTTACAGAAAACTACTGACAAATACGAACATATACGAAAATGGGTAATAGAAAAATAAAAAATCTAAAAAAATGAGAATACAAAAAAACTTGGAAACATTATTCATAATATCGCAGAATATGAGCGATAAAAAGCGATGGAGAGAATGACGAATGTGGATGACGTATGTGCACATCCGAGGTAAAAGTTTTTACGCTCTGACGGCCGAGCTTCTCAGTGTTGCAAACGTTCGTTATTACTTTCATCGTCGACCGTGAGTTGGAGATTCATATAATCCTTATAGGGCAAAACAAAAAGTTGATTTGAACCATCATATCTCCAATACAAAGAAAAGTGTCAGCCAGAAAAAATCCAAATGTGCGTTCTGCGGACAGTATTACGACTCAATTGTTACAGCTATTTAGTCTATTACTCTTGGGATAATTCCGATAATTGTCTGTTCTCAATTGATGCCAAAACAATCTTCATTTCTTGACTCTACGATAACTTGACTCTACGTCGCTACATGCTCGTTCTTCCTATTCATACAAACACGCGCTTCAGCGGATTTCGATTGTCGGATCTTTTTTGCAACAATTCCGAACAGATATTAGTAGCCTAGCGTTTTTGTAATTAACACGAATTCGGGAGGCATATAGTGCGTCAAACCAGAGCGATGGCGAAGTTGTGATCGCTTCGGCGGCGCCAGAACGTAAAAGATCGAGAATCGTCCAGGATTAATTTCTTTGCAACGATCGATAAGCGTGCGAGAGCAATGGTGATCGTTGAATTTGTAGAAAACGGTTTCGTGACCCGGATAGTATTTCAACGCGCAGATTTCTAAATGCAGTCTTTAGAGAGTCGCGTGTGTAGTTTGTACATTCAATAAGTATTGTAATTATCAGAGTCCGCGTGTGTGCGTGCCACCTGCTCGGAATCGGGGAAATCTATTCACATGCTGAAATTATCCATATATGTATTTCATTCTCTCGAGCTTGCAGAAATATGTGATTGTGAGCGTCCAGGAGAGTCAACAAAGTGAGAGGCGATAGAAGGGATCCCGATGGAGACAAATAGCTCCCTCGACATCATTATAAGTCAAATTTACACTCGAGGTCGTCTCCTCAGTCAATACTCTGTCCTTAACCCCTCATGTAGCTTAACCCTCCTTGCACTCATCCTTCTCGCCCTATTGGTTGCCTCGTGCGGATCATGCTGTTGTTAGTGTTCTGATCGGAATTCCAATTTCTAAGAACAATGTTGTTATCTCTCATGACCACCTTCAGCTCTTGAGGGTTTCTTTTCGTGCTTCTTTTTTCCTGAGATAATGCATTTCATTCATAGACGCACTGGCTATATTCTGGTCTGTAAATATAAGCAATTTATTTTTCGCTCTTGAAATTCCACTCGTCGTTTAGACTTTTAGTAGATGCTGGACAAGATGCAATAACGTTTTGAAGTTTGACCTCACGCTCCGGCTGCAGAATTCCCTCAGACTTGGTTCAGTTGTTCTTTGGTAGAAGAAAATGCTCTTTATCACGGGAGAGTTGCGCTTTTTCTTCTGGATGCTAGATCCGAAACACTAGGACTGTGGGAAATGCCAATGGGGAAATACTTGGAACGAACTTGATAGGGGAAATGTTCGAAATCGAGTTCGAATTGCTTGGGAGAGGAAAGATCACTGTTTGGGGTTGGGATGATTTTGGAATGCCGTTGAGAATACGATTGGTCTGGGGATTTCATGCGGTGACGTGTTTCGCTTGACCTTCAACATTTCTTATGAAAAGTGGTGTGACAATGGCAGGGACTCTTCGATGTTAAGCGTCAGTTTTTGAAGGTTTTTGACGAATGCGATAGATGCTACGAATACTCGGATCAGAGCGAAACGGCCAAATTCTTCAATTAACGGAATGAGGCCCAAAAAGGGAAGAAATTATGAAAATGATGAGAGGATCAATCTTCCCAACGCGTATAGGTTCTGCGTAGTCGCTGGCACCACAAGCGCCGACGGGGTTAGGATTGAACATTCGCAACGTTCCGGCGTGTACGCGGATTTGGAAAAAGCTTATCTAGCATCACTTAGAAAGTGGAACATTGGAGAATGAGTTCTTTCAGACGTCTGCATTCCTGGAGGGCTGTATGCATATCAATGAAGAAGACGAGCTTAATGTTTGAGGTACCCGGTCAGCCTCGAAAGCTCCTGTGAAATATTCATAAGCTGTGATTACAGAGAACCATACTGAATCAATGCTAACTCGTCCCCACAGCGAGACAAGGCTCCGTATCAATGAACGGCAGAAAAATTCATCATGAGCAAAGAAATAAAATCTGAAGGCTGAGTCGTTAATTCCCAACGAAACATTCATACTTTATTGTTACCGTTTGTTGAAGATGTCATGTGTACAGTCCGCCAGTCCAGTCGTTTGAGATGAATTCTTGAATTCGCTCTGCATAATTGCTAAAAGTTCGCAATAATTTATTGTCCCATCATGAAGGAACTTGCAAAATTCAGGCAAAAAAGTGAACAAATAATGTTTTTCTGTCGCCATAATCTCGTATGCACTACCGTTTTAGATATGGAAACGCGAGATGAAATTTACATGAGTACTAGAAGTTAGACTGCCCTGCCAAATAATCGATACTTCGATGGAGGAAACAGCATATTGGAGGAAACATATTCATCGTTGCTTGGTGTTAGAGAAATTTCACCAAGATGTGATTGAAACTGCCGGAATGGAAGGATTGCGACGAGGTGGAAAGAAACGATGGCTGACACGTGGTCGTTTTATTCATGTTTTTTATTTTGGGAATAACATTAAGTACCGTGTAACGAGGATGCGGGCTCCCTGGCATTGAGAGAGCGTGGATGATGATAAATCCAGGTGAGTATGTCTGCTGTTTCCATTAGCAGATTGGGTCCAATATACTTGAGATTATCCATTGAGTGTCCTGATGTTGTTTGGTTCGGACCCTTGAACACCAAACGTAGCTTGCTCGTCGTACTATCAGGTTTGAGTACGCCGTGATGAGACAGATAATACGCCGGCTGAATCCGAGTTGACGACCGGCCGAGTGGGACCCTCAACCCTCCAGAAATTTTTGAGGCATCTGGTGCCAAGGTCATCCCGTCAACCACTGTGTCGACAATGGACTCACCGTGTTGAGGTGACGCTGATAAGTTTCCTGAGACACGTGTCATGTGACCAAATTCTTCGTACTCTTTCATAATTGAGGTGGAGAATAAATTGAGTTGGCTGTTCCTTGGAAGCGTCTTGAGCATCCGTTGGAGACAGTAATGAGCTGTGGCGCTTATGTTCCCCAATAATCGTGATAATCTTGATAACCGTTTGAGAGGGATTCGTACAATTCATCGTCCGGTGGCATCACGTGTGCGAGTCGCTCGAAAGTGATTTTTGCACGCTTGACCTTCGGCTGTACGCGCGCCTGTTTCGTTTGATGGCAGCTCCTCTTGGACCCAACATTTGGTGGGGAAAGTTGGTAAATCGGTTCGGACTCGCTCGTTGATGTGGTTAGCGCTTGCGTGCCTCCATGGCTCCCTGTGTCATGAAGCATAGTGTGATGGTGGCTACCACAGCGCTTACAGACCTTCGTCGATCGACAGGCCTTGGCGCTGTGGCGGCCAAGGCAGTTGAAACAAAGTCTGTTGTCCACAACCACTTGACGTTTAGTGGCACCGTCCAGAGTGCGAAACTTGGGACACAACACGATGTAGTGGTTTGACTCGCAGTAGTCGCAATGATAATCTCGTGTTAACTGCTCCTGGCTTTGACTCGATGAGGTCGACGTTGAGGCTTGGGGTGCCGTTACCAATTTCCTTGAGGTTCGCGTATGCGAGGTCGACTGTTGAGTGCTGGTTGTCGATGATTCGGTGCGCTCCATGGCGCGAGCGCGCGAGTTCACGAAGACTTCAAGTTCCTGGAACTGCGGGTATTCAGATGAGGAGCCAAGAGATGTTTCCCATGCCTTCCGCGTCAAGGGATCGAGATTCCGCGATACGTGGTGAATCAAGAGGTAGTCACCGAGGTTCTCGGGTACCACCAACGACCTGAGTGCTTCGCGTGTCTCTGACACAGTGGAGATAAGGGCTGTGAGTCCTTTGGCCGATTTCACCGTGAGTGGTGTCAAGTAACTCAGCTTATCCAGTTGCGCTTGAATAAGTAGGCGTTTGTTTTCGTAGCGAGTGAACAATGATTCCCAAGACGGCTGAAGAGAGGTGCCGACCAGAGGGAATTCAGAGATCAGTTGAGCTGGAGTGCCTTCCACGCAGCCTCGTAGGTAGTGCAAACGCTCGACGTTTGAGAGACGCTCGTTCTCAAGGATGAGACTGGTAAACATCTGTCTGAAGGTTGGCCATTCTGCGTAATCACCACTGAATTTTGGCAGTAAAATGTCTGGTAATTCTGACTTGACGTGGAAGTCTGCCGATGATGAGTGCGCCAATGGAGCTGGAGCACTGAGTGCTCTTTTCGCTTTGTTCAGTGCGAGCTTTGTCAGGCGGTACAATTTTACCTCTTGCTGATGAAAACCGTCGGTAAAGTATTCGTGGTCCAAAAACTCTGCCGGCCAATTGAGTTCGAAGTACGAATGAGTTGTAGCAAAGTCTCGGTGAAGCTCTTCTATTTGTTCCAGGTCGGTTTCCACGTCAGTGAGTGAAAGCATTGAGATGTCCTCAGGTATTGAAGTTGCGATGTTGTTCATGCAACTGATGCGTGTCAGTTGAGTTTGATACTTGATGCAAAGTTCAGTTGGAAGTCGTAACGGTGAGTTTTTTCGCAGCGATTGGCCTCCTCCGGTCGCGCTTGTGGACGCATTTCCATTTTCGTGTGAGACGGTGAGTGTTGCCAGCACTTGAGCGGTGTCACGCTCTTTGCTGGATGGCTCGAGGGTGATTTTGGGCTCCGTTGATTGGGGTGTTGATTCATTCGACTCGATGGATTCGGGTGTGGTTCGACCAGAAAAGCCTTGAGACATGATTTTGTGCAGAAAGTCACTAGAGAACATAAAAAGAAAAATAAGGTTACAGAGGTATCAGAGTGAGCGTTCGAATAAGTGTCACGTGGAGTTCCCAATGGACAGGGAGGGCACTGACGTGATGAGAGACGACACACAAATCCGAAAAATACTGTAGAGTGAGTTCAGATGCGTTGATTGACACCAAAAACCCGCGAAATCACAGTTATTGGCACCTTTCTCGAAGATGAGACAGTGATTGGCCACTTTCACGCTCTCGTGTGACACTGATTGGCACCTTAAAGACGGTGTCCGCGGACTATTAGGCGCTTTAGGGGACTAGTTCACACAATGATTGGCACTTGTTCGTATTTATTCGCATTAACACACGCGCACGTTTATTTTTTTTTGTCGCAATCCGGCTCGAAGGAGGAAATGTTTGAGAAATTGCACGAAAATGTGATTGAAACTGCTGAGACGGAAAGATTGCGACGAGATGGAAACAAAAGATGGCTGACACGTGGTCGTTTTGTTAACACTAATAAATGACAGTCTTTATTTTCGATTATGAATGTTCATTGAATGTGTCACGACGTATGAGCCCGATGGCTAGAGTTTTAACTGGATTAATTACACACTGTGGCCCGAGTTGCCTGGCGAGAAGCACGCGGTTTGGCACGACCACGAGATGAGAATCTGTTTGAAAAATGAAGATGCATCTGTTTTCAATCTTCTGCAGATTGTCGTCCGTGTGAACAATGACAACAAGGACTGATAGAAAATTACGAATTACGTGATAGAAAACAAGAAGCCACAGAACGACGTTATACTTGGCACCGCGAACTGAACGACAATGGCCGCCCTCGACCGTTTGCCGGCACGAGGCTTTCGTTCTCGTTGCCGTGCAGTGTGCACGCGGCCCCGTGGCGTGAAGAGAGCGCCCAGGCGATGCTGCCGCCGGCCGGGTAATCAGGGAAGCTCGCTCCGCTGTGAGGCAAAGCGGACTTTCAAACACCTAGGATTTTCGAATTTTTTCTTTTTATTTCTTCTGGGCCTGTGACGTTCTTTTGCACTGAGCACGGGTGCATAATATGTGGAAAATTTTCCTCATGTTCTTTTCCACGGAAACCCCAAACTCGATGGTAATCAGATTCAAGCATTGTATCTATTTGGAACTTATGAATCAAATGATTTTTTGTTCATTTCCTCCCCTTTTACTTTCAAAATACAATTTTCAGGAATTGCGGCGTAAGTACGAAATGATGGGGTTGCGATGAATTCATTAAGAATCTTTCGATCGTTTCCTGCTATCATGCAGTGTCTGTAAAATATCGTAGTCTCTTAATCGAAGAGTCCGTGTGAGGGTAGAAAGAAGTCTCGACCGAACTAAAACAAGCCGTGTCTAAAATATTAAACTCAAAAGTCGCGAGGCAAGAATACCGAAACTTTTTTTGTGACCCCTTAACATGTTCGGTAAGCCCAGCAATTACAGGAAAAGCAGAGGATTTGAAAGTATACAACGGAGTTGTGTCGCAAGGACACAACTCCGTTTATTTGTCTTGCTTAACCAGCGAGCATTAACGATCGAAGCCCAGAAAGGCTTTTGTTCCCTAATATGTTTCAACTGTTACTGAGGGTATAAATTCTTAATCAACAAGGTGTAGTGGCTATCCAAAAAGTACTAAAATTTTTACTGAAGGGTGGAATCTTGAGTTAATACGGGACGACACTTTCCTTTTTAATACCAAGCCACTGTCGCGTCTCTAAATATTGTCGTACGATTTTTCATCAACCAAAATGTCATAAAGTAATATAATTTTTATTAAAACTATATTCCATAGAAACTTCGATCTCTCTATTCGTAACTTTAAATTTCATTTCTTGTGCGGCTACTAATACAGACAGGCAAGGTATCTCGAAGTCCACCAGCCAACGTCCAACACAGTTTGAGGCGTAAATCTATATACTACTCTGTGTATATACATTCCGCTGGTCTATGAAAAGAGGCGTTTGCCACTTGGAGCTTTATATACGAAACTTTTTCTTCACGCCTCCCCGGACGTAACGGTCCCCAAACTTGCACGCAAACTCTCTGACCGTTTAGGCATTTGGTGCCTCAGAAAGTTCGTGTAATAGCGAAGTTTACAAATAATGAGCCTGTCAATCTTTTTTTTTTCTACCCAATACTTTCTCGTTAAATCGCAAGACGTTAGGAAAAGTCTGAAAAAATTTACATTATGTGGACCTTCAGACTTAAATTCTTTGGCCAACAATTCCAAAAATACTTTCTACAATAGATTTTATGGAATATTTCTAAAAGCAGCGTAATTCTTGTTTTAGTGAATCAAATTTTCACTGTATCGATGAGTCGACAAATATACGGTTCTTTAAGACAAACCGCGCGCGAATGTGTAAGGTGCCAAACAAGGGGAAGCAAAGTACACATTATAACTAAGTTTTCTCTCCGATAAAATCGAGGTCTTATTTGTTATGAGGTATACCTTTGTGAAAGGTGGTAGCCTCACGGAAAACGATCAATATTGTTAAAGGAGATATGCACCACTTGTACAACATCTACCGACGATAGGTAAGTTGAATAGGTAGACATACAAGGCACTTCCTCGCGCTTAAGGCTGAAGTGTTCACGGTTACGAGGCGTGACCGAAGCATGACTTCTACACTATATTCTCTGGGATATAACATCGCATTTTATAAACGAGCGATGTATAGGCAAGAACAAGATGAGTGGAGTCTTACTCTTCTCAACGTGTACTCACTTTGAAGCCCTCTCTGGGTGACTCTTGCTTTGCTACAAAAACTCTAGAACCACACAAATACTTCCTGATCGTGACTTGTACCCCTGTGGCAAACACGATCAACGAAGCTACTCAAAAAGAGATCAAATTGATAGATAAAATATTTATAAAATTCATAATAATCAGCAATGATTGGCGTATCACACTATTTCTGCAACAACGTAATAGATCAATAATGTATTTTACAGAGTCTTCTTTAACAATTCAATTATTTTGGGTTCCAGTCTTTCCGGGCCGAGGGTGACGTTTGTTAGAAAAATTTAATGTTGCCCAAAATTGATGAGCACGGTTCTTCGCCATAATTTGATGCGGCTGTGATAATATTGATTGAAGTATCAGCATGACAAAGAGGAAGAAATGAAATCATATCAAAATAACAATAGAAAATGCTGCCTAATGATGTTCACCTTGAAGGTCCTCGGCAAAGGAAACGCTGCTGCTGGCTCAAGTGACAGACAGACCCTTTGTGTACTGTCCTTACCGTTGGTTATAATTCCCATTAATATTTTGTTTATTCGAATTCAGAGATATAAACATTAATCAAGTTCGTTGTGTATATTAGATCCGTAAATGTTGGAAAAATTCGAGTAAAAACGATGCCTCGGAAGAAATTTAAAAAAATTGACACGGAAAAACGGTGAACTCCAAAGAAAATTTCAAGAAGCTTAGTTTATGGAACTTTCATAAACTCTCAATTGCAAAGACAGTTCTGAATGAGGTTTTGAACTAAGAGTACAATGTGAAAACAAATTCAGTAGGAAACTACTAGTGTCTAAAAAAAAAAAAAAACAGATTATAAACTACAAATGTCCAAACGTGTTCGGAAAAGCAAGAATCTCTTGACCGTGGCATAGAATACTGGAAAACAAAATGCCAAGACAATGCATCGCTACGAAAAGTCGAAAAAATTTCATTTGTTCATTTTCTGAATTCAAGTTTAATAGTCAATAATAATTTATGAGACAAGATTTTGGTGTTTTCGTAACATTCAAACTTAACTCTCAATTTTGATAATTTCTTTCGCAACGTCAAACGGTCATAAGGTGCTTGAGTGGTTTTTCAATATTGAACAGTAAAGCATTAAAGTGTTTGGTTATTCAACATGCAGAATTATTACTGCTAAGGAAGGGGTTTCGTTGAAAATTATAGGATTACTTCTACGGCAACCTTTACTGCGCAGCTGTATGATCGCATGGAATACTTGATCGATTTAATCGAAAAATGGACTTGGCTTAATGATTTCATAAGAGATTACATGGTTAATAATAAATGAGTATTGACACGGAGTTCCTAATGAATAGTGGAACTTATCAAACGAGCCTAAAATGGGAGAATAGAAAAGAATGGTTCAATTAATCGAACAACAATGATCAAATTTTTGTCCATAACTTTATTTGATTTCAATATTTACAAAAATAACTCAAATTCGTGCATCAGCTTTCTTGAGTCCATTTTATAAATAAATAAAATAATGAAATAAAAAAATTAATAAATTTTATTAAAAAAAAGAGCCACTCGCAGTCATTCGAAGAAAACTTCGAATGACTGCGATCCTACAGCTTTGGGGTTCGATTTTTAAAGCTCTTCCGGTAACCATCGCACAGCTTTGGACAATAATTCTTGATTCTGACGTGTTTCAAGCCATTCATTATTCCTTTATTATCATTCATTGATGCTTGACCCTTTTGTAAATTGTGTCAGTATACCGATCCCGAGCGAATCGATGTTTTTCACGTACAAGGAAATTACTCCAACCTACCGTTGACCCCCGTTTGCCTCAGGTATGTCTCAATCATTATTTCCATTGATGTGGCATTTACGCCTCCAGAGGGGACAAAAGGTCGGAACAAAAAGCAATTTACTGGAGCGATTAGACGACAATTCCTCGTTATTCAGAACATTCATTTTAATAACTGTCCCTAATTGCCAAAAACCTTCTAAAAGAATAGGTTTCCGGATAATTTTAAGGAACACGATAACAATTATCTATCAATGTGTATCATCGGTGAAGATCGACATTATCAAGTAGAAGCAGGCAAAATTGTTCACCTCTGTTCATCTTTCCCGAAGTTACAAAAATGTGAATAGACAAAAAATATCCTTGAAGAATCGACGAGGCTCTTTTAGAATATGTATAGCAACTCATACAATTTACATCCCAATGAGAATGAATGATCTGAAGCTACAGATTTCACGTGGGATGCCCGATATATTCTAGGATCGTACTACCCTTGGTACGGGAACGAATCTCAAAGGTTCCTGAAATCACTCGTTGTCGATCGAAGTTAACAAGTCGTGAATAAATATTCTTCACTCACAATCAGTTCAAAATAGATCTTTCTGATAAAAAAATGAGAATTCAGACCAAAGGCACTTGCAATGACTCGATTTGCTTATTTATGTAGGACTTTTCTTTATCTTTTTCCGGAGGAAGGCAGCAGAAGAGGTGATCCCTTACATTGGATAAAGAGACGCCTAGATCATAAAACTTTTTCCGATGTGTATGAATATGGAGATATACATTTGTGTATAAATGTAGATAGGGATATTTTTACTCACCCATTCTTTCATTTAGGCGCTGATCGATATTAAACATCGCTAGGAGCAAACTCTAGAATTCAAACGTATCAAAAGACTCTTTTTAATCCTTTGATCTTCCCATCGCTATAAACAATTATCTAAAAGGCGAAAACAACCAATAGGCACCTGATTTTTTTTCTTGATGCTATCGTCCAAAAACATGCGAAAAAAATCTGCTGTTTGAAGTGCCTTACCAGAATTATCCTCCAAGTTTTGAAAGTTGAACTTTTCATTCTGCGGATCTGGAATATTGAGAATTAAATTCGTCGAGCTTAAGAGTAGCTGATTTTTCTTTTTTACTGGAAGAACGAATGGGGATTCCTCTTCAAACATCCTAATTAGTAAACACGACCTTTTTCATTCTGTGGAAGGGTGATCATCATTTCGGTTCTTGCCCACAAGAGCTTGAAGAACATTTTCGAGATCCCCTCTCGAGCTCAAATAATTATTATGTCTTTCCGAGGAGGTTTAGCGAATCCACCGAAATTTCGTTCCGCTCCGGAACCTGAGCGGCCTTAAACATATTCTTCCTCGCACTTTTCGCAGAAGGAAATGAACATATTTTTTTCTATGGCTTTCCGGTGATGTGGCAGTTAATTAATTAATTAGGCTTCATCTCGTAGCCTTCAACACTTTCACCACCGTACGTACCACGTTTATATTTATATTGTAATAATGGCCTTTGGCTTAGTAACTACCTCCCGAGGTCGTTAACATTTACAGAACGTACTCTCAGTTCGTTAGAGACGGAAGGCTTTATATTATTATCATTACGTAGGATTTCGAGAGATATTTATAATTCCGGGTGAAACAGCATTTTTTATTTTCTCTTCTATCCATATTTCTCGTAGCTGCAGTGAATCTCTAGCGAGTCGTCTCCGTTAAAATATATGTTTGCGTTTCCATGATTTGCTGCTGCATTCCATTAAGTATCTCCCATGCTACGACATTATGAAAATTTATGAATTGCGAGGATCGACTAGTCTACAGCAAGGAGTAAAGAAATCTTGACAAGCTCAACTCCATCAACTGCTCGAGAGTCACTGGGTGCTGTTTTATTATAATAATCAATATTTTCATCGTCTAAAGCGAAGCGAAGGGTTTGGCGAGTGGGGCTATGAAGTGGCCACGAGGAATTCATTAGCATTCATTAAACGAGGAACGATGTCGTAGAGGCGGGTAGGGTAGTGATTTCCTAGAGGATATTTCGTGTCGAATTGATCAGATACTCATTTGGGGTTGTGTGCAGTTTTTTGTAGGATATAAAATAGAGTTTTAAATGATATTTCGATATGGAGATTCATTGTTATGCTAATTGGAAAAAATTCGAGTTGACGTCACTCTGACCTACGAATACCAGTTTTTTTTTCTGTGTTTGTTGATTTCGAATCGAGACTTCATATCCTCAACGCGAATTGCGATTTCCCGACGGGCATTCAACAGAGCGAGCCCAGTAAAGTGCTCTCTTTTCATACTCGTCGAAAACTATCTCACAAGGCATTAGCGAGTCGAAAATGATTGTTCTGCCGCAGTTGCACTAGCAAAAAGTAGTGCCAGTATTTAAAGCAATATTTTGAGCTGGTGACATAAAACCGAATCGCATGTATTAATTATCTGCGGGGGTGAGTTGTGAATTGTGCGACTAGCTTGGGCGTTTCCACTTGGTAATTCAAAACTCAAACTCCCACATAATCTCTGGTATTTGTGGGAGGTTAAAAAGCTTATCAAACGTATTAGCTGCCTCGCGCGAGCTACTTGGTCGATATCTATGTTTTCTCCTTTAAATCGTTATCCAGCAGCTGAGCTGGCGGATTTTTTTTGTTTCTGAAGTATTGAAAAAGCTCGTGAATGAAGCAGTCAGGCAAAAGCAGTCTTCTGGTTATTAACTTACACATAAATCTTGTTCAGATCGCCCAAGATATGAAAGGGATGTGATTATGAAATCAGCACTTCCTAAAGCTTGCCTCTGGCATTGTGCCTCTCTCGTGGTTTTGTTGAAGATGGAATTCTGACCACGTTATTGGAAAATTATTTTTCATTTCCTGGTTGATAGATTGTGTTGTTTTTAAAGCTTATTATTGGCATATCGACTCCAAAAAGAAAATCAAAAACTACGTGACTGCTTGTGA
This sequence comes from Hyposoter dolosus, assembly GCA_963921915.1. Taxonomy (NCBI): domain Eukaryota; kingdom Metazoa; phylum Arthropoda; class Insecta; order Hymenoptera; family Ichneumonidae; genus Hyposoter; species Hyposoter dolosus. Next base: position 4,480,353 of record OY998138.1, on the reverse strand, counting down.
CGACGCCGAGAGTCTTATTAATCTTAATTTTCTTAACAAAAGGGGTTGATTTCCTCTTTGCAGGGGGAGAAGCCTGGTCGGTGTTTCCACGCAACGCCTTTCGCAAAATCCCTTCAAAGCAATTCTCTCACGATCCTTCACAATAACCTCATACAAAGTTTAAAGTTCATTCTCGATTGTCAGCTTCAGTGTTCCCCATCTCGACGACTCTACCTCAAATAATGTTTCCAAACCGTATATTTCTTCAATAGTAATAGATCGTGATGGTCGAAGCCCGTAATATGGATCGATCAGGAGATTGCTGCGAAATTAATTGATGCAATGATAAAGGGATCTTGGTACTAATTGAGAGAGTGTATGAATTGATGTTTCAAATGCTGGGGATGAAGTAGTTTATGGTTCGTGTGTTGGAGATCAACTAATGAGAGTTGTGACGCTCTTGGGCGTCGCTGCAATTAGGACCCATTGTTCTGACTCCATAGATCGCTCGGCGAAGCGAAGTGAAGCGAAGAGCGTGCGTAAGACGTGCTGCGTTTGAGATTAGCAGGGGAAGTGATTAGGACGTCAAGCGTGGGGATTCAACATAAAGATGCAGCAGACGTGTAGTTTCAAGTGTAAGCACGTGGAAGGGTTATTCAATGCACTGCAGCACTATTACAAAAAAAAACGAAATGGCAGTTTGTTGCAGAATAATTTGTATAGAAAGGCCACTCAATGACGATTGATCAGCAGATAAAAATGACGTTGGGAACAAGCCCGTTACGAATAAAATTCCACTCACAGTCATCGCGTCTCGATCTCAAGTGGAGACACGATGTGATAGCCTGTCTAAAATGGAATTTTTTTAAACTGAATTTCTTCCGAACTAAACGTCATTTTTTTTTGACTTGTTATTGGGTTAGCAACCAAGCAGTTGCAAGTAAAAAAGCAGCGGGAACTTAGTTGCCAGCCAATCCATAAGGGCCGGTATGAAAAATTTTCTTGTATTGATGTTTCGCATTAAAAGTTCTTGACAAAAAACGATGGTTATTCGCACCGTTATCTCCAGGAGTTTCCACACGACTGCTATGTGTGTTTATGTGAATTTATATGTGTTGTACTTTTGTACATGTCGTTTATATGTTGTGGCATTTGATAATTGTTTTGTATCGAAGAAAGAGATGGGAATGCCACCTCGCAACTTACGTTAGGTTGGGCACTGAATGGGCAAAGCTAGGACATTTGGAATGGTGGAAGTTGGTATCCTAGTTAAGATAGCACTATCACATCCACCACAAAACTTTATTGATGCCTAAGGTTCATCTGGCTAGAAGCTTCCAATATGGAACCAGTTATAGCATCATTTCCGTTCTGCTTCTCAACCTTCCTCAGATATTTCCACTTTTGCTTAGTATTTTTTATTTCGCTTTCTCATATTTACGCAAAAACTTTCGCCTTGACATCTTTGAAGGAACCATTCCATGTTGTCAAATGATCGATTTGACCTCGATAAGCCGGTGGGAAATCGGTACCATATGACGTAAGCAAATCCTTCCAAACTTCATGAGCACAGAATTCTTATTTTGGTCCGTTGGAGTTTTTCTAGCACCGAGACATTTCTTCCTGTTATAGCGGAATTTTCTTCAAGTTCCGAGATATCTTTGTTCGCAAACCTCCCTTTCATATCTTCAAAATTGATCGAAACGAGATTGTGCCTCAGGGTCATTTGGCTACGATGTGCAGAAGGGTCTGTATTTGGAGCTCTCTCTCCCGTCCATCCATTGAAGGCGAGAATAGGACCATTCGCTGATAGGATATTGGTTCTATACATAGTGATTGTTGAAGAACCATGCACCGTCGAAGAGCGTATGCTGTATTTAAATAATACATAATAATTTTGCACATTGGCAGGATCAACGATCATTTGAATTTTATTTACATTTTATAATGTTGGCAATATTCTCGGCGTAGTAATTGTTGAATTATAAAGCCAATAAGCTGTCAGGGACTGCCGGAGTCTTTTTGAAAATAAAAATAGCAATATCCAAAATAAAATAAACCGATCGTTTCATGAGTATTCCTGCAAACGACATTACACTAAGGAGAATAAAGATTTTCTAGAAAGACACAATTGCCGGAGTAATTTTCGGAGGATCGTGGAGGCAGTTTTTGGGGATTTCTCATAATATTTGTTTTTGCCTGAGGAGACAATGTAACTTTACTTTCTATTTCTTCGATGCCTTGAGGATTTTTTTTTTTCAATTCCAACAAGCTAGATGCTTTGACTACCTTTGTTTGGACTCGTTCAAGTTTTTGACGAATACATTCTGTCTTGATTTTAATTCAATCTGATGCTGAAAAAAAAATGATTCCGAGCACGTTGTATAACGCTGTTTAGATAAGAATAATTCTTAAAAAACACAGGAAAAATGACATTGATGTTTTTTCCCTCAGTAATTTTTCAGACGTTCGTAACAAAAAAAATGGTTGGTGGGAATTCTCCGACTCTTAGGTCGGAGAGTATGAATGCGTGATGCAGTATGATTGACGACGGCCAACACTTCTCGCCTCGCTCCCAGTCCTTCTTGCAGTATGTCTCTGACCCTAGCGTGGTCTTTGTCGTTTTGATCAATGGAATTGGTGCTTACGACCAACCTCAATTCGTCGGGGAGCCGTGAGAGGTCTTCTATGAATTTTTTATGCACGGAGCAAGAGAGCGAGAGAGACAGTGAGAGCAAAAACGTTCTTCATTGACCAACTATTTGACTCCATTTCCTCTTATCTGCAAACTTGTCAGTCTGTCTAGTGTATGCGGAGGAAAAGGTCCGTGTTAGAACAGCATCAGCAAAAGCCTCAGGCCGTAACTTGAACAGCAAAGCTTATGATTGACCATGACATAAGAAAAAGTTTTATCTCTTTGTTTTTATGCCATCGATAGTTTTCCAGCCACTTGTTTATTAAACAAGTGTCAGAAGGTTCAATTTTTATGAGCAGCAAATAAAATAGACATTCCTCCACAACTTTTCCGTGTTTTTGGTTGTCCTGAAATTTTTAATTCTGCATCAATGTCTTAATGAGGGGTAATCCATCAATCTGTCGATCTGCTGAATGAATTTAGTTTTTGCATAATGGTGAAAAGGATACTGGAGCACGAGCGAGCAGCATTCTATACTTCGCGACTTCAGAAACGTGAAAGCTTATTGCTGTAGCGCGCCAGAAGCACCCTCGGTTCGTCCGGTGTATCGAAGGATTCGTGTGCAACTTTATTCATGATGCAGCACATTTCGCTTCCGGAGAGCTACTCGTCTCTTTGATTTTCGGAATTATTGCAACCATCTTGGGTTCGTGTTGGTCCTCGGAACGACGGCAACTATGGACCAGCGCTAATTAGACGACTGGATCCCGCAAGATGCTGGCTGGATACTTTGGAACATATATAAACCTGATGCTACTATAGAACTGTGAGCAATGCACTCTCCTAGCCGAAGGTCACGAGAGTTTCCCATTATATTACGCTCAGCGTTTCAAACGTTCGAGTATGCAAACCAAACTCCAGTGTTACTCAGGGAAGTGCACTGTGACATGCTCTGCTATGCATATATACGAATTACTGAACTAACTCCAATTTGACAATATATTTGCTTTCCTAAAATGTCCCCGCATGCGGCAATCTATGGATTTGGACCGTTTTTTCAGGAATATTTGATAATGGTGAAAAAATAGCTCACCATCTGTTCAAATTTCGACAGAAATTAAAAAATGAAACAAATTTGAAATAGAAACGCATTAGCAGTTCAAAGACGTTTCCTTTTCGTGTATTCAATTATGGTTGAAAAAAAGTGGAAGCTATTACAAAAGTTGATAAACATTTTATGAATTTTTTTACCTCTGCTATTTAATTTAGAACTTTTTTTTCAGTTGTTTAATAGAAAAAGCTGAAAATTTCAAAATTCTTCGTCTACTCGGAGCATCTACAATTGCGAAAGAGTCACAGTTGTGATTGCCTGGTTCCTTATGAAAGGTTCTCCACACTCTACTAAAAATGAAAGTTTCACATTATGCGAAAATAAATTACCCGAGTTTGATAATTATAATGTCAACTTTGTTGAAATCGGGAAAAAGTCTTCTTGAAAAACAGATCAGAATGTTAGATATACAGAAGGATTCTGAACGAGCTCGTCGGAATTGAATGAGGGCTTTGGCCATGGTTCCGAAGCTCGGCCATGCGATATCGCACTTCTGGCGAGAATCTCACGCTGTGTCCGGGTGATGACGAATTCGCTCAATATTCGGACTCCTCTCTTTGCCGCGATCGTGTCAACAATCTCAAAATTAACAACCGAAGCCCTTATTTGTTCGTGTGTTTACAAAGATAATTGAATCAGAATTCATTGAAAATGATAATTATTATGATGTTTTGCTGGATATATAATAAAGTGAGCATGTGCAAGCATTGCGGTGCATTACTGAAAGTACCTCATGCTAGTCAAATGAGTGGTGGATTTTTACGAACTTTTTAAAAAACAATTTTAATGCATGTGCAAATAGTTTAATGCAAAAATCATCTACGCGAGTGCGTACACATAGCTTTTCACTTATTAACCAAGGGAAGCCTTCAATAACCATCGATTAGTTGCTTAAATCAGATACTAACCGAAAAAATTCCCCCTTTGGATTTCTCTGTTCATAAGAAGTCCTCCGATGTAAATTAACTCCCATATCATGCTGAATTTGACATCGAAACATCGTGACAATTTCAGAATCTTATGAATAGCATGCAGCATCGCAATTATTTCGAAAATTACGTTGATGCGAAATGTTTTTCAAAAATTCTATTCTGCATGGATTTTGTCATGCCGGATATGTTTTTTGCGGATAGTACCTCGTCACATATTTTTTCCGGGATATTTTGTTGCCAGATGATTCGTTGCGTTGCCGAGTGGAACAAATATAGAAATGGTAGCTGAGTTTCCGGAAACGGGGTTACTCGAAGCTTCCGTCGCGGTTCTGTTCTCTCTCGCTTCTCCCGGACGGCCGAGTCCCGCGAGCGTGGTTTGAATATTTCAGGACCGTAACCTCAGCGTTATTACAGAAGGAGCATGAAGCTGGTTGTCGTGATGCGTAGTACTTGGTTTGGCCAACCGGGAAATGAACATATGGAATGTAAAAAAAAAAAAAGAAAGCCATTGTATGAGTGGCTTGTTCCGTATATAAAGGAAGCAGGCACATAGGGTGGGCAATGACATGATCTAGATTCGTACATTTAGGAACAGATCTATTATTTACGGACGCGAATTTTCGCTCCCTCTCGCTTTCCCTTCCTTCCTCGTAAATAATGCAGTAGTTGGTAGTAATGGATAGTGCAAAATACTTTCAACAACAGACTATCCCATGAAGAAAAATACAAAATTCATAAGTTTGTTGGCCTTAAAACTTTAAACTGACTGGAAACGATCTTCATGACACCCTAACATTTTATACACCCTATTCCGATATGTGCTTCTTTTGGACGTTACCCGTTAGTACGTACGTCTTCAAGCCGATGGAACAGCAATGCCCCGGCTGTTGGTGGGACAGCTTAGATGGTAAATTATTATAGAAGCACGGAAACGGATGTTGAAATGGTTTTGTAGAGCGCACTTTAGCGTGCTAGCATTGAAACGCGAGAAAAGTAAGCTTCCAGAGATGCATGTGAGAGGCCTGTTTTAGAGGCTTAAGGCTAAGTGTTCTTGGGTCTTGAAGAGGGGCACGTAAGCCAGTGTCTAGGCAACACTCTCTTAATGATGAGAGGTTGTGTGGACTTTCAAGAACCATGGATAGTTGACTGTTTTTTGCGGGCTTAGGTTGGCCGATGTGGTGAAGAAGAACGAGTGCTTTGATGTTTCGTAATTCCATGAGGAACTCGATTATCTGACTGAAGAAAACGGCATGATTCGGTTCGTTCCTTCAATACGTTAACAATGGTTTAAAAATTTGTTGACAAGGTGCTGGAAAAGTATGAGTTTATAAATTTACTGGAGGATCTGGAGGCACAGTCGAAATTTCAACTTGTAACTTCGAGTCCATAGGAGAAGATTAAATTTCGTTTCTCGTCACTGAATACACTAGATAATTCATTGCCCACTTAGGTGAACACATTAAATAGTAAACCTGTTTTAGAATTTTTTTTTTGCGGAAAACTAGAAACACATGATGAAATTAGACCGAAGCAAAAATCTCTAGGGTGTTGCTGGAAGGTCTGGAAAACCAGCTTGCTGGCGGAAGGTTAATGAAGTGGAATAACTTGATGAGAACTCCGCAAGTACGGTTTTGGGCAACGGAAAGGTATAAGCCTATCGAAAACTAGGGAGCAGGGAACTAACTTATGAATGTATTAACAATGTGTAATCGTCTCTGGCGCCTGATGACAAGCAAAATCTCCTAAAATCCAGATCTAAGGCTTATAAGTTCTAATGTACAGGCAGCCTAGCCGGAGTTCCACTATTATTTTACTGTAAAAACGGCGCCGATCGCCACCGGTTTTCCATTCTGCCAAATTGATTTTTCGGTGAATATTTTCGTGAATCAATAAATTAAAAAAAATTCTTTATGCACAAAGTCCGGTTATTTTTAAAATATGTCAATTTATGTACGCAGTTCATCATGATACCGCATCATTCGGTTTCGCGAAACTACCGGCTACAAATTAACGTCAATTATAAAAGTTAAGACAGACGGTTAATACGTGATTTCCTGTTGGTAATTATCTTTTCCTCGGATCTCAGTAAGCTCGGTGATATTAATGAATTGTGGCCTACACTAAAAAGAAAGACTCACTTATCAGGTTTGCTGAGTTTTATACACGTAATGGGATTCGTTTGATCACCATCATTCATTTAGGCTCGAGTGGATCCCTTATCTATAAATAACAAAAGAATTTAGACGCAAAAAAATACTATGGACAAATTTCTTTCGGGATCGTTCGTTGTAGTTTCTCGTACGAGGTTCGTGACCGAAACTTGCCTGGCATCGATCGTCGTTATCCAGCAATCAGGAGAGAGAGAGAGAGAGAGAGAGAGAGAGAGAGAGAGAGAAAGACAGAGAAAGAGGGAAATGGTTGAGGGTGAGGCGAGGAGAGGAGAGTCAGAGGTTGATGTGCCCCTAAGTTCGCGATTACATGCAATAATTGTGTTTCACGTTTTTATGCACGAAGTTCGGGTTCTCGTTTAAATTAATGAATGCCAAAAGCCACGAATATGTGAGAACGAATCATAATGCAGAAGTTTGATCACATGTCAATTCGGAAGGAAGAAGAATCTTCAAACTATTCGATGGCAAATTGAAAGTGAGCAGATTGTTGTTCTTGAGAGAAAAGAATTTCTTTTTTTTTTCTTTTTTTTTTTTACCAAGTGTGGGCTGTGTAACTCTTCTCATCGGGCGACCCCAACGTAATCCCGACGAATTGTCAAGCACGGATAGGACCAGAGAGCCGTCTCCGCCACTCCCTCAATCGTCTCTTTCTCACTTTCTCTCATGTCCCCTTTTTTACGCCATGTCTCTTTCCCTTGTTATGGGGCCTGTGGGAATTCGCACGTAATTTCTTTCTGTGATATAAACTTGATGTTTGGTTTGGTCTACCTTCTAAAAAAAAAAAATTGACAAGATGGTAGGAAGAAAATGTTATCTCTCGGCTATCATGGCGAATAACTGAGATGGAAAGTGCCATAACTTCACGAACTGGACATTTTTTTAGCTAGAACTTCAGCACCCAGGTGACACATATTTTTTTTCAGCCGGAAGGATTCCTACTAAATTATACAGCAGTGTCACTTTCAGTGGCTATTTTTATTCGTTACCCTCAAATCTCATAGGGAATCACTCGAGCCGTGAATTGAGAACGTTGTACAATAAACCCAACATTTGACCTTGGCCCATGTTCATCGAAATCACCGAAGCAGTCTTCGGTCTTTCGAGGAGATGATTCCAGTCCAAAACGTCCGATATTTCTCGACGTATGAACGAAGACGTGGGAAAGTAGAAATTCTTTATTTATTGAATTTCCTCCGAGACGTGGATATAAGTTCAACAAAGTTGCCCGTACGTTCACAGATCTTGCGAAAGCATTTTCAGGCGCTCTATTAATCACGTGAGTACGAAACATATACGCCCAGCTGAAGAGATACCCATTTCCATTGAGTACTGCTTGATTTTCAAGAAAATCAAAATTTGAGATTCATTCTTTAAAAAAATCAAACGTGATTTTGCGGATATATCAGAAATGTACTGGTGTCAGAGAAAAAAATTGCAAAAATTAAAGCGGTTAGACGATTTTTCGAAAAACTCATATTTTCGTAAAATTCGAAAAATCATAAAATTTCAACCGTTCAATCGATATTTCCCGAATTCAAAACCAACCTTCCTATTAATAAGATACTCTATAGATAAAAAAAACATTAGTTAAAAATCTTAAAATTTGCGGAAGCTAGAGTGGTGACACCCTTTTTTTGAAAATTTCAAAATTTCCTAGAATTCGTATTTTTCTAGCATTTCCGACAAAATTCTCAGAAAATGAAGAGCTTGTATGGATTGACATCTGTGCAAAACGGGAACCCTATAGCTCAAACCATTCTCGACTTATGAACGTTTGAATTCTACAGTGGCAGAACATACACACACGTACACACATCCGAAAATTTTTTCTGGATATGATTTTTCGGTGTTTTGGAACATTTTAAGCGCATTGACATTGAAAACTTAAAAAAAAAAAATCCCCGTCACATAGCTTTCTCTATGAGGAAGCAAAATGCGCTGCAGAATTTTTGTCAAGTCAGTCAGGCTCACGTTTCGTTGTGTCTCAGTGTTCTTTTTTCCCGTCACAACTTTTATCGGAGACACTCCGTAGTGCTTCACAGGACATTCCACAGTTCGACTATTGTCATTGCAGGACACCGGCATTATCTGCAAGCGGGTCACGGGAAAGAGCAGAAATAGTCGGTAACCCAGGAAACGTGAATCCGTACTTAACCTGAAGAGTTTGGAGAGCTATTCCACTAACATTTATATAACAAACTTGAAGGAGTTCAGGACTCTTCAATTCCTGAAGAGGCTACTGTCTTGAGAGCCTACAACTTCAGCCTGTTGCTGGTAGATGGCGCTGATTTTGTGGGCCAACTGGCTCTCGCCAGCGCAAGTGCTGCACGTTCCCCTCTATATTTCTCTGTTTTTCTGTCTCTCTCTTTCTTTTCTGTACAAGCCCTGATAGCTTGTGACCCATGGATCCGCGACCTTCACCTTTACCTCTTTGAATAATTATATTTTCTCGAGCGGAACGATTCTCACACTGAACTTGTCAAGAATCGTTTTTTTTTTTTTTTTTTTTAAAAAAAAGAATTCCCAAACATCTGTAACTAAGATGTTCAATGATTATCATCAAAATTTATATAAATTTAATATTTTGCACTCACGAGTATCTTCGTCAAATAAATTTCAATTACCGTGCACAATTTCATTCCCAAAATTCTTCATTAAATATGTTTCCTCATTCAAAAACTGCCGTTTTTTATTTTTTTTCTTGTTAGAATGCAAATTGTCCACGATCGAATCGCTTATTTCTGACTGAACTTCTCTACTCCCTGAAATTTGTCAACTGTGAACTGTTCGAGGACCTATGGGAAATGGACTATCCACAGAAACATGTATGACTACTCCAATGATCAATAGAGTTCTATCCAAATACTCAGAAACTGCTATGATTGAACAAAATTGAAGCAAAACATAGTGGACAGCGAGTAATTGCGATTTAGAGATGATACTGAACTGTGAAAAAAATCGAGAGTATGGAAAAAATGCAGATGTGGACTGTAGGCAGGTGCAGGTTCGTTTCATTCTGAATAGAACAAATTATTGCACACTGCGCAGTATATCTAAATTTTTTCTCTGTCCCTTATTTCCTGTGGAAATATTTTCATTGAATTTTCTTTTTCTTTTAATTTTCCTGGCTGGCGCGTTTTCCCCAGGAATTTTAAACATTCCGTATTATTTATATTTTTGTATCGTAGTTTCAGGTCAACTAAATGAACATAGAACGGATAATCAATTTAATTTTGTATTTTGGACATGCTAGTGCAACAAAAAAATTGTCCACGAGTATATGGAAGCGATTATAGAATACACGAGGCAAAACGAAATATATGTAATGCTTACTCGTCTGCACGTGCAGCGGGTTTCGGAGTACTTTAAACTGCAGCAATGTTGTCCAAATGAGTCAGTAGTAAAGCTCGAGCACTAGGTCAGCCGTGACGTCACTGCTCGCCTCGGCACGAGAGCTCATTGGCCATATTGGTGCGGTGTGTACAGCGTTTGATAGCGTAACTTCGCGGATATTTCAACGGTCGAACCTCAAGCTCCTTTCTGAACGAAGTTGGAACTTCTCCCACTGAAGATTTACATCGGAGGAGGTTTACTTACCTTCATCCTCGGTTTGAGGGGCAGATTTTCGACATTATGCCACTTTGCTAAATCGGGAGCTGCGGCTTTGAAAAATGGTCACTTTGCTGCTCGATAATGAAAATCTTAAAGAGCTTAAATCTTAAAGAACGTTAAATACGGAAGTAGAAAATTGTCTACATTTTCTTAAAAAAATTTTCCTACATTTTTAAATCACTGAATTATTAAGATTGAAAAAATTTTTAATTGCCCAGATCGGACCGATCGATATTACGTTAATAGAGGTTACGAAAATCGAGATAATAGTTTCCCAAGTAAGGATTTCCTTAGCTGGGTTTCCTCTACGCAAACGTGAAGAAAAGGGAAGTGTTTTCCGGCGCTTAGTAGGAATTAACTCTGAGGCTCATTTTCTCTAATGAAACTGGTGAGTCAGGAAACTTACAGATTTGTGATTCCCATCATTTTTAGTTGTGGTTATCACATTGACGAAGCAAGTGTAGAGCAACGATTGCCTGCATGGAGCTGTGACATATTTCATCGAAGTGGTTTACTCATATCGATAGAATTTTTCGCTCTACCAAATGGACGCTTATGGAGGGAAGGTTATGGATGTTTGCCATGGGTTTTGGAGTGAATGTGCCTGAATAAATGGAAAGAAAACACTAAGAATGTTCAGCATTTACATTGTTGGCAAATATCAATGCATTTCTAGTTTAATGACATCTCGAAATAATTACAGACTTTGTTAAAATCCCTGATGATGATTCATTGCATAAAGTAATTCAGCCAGAAACTATTTCAAGTATTAAGTACGGAGATGTATTATTCGATGGACGAGTTTGATCGATTCTGGTACTTCCGGACGATTTCATGGTTCTTGGATGAAACTGCTTTTTTACCGGTAGTCCCGGATGGGGTTGATGCTCCTGATGTGTCACTTGTATCGTTTATACTTTTTTCGTATGGTTTTTCCTCTCTCGGGCTCCCTCAGTCCTGGTGGCTTTCATGTATACGGGGGAACACGAATCCTGACGGAAAGCAACGAACCAAGTTAGGGAGTCGCACGGAAGAGCCAGACCGCTATTCCTGAATCCCGGCATCATCACTCCAGCGCCAGGCAGACCCAGGATAAGGAGTAAGGGTTCAAGTTATCTCTCTGCGGCCACTTTTCAAATCGTGTAGTCCTTGCCACGGCCCGCGCTTTCCGGCGAAAATATATTCACGTACCGTTTGCTTACATATCATCTCGAACCCTCGTTCTTTCTCGTCCTCACCTCGCGGAATCCTCATAACCCTCATGATCGAGTGGCTGCCGGCGGTTCTCTCAATAAAAAAGAATTTCTCGATCGTTACCGCGTGTGCAGAATAACACTTTCTGAAATTCGTGCCATCAATTTGCAGTGTATATAGTTCAACGGAAATACAGTGCCCAAGCATCCACGTCAAGAAAATAAATAGAGACTCTATTTATTTTGATATTCTACGTTATTTCTACAAAATCAATATTTTTGTTGGAAAAAGAGATGCACGACACACCATACACAAAATTCAGAAGTAAATCATCTTCCCAACTGTCAGAACATAACGCAATTTTCAGAAAAAACAAAATTGTAAAGGCTCCATCGTTGATTTTTTTTTTTTCACTGAAAATGATGAGACAACTTTACGTCAACGAAGACGGAATTATTTAGGACTAACGTCAATTTCAAGAATGAGTGCAGGAATTTGTATGATCGTTTCGCGAAATGAAGTTTTCAGTGTCTTGCCAAAAGGAGAACACTTTACAAACATTGCTTTACATACTTTTTACATATTCTTTCTCAAAATGAGTTCGTAGGAACGCAGTGGGATTCTCGAAGCAAGTTTCGCTGTGATAATTTGTGGGAAGATGACAGCTCGAAGTCTGATGTGGGTTTTCAATGTTTTGATTCACCCTCTAATGAGTTTATCGTCATGAATAGCAGGATCTACTTTGATGCCTGGTATATTTATCACGTGAATGTGATCGATCGTAAATGTTTCATATAAAGTATACACGCTGTTGCGAAATTGCTATTGTGAATTCACATCCCGTGGCTTTAAACACCTTCATTTGCAGCATTCGATTTGAGCAAGATGCTGAGTTGGCACCAGTAATTGTAATATCATTATTTTTTATAAAAGGCATTAAAAGCAGATTATCGTCCAACTCTGAGTAACTTTCGTGCAAATATATTCATCAGCCAGACACAATTGGTAACTGATCAATCGCATCGATTATATAATTTTTTTCAAGTTCATTTATTGTTCGATGTATCGGTAGATTTTTGCTTTTGATTCTTCATCAAAAGCAGTTTCATGTTATAATTTTTGATTGACACATGGACGAAATACGTTGACGAACTTTCATCTGAAGGTCGACATATCCATGTCCTTTCTGTAAACGTAAACGATTGAGATTTAACCTTCCGTAGACACACATGGGTCTGGGGTGTCCAGCCCATTCAGCAAATGGCGTGAATTTCTCGGTTTTCGTATCGATTACGATTAGATAACAATGAAAAAGAAATTTCATCCATCACCCAATGCAGCCTCTTTTTCTATGGATCCAAAACTACTTTCCTGAATTTTTTCAAATTTTTTAAACGAGTCCAAGTTCGGTCAAAAACGGTAGGACCCCCCAGACCCATGTGTGTCTAGAGAGGCACGCTAATTGTAGTGTGTCTACGCAGGGTCAAGGGAAATTCATTCTCGCAGTCCAAACTTGAATCGCATTCAATAAGCTTGTTGCTACCTTTTCGTGGAAAATAAATATCTTTTTAATTTTGATTCGGCAACGAAAAATGTTACTCGAAGCTCCGTGCCTCTGTCATTACATTTCACTCACTGTGGTACTTTTAATAAATTGGTATACGCATCACTTTGGAACAAAGTTATTCTTAACATTTTTTGCTGTTTGAAAAATATAAACAATTTAAAATATAAAATGTAAATTTCAGTAGCGTATAAATTGTGCAGTGCCAAATCTTACGAATTAATCTTACCATGAGAGAATATTATTGGATACAAAAATAACAATTTAATGATAATAAAAAAATTAAACGTACTTAATTCGAAAACTATTTCAGTCTCCAAGCACAGAGTTAATTCTGTTCGTGGTATATAGTGACGATGGGTACTGTGAATACAAACATGGGCCAAAGTTGTGAACATAATCTCACGTGTACTGCATACTAGATGGGAATGGAGATTACACGCTGAAAGGATAACGTTCCCTGGAGTTTCACTTTATACACATACAACATTGACCGTTCGATCTCATGGTCCCCATCAAAGTTTTTCCTCCCTGTAACGCGACCTCTTCTCTTTTGTATTTTTCTTTCTCTTTGTTGTTTTGTTTCATTACTTATTATATTGTGATTTATATTTGATTGTACTCGTCATCATTTTTGTAATTCAATTTCGTGGTTTCTATTTGAAAATGTTTTCCTCAGCTATTCTGATCACTTGCTGCTTGTTTTGTTCCTTTTTTCTTCAATTTTTCATACTGATTTTCACTTCCTGTTATGTCGAAAATCTCCAGAGTGTTTCGAACTGCCCGGCTTGCACAACGCGTTTCCTCAAGGGTGAATGAGAATCTAGAAAAACTTGCCAATACCGAAAGCTTCATTCCTACTGAATTCCAGTTGGTTTTAAAGTTCAGGAACTCGGAAAAACTGCCTCTGCTCAACGAATAATGCGGGAACCATTTCATGGCTGAACGGTCACTCAACTATATGCTGACCTCGCTGGAGGCAACCGTGCAGCCATCGCTATTGGCATTGCTTATTCCTTTCATTGTTCCTTCCATTGGTATGCTTTTCACATGCATTTGGATGTATTTCAAATCGATATTTCACTATTTTATTTAGCATACTCTGTTATGGACATTTCGTCAATAAATATTCGTACTGTTTATCCAACTGTCGTCACTTTACATACAGTGACTATTCTCCGGATGTTCTCGGGTTTCTACTATCGTACCTACAAAAATCAAAATATCACAAATATTTATTCATGAAAATTCAATCATGATTTTTATTCCGAACAATCCAAACTTGGACTACCAAAGGCTCATTTTTTTCAATATATTTTGCGGGAGTTGAAGGAAAAAATTCTTTATTATGTACAATAAACAATATTCACCTACAGTGGGTGCATCTCGCTCTGTTTCTCCCTTTTCCTCTCGCGGACGTTATCAGCAGAAAAGTTTATTTTATGGTAATCGCTAGAAACACAAATTGTCTTTACTTTAAACGCTCGTCAGAATTTTTTTTTTTCAATTACGATAGAAGCATGGTGTAGTTACTTGATTAACTTTCTAGCTTATCGAATTGTTGCAAAAACCAGTGAGATTTCTGAACTGTGACGCTTGGGCTTGTAATTCCATGGTTTATACAAGGAATTCCGCGTGAAAATTAACGAGTTGTCGTCCGCACGGTTCGTGATAAAAATTCACGACAATGTCATTTCATACGCTGCAATTATTCAAGATACCGTTTGCAAGCTTTCCTAGTAGCTGCGCCTGTGAACTCAAGCGCTAGATTTAATTTCGCTTCGGAAAGTCACCTCGCACTATTTCAGACTCCCACGTTTTGTAGAACAGAAAATTTATGGAGAAACAAACTTAAAAAAATCACTCTGCTTTTTTCAGTAGATCAGTGCTGGATGCTGTTTGAAAAAAAAAGATCTGGTTTTCTAGGACATGTGACAAGAAGGACCACTCTGAGAGCTAGTGCAATAAAAATCACTAATTAGATTATTTAAATCATTCAGCTCTGATCAGGAGCGAGGAATCTGAGGTCGTCGACTTTTCGACTCGAAATTCGGACTAGAATTTGATATTCATGAATGCACAGTTTGCAAATCATGCAATTCGACGTGGGAAGGCTTGCAAATAAGTTAACTAAATTTTTGCCCATATAAACACTCACAAAACATGTTTATGCGTAGGAATTGAATGAAATCTCGAGAACCTCGGACTTAAGATAACTTGACCAATATAAAAAGAAACTCTAAGACGAAATCACAGAAAAAGTTTAAAATGGTTTACGACTTTGACAATGAAGAATATCCGCCACCTCGGATGGATGGGAATCCGCACGGTTCTATGAATTTCGTGGATCCAGCCATGCGAGCTCGCAAGTTCGTAAGTACAAATATCGATAATTTGACTTACTTTATGAATAGCCAGGAATCTCGTCCGGATGGCTTAGACAGTATAGTCCACGCTATTTCGACCGCCAAACCTTGAATAGTCCATCATAAGATCTTCGAGAATAAAGCCTTCGAGACAGCGGAATAGACTGGATTAATGTTCTCGCCGTTGTAATAATACTCGGGATTTAATATGATGGCTGAAGTCCATCTGCTCCTATAGAAATACGTTTATAAAAGTAAAGCTAATCTTTTACCGCTATGGTCGGGATAGACAGAAATACCTGCAAAGCTCAATATTTTTTGAGCCTTCTAGAAAACCCAAAAAGCTTGGATCAATTTTTAATTGTGTTCAATGCATATTTACGTTTCTTTTAGAGTTTTAAGTATTTTTATTTCTATACAGTTGCAAGACGACTGCGTCGTTGAAAAATTAACTCTTTTGTAGGGTCTCGTGGTCAGAATACAAAAGTAGCAAATGCCTCCCGGATATTTGTCTTGACTCTTTACGAAGCTTCGTTGTCGAGCAATTTAGCAGCTCTTGCCTTCTCTTTATGACACGTACAATCTGAAGTATTGCAATCCACAGTAAAACTCGCAAACAGCTTTTCTCTGAATCTTCAACTTTAATTACAGCTTAATGACAATTCTTTTCAACGAAAAGTTTAAGTATTTTATTTATTGAAGATTTCGTGCAAAATTATGTACAACGAATCTTTTTACGTCGACAGGAAAATTATGCGAGAAAAAATGATTTTTATGATTTCAAAAAGTTCCAAATAAACAAAAATAAAAAACGAAAATTTTTGTGCCATGGAAAAGAGATTAGGTAACAGCCTATCCATTTTTACGTCTTTTTGTTGCGCTGACGTATTTCCATGCACCATGGATAGCGATGAATGCGCAGTTGGTGTGGATCTCCGGCAATTTTCTAAAGTGCCCGGTGCGACGCATACTTGGTGGGTGACTAGTTAGCTAAACTACACCTTGTGCTTTCGTTGCGGAATGAGTGACTATCTTAGGCCCACGAAATATACATGAGTTTCCGGTTCACCTACTTCAATTACCCACTTCCATCTGCAGCGAATTGGAAACGGACAATAGCAAAAGAATCCGCACATTTCCCGACCACTTGAACCAATTCATGAATATTTCACCATCACAGTTGCAGAACCATCAACTTGTCGCGATGCACATTCCTTAATTGGAATTCTAAACGAGGTGTGGCAATTCAAAGACAGGTAATCTTTCGCTATTCGTCGGTCTAAGCGGACCTCCCCCAGGTATTGATCACTCGGAGTCAGTCTTATTTCGGTCATTGTAAGATTGTTCCGATTACTCGTCTTCCATCCTCTACGAAGAAGCATTACTGCTCAGGGTTAGTGACGCACTGCGAAGTGCCAGGTTTCCACGGCACCTTTAAGGGTTTTCAAGAACTCATTTAGTGACCGAATTAACCAAACGCTTGGATCACTTGATACAATTTCTATAAAATACCTATAAATTTTTGTGATGAAGTGTGTCGAGTCAAATGACTCTGAAGCGGCTTCATATGCGCTGCGTCAGCAGGATTCTAATTGGAGCACAGTAGCACCGGGCGAATTTCCGTGTACGACATGATTTTCCAGGTTGTCGTGGTGAATTTCAGGTCCAGGCTCATAGGAGGATTCTGGATGGTTAGGCATTTCTTACAGCTGTTGATAACCAAGTCTTGCATAAAGTAGTACGATGGCTACCAGGAGGACCCTGTGAATAGCGTACCGGACTTGCAACACATTTTTGGGACATGATTATTAGTGGGCCAATTTGATTTTGTTGGGATGATTCGTTTCGGGCCTCCGATGACTATTGAGAAACACTACGTTACTCTCCCTGGCAACATAATTTATTTCTGAAGGGCCATAATAATGAGGATCTAGCTCTTACAGTGAAAACAAACTTCTGCAGTGATAAACGTTACTGGAAAATATGTTTCAGGTGGGGATGGAGCGACGAGACATAATTACTGCTGTCTTGGGAACTTTTGGCGCTCTTGGTGTCTTGGTCGGCCTTGGTCTGGCGGGGTGGCTATATCTTCGGGCTAGGAGGTCCAAGGAAAGGGACGGTGACTTAGAGGAACAGAATGAAAGCGGCGAGGGTACGAGCTGCAGTCACGCACAACAGACCGTCAAGAAAAACGGTTTCCTCAACTTGAAGACTCCACTCATCAGCACCAAAGCACTTGGGTAAGTCGTGATGAAAATATTGCACCTCCGTAAACTTAGAGGTCCCTCATTCAATGCTGTTGAGCTAAAAAGTAGAATAAAAATAAACAATCTCATCTCGGGCGACCATTATTGTTGCATGAAAGTGAAATTCTAAATCCTGGGAAGTCATTCTTGACCCGCGTTCTGTCGTGGGAACAATGAAGGTTAACTGGGAACATGTTGAGCAATTCATCATTGCTTTATAATGAACTCTTGATTCGTGAAGTGACATTTTACATACCTGTACACATCTGGAATTATATTAGCTGTACTGTCACTAGTCCAGTAGCCATGGGCGCATTCATATTGATTACATTGCTCCAACACCTAGCGTAAAATCTTCACAATCGATATAGAGACCGTCTTCGTCAATGAAAGCCCTCCTTCCTAAGAAAAAAACGCATTCAGAACAGTATGAGCGTTAGGAATGGGATAGAGTGTTTTTCTCAAGGTGACATTTAGAACGGAAGCGAATTGATTGCTCACGAGTGGAAGTTGTTGAAGATCGCCCGTGTAAGGGGTAAAGTTGGATTTTTTTTTCTAGCAAGGGAACCGTTTTCCAGGTAAACTCACCCTTAGCTATTTCACGACTCCGGCCTGCTAGCGTTGTTCAAATTCAAAAAGGTAGCATCTGGTATGGTAAACTGTGCGATCTGTATTATCGACCAGCAGTGAACGGTGAGTCAACGACCCATATTGGACCTTTCGGTTATCTCTTCTCGTTGGACTAGTAGACTCAGGATTCTCATCTGTTTTATCGACCCTTTTGATATCAGTTGTTGGACGGAGGGTTGTCAGACCAAACTTGGATTGCTCTACTAGAGGCAACGTCCATATTCTTTGATCAGCTTAAATCAAAGCTTTCTGTTTATCGACCATCCGCAGGTTCACCCATTTCCATTGATGGTAAGCATTACAATTTCTGCTCGTCCTACTTTTTGCTATTAGCCTGTTAAATCATTCACCATCCCTCGGTACATCAATGAAAAATCTTCTCAAAATCTTCTTTTCAATGCAGATTTTTTTCATCTGTTCCGAAATTTACATCACTAGGGCAATCGATAAAAAATGGGCACAGCATGGTTCGTAATTGAACATTACAAAAAAAATTTAATCGAATTAAAACCCTTTCCGGTTAAAGTGGGTAATTGGGTACTCCAGTTGTCTTTGACGGGATGTAAAAACATGATCGGAGTTACCTACACAATTGTTCAAAGATCTGAACGGTACTCGATTTTTTTTACGATACCCACTGTAAAACCGTGATATACGAGGTTGTAAAAAACATCAGCAAAGTTGTATAACCGCTTCATTAAACTGGGTAGAACTTGTCAATGCTTTCATTCTCTATGTGAACACCCTAGCATCAAATAACAGTAGTGCTCTGAACATATACAGTTCACAACATTTAGTGACTTTTCCGGTGTACAAACAATGAGTATGTAAAAGGTTTAGGCAATGTACGAAATGCTATTATCGTTTGTGGAGCGGCTACAGTTTCACTGTTCAAATAGGCAGTGTTATCCATTTAGGAAAACCTGGATTTCATATTGACGACAATGCCATCATCATTGTCATTAGATAATATGACGCTAGCTAGAAGTCCAAAAGTAATACGTATACAATTTTAAAGCTCATTTTCCCCCTGACGAAAAAGAGTTCTCGATCCTTGATTTATACACCTTTGAGGAAAATATACTAAGAGCAAGCAAAAGAGCATCACGGAGGGTAGATGATAAACATGAACGAACACGAATGTCCCATCTGTTTGACGTTCTGTTAACTTATGAATTCCTTGAATCAACTTACTTCTTTAAATCTGAACCTGAATTCCAATCGGACGTCTCGTTTCTATTTCCTCTAGTAGGCGTTTCCAGCTGTCATCGGGGCTTGAATTTTAAATCTTTTTGAACTTTCTTCAACTGACGTTTCTACACAGCCCGTTGGACAAAGATATACATATTTGGAATTGCCGTTTACGCTTCACGCACGGCATTCTGCGCATACAAATATCAACTCAGTGTCCTTGAGGCAACATTTGTGAACGTAAATGTTCATGAATGATTACTCACGCACGACATAAATTTACTGGTTCTGGAAACTTGGCCTTTATAAGTTTTAAATGTGGGGAATCAATCCTCACAATTCCACCAACGAAAGCACGAAATCATTCACTGGTTCGTGATCATCCAGGATCCAGAAAAAGTCGTGTGTATAGAACCGTGGTGAATGACGGAGGATTCCAAGCTGCTCATTTCGAGATGGAGAGGCATAGTCTTGTTCGAGCTCGTTGCACTTGCCTGTAAAAATGGAACAATAGGAGTGCGTTTGAACGGTCGGATGTGCAGTGTCAAGCAGGCACAGTCGTATTTTGTCTTTCTTGTTCCTATCCATTTTCCGCCGTATTCATTGCGTCCGCTCGTACCATCGCTTTCCTTTCTTGCTTTTTCTTCCACTCGCTGTATTAGTGAACCCCTATCAGCTGTTTACCTCTTTTTTCGGGTTCCATGGACAAATAGCTGGTCCATTCGGCCACGAAATGAAAAAAGCTACTGTTGTGTAGCTGATGCATTGCACTACCTATTTCTAAACTTGACGAATTGGTCTCTCTTTGGAGTTAGTCGCATGTGAATCGCTGCGCACCGTTTTCCGTCTGTCCTGTTGCACTGTTCCGGATAAATTGCGAAGCTTCGTACATTATTCGACAACGGGATTCGCATGCGTACACTCTGGGTTGTTAGAATGTTTCTTAGTTCCACGCACATGCTTTTTACCCGTGTGAACGTCAACATAAATGATTTTTGCGGAACAGCGATACACGTAGGCACTTCAGATTAAATGAGAGAGGTAATGAATGCTGAAAACAAAGGCAGGGGAAATACGATGAGAGGTAATAAATGGAATGCAGAGGAAATGGTAGAGAATGGGAAAGCAAGGGCTTCATTCATATATCCATGGAGAAAACACCATTTTACTAGCACTCCCTTTCTTTTCCCCTTCTCATCAGAGGGAAAAAGTTTTCCTATAGTTTTCATGACCAGATTCATCTTAAGTGAGCCTTCTTATGCTCCACGTAACAAATCTTAACCTACCACGCATACGATGCCCGATCTGTCTTTTCATCTTAAATTCTTTCCTCGGACGTGCTCTTCTCCCACGGGATTCGTGTCATTAAGAACCATTATACCGCGTTTTTCGGGTCCATGATAATCAAGTTCAGGTAAAATCCAACACGCCCGCTGATCGCGAACATAATGGAAGATTAGTGTATGTGTTAGTGGAAATTAATAGGTTCGTATGAAAACTTCGTAATAGGCAGGAATGGTGGAATGCCTAGGACAAAAAATTGAATTGTCATGGACTACAGAAGAATTGAATAGTTGAATCTATGACGCACGAAAACTCCGGACCCAATGAGAGAGGGAAAGGACGCGCGTGGAAGAATTTCCATTCGACCCGTGCAATGGAAGGCGAGCGATCCAATTGTCCAGAGAACCATCAGCAGTTATTTCACTCTCGGTCAAACTCTCTAACTTCCCTCTTAGTCATCTCGGTTGCTCTCTCTGCTTTTTATTCCGCACTAGTCCGCAAAACCAGAAGGAAAATTCATCAATTTATTTTCTTTGATCGGACTGTTTTTTTTTTTGGCTATTCGAGAATCCCATGGTGAAAAGTGGATGACAATGTAGAGACAGATTAAAATTGTACTCGTCCATTTCGTACCAAGGTTTTTTGCCACATCGTGGAGAACCTTGTAGGGCTAACTTTTCAGGAATTCCTCGGCTGTGAGACTAAACTAAATACAAAGAGCGTTGACGGAGATAACAAAGAAAACGGGCAGAATAATATGAGGAACAGGATTCGAGGCTCAGGCGAGAAGGCAGGAAAATTAGTTGTTCGTTCCAACCTCATGGAGTCCTTTGTATACATACGTAGTATAAATACCCACGGTTCTATCAAGTCCCTCATTCAGATGTTTTCCTGGATGAAAACTGTCAACAAGATTTATTGATATACCTCAAAACAATTCATCACTCTCGCAGCAGGTTCAATCCCAACACTCTTGATCATTCCTGTCTATATATAGTTGGACATTTTTTAAATGAGCTGAAACATTATTAATTGTTTAATTAAAAAAAAAAAAAAAAATTAAATGTCGCTCGACTGGCAAAAACGTGATGGCCGGTCACGAAATTGAAGAACTTTCACTGTGGATAAAAATGTTATGATCACTACCTGCGTAAACAGCGGTCCAGCTCGTAACGAGCCACGCGCAGTTAGCGTTGGGGTTTTAATAGTTTCTAAAGAACAAAATGTTTCTTTATCAGTAACAAATTATGAAATTATATCAAATGATAAATGGAACTGATCAAACAAATATAATAACAAGATCAAATCCTTAGACGCGACGCATAGCGGAAGAGAATAATTGTCTCGAGCGAAAATAAAACATAAAAAATGAATACAACGTGTTGAACTCTTCTAGCATGGGGACAATCAGCCAGTATTCCCAAATTCTCACAATATCAAACTTAAATAATGTTCATTGACGCCAAATACGAGAAAATCATCCCATTTGTTGGTCATTGAATTATGATAATGGTTATTAGAACAATAATTTCTTTCTCCTTCGTTTTTCTACTTTAAAATAATGATGTAACGATAACAATGAGTTTTATTACCTTTGAGGTAATACATTGTTCGTGCAGCAAAAGGAATCGTGGGATGAGATGACATGGGTCATTCATCTATTATAAACGACCCCCATTTGAGCGCATTTGTCATGTAATAGATGATATGACTAGTTGTCGCCACATTGTCATAGTTCCACCGACCACGTAAGCCTTCTTAACCGTTCTCTTGCAGAATGATACATTCGAGGTGACGTTTTCGGAAGGCATTCCAGATTGGGCAGAAATTCTCCGATTTCCATAGACTTAACTTTACCAAATATCACTGGCTCAATGACAACTTCCCATACTCGAGACAACTCAATCGTAAATATGTCCTAATAGCCCTAGCGAGAAGGCAGTACCGCAAGAGTTGACACAAAATGAAAAACTTGATCAAACATTTTTCACAAAAGGAACCAGTCCATATGCACAATCGTAATTATTTTCGTAATTAAAGTTCTTAATTAATCTTGAGTTATACATATTCTAATTGCACAATGTTCTTTGGCGATTTTTCTTTCATAGTTGAGAAAACTTTCTCTTATTATTCAATGAAAAGAAAGCACGTAGCTGTCACAACAAAACTTCGTTTTTTTTTCTTATATCCGCTACGACCTGGTACACTTGGGTAAGACCCATTGAAACCTCATACCAAAAGATCCAGACGAGTGCTCCAGCAAACAGCCACATCTGGAAGAGAGAATATTCTCGAGTACGGTTTTATTTATGTATTTATTGTAACTGAATATTCCTTACTGTACAATCATCTCAATGAACACTTGGAAAAAAGCCTCTGGAATACTTCCGCTTCGTCGGAGGTTCGATTCAATTATTTTCTTCAGTTTGGTTGTCAATTTCGTGTCCACGTAATTAAATTCCTTTCTTCGTTCATTTTTCTTCTCTTTTACGTTCTTTTCTTTGCTGAGTGATTCAATTATGTTTTCCCACAATATTTGAAATATTTTTATCACTTTTTGACTCAAATATATAATTTTTTTGGTACATGAGTTTTATTTAAACTTTCTCTGCTATGGTTGAAGTTTCACTAATTGAGATTGCAATATTCTTGGTCGATTTTCTCATCATCATTCATTACGTACATGCTCGGATCGACGTCTTCCGGGTGGACGGACCATCCCCCAGAGGTAACGTTCTCGCATGGTTAAAAGCGTCAAACTGAGGCGTAGATGTTGCATTTATTGACCACCCGGAGCGTTTTCCGTCTTATCCCTTCACTGCGATGTCCTGGTACACGAAGCCAAAAGTGACTTGTAATCGAAGGAGACGAAGTGTCAAGTTTAGAAGGCAATTTAGGTCTCACTTGCATAATCGAATCAATGTGTGAAATAAATTTGTGAAAGATTTAAAATTAGCGTTATTATGGTGCACCATAAATTGCCATCCTGTATGACTGAGAAAATTATGCAAACTTTTTGTCAAAGAAAATGCGGTAAAAAATTATGCATTTCCACTCGCTTAATTAATTCACTGATTGACTTTTCGCTACAGCTCTTTGAAGATCGAAAATTGGTCGGAATAGAAATTCCATGATATTGGAACGTGGTGTTTATGGACGAGAAGAGCTCTTTCAAAAGCCTTCAAATAGTTACGACAGTTCCACGGACGATGTTGAAGAAAAAAAAAAAATGAAATAAGAAACGAGAGTCGATTCCGTACTTTTCTTCCTGCTCGATACCACCGAACGTTTTTGTTACCGAACTTGATGATCGTCTATGAACAAACTTTTAAGAACACTGCGAGAAAAACATCGGGTCGAATTTCACAAACTCCATGTGCTTCGTTTCTGAACCAGCGGTGAAAATAAAACTTTTACTGCAAGTAAGAAGGGACCTCCCGAGACCTCTCCGAGGCGAACTTGATGTGATAATTGAATTCACTCTGTTTCAATTAGTTGGACTTTGTCGTCCAACTCGTGTGCTTCTTTGAAATCTATTGTTGCCACTGAGAAAAAATCAGGAAACTTTTCCTGTAGTTTAATCGAGACTAATTAATTGAAGGGTTTAATTAGTCGTTTAGAAAAAGTATTCTTCTTGAACTAAGCGAGCGAAAGAATCTCTGTTCGGTCTTTTCTAATTTATAATTATGATTGTTGATGCTTTTTTATGGACATCCATATCCATTTTGTTGCATCTCAATCTTTTAAAACTTTTTAAATAAAATATTTCCATTATCGATTCTCAATTCTTGCAAACAAAAGGACCAAGGGAAACTGCGAAGAATCCAGTCGACACATGCCTCTTCATAAAGTAGTATTACAATGGCAGAAATTTTTCTTCCCATCTGCACCTGCCGTCTCTGCGATAATTATTTTTTCGTACTTGATTTTTCACCATATCATAAGAGTTGATGGATCTAGAGGAATGTGGTATCGATACAAGTGGGACTTTGAAGCCGGATGCAGGCAATCGCGTTGAGGAAATAGAAGATGTAAATCACGAATGATATGAAGTGTTAGCTGGCAATACAAAGTATATATATATATGTGTTTTACACCCCTGGAGAAGTGAGGAAACGAAGAGAAGAGAGGATACCGAGTCGAGAGAGTCTAGCTTCGGTGGACAGCGTTGCTCATCCCAGCTACTGCATACATTGCTGTTGCGCGTTTGCAGCTCAAACGCTCCGCGTGTGCCGATACCGCTGATATATCGCACCAACTACGTCTGGCATGTTTATGTTGCAGCCGATACTTGAATATACAGATATACAAATATTCTCTTCAGACTGGAAGGCGCACATTCATACACGCCTATAAGCTGTGCTGCTCTAATACTGACATATCCGTATGCCCAAATGTTCTGCGAGGCACATCAAAACTTCCACGCAAATCCCGATATCTGGGAGCATCACTATATGCGGTAGATATGCCCACGGTCTTGCACGAGTATCATGACGGATTTTCGGGGTTCGTAACATATGGATGTATGTTGAAATTTGTTTTTAAAATTGATATCATCGATTTCAATGATCAGTGATGTTCTAAACAAAACAGTATACAATTTTTATAAGATCGAATCGTTATTAACCACGTGGGCAGTCGAATTGACATCTTCGCATTAGGAACGTGTAGGTCAGGATCTTGCTCTCTTCTCCTATGCCGTTTACTAGGCTTCCGAACTGCGTCTAATGCTCGAACTCACCTTGTTCATACAAACGGGACATCACACGCTGTCTCCGACGTGGGATCATAATTTTGCGTGGAGTGTATTCCAGCATGTCTATTGTATGTCATCGGTCTCCTATTCTCGACGTATTTAGACGTCCATGCATTGAGCATAGGCTCGTATGTCTCATATCGAACCTACGAGACTTCCTGCTCTATTTTCACTCAACCATCGATATCTCCCCAACGAAAAATCGTACGGAGACTTCTAAAAAATGAAATTGAAGCTGAATGAACAAGCTAATCGACTCGCTCGTTGTTTTGAAGAGAAAAAAATTTCCCAAGTGCTTGGAGAATTGCAAAAAAAAAAAAGAAATTGGCAAATTTCTTTTTGTCGAGATATTTCATCGGATTAATCAGAAATCGCGACTCCAAGATAAAAAATGGCACAAGATCTTTAAACTAGAAACTTAGAGCTTCAAAACGTGTTTTTTTAAATCACGATACGACAATTTTTCGATGAGATACAGTCTCTCGAAAATTGGTCAAAAATCGATGAAATTTTCTTGTTCCTTTACTTTATTTCCGGGTAAAGTTTTTATAGATAAAATCGATAGCAACCTATAAAATACGAAACTGGATAAAGTTCTAATTTAAAGTGTCTAGTTGAGGTGCATTAATAGAAGAATGCAACGGAACTGAGGCCTAGAGAGAGGTTCGGAACATTCAAAGCGCGCGTTTATCTACCTCACTCCGAGCCCAAATTCTCCTCATATATGGGTCGATCCATATACTCGATATGGGTCAAGGTTCGTCTCGTCCCTCTAGGCTGCTTTCTAGATACGTGGAACCTGGTCTGCTTTACTTCTTTTTCTGAAAAGTATCGACAGAAAAGTGACGATCAATTAATATAGTCCCAGGCGTTCTCATCCATTCTCTACATTTTCGTTCCTAGTCTCTCTCGCCCTCCTGCCCACAAACACATAGACTTACGATCACCATCGCTTCTGCAGATAGTGGATTAATGAGTCTCGTCGAGACTGATTCTTCATCGGTGCCGCGGCTAACAAACATACGAGAAGACTCAATTTAAGTTACAATTCGTCGTTGGGGTTTCATGTCGTTAAGGACGCCGTCAGTCCTTTTTTTTTTTTTAGAGCTCTAACCCACTCATCGATTCTCTTGGCCTTTCCTCATTTATTTAGGCGCCACGAGAGGCTGACGTCTAACTTTTTTTCGTTGGTGAAATCCACTCAGTGAAATCATCCAAGAAATAACATAATTGACTCCGAATTTTTATGATTGATCGGGTTTTCAGAGTTTAACTCCATGGAGAACTTGTAAATGATGATGAACATTGCTCTGGGGGGGAAAAAAATAGAAACTTGACCCTGACTATGAAGAGGATTTTATGATACTGTGTTTCATCGATGACGACAAATCTAACAGTTTATTTGAAACGGCCCAGGCTCAGAACTTACCTGCTGAAAAGATTTCATTAATTTACACGTTCATAATAAAATCTTCTCGTACTATACAGTGACCTCCATTCCTATAAAAAACGACGAGGCTCTGTAGCAATTATAAAAATTGTCATAATCAAGAAATATGACGTTTGTCAATGCGTTCGTGAGCAAAGCTAGTTCTAAGGAAAGCTAGTTACACAAAAACGTTTCACATACTGGAGTAGTAAATTTTGTTGGTTCAGAGAACGACCGAATGTAAACTCGTGAGGGTCATCATTCTTCGCTTTTTTTTACCACTCGCTGCATCGAGTATTTTCCAATCTCTGTTCCCTAAACTTTTTTCAATCTTCACTTCACTTCTCTCATGACTGTGGGTCTATATTTTATGGTTTGTCGATTACCATGAAAAATAATCGACCGGCCACGACTACGCGAGGATAAGGGCTGAGCTGTTTGGCATCGTAAGTTATTTGTGTTCGTGAACCCCCGAGGTCATGGTCTGATAAAGTATCTTTTTATTGCGTGTACACACGGTGGAAATGTGGCGAGATATACGACGAGAAAACGACACTTCGATCCACAATGCCTCCATTCCTGTTAAGGATTATCCGAGTGATTTAATGGGTAGCGAACTGATCCTCCGAATAGTATGATGCATCGTTGCAAATATTACAACGCCCAAATATCGGAGGAAAAAAAATATTTCCTCTGGTAAGTTTTTCAAAAGGGAGCATCATTTTGTGCATCATCAAGTTTTCATGATTGTATGCAAAATTTTCTATCGATAGAATTCCTTTAAATTTGCACCACACTAAGAAAACAGTGATGTAGCTCGCGCAATTTTAAGAGGTTTCCCCACGTAGAAGTCGAGATATTTATTTATAAAAATCACAATTTTCAGTAGTTTTCCATAAGAGCGTGTGTTAAAAGTTCCAATTTTCAGCATTAAATATTTCGATTTCTAAAAGGTGAAGCCTCTTAAAACTTTGCATACACTTTTATGTGACATCGAAGAAGCTTTATTTAGTTTTTCAAAAAAATCGCTCGTAAAGTTTTTTCGAAATTTTGTTTATTATATAACAAATACAGATTGCTTCGGACAATCTTGAATTTAGAGTATGTTGTTCTTTAGTCAATTTGTAACAACTTTTCTTAATGAACTTGGGCTCGCAAACCATTTTGTATGTAAGGAAAACTGAAAACAAACATTTAGATTTGACCGTCGCCATCCAACGTCCTTAAATTCTCACCTTTCGATAACAATTTTGAGGTAATGGTTGAAACTTTTTTTTTCTATTCGAAACAGAGACTCTCGGTTTTCAAATTACCTTCGAATCTAAAATTCCCTCTTGCATAGTTGCACAGTTGCATAGTTACGAATACACAGGTTCATAGTTCAGTGTCAGCGGAAAAGCTGTAGACATTCTTTTAATCTTGCCCCAACATTCGAAAAATTTATAATTTTTCACGTCTTTCTGAATAAAGCTATTTTTTAAAATTCTTTATATTTCGTTTAGTAAACCGAAACGTAACAAATTTCCAACGAACGTGAAGTCGTGAAAGTTGTTTCGGGGATCATGAAAATATTCTGAAAATTGACATTCAATTTCGTGAGTTTTATTCTAAAGCATAAATTTTATGACGACAGTTTGCTCGACTAATCCTAGGGCTCCACGAAATTTCAGCCAACTACAAAATCCGCCGCCCCATTTTATCCTCGGGCCAGTAAGTCAGCTTCTCTCCTTTTCGAAATCAGTTTACCGCACAGTCAAGGAGGTTCTAATTAAATTCGTAGTCACATCGCGCCGCACGCTCGACCCTTTTCTCGTTCGTGTATTATGGTGTATTTACGTATATTCGTGTTGTATACACGAGGTGCTTCAAGTTCAACGTAGAGAAGCTCCACCAGGTTGCACGTTGCTGTTCGCGAATGGCTCGTACGTGCATCGGAAAATTAATATGACCACGTATTCGCGTTTCTAACTCTATCGGAGCAATCATTCGTACAGATTATTATTCTATAATAATTATACGAAATTTCCAACCTTGTAGCTTCCCTCGAGTGTCTCATGTTTACGTTTTTCATTTGATTCATCAATATAAAAAGTTTTACTGTAAATAACTGCATATCAATTAATCATCATTAAAATTTTAGTCTCAAAATCTTTTCCAAGTTCTTTTGCAAATTTTTGTCCTCAGCTCAAATAAAATAATTTCAAACAGTCTAGACTGTTAAGACATATCGTGCAATTTCATGGTTCAGCAGAGAGTTAGCGCTTCGGTTTCTTCGCGTCAAACTCTCAACACGCGACGCTACGAGTTATCCCCTTAACGAGACTGTTTCCCCTTCGTTTTGGACCAAAAAAGTTTCAGTAAGCCTATTAACGAACCAAGAAAAACAAGATTTTTTAAGCAGCGAGAACTCGCTCCAGATTGATATACTTTTTCGATCAAAAATTGATGTTTATTTTGTTGTCTAAACTTCTTCACACATTCACGAAGGTTCGTTCTCTCATTCCCCTTGTCCAGGAGACATCAAAAGGGAGTGTCGGGCAAAGGATACATTAAACAACTTACAGCTTATTACTCTCGCTTTGCTCGTGCTATTATTAATGCATTATGCTAGGAGAATATTTACACGATTGCAGGAGCAATATACTTTGGCATACGGCATCAGCTGGGACCACTTGGGTGCATTATCGATTTTCAATCTCGTGTACACGGATACATTATTCTGCGTGCGTGCTCCTCTCGTGCGGACGTGCAGGTTTTGGAACGAGTTTTGTAATTCGAAAAAAAAAAAACAAACTAACAAAAAAAAAAACAAACATTTCTTTAATTATTAGGATATTGAAAGATTCTTGATATAATCACGATAACTCAATATATGGATAACAATGGAATATTTATTGTTGAATTAATTAATTACATTAGTTTGAGTTCCTAAAATAAAATCTAGGGCAAGAAAGTCGTTTTTTTTTCTTTCAGTAAAACTTTTCAGCTTCTAGCCCTTCGTGATCCCGGGTCCGTTAAGCTGCATTATGCCACATATCTTTCATTACATCGGGAAGCAGATTTACCTTCAGAAGCTTTACTTAAACAAACAAATTTATCGAGTTTCACTTAATGTAACACAACAATTTCATGGGATTTTGCTTATGCACTTTTTCCACTTGATTTTATCACAAATTAATTTTTTTCTTCATCAGGCATAGAACGTATTTTATGGACTTTTCTGCAATGATTATTTTCTCATGGTACGGAGTAAGAAGCATGGGCTGCATGGACATGTTGGCAGGTATTCTCACGGTTCTCTGATTATCCCGAGGCATTCTCCATTATCAAGAGTCCAACAAAGTTTTTTGACGCGGCAATCCACTTCCACATAACTAATGGCAGTTTTTTCTGTATGGTATGAACATGTGCAGATGTGAGTCTGGTTTTGCACTCCCACGAAATGAATGTAACTTCTACTTGGTCAATCTACCAAATCTGTTATTCGATTCGTTCGTCTCCATTTATTCCAAGTGTCAGTTTCCCAAGGAATTAGAAACTGTGACTAACAGAGTGAATTAACCCTTTTCCACTGAACAAGATATAATCTGGCCTATGGCATCCTCGAACGGCTGATCTACTCCAGCTTTTGGAACAACTTTTGTATTTATACCAGGTAGTGAATTCTGACCACGATATTAGGATGTCTGTGAACTTTTGCATGCGAGGATTCTCTCTATATCGGGCTAGAGTATTCGGTCGCGATAGGGGAACCTCGTGAGTGGCTACAAATCCAAGGTCGAACAGTTTCAGCATTGATGTTCGAGAGTTGTGTGAACCAGGATCACCTAGGCTTCCTATGATTTCCATTTGTACAGAGACTTTTTTTCCAAATGGAAGCGCGAAGCTCAGGTTCATCGCTTCAGACAGATTTGTAACCTTCCCGAGGTTATTCCTTACAAAAATGTGAGTCCTGCGTAATTACACTTCATTGTTATTAGGCTATTAACGAAAAATATATCACGAAGCCTCTTCGAACCATAAAAATGAGGAAAAAATCGCGAGGATCAAGGAGATCCTTTACTAGATGCAATCTGGTTGAAGCAGCTTGACAAAGCGCCAATTGGAATCGTGCCAGCAAGTCGAGTGTTTCGAGGCTGCAACTTAAACCAACAAATGCAACAGATGCCACTTGTTACGTTATCCATCGTTATCGAAGAATAAAAAGATATAAAAGAAACGAAAATCATGAGCTTACGAGAAAATGGTTTATGCAAAAAGAACCAAACGATTCTACGACGTTTACGAGCAGCACGTGTCGATTAGTGTGATAAGGAAATCCTGTCGTTTCGTATTTCAAGTAATCTGTTCATACGTCAAGTTAGAAATATTCAAGATCATTTAATTATTTCTACGATTACTATTTTTCATCTGATAGTTTTATAAAAAGGGCTGAAGGATTTTTCAGTTTAAATGTGTTTTTCTTCCATGCATTAATTGCCAGATTATTGCTGATCACCGCCAGGGCTCTTTAGGTCTTACAATGACGAAACGACTACATTTAGGGTTCTTTCAAAAATTTGTATAAACGTTCTTGGCATCAAAACTAATGCTTTTCTCCTATGAAGAAAAATTTTCTGACGTTTAGAATTCGAGATATTTAATTTCCAATTTTTTATTTTTCCCATCTGAACGCAAGTAAATTGGAGTCACGTTTCGTTAAAAAGTTGCAAGAAAAAAACAAAAGAAACGCAATTTCAATTTACACGAGTTTAGATGGGAAAAATAAAAAATTGAAATTTAAATATCTCGAATTCTAAACGTCAGAAAATTTTTCTCCAGAGGAGAAAACTGTTAGTTTTGGCGCCAAGAACGTTTATACAAAATTTTGAAAGAACCCTAAATAAAGTCGTTTTGTGATAGTAATGCGTTAAATAATATTCACACCCCGTTCTTTGCTGCTTCTGTTACGATTACCACATTTACCACGAAATTGATGATGAAAGCGAAGAATGTCGAAACAAATTACAAACGCTGCTTTAATCGTACGATGTAAATCTAAGTGTTTTATAAAATATTGATAAGAAAAAGTGGAACGTCTTCGCGAAGAAAGTTTCCTTAACCTTCATAATGCGGTCTTCCATATAAATGAGTGATAAGTCGGTTGAAGGTACAGAAGGCCGTTGAGGCGCGCAGTTCCATCTCCTTTTGATTGGAAATCAATAAAGTAGCGGAAAGCATCCCGCAGTCTGCGTCACCCGCGAAGCAGAATTAATTGACTATGGCAAGAGCTCAGAACAAACAGCCTGTAGCTGCCTTGTGGTTGGAAAAAAATATAACACACACATACACATATTTCAAAAAAACAATAAAAGCAAAAAATAATACTTTCGACCACAACGCCTTGAGTAATTGTCCGGAGACGCTCACGGAGAAGATTCTCTCCAGGTTGCTTGTCAAGGCGTTCTCATCGTTTTTTATTTTTTTTCTTTCAAGACAACCGAGAAAACTCGTTCAATAACTGCCAAGCCTCGTGCCATTCGAGATTTACTAACAGCGCTCCGAGCAATTCTTTTTCACTTTTTGGTGATTAACTCCAATGACGCCACTCAGAATTTCTTCTTAATTTCTCGCTCATCGATTCTCAATCAGCTGTGTTTCAGATCATGGCCGATATAAGTAATCGAACATCATCGAATATTGATTACATCCGAGGTTCGCAGATTACATGATTGTTTTTGCTTCCTCATAGAGGAAGCTATGTGACGGTGTCATGTTTTTTTCCAGTTTTCAATGTCAATGTGCTTAAAATGTCCCAAAACATCGAAAAATTATATCTAGAAAAAATTTCCGTATGTCTGTGCGTGTGTATGTTCTGGCACTGCAAAATTCAAACGTTCATAAATCGAGAACGGTTTGAGCTACGAGGCTCCCGTTTTGCACAGATATGAATTTATACAAGCTCTTCATTATCTGAGAATTTTGTCGGAATTGCTAGAAAAATACGAATTTTATGGCATTTTGAAATTTCCAAAAAAAAAGGTGTCGACGCTCTAATTTCCGCAAATTTAAAGATTTATTACTAATTTTTTTTTAATAAATAGAGTATCTTAATAGGAAGGTTGGTATTGAATTTGGGAAATATCGGTTGAACGGTTTAAATTTTATGATTTTTCGAATTTTACGAAAATCTGAGTTTTATGAAAAATCGTCCAACCACTCTAATTTCTGCAAGTTTTGTAAAATATTGTGTACAAGTCTGTAGTTCCTTTTTACTTTCTAGAAAATTTGTCGAAATTATATAATTTAAATGCAAATACTAAAAAAAGGCTGGAAATTGAAATTTGCAAATTGCTTCCTCAAGATGCTCAAGATGCACGATGCTCAAAGCTTCCTCTATGAAGAAGCCTAAATAAAAAATATACTTCCTCATAGAGGAAGATTCGAGCATCGTGCATCTTGTTTATTTATTGCACCATAAAAAATGTACATGGAAGTATCGTGAAATTCCCGATACGTATTATCGAGGATCGAACGATGATCCGCGAACGTTGAAGCGTTTCCGGACAATATCAGAGATTGCACCTCGGGCTGAAGAGTTCTTGAGTGCCTGACGATGTTAAAAATCTGAATTTTTCTCTCAATCTCCGTGTAACTTATCCGGGCAACTTTTTCCCGCGTTATGAAGCATGAACGTCATTCTAGAAACTTCAGCCTTGAAAAATCTACGAAGTTTTTTTACACCGAATCCAAAGCAGCCGAGTTTCTTCGTTGACGAAAATTTACCCGTTCGCGAATTCCGCCAGAGGATTTTGCTTCGGTCTTCCTTCCGCGATCGAGAATTTCATTACGTTTACCGATTCTCGCGACATTCTCTTCTCGCGGGAACTCTTGCCCTGGAGCAATCTCTGATAATCATCCGG
This sequence comes from Hyposoter dolosus, assembly GCA_963921915.1. NCBI lineage: Eukaryota > Metazoa > Arthropoda > Insecta > Hymenoptera > Ichneumonidae > Hyposoter > Hyposoter dolosus. The sequence goes on along the minus strand of OY998138.1, from coordinate 4,446,351 downwards.
GTATCAGTGGTAGACTGTGGGCTCTACGATATTTCTCACAGGGGAAGCAAAAATCGAGGTCGTGGGCAAAAACTTGATGAAAAAAAAAAATATAAAAAGAAAAGATCGAAAATAACGTTGGCATGGTTTCTCTCTGCAAACGCGGAGAAGGACGATAATGATGTTTGTCATCTCAATCATAATTTTTTTCGAAAATTCTTGAATTTTACAGTAAAACGAGCAGAAAAATAAAAATATGAACATATTTTTTAACGAATTCCAACGTCTTGAGCGAATTGTGTACGTCTGAGGCGTTCAGTTCTGGAAACATATGAACATAGTCTCCATTCTCAGGTGAATTGAATTTTGCACAGTACGCAGTCGCATTCTCGAAGTAATCTAAGTTTGGTATGAGTTGCTTCTGTGACCGATGCAAACTTAAGCAAGACACAGAACATCCTTGTCTCACATCGTTCCTGATCGAGATTCTCTCTATCCGTGTGAATCATGCTCAGGATTTGACATCGTCTGAATGAGATCTTTGGCATCGACTTTGAACGCGTTCGTCTCAAGTTCAATCTGATGAATTGAAGAAAGCCACGACTCACATATTTGTCCATCTTCGTTACGATTTTGCGTATATTAGAAAAAAAGGTTCCATATTAATGGGATTTTGTTACTTCCTGAAAAATAGATTTTTGTTGCATCTTTTTTCGTACGACGCTGTTTAACACGTTTTTGCTTCTGTTATTTTTATTATTTCCATGTTTTCACTACAATTTCCATTTTTTTTATGCAAATATTTTCAATTGAGTGGCTGTTATTGTTGACCTTGACCTCGAACAACGTACGATAAAACGTTGATTATTCTACGACATGTTTTTAATAACATCGAGTAAAAAATTTCAGTTCATTAGATTTTTTTTTGTAAAATTTACGATTTGTTTCTAAGCGTCAATTTTGTTTGAATACAAATTATTTATTACCTGGGCCAGAAATTCATTTAATTCGCGATGACACAGTCATCACGATGAAATTATAATGAATCACTATGACCTGAAGTTTGGATCGTTGAAATACAGCGATAAATATATTTTTCATGCCCCATTGTTTTTATAATTAATGCAAGATCGTTCGAATTTTTCTAATAAATTCAACTTTCAAAGACGGAGAAGACTTTTCCAATATCGTTGACAAATATTTTATGAAAATTTGGTGCCCTGTTATAAAAAATAACGAGCTTTCGTTGGGATCCAACGATGCGAACTTCAACATCGTTGAATCACTATCTATCACAGTGCTGATTGAAATATTCAGTTTACGTAAAACCAGTAGAAATTATTAAACGTGTGAATATAAACGAGTAAATTTAAAAAGTAATTGGCTTGCCAATGATACTTAAAAGAGCCTCAAATCCTTTGAGAAGGGCATTTCTAATTGTGAGGCATACTGCATAGGCATGAGCAGGCGTCTGTCACCAATGGCTGAACCGCATATAGATCAGGATTAAGAGATGAAGGGATTCTTGAAAATCTCATTAATCTGAAACCATCGAAAGCAAAGATTAACGTTGGCTACAAAGATTCGATGTTAAGCCAAGCAGCAAATCGAGACAAGCACATTTTCGGAACTTTGGTCCAACATATCGAGTGGCCTTGTCGAGATCTGCTTTTTTAGTATGACCCAGTATAATTTAGGTCAACGTTAGCCTCCCACATCTTTGAGAGTGTTGCTCCCGGCCACTCCTTACTAATCGACTTCTGTATAAAATCGACGCGGCAGCCAAACGCAACCGGGATTTTTACTGCGATCTAGGCGCTTAATACCAGCAGGAAACTGTTTCTTGCTTAGTTATAAATACACAATGCACGGCGAAGCGGTTATCCAGCGAGCTTTCATTTCAATCATATTCGACGATCCGTCGTTCATAAGTTTAATATTCTGTCTTGTAATAGTTTCAACCCTAGGACCCTACTCAGGGGTTCCACAAACCTCGACTAAATAGTGAAAAATTCGAAGATTATGTTCTTAATTTTTTTAAATTGCATTTTTCACCATGAAAAATGAATATTACACTTTTTCTCAATGTTTTATTTCACTTTTCAGAGTTCGAACGATCAAATCGAAAAAAAATAAAGCGCTCTACGACAAATAGCGAGTCAACTGCATCGATTCAAAGTGCTGGGGTGCCCGTAACCCCAGTGTAGGGGATTTGTTTTAAAACACATAGTGTAGGGTCCTAAGGTTAACAGTAAAAAAATAGTTTACAACATTTTGGTATGGAGCTTGTCCTCGGCTGTGGGATGCCGAACTCTGATGAACTCTGGTAAATTTATTATCGTGCTGGCTATTGCGATCGAGATGAACGGGCGTAGAGACAATCATGGAGTAGTAGTCACCGCGACAATGAACGGACGGTCCTCCAGTAGAAAAGTCCGACTCCGATCAGCCATCCGCAGGACTCGATATTCCTAACGATTTCTGCTTGTGCATATAACCACGTGTGACTCTTCAACACCGATCATTAGTTTTGGACTAGCTTCCCGTTTGATTCAAGCCTGGCATCAATAATAACGAATATTTCACGCGAATATGAAAGCACGAAATAAAAGGAGCAGTGTTTAGCGATTGCTCGAATGAGAGTGTTGCAATAACTGTTGAGAGGCTATAATCCATTCCTGTGAGCCAAGCTGAAATGCAGGACGAGCGGGAAAACAACTTCCATGCACAACTTGCCAATGTCACCCAACCCGTAACCTATTTGTTTGTAAACACAGCTCTTCAATGGTGACAACAAGCGTCCAAAGACTTGGAACAAACAGCCATGTATATTCACGAGTTTTCACTCGCCACGAAAGAGCTTGCATAGACATTATGTTCAACGCACGGTATATGCATGTTGTTGTTTTGTTCAGAATACTGAATACCCTCGAAAATACTCTGTACCACATCCGAAGAGAAGGAGGAGATTGAACAAGTGTGCTATAAGCTTCGGATGTTGTCTACATGCAGTGGAAACTATTCGCAAATCTCTCGCGAGCAAGAAAACACAAATTCCCATCCCTTTATGAAGTGAATTTTATTTTGTGATTTATCGGCTTCCGCCGGTCTTGTCGACATTGACGAGACTCTGCTGCCATTCATGTTTCCCCGACTTCTGATTTAATCAGAAGTCGTTGCTGCCGAATCAGGCAACATACGAGCGCTTGGGCACTTTTCTCTTTTCTTTTTGTGAATCACTCCCAAGCGGAAAATTTGCGATACTTTTCTGCGTTTGAATGACAAAAGAAAAAGAAAAAACACACACCGCACAGTTTCAACGAATCCATAGATACGAAAACAGCAAGTTCATCATTGTGTTATTCGGGACAAAAATTGTATTGTGACATACGAATGAGAACTTTGGCAAAACACACAAAGCGTTTCCAAGTTTCCAGCAACGTGTAGACGTGAAACAAAATGTTGTCTTCGTGCATCGTTCCAAATGGACGGTCTGTTAAGATGGTCCGTTGAAGTTGACGTTCGCGTGTGGCCTTTTGCATTTTTTTTAGATGGAGAAATAAAAACGATTTTTTTTCGTCGTGACAATTTTTTTTTCGCAGATTTACAGAAACACATGCAACGTGTTTGAAGGATTCCAATTCCTTCCACTCTGTACTTCTTAAAATATCAAGTTTCCAATGTAAGCCTCGGAATGCCTCGTGAACGTCAATCCTCGTAAAAAAAAAAAAATAATTTAAAAAAAACCAACTTGGATAAAATATCCTGACTCTCCTTTTAATTGAACGGAAATTCAGGTACACGAAGATCAGTAAAAAGCGAAACTCCAGCTAGAAAGTACAATATTTTAATAAACTACGTGAACTTGAAGAGAAACGAGTTATTAAAAGCTTGTAACTTGGCCATAAAAGGACTTGTATAAATTTTCTCAAATTATAGCTGCGATACAGTTTGAAATATTCCACATATCCATCTCCATCGTAAATTTCATTCCTTCTCCGAGTGGGAAGAGGCTGGAGTTTTTTCACCCGGAACTTTGGAGGACTCGCCGACAGAGGGTTATATTAGAAAGCATAGGGACGCACATACATTAGCTGGCGTGGTATATACGCCAGTGAGCTACGATGAGAGCGTCCGGAGAAAAAGTTAAACGTGGAAGATGAAGAGTGGAGATTTCGAGAGGTAATTATGAGTACGAGTGGTCCAATTGCTCCGTGCGGGAGAAAGAAGCTTTTTCGTATAGTTTATATGAATATGTATGCACAGCTTAATCGTACAGACCTCGAGTAACGGCCTACCTACTTTTCAAAATTTGAGCATGCACGTCACGAGTACGTGTAGTACTTTCTTTGTAACTTTCTCTATCTGTCCTTTCTGCAAGTTATGCTTTTATGTAGAAATGTGAAAATTTGTCGGCACGTTAAACAGTTATTGTCAAATTTATTAGCATCAAAGTGACTTATGCACGTGGAGCAGCTCAGCATATGAATCTTGTGCTTGTATCCGTGTTGTTCCTTTTTATTTTTAAATCGAACGAGCAATCGATCGATTCTCGATACAATGACTGCAGATATGCACTTTGGAGCAGAAAATCAATGTGCAAATAATTGTGCGAGAGAATATCAATTTGCCTCGTTGCATATGCATGGGAAAAGAAAATTGAGAAAGCAAATGATTGCACGTCGTCGTAAAGGAATAAGCAATCGATTTTTCAATGAGAAATATGAGGCTTCAATTCCAGGTCAGGTAATAAATAAAATGTTCCACTCATTTCGTGTAACCCGTGGATCTTGTAACGACACCAATCATTAATCAAAAATAAACGAAATTATCGCACGACTGATGACGATACAGCCTCATCGCAGCCAAAATGGCAGACCAGCAAATAAAACACATCGCTCCGGCATGGGGCTCATACAGTTCGATGCTGAATAGTGATAGAAATTCTTATCAAGGATCCAAGTTCTAATTTCTGTAGCTTTTGCACTTCAGCAAATTTTCTTGTTTTCTATTTTTCATGTAATTCTTTTTTGGCACCTTTTTTAGACGATTCACTTTTTGAACATTTTTGTGTATACGTTTCTTTCGTATCTCCCCTGAATGCGAATGTTCTCTCTTCTTGGATTTTACTTCGTGAAGTCTGAGGGGAAAGATCACAGTGTGATTTTCTTGCTAAGCTTTTCTTTTATTCATGACACACGACATAGTTTTTCTTCACATAAAAGAGCGTGAGGCTTTACGATATTTCTCACATTATTCGTGAATGAAAAATGTGCACTTTGACATGCAATCGAATCTGAACACTTTGATTGATCCATCGAAAACAGTCAAACGGTTGTCGCTATGGAAAGGTACAAATGAACGTGCATACGTGCATGGGATGAGAGAATCCTTCGGGCATCCCGATAGTCGAATAAGCGGACACCGTCGTGTTTAATCCCATGTTCCAGAAAACTTTTGATGCTTCCTGGCAGGTGGAGGCCTTGATTCGTTCGGTTCCGAACCTCGCGTGAAAAATTTATTAACGATTAATTTTCGCAGAGATATCGACTTTTTGGTCCAGAGAAAACTTCCATCTATTTTTGTAAGTTTTCGCGGATCTTTTGTGAGAAAAATATAAAAAGTCAGCCAATAACGGTCGGGAGCATAACCCCTGGCTTTTGCCTGTTAAAATTTTTGCACGTTTTCAGAAATGCAAGAAAAACGTCACAAATGGTCGGGTCCATGGTCAATATGGAATAACGTGGAATGCCTAATATATTTATGGCTAAATATTTGTGTTCTTCGTGCGACGTACATATTCGTTCACCACGCTCGCCTCCTTGATAATAAACCTCCGGACAAAATGCTCTTGGAATGCGATGATATATTTATGATCCCGGAAATGATAAAAATTCTTCGTGTCTATAAACCAAAAGACGAATAATTCGGATGGAAAATTCCAAATAGCAGAATATGCGCCTATCCACATTGTTATTCATAAGATATGAACCGATTGAGAGTTGCCAATTCAGAGATCCGCAGACAATAACTGAGAGTGGCAAGCGTTGAGAGATTGAGCGATTTACCTTCCACCCTAGGCATTGAGCAAACACGTCCATGCTTTCCTCTCATCCGCTCCCTCCCGCCAAATGTCAAACATTATTTCCATCATCTCTTAAGGTAGTACTGTCGGTTTTAGAATTATTCTTCAGAATTAAATGAAATTTGGTACGGTAGTAGATTATGATTAGAAAAGGATTCAGTCGAAATTTCAAGAGGCTGCACAGGAAATGAAATTTTTTAAAAAATCGTCGATATTTTGTTGGATTCCGTAAACTAAATATTTTTGGATAATTTCAAAATTTTTGTTATTCTGTCAGAATAATTGCTTTCTGACGAAATGGTCAGCGAAATTTACGAGTGGAAGAACAAAAATTTGCTTCCGAAGAGACTTTCTAAAATATTTCGTTCTGCCATGACACAATTTTTGGGATTTTTAAAAAAACGTTTAGTCGAACGTATCGAACAAAATATCGATCTTTTTCAACAAAATTTTGTTTTCCGTGTACAGAGAACCAGAAAAAAGATATTCGCAATCGTAATTTCGTACATTTAACCCGCCGTGCGAATACTAAATTTTTAAGAGCACGGTGTGTACACTTTAGGAAACAGTCGGGTTTACAAAGTTTTCTGGCTTCCAAAAAATCTGAAAAAAATTCATGAAATTGCCAATGCGAATATCTTTTTTCTAGTTCTCTGTAGCCTCTTGAAAATTTGACTGGATCTTTTTCTCATCATAATCCACCACTGTACCAAATTTTATTAAATTCTGAACGGTATTTCTAAAACTGACCGTACTACCTTAATTTACAAAGTCATGAAATGGATGTCAGGTGAACTTGTCAGCGAAATCGGAATCTGTCCGATGCTCGGTCAAAAAATCAATAAAAATATCTGTTTCAAAAAAACGTGCAAAAATTTTTGAAATGACCGAAGACTTTGAACTCAAGATCAAGGCGTTTGTATAACTGTCCAATCGCTCGGTGCAAATACGTGAATGCAAAATGCAAGAATTTTGCACACGAACACTTAATTTCCATACTTTCAGCATGTTTTTACGTTGGCTTAGCGTGCCCGTTACAAACGTCCAGAACCTCGGGATATCTCGAAAGAGGATTTTCTTAAAAATATCGTCCCACTTTTTTCCAATGTTCGTGAGATTCTGCTACTGCAGTTTCTATCTTTTCGTGCACGTACAGCTTTTCGCTGTGTCGTATTCTCCTCTGAGCGGCAGAGCTTTTTCCTTATTGGAAAGCTCGCTTCCAGGCCTCTCTGTATGTGAACGGCTTGAGCTCTTGTTCCGTGAATACTGTCTATTCCAATAAGCTGTAGAAAAGAATAAAAATATATAACAAGGAGACGAGAAAAATGGAAAATCATAGTCATATTGTGCTTTTTTTTTTTTGACATCGAGACACGAAGTTTTATTACGCTAGGGCTATAGATTTTCTGTGCAAACGGAACATTATATTTTCAACTTTAGGCAGAAATAAAATTTAGGAGAAAACACAAATGCTTGCGTCTCCCTATTCATTGTCTTTTTTTTTAAATTAATTTTTGTACTCGAATGTGTTCGAAGTTTTTGGTAAACAACTTTTTTTTTTTTGTACACCGAATAATGTCGATTTTGTCCGCTAGGGAAAACGTTACTCCGTTCAACGTTGGCATGTCCCGATCATTGGCCACACCGCGTCTTTGCAATGTCGTCGTAAAACACTTTTTGAATTTTTTGAATTTTGAAAACGATTCTCTGTTTCCTCTGATTAGAAAATGAAAAATAGGGCTTCCCGATTTCTTTGCCCGTGGAAGGAAATGTGCCCTCGCGAATGAATGTGTTTAGGAGTACAAATGATAAAAAAAAAGCACACGATCGTATGGAAATATAAAATGTTGCTCGGGAGTAATTAATAGACATTGACGAAGCGTGACGAGGGATCCGGCACGTTCAGTGATCTGCAAAAAAATCTCTGCTATATAAGTCACCGAGGGCGAGGAAGATGGAATGAGAAATGAAATGATCGAGGGAGGGAAGCGAAATATATACATCCATGACGGTCAGGGTGGAAAGAACGTGGCACGCGGTACAGCCAATTCAACGAGCAGCTCCATTTTAACCTCAACTCTGAAAGAATGCGCGTAGGCAACTTGTCTCAACGTTTCTCGATTGCATTGTGTTCTGGTTCACCAACGAGCTTCCCTATGATGCACTCATTGATGGTGCACCCATTTTATTTCTTTCGGCGCGGTACAGAGTATTCGTCGTACCGTTGCAGCAAAGCTCTGAACTTCCATTTGATCTGCTCCCGCGAATTTATTTTGGCTCCTACGAAACGTTTTCTTGCCGGACGTAACGGAGACGGAAAATGTTCATCATCATCAGCGGTTGGAGCGATACGGGAGGCTGTGACATTTATTTCCGCGCTCGCGTAGACCTAGCCGCAGGAAAACGGTAACGGTATTCCTAGAGTGATTAGTAACGCAAGGGAGAAAGATTAAGGACCAATTATTCTGATGCCACAGGGGGAAACCGATAATTGATCACAGCAGGTGATCGGCAGTCAGCCTCCAATCACTCAAATACAGGGTGGCTCGGATTCTACTGGCAGTTCCGAATCTCGCTTTTACCTTTCAAAAAAATTTCATATCCTTTTAATAAAAAGTTCATCGGCTCAAATTTATCGAATATATCGAAATATCGCGTAAGAAAAATTATAATAGAGCAAAAAAATGTTGTGGTGGCGCCAACTTTAAAAAAAATTGAGCCATGGTTTTCACTAAGAAAAAGTGGAGATCCGAATTCTTTTCTTGCGCACTTGAACAACTCTTAAGTAGCGTAGGGAGACTTTCTCCATCACCCAGAATCGCTAGATCTACGGAAACGCGGGGTTGAAATTTTTTATTTTTTCTTTCTGAAAACGGTCGATCGAAATTTATCCGGGAACCGTATTGGCTAGAACTCTTCACGAGGACACGCAGGGAGACTTTCTCCATCACTCGGAATTGCTAGATCTACGAAAACGCGTCATGGAGCCTTGGCATCACGGAGTGAAATTTTTTTATTCATTTTTTTCCAAAAATGGTGAGTCAATTAATTAAATTTTCGAATTTTTCCGCTCTCGATGATGCTCGTTGAGTTTTTTTACGTCACCGGTACGAAAATTGTACGCACAATCGTTTGAATCGTTTCTAATAATTATTTTCCGCTGAGAAAGCCAAAAAAAAAATTCCAGCATGAAACGGTGTGATTCCTAAAAATCAAAAACGTGAACATCGCGATACCAAAATCCACGACTGCGATAAAAAGATGAACTCCAAAGATAAAACATTTCAATTCGAACGTAAATTCACAGTGTCTTTATTAAATGGATACAGAATCAAGTATATACACAACTCTGCAGAACGATTCACGTTGAACGTACGATATGTTGCAAAATACGGAAATGAGGGATGCCTGTCGATGTGATTATAATGGTCGGGCGAATCCTGAATTCTACAGGGAGTGGAATTCACGCCGACTAGTCCAATGCAACTGCGCGCTAGTCGAATTTCCACGCATATGCAGAACAGCCTCGATCGATTTCTATATAACTATCCCCTCTCAGCTTCTCTATCTATCAACTTGCTGGCGCAATTTGCGAATTCCTCGAGATGGAGTCAGTTCAGTAACGTTTGAGCTAACACACGCGCACACACACACACACACACACACACACACAACGATTTACAAACATATACACATACCGGAACTAGTTTACGTTCTCAAAAAGGAATTCGAGGGTGGTCACATGGTATCGGCTGATACGTTCACCCTCTGTCGGTACTTCCGGTTACATCTTCTCTCGCAAACTCCTCCTCTCTAGCCCTCCTACATTGTCCGATGGCTTTAAGAGCTTTCCTGCAGCAGGGTTTATAGCAAACACTTTTCCTGTAGCCAATGCTTCCATTGAGCTCCAATGCATAACGAAGAATATGTATATTTATCGGTAAAAGCGAAGGCACACAAGCATTTCGTTTACAGCGTAAAATTCAAAATTTAACTTTCTCGAATAATATTGTTGCCGAACTAAAGCTTCCGCTTCATCGTCACTGAATACTCATTAAGAACCAGATGAATGAATCAGATGCAGCAATCGAACGGCAGATCTCCAGGTTTTGTTAATCCGAACAAAAGTTCGAATTACAGTTTTTTTTTCACTCAACCAAAGAATCAAGATTTTTTGATAGAGAGATTCATAGAAATGCTATCGTTTGTAAAAATGTTTCAAAAAACTGTGACGAGTCTTTCGAAAAAGGATAAGAGCTTTTTCATGAATTGCAGCTCATGAAATTTCTATCGTTCAGGGGAGAAATATCCTTCCCTGATTTTCTGATGTATTATCGAAGCAATCGAACGACAGATCTCCAGATTTTATTAATCCGAACGAGTTCGAATTCCAGTTTTTTTTTTTCACTCAACAAAAGAATCAAGATTTTTCGATAGAGAGGTTTGTAAAAACGTTTCAAAAAACTGTCACGAGTCTTTCGAAAATGGATAAGAGCTTTTTCATGAATTGCAGATTATGACGTTTCTATCGTTCGGGGGAGAAATATCCTTTTCTGATTTTCGTAAAACATCAATTGCAAAGAGAATTTTCTTCCCTTTCGTTGGAGTAGAAATGACTAAATCGTTCCATTTAAACGGCCACGGAAACTGGTATTTGTACAGCACAAAATACACGATAAAATGAACGATTACGTGGTAACGATTCCATCTCAAATTTCAAGTTTATTACAAACTATTATTCTTGAAATTACACACGAATGGGTGTTCTCGTAGAATACGACACCTGAAAATGTTATTCAGCCGTAGAATTGTTCCATCAGAAATGCTGTTGGTGTGAGAAATGATAAAAGTTGTTGTCATGGCAATATACTGTCTGATCTATTCACTGAGAACAATATGACGAGGAACTATGAATGCGACTACAGGGAATTCGGAAAAATGTCTCGATCCCCAGTTCATGCTGTTGATGGTTTTTTTACGCAGAATCCCTCCTCGTCACTTGGCTGTGTTTTGTATGTTTTTTTTTCTGCTTATACGCTTCGTCACACAAGGGTTGAGGCTGCCCTAGTTGTGGTTATGAAACGGAGCTATATAGCCTGGAACGTATGCATCCCTTGATGGGATATACTTGCTTCGTTTTCCTCGGCTCCAATAATAATATATAGAAACTATATTATATTATCAGAGCGTACACGGAAAACCGACACTCTGAAATGTTGTGTAGACAACCTTTCCTTTAACCACTAGAAGAACGCTTAAGTTCTAATTACATTTTCTCTCGTGCGGTGCCAACGTGCATCATGTATACTACTTCCGAAACTGTAGCATTCACACTCTTATAAAACGGATTTAAATATATATACGTGATATTCCACGTGTATGTTAATTCCAATAGAACGAAGCGCGACCGCTTTGTCTTCGACACATTTGCTTCAATTTCTCTTCTCGCTGAGTTGGGTTGTTCGAACCAATTTTCAAGAGATTCGTAATTTCTCTGAAGCAACTATTTCGTTTACTTTTTGTTTTTTAAATCTCAGTGGGCAGTTGGATCCAGTTTAGTTAAAATAGCGATATCTAATAGTTCGCGCAATTTTAAGAGGTTTCACCATGTAGAAGTCGAGATATTTATTTATAAAAATCACAATTTTCAGTAGTTTCTCATAAGAGCGTGCGTTAAAAGTTGCAATTTTCAACATTTAATATTTCGATTTCTAAATGGTGAAGCCTCTTAAAACTTCGCATACACTTTTATGCAACATCGAAGAAGCTTTATTTAGTTTTTCAAAAAAATCGCTCGTAAATTTTTTTCGAAATTTTTTTTATTATATAACAAATACAGATTACCTCGGACAATCTTGGATTTGGAGTATGTTGTTCTTTAGTCAATTTGTAACAACTTTTTTTAGTGAACTTGGGCTCGCAAACCATTTTGTATGTAAGAAAAACTGAAAACAAAAATTTATATTTGACCGTCGCCATACAACGTCCTTAAGGAATTTTAACCGATACGTTGTAACGTAGTTGAAAGCCATTTAATGGAAAGGTGGCCGTAGGGGGTCAAATCGAATCCGTATTTAGGCAGAAAATTTGTAGTAAAATGTTTTTTTGTTTTGGAATGATTTATATGGCTACGGTCCAGCGTATGATTATGCCGATTTTTTTGAGGATTCTAAATGCACTGATTTGAGCACTGATAATCGATCGAGGAAGCAGAAAGGTCAAGAGGAACGCTGTATCAATATTATTCCTCTTTACATTTATTTATGAGATTGTTAGAATTCTTTGTATTATAAGACGAAGGGGAAAAAACCATCAATCCAGGGTTTCTTGATTCAGATTCAAACGTGGAGCTATTGATACTCCGACGTATTAATTTTTCATGTATGTTGGACGCAGAGGGATCGAAATTCGATCGGACGTAAGTTTTGAAGAGCCATCTTGTAGGTACACACTGTACGAAGTGAATTGATGATGTTCGTATTCGTAATAGACCCAATAAGTAGCAGAATGTTTGGTCATAAATCTTCCGTAGCAAACTGTTGTGTGCGATTCCATTTGGAACGTTCTGATTTGCATAAGTGAACTTATATATCCACATGCACACGTGTACCGACCACGTTTATTTCCCATGGGCGATCCCACTTGTCAATGGCTATTGTAACCGAAACTGGCGACACAACACAATCCGAGGGCATGGGCGAGGGTATTCCTTTGCCTGTGAGTTCTCAGGGATTGGCTTGAAAGTGCTAACTGCATACGTCCATCAAAAGATTAATGGACGATTATCCCCGAAACGGTGATAACGTATCCGTTCGAGAAACTTGGAATTCCCCAGAATTCCGGAGAGGCTTCCAAAATTTCTAAAACGACGCAACCATTTTTTTTTTTGTGTGCAATCAAAGTTTTTTAACACGCAACATTGGACTCGATTTTACGAAGCTCGTCGGACGCTTTCACGACAATCTCCATCCCTCGATAATTAACTATCTCCTCCCATCCTGCTATATAAATAGCGCAAGAGTGCCTCTGGGCTTATATATTCTCGAACTATCCAATCAATGAACGGGCCTCCCCTGACTGATTAAATATACGAGGCTGAGGCAAAAGTTCTGCCGATCGGATAAAAATAGAGGGACTAAGACACTGAATCTCTAAAACTCTCGGTGATTAATCGTTCTGCGTCTCTCTCTCTCTCCCTCAATCTCTCTTTTTTGCGTACCTAGCTTTTAGATAATCTCATGGCATGATTTGTGATTATTTCGCTCCTTGATCCAAAAAATGTCGACGTCATATCATAAAATCGTTATTTCCCAATTTGTCGTAAATTGGAACCGTTTGCCACTTCTTGGGATGCTATAGTTTTTTTTTTTTATTCTCCAGAAACCTTTCCTAAGAGTACCAGCAAGTTTTCTTCGTCACTGGAACATTGGGAAAAATAAATTGCTGCCCAAACTATTTGAATAATTAGCCCCATATCTTTATGCCATATTCTCATTTCAACAAATTTGTCAATTTTTTGTTTTCAACTATTTAATGGGAGTGAATGTACTTGTTTCAGTTTTTACTGGATTTTTGCTGTTTTCGGACACGATATCAAATAACTAATAATAAATCGATTGTTTCTTAAAAAGTAACAAATCTATTTTCATCGAAACACTACAGAACTATTGAAAAAAAAAAATATTTCGTCGATTTTCGATACTTCTCGTTTGATTCAGTCCATTTTATCTTCATCACAATTCCATGGACCCATGGAATTCCATTTCATGAAACTCAGTTTCCAAAGGATGAAGAACTCTTGACGAAGTTAATAAAAAAAGAGTATGAGGATGTCAATCTTTTGGTTTTGACACTACGGCATTATATCTTGACAGTGTGGAGATGCACCCTTAACTTGTCTACTGCAATAGTTCGCTTGATTTATCGCTTTTCCTCTTTGTGTACGGGAACACGTTCTTCAAGAAGGCTGCCAGCCTATAAGCACCCTGTGCCGTTCCATACGTTATATGCGAGCTGTGTTCGTGACAGATTGGCAACCCTAACGGAAGCTTACCCGCAGGCATTGGAATCGCCACATTCTATCTTTCGGGATAGCGTACCCTGTCAATCGTGTAATCATCGTTCATTGTCAACGGACACCGTAGTTCTTCAACACTCTTGGCACAAATTGGGATCAGCTTATAGAACGTTTAGAGGTCTTTGACTCATCAATGTCGTTAAATCTCTGTGGCGACGTTTGTCCTTGCGGAGGCTTTTTTCATCCTCATCACACTTTTTTAGATGAACAAGATTTTTTTACAAATCCGACGTGATGCGTTGGGTCATTATGTGATTACAGGATGGGGACTGATCGTTGATCGCCAAAGATCGAGACATGACAAAATATTTGCCCAGTCCGGGTAACGTGTGCTTAAAAAGAGAAATTATTAAAAAAGATTGAGGGGAAAATTCTCTTATTTTAGGAAATAATTAAAATACGTAAATTTTTTTTTCGGAGTCAAAAAATCATGTAACCCGATTTAGTGGTTTCCGATTGGATGATTTTCATCTTTCAGGATCGATCCTCGTGTAAAATCAATAAAGAATAAATATTTATTCCAAAAACATTTTCCAATGACCGCGTGTTTACTGACGATTGACGTGCGTGGAAAAATATGAAAATGTGAAACAGTGGAAGCAAACATACAATGACGTATTACTTTTGGACACGATATTTATGCATCGCGTCCTTCTCCAGCAGGAACAAAAAACTGCACACGCAACGATTTCATTTCCAAAATGATATCATGTCCTGCACAAATGTGTCCAAAGGGATGTTTGTACAATTAAACGAGGTAAATTCCAAAACCGTGAAAAAGAGAACATGTTCGATGCACAAATGGAAGTCGGAATGAATAAAGAAACAAATTTGCAGTGTAATAAAATTGGCTTCATTGTGTGTTGGCCTATATATCAGATGTGCAGGAAAATTTGTTCAATTTGGTATCTCACACCCTCTGGATCACGGTGTACGAGAACGCAAACACGATACCCCGCAAAGTGCACACAACCGACACTGGTGACATACAAAAAGCAATTTTTTCGGGTCACTGAGCGTGCCAGTTTCTCTCTCTCTCCCTCTCTCTCCCTCTTCCCATCTCTCTCTTCCTCTCTCTTTAATATTTTAGTCTCCACTTATAATTTCGAAAGTTTCAATAATCCCACAAAATCTTCGTAAACTTCTGACAGCTCGATTTTTTCTTGTAGAATTGAAAAAATATTTTTCCAAATTTGGAATCCAATTTTCATCACAGTATCGGCATGTTCTGAGCAACGACTTATCAGACTCGAACTAAATCCGATGGGGTCTGAGTTGCTAGCACCCTGTGTCCGGAGGTTAACGGTTTTAACAATCGATCCCAAAGGGACTTTAGTCGTGCACTTTTCCACCAGATAAAGGTTCAATTATTAACACACCACGTGGATATCTCTCGAGGAAGGAACGAATGTATCTTGCTCATCGTATAAAAAGCTGCTCTCTTTAATGTCATGTTTGTTTTTCCAATATTCTTGCCTCGACAGATTCTCATACGATCGCAAATCCACCGAAGCCCGATAGTCATTTCTTGAGAGAGGGTTTTACTACCCGCTCGCCCACCTCCGGCAGTCTCGTAAATTACAAAATGGTCTCTGCGATGTGAAAAAAGCTTCAACTTGTGTTTGCATCATTCTTGCCTCTCCCATAATATTATATGCATGGGGCTCCATGCCATGCCTGCGAACAAGTGAAAACCCGATACGGTACGACGCGTTAAATTACAAAGCGACGCAAAGAGAATTAAAAACATGGAGAGATACACACACAGGACAGAGGGAACTGGTGGAGGATGTTCATTGAACGTGGAAATGGTAAAGGGTGTCCGGGAACGAAAGAAAAGTATATGCTGGAATGGAATCAGTGTTGGATGAGAATTTGTGCATCGCTGTTGCTGGACTATGCTTTTTTGTCCTCATTGCCCTTTTGTCTTCGGAGCCCGAAGCAGAATGAAGCAGTTGAACACTTTCCACTGCGAAATTTCGCGTTTAGTTCAAGTTTTTCACGGAGAAACTTGATTGCCACGGTTTTAATATTCTTCGGCTAAACGAAAAGAGCAGAACCATTCAAAGAGATGTGCGAATCTATAAACGGATCATTATTCGCTCGCATTAAAGACACTCGCGTTGTTTCTCAAAGAAGAAAATATTTATACGTTTTCCATGGAAATAACTTGCCTCTCTGAGGCACAAACTCGAGAAACTACTCCGTCACTGCCTCCTTCAGTCTTTGTCGACTTTGTGTATTGTAACTGCGTCCTATTTTCATGACCTGATAACAAGCAGAGATTCAACAATCACAAGGAATTTAGGCTCGTGCTTTTCGCACGAGATTCTCTCACTCAGGATTGGAGAGACAATTCTGTACCCTTGCTCGCATCTGTGTAAACCTTTGACTTCATTTCATCGATGGAAGAGTCACGACGAAGTCAATCAATAATCAATTCGCTAAATTCCACTCATATATTTTTTTAAATTAATTGATTTTTTTTCCGCCGCTTTGTGTCCACTTGAAAATTCTTTCCAACATAATGGAATCTGAAGGAATTGAATTTAGTAAACGTGCTCTATTTTTTCGAGTTCCAAAAATGTGAATTTTCATGGAGGATCGAGCTCGATGAATAATCCCAATTTTACTTCACTTCCTTGTCTCTCGAGATGTTTTGAAAAAGCGTCGTCGACCCTTCGTTGTTTCAAGGATTCC
The DNA here is from genome assembly GCA_963921915.1 of Hyposoter dolosus. Taxonomy (NCBI): domain Eukaryota; kingdom Metazoa; phylum Arthropoda; class Insecta; order Hymenoptera; family Ichneumonidae; genus Hyposoter; species Hyposoter dolosus. The sequence goes on along the minus strand of OY998138.1, from coordinate 4,429,510 downwards.
CTACGTATCAAGAAAATACTTTTCCTTTCTTTTCTCATGCGGGAACAATAAAATTTCCCATTCACCGTCCACGCGGAACTCCATTTATCGGAGAACGCCCGAAAGACTCGAATCTTCGAATAAATAATTCTAGCGTCGAACTTGTCGCCTAGGGCAGGAAAAAGTTTAGCAGCCGATATGGAGACTCGGAAAATGTTCTGTCCAAGTGGACGTCCTACCGATATCCTTACTCTTATCCCTGAAAGCATCGATAAAATGAATCGTGTGGATAAGCGAACTACACGCGATTCTTCTATACAAATCTTGCAACTCTCGATTCGTAAATCGTCTCGTCTAGTTTCAAGATATAGAAACTTTAATACAGTGGATAGTTCTGACAGTACGATTGCAACTTTTGTCGAGAATCTCTATCAGACATTCTCTCTACTTTGCTACATATCTATATAGCTATTATGACTCGAAAGCTCTCGACCACCTTGGCCAACTTTGAGCATCACTTGTACGAACACATCTGCATCGATTTACTGACATGTATGACTCTTTCCATATCGAACGTACTCAAACGCTTTCAAATTAGTTTAGAAGTCATATCTCTTCGTAGAATTCCACAAATATTACCATTATTGTTTCCACTCCAAGGATGCAATGATGTTATGCATACCCAGTAACCTGCTGACCACTTCAAAGCTCTGATTAAAGCGTCGACTGTTATCCATCATCAGAAATCCACCCACGTTCCCGAAATACAGAATTTTCAGCGATATCCATGGCGTTTTGTAAAAGGCTGTTGTTGTTGCTTTTTTCTGTTATTTTCATTCATAATTCCTTGGAAATTTGGAAAAAACAGCCTAGTACAAAGAAAAGAAGAACTTACGAGACATTTTTCGAGAATACTTGTTCCTGTGTTTATTGCGAGTTGAAATAATGCACGTTTGTTTAATATCGCGAGTTGTTCAGATGGAAAAGTCACATGAACTCATTTTATCAATAAATCAGACTCCGGAAGCGAACAGCGATTGCCGATCGTGGTTTTGGTTGAAAAATTGTTCGATTCACTATAAAAAATAATTCTTGGCCAAGCCTTGAACACATTTACTCGTGACTTTGATTCGTGTGTAATGAAAATTGGAAAAACGCTTATAAAATAGTTGATGAACGTGAATGCCAAAATGTGGAAGAATTGTTTTTATCGTTACTGTAAATTATAAATGATTTCGCTTTTTCCAAATGTCTCGCGTTGTCAACGTGGACGATTATTCATAGAAAGTTCTCGCGTTCATATTTCGTGGCGCCCAGAGTCATGGTCTCGAAAGTGTCACCGTGTCCAATTGTTTCGTACGACTCTCATCTGCACTAGAGATTCTGAACGCTATGTAGTTGCAACCTCAACCAGACGCGAACTTTACAATCCGAGTCTTCACGATTTGAAACACAATTCTCGTTGGACACATGACTCCTGAATCGTGTTTGTTGTGATGAAGCAAGTTTAAGTCTTCTGTGGCGGTACGATTGTTTTTCGTGCGAACCTTGTGTCGGCGTATAATCGTTGCACGTCCCTAAACTTGTCCTAACAAACTAAATCATAATGGCGAGACTGCAGTGCACGAAAATGTCTTTATTTTTGGTTTTTGACTTTTATCTCGTTTCAGGCACTTTTCAGTTTCTGAAAAAATCTGAACGTTATGGATCACACAATTTTTTCAACAGCTTTCCGACCATATTATCGGAATTTCTAAAAATTGGTTTCTTGTTCCATTTCTAGATCAAAATTGGATTTGGTACCAAAAGGGTTGGAAATAAATCAATGAATTTTTCCGAAAATGAAGAGAAAATATGTACTACAGACTCAAAATCGAATTTTATTAAAAAAACGCTCCATTATTTTTGTTGAGTACGATAAACCAAATATTTTTGGATAAAGTCAACATTCTCGACTTTCACAAAAATGTACTGCGTAGAAATGAGAAAATTTATTTTTCGATTATTTCATTCGTTATTTTGGAAGTAACAAAATTTATTTTGTTTTTTTACTGAGAAATAGGTCAGTTTTTCGGATATTTTTGGAAAGTTATTTGGGCGAGTTGTTGAGAAACTGCACTTGTAGTGCAGCAAGCTGATAAGTTTTTAAAAAAATCAGGTTTTTTCGTTTTGTCCATTGTGAACCGCAGTCTTCCGTGAAGTCGTTCCTTGTCTTTCTGCTGGAAGAGGACACGAGCTCAAGAAAAATAAATCCCATGCCGAGCGTGCGCTCCGGCGACGCTGTGTTATTTTCAAGACTCACCACAAGTTATTGCTGGAATGAGAGAATTTTCTCTCATTCGCTCGAACTTGCCTCGATTGGATTAGTCACAGCATTACGAAAAATATGAAATTCCAAGGTTAACCCAAATCTCACTGTCGAGGAAACGAGGTTTATGTTTGTGAAATATTGATAAAAAATAATTGGAGCAGAAAATTCCTTGTCAGGTCGTTTAATCTTCGAATTGTAAAAATTCAATAGGTTTTTTTTACGGAGATTTGTTATAGACAAGATTTGTTAATTGAACGTAAATAACGGTTGAGAAAATTTTTTTTCCCTGTGATACAGAATATTTTGCTTTTTATAGTGTTCTCAAGAATTTTTTTTTATTAATTGTTCATTCATATGACCATAAAATATTTTAACTTGTCATTTCTCACCGTTTTTACGAGCAGACGGTAAAAAGTCTCTGATTAAAAATTCTTTATGTTCGTCATTTCGCCCCCTGCTTTCCGGTGCATCAACGAAGCCAGAAAATGGCATAAAAAAGTGGGGAGAGTGCTTCTTTTGTTGAATGACGATGAGAACGATATGACCCTCGAAGCGACGGAGTCTGTCTCTTCCTATAAGTCTGTACATGTCTTTGGGATGAGAAGAAACGAGAAAAAGAGAAGAGAGAGAGAGTAAGAAGGGAATAAATGCCACGAGCACGATCATGTCGCGTATATGGCGGAAAATATTTTCGATTATATTCCGCGTCACTTTTTTTTTATCTTACTTCCTTTTTCTTTTGTACATTCATGCCTGCATTTGCGACAGGCTGACCATTTTCTTTGCGCGATAAAAATTTTGCGACACTCCGAAAAGGGCCACGGGCAGATTAAAATGGCGTCGATCTCTTTATTCTTTTTTTCTCTCCCTCTCGCTTTGGTATTTTTTTTTCATTTCATCCTCCTCGGCTGTCTCCGACCATTCCATACCTCGATGGAGAACCTCCGAGATAAAGACACAACAGAAGCAAAAAAGAGGATTTTTAAAGCGAGGAAGAAAGTGCACGCGGCCCCAATTTTTTTTTAGCAATTTAAAAAAAAAAAACATTGAACTTTTTTACAAAACGTTTGAACGGGAATACGCTTCGCCTACAATCGGATACACACTTTCCTACAATGTGTACGATTTCCTATTGAATTCCCGAGGCATTCCGCATCATTCGCGCGCCACGTGGCGCAACAGGAAACGAAAACTGCATTTCGTGCTAAAAAAATATAATTTCGCGATGATTATTCAATGAAAAGAGTATAAAATCTCTTCAGAAGAAAAATAATGAAATTTTGATGCTTCGGATTTTTTGATAAATCAACGCACTCGCAAGTTTAACTTATATTCATACAAATGATAGACAGAGGTCGTTAATCATGGACCAATGGAGTCTCCTCTTGGATAAGTTGCCCATGACGAATGGTAACTGCGTATAAACGCGATTGAAACCACTTTGCTCGCGAAGGAAGTTGCCACGACAAAACTGGTGGAACAAACCTCAATCAAGAGCTCGACGTCAGGGGTTTGAAGACATCGACAAAAACGTTTATCTTCCATGAGAACTGTGGATTGTTCGATGCGAGAGCTATACGCTTGCAGCTCTGCTATCAGAGCGCACGGTATACGGGATGTCCCTTAATATTGCCTCCGAAGCGTTGAGAGTTGTGTCAATCGAAGCGTTGACACTTGTCAAACAACGAGTTAATAGCCGAGTACATAAAAAAAAAGGAAGGACATTTCTTTACAGCTTTATTATTGTCTCTATTTTTTTTATTTTTTTTATTGCCTTGATCGAGCATCAGGACACTCTGTAGAGAAACTAGTCAAGCTCCCTACGCTACAACGTGGTTTCCGTCATTCACCCAGTAGTACAAACCCGCTCAGTCAGCCAACGAATTGACTTGATCCCTGAATGTATCAGCAGCCATAGCAGAGAGTGGCGAGAGTTACGTATCGAGCTTAAATCTCCTGCCTTTGCAATTCGAATCCTACACCCTTGTTAATACGGCACGTCAGCCTATTTCGAGTTTCGCACCAATCTCGGGACCGGAACATACCGTTCGAAAATCAGAGTGGACGCTGACGTAACTGTGGGACAATGGCCAGCCATCTAGTACTATTCCACATCAGGATCTTTATGCAGTTACGTTTTTCTCACGAAACTGCTATGTCTTTTGAATTCGTCGATTTATAGACTTTCATGAAGAGTGTCGTTGAATGGAATTATGAATATGTTGTTAACCTTTAGGTGGGGAGACAGAATAAGTGTAAGAATCCAACGTGTGAAAATGTATTTTTCTGATTAGATTTTCATTTCTGGACTCATAAGGACGTTTGTATGTTGACGGTCAAATCTAAATTTTTCTTTTCAGTTTTTCTTACATACAAAATGGTTCGCGAGCCTAAGTTCACTAAAAAAAGTTGTTACAAATTGACTAAAGAACAACATACTCTAAATCCAAGATTGTCCGAGGTAATCTGTATTTTTTATGTAATAAACAAAATTTCGAAAAAATTTTACGACCGATTTTTTTGAAAAAATAAATAAAGCTTCTTCGTTGTTACATAAAAGTGTATGCAAAGTTTCAAGAGGCTTCACCATTTAGAAATCGAAATATTTAATGATGAAAATTGGAACTTTTAACACACTCTCTTGTGAGAAACTACTGAAAATTGTGATTTTTATGAATAAATATCTCGACTTCTACATGGTGGAACCTCTCAAAATTGCGCGAGCAATTAGATATCACTGTTCTCTTTGTGTGGTACAAATTTAAAGGAATTCTATCGATAGAAAATTTTCCATACAACGTGCTTAAGAAATTTTTAGTATTTCCATCACTCCAGATATCAATTGATGCCAAAAAACTTTGTCACTGAATCGGAGATTTGATTTATCGTTATCATCGATCCATGGAAACCTCCTGGTCATTAAAAGTTCAACTAAAGCTCTTGATATTTTGATATTCCTAGAGAATCAAAGATTTTTCGATACGAGTCAGACTTTGGTAATTTTGTAAATTTGCAATATCCGGAAATGAAGTTATCATCATTTCGCAATATGAGCAGGTAAACATTTATGGATCAAGAACCATAGCAATATTGACGGTTATTATGAAAAGGGAGGAGCTGGCCAGTGAGATACGCGGACATTTTGTCATCACAGTACGCCTGCAGTCGATCGTTTGGCTTCGGGCTGTAACAAGGCAGATTAACTGTGATCTGCGCATGCTGAACAGAATTTCAAGAGAGTCGTAAACAGCCTATAACAGGATAATATATCGTTACTCCCGATTATGATATCCATTGCTCGTTGCCATGTCGTCTGTTTCCTCTGCATGGAAACGCTCGATACCTCAAGCGAAAAACGACAGTGCGTGGCAGCTCTACTGAATCTTCGCCTCTCTTCGACTGTATAGCAGCTTGACCGAGCCTCCCTTTCCCGCCTCTTCACTATCGAGCTTATCTGTCCCTCGCTCATTCTATCTTCATGTTACCTCACACAGCTTTAATCTCGTCATTCACATATATGGGAGAATCGTGGTTTACCACCAGGATGGAAGGTTAGATGATGGTCACATTTCGACGACAACTATGCACGCACCGGCTATTGCTTGTTCAATAGGACGCGGTTTTCAACGAGAATACAACAGTTCCCAGCAACCCATGATATGTTCATCGTGATCTGAAAGCATTTTGCTCGATCTATAGAATATATATTTATCGCTGATTTACAGCAGCATTCTAATGACTAAATTCACAAAATGACAGGAAATGGCTTCCGGCCATTTTTGCATGGACAGAAAATAATTTCAAAAATTGCATGGTTTCATGATACCATGTCGTCCCTTTATGATATTTTGGCAAGTACATAAGTAACATTTTTCATGTGAAATTGAGCAAAAAATGTCGAAACTTGGCGAAAAATTGAAATTGAAAGAATTTAATTCGTTGATAGTTGCCTCGTGTTTTTGGATTTTTAAAATTATTTTTGTTGACTCGAAGAAAATCTAATTCCTTCCGTACTCGCCAGCACGTGGATCCGGTCAATCTTTCACGAGGAAAAACAAAATGAAAAAAAAAAACAACCAAACGACTTTCTGTTACAATTTGTTTTTCCGGACTTGCCCAAGGATATATACATACTTCCACGTACATGTACATGTATGTACATATAACTGTGAGTCGTATTTTCCATCCCGGATAGCACCGGAGAAATCTCTACTCGTAGGTTCCCGCTTTCCCCTTTGCTCTCGCTCCGTTATCCGAACAGTGTATATACACGATCGCTCTCGTATCCCTCTCTTTCGACCTCGTTGTTAAACCATCCGGTGAAAGCGGCTCTGCCTTTGTCGGTTTATCGAGGGCGCGTGTTTTACCCGCTCGCATCTTAAAGGATCTTTATCTCTGTCACTATCACGTGTATATATTTTTACGCTCTTGTTTCGTTCGTCTTCTTGGCAAGCAACGAAATATATACATATGGATTACATTGGAAAGGGAGAAAAAACCTTGGTAGCAATATAAAACCAGCGTGGCGTTTTTCAAGATATTTTTGAAATCTTTCCACCGAGAATAAAAATTTTCCCCGCAGGAAATCAGCAGCCAATCCTGAGATTGATTCACGTCTCCGAGTTTCCGATACCAAGTCAGATCGAAAGAAACAAAAATCGAACAGGTATTCTGCTCATTGTAAACTTTACAGAACATTCAACCCTGCGACGGTCTTCACAGTAACTGAGTATTCTGGCAAATACCAAATGTCCATACAGTTTGAATTTTTTTTTCGCTGTTTGTTCAAACAGCGTCAATTGTTTTTTTTTTTTTTTTTTATAGTTTTTGAACGATAAAATTTATTTCACCGGGTGAAGAACATGAATTTTTCACTTTTACTCTCTTGAGTATCGATCCCGATGGACGTTACATACTCGGAGCGCTTCGACGCCAAGTATTAAAGAGAAAAGTGTTTAAAATCCACCAACAACGCGAGTAGATCATTTCTTCATGAGCAATTCGTCATTCTCAACAATTTAAATAGTTCTAAAATGGATTTCGTTGAAATTGAACTTGACTGAATTTCGTTAACTTCTCGTGAACGTGTGTACGCATTAATTAATGTAACTGTATCGTGGTCGCAAAAATCGTTACGTGGGAATGAATTATCGTGGGCAGGCATGTAGTTTGCCCTCAAGGAACAAATCTCCAGCTCGATACTTCTTTGAAAATAACAACAACGAGTCTGCTAATGAAGTTCGATGGAGCTTCTACCGAAGAATTGTTCTCTTGTTGCCCTAAGACTGATGATTATTCGAGAAATCGATACGTCATTCGTAAATGTACAAAGATTCACTTCTGTGGACGTTCCTGAAACTCCTGGTGGGATTCATCCTCGTTAACGTTTCGTCAGCAGTCGATCGGCAATTACTCGGTATATAGAATTCGCATCGCCGCATCTTCGTTAACTCAAGAATCGTTGTAATTGATTAGAAAATTATTGGATAATGCGATTTCCAATGCTGTTTCCTTAATTTTTGTCCCGCTCTACTTAGGCCATAACAATTGCGAAAAATCGATACATGTTCGAGAGCAGCGGACAATACGGAAAGAGATAGAGAGAGAGAGAGGGTTGGAGAGAAAGAGAAAAAAAGGAAACTCAGAGCAAGAAATCGATGACAATCTTCATAGAGACGACAACAAGGGAAGAGCCGGACTATACAGCCAAAATGTCAAGATTAGCGAAAGAGTAAAACACATGTGTGAAAAAATATCGAGATCGAGACGAAAACATAATATGGAGCATTTCATAACAAGCTTCCACTTTCAAACGTTGACCCCTTTCTGATTCATGGGACATTTTGAAAAGTTTATCAACACAAAAATATACCCTCTTTCATGGCTTCGCTTATTTTTGCATTTTAATTAAGGCAATCCCGTCGACTTTCACGTTATTGCTGATTTTTTACTTCACGTACTTAATTAGCTCGTATTTCAGGGAGAGGCAGCCGAAGAGAAACAGATACAAGAAAAAAGGAACTCAAATCTCAAAAACTCGACAATTTTTGATAAGATTTCAATTAAAGCAATTTTGAATTTTGATATAGAAAAAAATGGGAATTCCATGTTCTTTTGGGAATGTTCGACTTTGCCCCCCCCCCCCTGCTCGTTTCAAATTTGAGAATTGCTGGATCAGAACGGAGCAGTCACAAGTTTGTCCAGGTTTTGAGGTTAATCGAATTTTTAATAAATAAATCGAGTCTCTGAAGAAAGAGAAATTAAATCATTTATTCCAGAGTGTACGGTTTTCACTCCATAGCATGTTCATTTGTCTCCGGTATGATTCTCCCGACGACGACCAGAGCATTTTGCACCATGCTCCATGTCAGCATAGGAACAGCTATATAGTTGTTATGGTTCGCACATCCGTTATCCTGAAACTGTGTCCTAGTCCATTCAGCTTCCATGTGACAGGACCACGAACATGAGAATTACACCAGAGAGACAATAGATCCTAGTTTTTGGTCACCGCGAACCAAGACACTGGTCCGTACTTTTGAACCGACATTTTTCAAGTGGGTTTCCAACTGCCGAGAGCACAGAAAAAATACATGGGATAACCCATCATTGCCGGGGTAAATGGAACCCCGAATTATCACCATGCCACTGCCTCGCTTTCCCCCAAACGAAATCCTCTCTGTTTCAATTATTATGCTGTGTGAGGATGGTCGAAGGATTTGAAGGAATAATAATTTGCTTAGGAAATAAGGTGATTTGAATTTATTTCATTTTTGACAAATTTATCTCGCTTCGTGGGTCGTATTTTTTATTTGAGTCCTCGATGCTGTTATTCTTGCTTCTTCTTTTCTCTCTCGTTGTCATGAAGATCCAAAAGTTTTACAGTGTAGAAACATGACCATTTCCCAAAGGGAATAGCTATTTTTTTTTTTTTTTTTCAAAAACTATTTTGATTCACGAAAATTTGAGATCGAATTCAGATTCGTTGAATTTTTTTTTCCAGAGATTTACAGGTATTCGTTTACCTCAGTTTCTCAATACAAATATCGCGTGGGCGTTGGCAAAATCGAAGTGACAAATATACTGAAAAGAGCATGAGATCGTTGAAGAATTTTTTTTTTTTTTATGTTGCTGAGGTCAGAGGGTCACAAAAAACGATTTTCATGGTTTTTTTTTTCTTAAAGAAAAAAGAAAACATTAATCTTTCCGAGTTCTTGCACACCCTCTATTACAAATTCTTATATTCTGTATTCGAAGAATAGTGTTCCTAAATGTATACTCGAGCTTCGCCCCGGAGGAGATTCGATGTGGCAAGATGTAGCAAAAAAAAAAAATCCATTCGATCTATCAACTTGAGCCGAGGCTTATTCTACAGTGCATCACCGATCGTTCTTGATGAACTATGAAAATTGCTTGGAGCTTTCTTTCCCCCAATATTCAATGACGTCAAAAGTTTTTATGTTTTTACAGAGAACCGTTACTTTTACCCTCCCAACTCATGAACTCTTACTGTGTCGCGGTGTTTTTTCATTTTTTTGATTTTGTCCACTATATAAATTTGTCTGAATCAAAAATCGTCGTTTTGTTTTTCTCATTTCAGGTAAGGATCACGAAGCCCACAGCTCTCGTCACTTTGGATCTCCTGTGGCGAGACGCTTTGTTCTTCTAACTTTGAGTACATCATACTTTTACTAAATTCCAAATTTGTTCTGCATTTAGTCTCTAGCTAAAGTCTTTAATAGATCGAAACAGATTTTTCCAACTTTTTCGGCGAAACGCTATGTTTTTTTTTTCCAGAGGTTCGTTAGCAATTGCGTAGAAATGAGAAACTAATAATTTCTCAAAACTAGATATACAGGTATTTGGAAACACTGTAAAAAGAATGAATCGTTGAATTTTTGTTCGATCCTTCGAACCCTTGTGAAAAAAAGGAAATTTTAAAGAAAGTTTTCACTAATTTTCCCAAAAAGTGGCGATCGCCTGTTTCGGCCAGGCTCTCAACAGTTTCCTTTGGCCCTTGTGCGAATGGGATACAGCAGTCCCTCCGAAATCAATGGCTGTAGGGAATACCGAGAAAGGTCTCAAGAGTAGCGAGTGAAATGGGGTTGAAGTAATCCGTTGAGCTCGTAAAAATTCGTCAGAGGGTACACGGAAACGATGAGAGACGAAAAATAAATAAATACGGAAATTACGTTCAACTGTAAATGACGTTGACCTTAAAATATCGTGTGGAAGAGGTCGAGCCGGAAAAATCTATAGATTTCTATGTAACCAAGGCGCAGACACAACTTTATTCTTTTTTTTTCTTTTTTGCAATGTTAACAATATTGTTAATCGCGGACGTCGGCTGGTGACGCAATGTCGTGACAATTTTTATCAATCTGTGCAGATTCATAATGCTCCATATTCATTCATAATATTATCAATACAAATCGATCCACATTCATCATGAGAAGTTACGAATCAATGGAGAGAACGGAGAATGGAGAATCGTAGTGAAAAAAAAATTGCACAGCTGTCACTATTGCACAGAAAAGTTCGTGCAATCTGAATTTATGCCAACAAATGGTCTTGATAGACACACAACAATTATAGCACCTCCGTAAACACACATGGGTCTGGGGAGTCCTACCGTTTTTTTAAATCTGAAAAAATTCAGGAAAGTAGTTTTGAATCTATAGAAAAAGAGGGTGATGGATAAAAATTCCTTTTTATTATTGTTATTTAATTGTAATCGATACGAAAAACGAAAAATTTACGCGAATCGCTGAATGGGCTGGACACCCCAGACCCATGTGTGTCTACCGAGGGTTAAAATTTTTTTTTTTTAATTAACTGCATAAAAATTTCATTACTCTTTTTAATTACTAACGAGAAACGTCGAAAACTTCATTGCCCGCTTTCTCTTATTTTTTATTCGAACACACACAGAAAAAAAATTGAAGACTCAAGTATTAGGCTCGGGGTTTGAAAATTTAAGAATAACGTGAAATGTCCCATATAGAAATTTTCGTAATCGATAAATCGGTCACGCGCGAACGCTGAAAAGAAGATCGATCCAATTTTATAGAAAAAAAGGAGGCAGAATGCTGGATTGGCAGGATAAAAGAAAAGTGAAGAGGCTAGGGCAAAAGTAGATAACAGAAAAATGAAATTACCGAAGACGCCGGAATGTCCGGAGAGAAAACTCGTTCGAAACTACGTGATGGAAAATTATTACTTTTACAGACTGCCTATCGTCCAAGAATATTGACGTACGGTTGTCAGTGAAAGAGAAATGTTTAAAATCCCCTGACGTACTAATTTCGTCAAGTAAGAATTATCCCATCGAAATAGGAAACACATTAATTCATCAACTCGCCAGCGGAAATGGGGGCTGATTTACGTGACTTGACATATTCAAGCAGCACGTCAGCATTGGGAAGGAACAAAAAAAATTTCCGGAAATTTAGGCACCGAATGAAATTACGTTGTTTGTCATGTCCTCCTGCTCTGGACGTTTCTGCGAGCATTACGAGTTGTTTACTACGTTAATGTCCACATATATTAAGCTGAAGCGCACATCACGCGTATTTGACCTTCTGTTTCTGAAAAACTGAGCCAAACCAGGTGGGTCGATATTGGATTGAACTTTGGCTTAAAAATTACAGACTATTTTTCCAAAAAATTCGGTGAATCGTGACATCGCAATATTTTGAATATTCTCTTTGGAGTTTTGGCAAATCTGTCGGTATTAATATTTTTCCTGGGTCAATAAACCACATGCTGTAACACGAAGCCACCATCGATGAGTTTTAACCCTTACTTGCCACCTTGGGATAAAAACTACCCCAGGCCTAAAGGAAAATAGTCATCTTTCCACTTTTGTTGGTTTCAGCATTTTTTTTAGTGTACTTAAATTTAATTTTTGGCTTTATAAAGTAAACAATCTTTTAAAACAAGCTTTCAATATGTTCTACAAAAATTTTCAAGTCGAAATATTCAGTAGTTTATTTTTTATAACAATTTTTGTCACTGGGGTACAAATGTACCCCATGGACGCAATTCTACAGACATGTGGCAAGTAAGGGTTAATTGTCGCATAAAACTTTGGCGACAACCATTGTCAAGATTTAACATTTATTTCACTGGAAAGCTCCAGCTTTTTTGATTGAATGATGAAAGTTTTATAACACGAGAAAGGAGTTGAAAAAAATGCAACGAAAAAGTTTTTTTAACGTCTCTATATTTTTTCGCATAAAAGAAATCGTTTAAAATAAAGTTTTTAACAACTTTTCCAGTTAATGTGAAATGATTAGCAAAATACTCTGAAGCATAAAGCGCGGTTCAAATCCATAGGTCAATTACTATTTTTTCTGTGGTAAGAAATTTGAAAAAAAATGTAAAGTTTCATTGGTTCGATAGGATGGGTTTGAAATAATAAATTCTTGGCGAAAATGGTCGATGGTTTTATCTCGAGATGTTCACAGCACTCGGGCCTTGACGTTGAACTAATCTGGGGTGTGTTTCGCTAATTCTTCTCCATACAATCTCTCCCTCTCTCTCTCTCTCTCTCTCTCTCTCTGTCTCGTCGTGGGTAGGAGCTATGGCTCCGACTAATTATTATCTTTCTCATTACCCTTATTACACGTTTACATAATATTCGACGCTTATACTGTGGTCTCAGCACAATCAAGTATTCCATGAGAAGAGACTGTGTTTGAGGACGTTTTAACGCCAAAAAATTGTTTGAGCTGTTGGAATTTTTAAACGTATGTGTGAAAAATTTTGCATTTTTTTTTTACTTGACAAAAAAAATGGAAAATCGTTTTTTTTTTTTATTCTCTTAACTGGGTCGGCTTTAATATTCAAAGCATACGTGCCGAATCACTATGCTCAGTAGGAACATTCTTAGACAATTTTTGTTCTGCCAAATACGATTCTTTCGATACGTCAGTATAATGTGTTTCTGTACGAATTTACAAAACGATTCAAACAAGTTCGATTGAAATCTTCCGGAGCGTTTCTAACGAGGTTAATTGTTAATTTTTCTGCAAGCGGTTCTCCAGGGGCATTGTTTACGAACATGAGAGTTGTTTTCTGTCAGAGTTGTCTTGACTGGAAAGTGTGTTTAGAAAAGTTGTAAACGGACTAGTGCGGCTGCACTTAAATTTATGAAGTCTGGAGGGCTGACAGAAAAACATAGAACATCAAACTCAAAACATTGATCAAACTATTGCTCCTGCGAGACAATACTAGTTATTGATTTTGCTTTTTTTATTGGTAAACACAAGCAGCAGAGCTTAACCCAAACTTATACATAGCATGGAGGGAAGGCTATACTTACGTACAAAGTACACAACATTCGGTAGCTCCATTGATTCGTGTCATGGCCCTCTGTGAGCTCGAAGAGTCAAAAGAGCTCTTGAACATCCAGGGAGTATTTCAGCCACGAAAAATAGCGAGTAATTTGTCAAGAGCTTGTTGCACCTGTCACTATCGTTGTCTTCGACTCATCGAGATCCTGCTGGTAATGAAAATTCAATTTTTCGTATGAGCAAGCAACGGAATGGCTCTCCATTGCCAACTTCGTAATGATTTAGCATCCTGTCAGATTGTACCAAGCGACGATATAGTTTGGAAATTCCTCGTCATATTCAATTTCATTTCGAACGAATGTATAAAAAGTCACAAATGGTTTTTTCTTTGGCAAAAGAGAATGGAAAACGCGAGAGGAAGAGAAGGTGGCGTTGGGATTAGTGAGGGTGGTGATGGCATGCAGGATCCTCAGGGAGGATGAGGACTAGAGAGGCGCGCGAGGAAGTGGCCAGCTGAGGGGCTGAGATGACGATGGTGGTGGTGGTACGGAATGAATGTGGAGGGGATCGACGATCCGATAGAGTGAGGAAGCCAGGGAGAGAGCAAAGCGGAGGATCCAGCAACGAAGAGAGAAAGAGGCTCGAGTTTGGTGGAAGGGGTTGGAAGGTAGGGGTGCGGAGTGAGTATGGGTTCGTCCGCTACAAGGGGAGGGGGGGGGGGGGGGTAGAATTGAAGCAGCTGAGAGAGCGACGCGCGAGTAGGTCACACCGTCGACCACAGCGAGAGTCCGCGTTTGCCAAAGGGCTCTGCTGCTGCTGCCGCTGCTGCTGCGTTTCGGTTTATCCACCGAGTGTAAAAAGAAGAAAATCAAACGCGCACGAAAATCAAAATTTTTCTAAATTTACGAACGAAACTGGACGATTCTACAGCTAAGATTCTATGCAGACCCACATTTGAATTATACAGGATTATACGAGAGCATCACCAGTTGCTCACTCGAAAAACCATCACCTGACATTCGGGAAGAACAAAAGAAAAATCATGAGAAGAAGGCAATGAGCAAAGTTAAGGAGAAGATTTTCCATTCGGGATAACATCGAGGATAATTAACGAGGACGCTCAATCGAATGACGAACGAATTCGTTCGCTATCGTCCTTCTTCTTCTTCTTCTTCTGCTCCCTCTTCTCCTGTCTCTTCTTCTTTGTCTACACGTTCGTCAACTGCTTCTCATCTCCATTGTTGTTGTTACTGTTGTTGTGGGTTTCCTTCTCTTTCTCCAACAGCAACTTTACCAATCTGGAAAACTTGTGTTAATTCATTCACAATGAACATCGAGTGCACGAGACATCGTAGTGTCGTTAATAAAATTGGATGATGTTGGAACAAAAAATTTTTGAAAAATAAAATGTAAATTCAAGGACTTTTGATCGTGCTCCGAGATTCCCAGTGTCAGGTACGACGACGGGCCAATCAAAAATAATTAGGCGAGACTGAGAAAAAGTTTGCGAAAAAAAGGGAAAAGTCTATTTACTGACAGAGGACGCAAAAAACAACGAAAAAAAAAAACGTTTAAGTCGTGTGAATAATCGATTGACGAGAAGAGACAGACAGTGCTAGAAAGCATCGGGAGGATTATCCTCCAGGATAAACCAAGAGTTCTCTTGTCTCAAGGTAAATCTTAAACGAATATTGTGAAAAGCACTCAACCAAATACGACGAAAGAACGGATTCTTATGAGAAATTTGTATTATCAGTTTTAATCAAGTGTCTTATCGTTAGTGCCCGGGGTTACAAAAAGTAACCGTTACGAAAACAAGTTCCTCGTCCTATTACGAGCGAAACACACACACACGTTTCTATAAATATTTACGTAGACGTAAGCTTTGAAAAAAAAAAAACGAAATAACAGTAAAAAGTGAATGTGACACAATGTAAAAGCTTGTGAATTCGTCGTTGTTAATCGTTTATTGTGCGATTCGTTGTTAAACGTTGACGTTTTAAAATTCGTACTTAATATTAACTTATTACAATGACAACAAAATATAACGTAATATCGTTCGTTGAATTATACAATTACGTACGTTGCAAGTTACCAAAAAGGCCTAAGTGTTGTTTCAATAACTCGAGCGATTACCAAATATTTTCTCGACGATAAATACAAGTTTTATTTATTAGAACGAATATAGAGATCACGCTTTCAGGATACACAAAATAAGCGGAGTAATCAATCGAGGCCACGCTTGAGACACGAGGCACCAGTTGGCGGCCTCTCGCGTCATCGATACACGCTTTAAACGTCCCCCGCATAGTTGTTTCAACTTTTGGATTAATGGAAAAAAACGTTTGATATCGAAACGAACGAGCAATCAAATTTATTATCGTACGACTCAGAATTAAAATTCAGATTCATTCCATTCGCGATGGACCAAGTGCGTCGACGTTTGGGAAATATTCCATTTATTTTTTCTCCAGTGAATCCTTCGGAAGGATAAATAATAATCACCGAATAGGGTTAACGCCGATAAGTACAAAAAAAAAAAAATATATAAATTCCTCCAACTTTTCGCTTGAGATAAAGTTTTCGCTGGACGACCAGCCATCGAACAACGTGCTGTGCTTTTCTCCATAATACTTCGTTATCTCACAAAAACAAGGAAAAGCTTTGAAACGCCCGCAGCATCTGCTGCTCCTCGTGAAAGTCTCTTCGTACTTGTGAAATCTTTTCTAACTACGAGAGTGGACAAGAATTTTGAGATCCCTCACGAAATTCTTCCTCGAAACGACTTTCGACTCGACCACTGAATCGATTATTCCGTTTACGAAAAAGCGAAAAGTGAAAGAAAAACGAGAGGAAAGAAAAAATAAATATACTGTAAAAAAAAAAAAGAAAAAAAGAAAAAACAAAAAAGCGTGTGTTTTATTAGGAAATGAAAAAGTTTAATCTGAAAAATTTTCGACTCGAGGGAATAACAAGTGAAAAAATAGAAAATATATTTTGGAAAATTCCTCACGTACAGCAGAACGAGATGAGAGTTCTAGTCCATCGGGATTCGAAGGTGGAAAGCGGTGGCAAACCTTCATCGTCTCGACTGCACCAGTAAGAGCATAAAAACCGCCGTCGACGCTTTTTTTTCTTCCCATTATTATTATTATTATCGCATATCGGAGCGAGCTTTTTCCGGATGTAAAACTATTTCGTTTACGGTTGAAGACGCGATAGACGTGACGGAAAATAAAAACTGCGTGTCACCGAACGATATAAGATGAAAATTTAATCATAAGAACAATCTCCTCGCTCGGGAGGTTTCGCGAGACGAATAAAATATAAATAATGCGCTTTGGAATTTATCTCGCAGGTCACTATACTCGATAACTTCACGGAGACTGAAAATATGAGCGCGGTTTTTTAGTGAACAAGATTTTCCTCCTCGAGTACTCCAGGCACGTGGGCAAAGCAATAAAAACAGAAGAAAATAAAATAACAAGGATCAACTCCGAGAGGCAAAGGATCGAAAAGACATCCGGAATCGTAAATCGTTTCGAATAGCTTTTCAACTCGGGTCATAGTTTCTCGGGGTATCTTATAGGAAATAAAAATAAAAAATAAAAAGGTATTTTTATTTTTATTTTCCTCGCTGCTGCAGCGCCCGAAGAAAAATTGAAAAAAGCACTTTGAATATTGCTTTTTATGCATACATCCGTAGTGATTCGTCGAGGATACAAGAAAATGTCCTGACCGACGAAATCCCTCGTCATAGTGGACGAGACGTGAGCAAATCAGTGAAAATTGTTCACAACGTTTCAAACGGTTCGCGTTATCGTGAGAAAAAAATTCAGCGAGATTTTCCGGCAATTTCTCGAGCTGGAGACGCTCCAGGGAGTGAACAGTTTCGACGCAATTATAATCTCGATCGTCTCGTGGAAATATACAACCAACGATTTTAATAAAAGCGACACATGTTCGTGAGAGCGAAGGTTTGGAAAAATTAAATTGAAAAAATAAACGTGCGATATTGACAACCAAACTGTTTTGTGCACGGAAGCATTCTGTGAAATGTGGATCATCGCATATTTGGACGAGGAATAATTTTCACGAAAGGAACGAATACAAGGACGTAGCAAACGAAACAAATTCAAATTTTCACAGTTAAACTCGCGGCAATACAGCAACAATGGAAATCGCAGCGTCCGCCATGCTTGACGGGCTGAAAAACAATCGAATTGGAAAATTGGCACTGTCACGATTCCTGTCTCAAAGCTTGTGAGTAAAAAATATTCTCGATATGATAAACAAATAGTTTTAACAATGAAGAGCATTCGATAGTTGTTAAACAGTTGCAATCCTTCTATCTGCATAAATCCGATTGTTGTGATCGGTCGTTGCCCTTGCACATTCATAGCCAAAGATGTCAAATCAGAACATCAAAGTTTTTTCGAAAATCTACGTCAGGAGCCTGAGGTACGAATTGACCCACTTCGCGGACTCATAACTCTCGGTAAACTGAGGCTGATGTTTCGAAACAAGTGCAACTCGATTTATGGCCACAAAAATCGAATCTGGCTCGGGTCAAATTGACCCAGAGTAGGAATTAACGATTGATACAACGTGACAACCGGATATCCACACTCCTGGCTTAACTCGTATCGAACTATCTGGATTTCGAACAGTTGAACAAACGTGTCTGGTCCCTTCGGTTACGATGATCCTCGTTGAGCCAAGACTTCAGTTTAAATGATTTTTCTACTTCATCCTGATCGATATATAGAAACTCCCTCGAGTTAGTAAATTGACTCTACAGATTTTCAACATATTTGAAAATTACTAAGTCTCTACTGTTTCTTTTTTTCATTAGCTATCAAATTTTTTTTGTCATTAACACGACAACCGATGATTAAAAATTGATGATTTACTTCAACGCTTTCCGATACGTTTCCGTTGACTTAGTCAAGGTTCGTCGACGGTTCCGTCTCTTCGCTCTTTTTTTTTTCAGTCGCTCGTTAGCAATAACGGACTTTCGACGACGTGTTATTTTTCATTATTCGTCCAGACGATGACCTGACATTCTATTTACTCTAGAAAGACGTCACTGCAATTTTTACAACGAAGAATATAATTGCAAGCACCCTTTTTCGTTGCGATCATTTTAATCGGTACCATTTTTCATTGTTGACTTCGAAAATTTTAGTTCTAGTTCATATGACAACGAATTCATTACATGATTTAAAGGGGAACGCCACGATGACTGGGCAGAGGGTTGTCAATTTATGGGAGTCTTTCCTGCCACGCTTAACTAATTATTTAAGAATCTAATGAAGGAAATTCTCTTCAGTAAATGTTCAACTATTTCAATGGAAATTTTCATTCCAAAATATACAAAAGCAAGGATTCTACAATCTGCCAAGCGACGAAAAAGAATTCTCTCCATTTTATCGAGCATTTGGTGAAAACTTGTCTAACAGTAAAAAAAAAAAACCAATTTTTAAAAATCGATTCAGAATATAATTTAACGATTCAACTTGCAAGATGACAAGTAAAAAAAAAATAATCAGGGTCTTACAAGTGAAAGCTTAAGAAATTTAATTCCACGTCGTGACTTGGTTCAAATTGGAGACGTGCTAAAAAAAAGTTGAATGTTAAAAAAACTAGAGCTGCGTCTGCAAGCAACGTAAATGTTTCTAAAGCATAATTTGAAAACTTTCTTCATTATCGAATCAATTTGGTCGAATAATTTAAAGATTACGAGATGTTGGAAATCATTTTTAACCCATAGAAAAAGTTCTGCCATTTTATCAATTACTCGATTTTCCATTCTCAATAAATTATCACAAAACATAGAAATTTTCATTCACTTTATGGAATGGACTCTTTTCAAATTTTGCCATTGAAAAACGTCGATGGGGCACTCTCGCTGGATATTGATTGGTACGATTACGTGGTCGATCCAACTCACATCCTGTCCTCGAAACTTTTGGGAGAATGAAAATTCTAAAGCTTTCTACTTTTCCCATGAATAATAAATACAATTTGTATTCTTGGGTATTTCGAAAGTGCTCGGACCTTTTTGTGATGACGGAACACCCGGAAGTAGTCGCGTGAAACATCATTTTACTAAGGCGAGCAGCGAGAGAGAGAAAGGGAGAGAGAAAGAGGGAAAGAGTAGAAAATAGAGATAGAGAAAGAAAGAAGAATCTCTTTAGGGCACGTGAGTCAAGGGTTGAAAATCGCCCTCTTTCGTTTCTCGTCTCTCTTCTCTCTTTGCAGACTCTCGGAAGTGCTCTCGAACTAATGCTCCACCTTGGCCGCTTACCACTCCGGTATAATGCCCCACCCCATCCTTTCTCATCTACCAAGATATCAGCCACGTTTTCCACAGAACCCATGAAATTCTGCACAAATGAGAAAGGGTGAGAAAGGATAAGGTTAAAAAAAAAAAAACATTTCGCAGAAAAGAGTGAAATTAATGTTTCTGGACGCTATGGCAATTCTTGCGGTCGATGTATTTGTGACTAAAAACTCCTTTTTCAAGTGTAACTCACGTTCGCTCGTGACGAGAACAAACTATATGACGAATTTATCTCGGAATTTATTCCCAGACTTCAATATGACGTCAAAGTTTTTCTAAATCTCTTTGGCAATCATTTTTTGGAAACGTTTCTATGTTTCGCGTACCAGACAGGGTCAGGAAATCAATCTGTTGGTTCATGGACGAAGGTTTGATGAAGGAGCGATATACATAAAAACGAGGATAATTGAAAAATGGGGCACGGTTCATCGGTGTCGAATTTTTAATTATCTGCATCGTAAATTCCGGAAAAATTTGCCAATAAACTGTGGTGACGTGTGCTCGGATAGTATGTCAATCTACGAGAATTGATTCGAACGAATAATGAATATTAATGTCGAAAACTGTTCGTTGATTTATAAACGAAAAGGAGATTTATTTTTTCAATTTTTCTCGAACGTCTAGCCACGGAATTATTATTTTTTTTTTTTCGATGTTCAACTCGCAATTGGCTGGTTCAATGTTCACGCCACCGCAACATGTTACTCCTCGTAAATCTCGGCAGCTTAGTCGAAATTAACGCAACAAAAATAATGGCAATAAAACCTCATGAGCCTGGAATTATCTGCGTATTAAATTTTCGCCGTTTGCGCTTTGAGAAATTCTCCGGAATCGCGTCTACAGAATGGAAAAATTCACATCTCGATAAATCTCTTCGCTTCGGAGTCTCCAAGTCAGCAAAATATCGGAATGCTTTATTTTCCAATAGCAATCGACTGTGTGCAATCCTTCGATTGATAACTTACTCCGCGAAGTTGCCGAACTATCGATCTGCAGTTTTTTTTGCTTATTTTGTGATTATCCAAACGCGGAAAACTTTTTTTTTTCGAAAAATTCAATTTACTGGCCAAACGTTTTCGATAAATTGAAAAAAAAAAATGGATATTCTCACACCAACGTCACTCCAAAGTAAGTTCACGAATCTTTTTCATTCGTCCGATGTGCGTAATCGTGTAGTAAAGTGTTTCCTTATTCGCTAAGCGAACAGAATCGTGGAAAATAATTCTGAATCGTACTCATCCATCATGAAATATATTTTTGAAAAAAAAGAAAAACTTCTCACGTTCCCAGTCGATGACAGGTCGCAGCCTACATTTCTTCGTATACTTTTTAGCTTTCTACACATATCTGAGAAATAATTATTCTTCGAAAATAGAAGGGCAAGAGAGAGAGAGAGAGAGAAGGAGAGAAAACTGAAAACGAGAGTAGAAAGAACGAAGGAATGAGAAAAAAAAAGAAATTATTCCCAGAGCGTGGGTGGCAGCGAGCCAATGTTTTACCAGCTGTACAGCTGGTACACCTGAGTTTAATAATGTATATAGGATGCATACAAGTATGGTTCTTTATGCGACCGTGAGGGAAAATGTCCAAACATTATTTTCCAACTGTGAAATTAATTTGGTCCGCCAAGTTTTTGACATTTTTCTCAACAAAATTACTTTGTCTTCAACAAAGCCTTCGTCTAATATCTCAAATGTGCAGTCATTCTAATTTGCAGGCTTATAGAGCAAGAGTGTTTTTTGATTACTGGATTAAACTGTAAAATATGGGACTTCGAAACGAGTTTTTTCTCCTTCGTTCCATTTTCCTAGTTTGAAAAACCTCACGATGAGCAAAAATGAATCAATCGACGTTTCTTCATTTTTCAATTAACTTCGGGAGACCTTTTCAAAGTCAAGAAACTGTCCGAACACTATAAAAAATGCGCGTAGACCTCAGCCATGTTTTTTGCTTCAATTTCATTTCGAGGATGAGCGTCAAATTTCTTTTCTTTGTAGCTCTGAAAAATTTAATTATATTCTTCAGTATTCTTAAAAAAAAAAGACAAAGTCCACAAAGTTGTTTCAAAGTAAAAATGACGTACACGAAAATTTATTGTCTTTACGTTTCGATTGAATTTTGGGCAAAAAATTATTTTTTCGCTTTCCCTAACGTCCTGCTCGGCTGTATCGGTCAAAATTGACTGGGATGTTCGAAAAAATGGAGGACGAGCTTGATTCAGCAAGAATCCCAAGGAATGTGTAGAAAATCTTGTACCGAGAGGTTCGTTGGTTTGATAAATGATTACGATGACATTTCGAATCCTCGTTAAATGCTTCTCACGTCCTGTTGCAAAAGCCAGGAATTTTTCTCTCGAATATAATAATATCTTACGTGTCTGTATGGTTCGTTATGTTCTGCTGAAGTTTTCTCGCAAAATTCTGGCGCCAACGTAAGTTAATATTTATCGCTACTTAGTTCGAGTGATTTATAAAATGGCGCCTGGTCCAGCGCTATCTGTTCTGGGGATGCGTCCCAAGAATTATTGCAATTAGAGTACCGACGCTCCGGGTACAGTAGGCCAAGTGTAACACTAGCCATCACGTGATAGTGCTATATGCGCGCAGTGTGTGTGAGTGTCTGGAGCCACACGTGCAAACAGTGTGTGCTCGTTTCTTTTTCCCTCTTGGCTGTTCGTACAAATTTTCCACCTGGTCGAAATCCCCTCGTGTTTACGTTCTACGAAGCACATATAACGGCGTAATGAATCTCGATGCACGAAATTAACAAAAAATAGTATCGCTTCCTCGGAGTTTAGGGAGTGGACAAATTGTCAGAACTCCTGAAAGTAAACGACTGGAAAAATCCTAAAAATACAATGACCCTGTATTTTCGAGAAAAAAAAACGATGTGACTTCCCAATGAAAAGTTTGTAACAAAAAGCGTGAAAGTAAAATTCATAAAAGTTGCAATGATTTATTAGGCGATTAAGTGCATGATGAATGGAGAAAAAATCTAGAGATTGGAGGCTAAAGTCAAGAGAATAGATTAAGGGAGATGCCGAGCAGGCTTGGTCGGATCGGAAAATGGAGCAAAAGGGTCGAAGCCGCCTAATCGTACGACCAAGCATTTCCTCCCCCCTCTCGCTCTGCCGGCGATGCGTTTGATTAATGTCTTCTTGTCAGCAACACGACAGTCTTGTGTAATTGCATTCTAAGACCTTAACTATATCTCGGGCCCTCTCTCTCCCTCTCTCTCTCTCTCTCTCTCGCGGGTTTCGCATCGCAGTCAAGCATGTTATGCAGTATGTGCGACTGTGGCCGAAAGCCCGAGCGGTCTATATACGTTCGCAGGCTATCACTAGGTTGTAACTAACTCCAGCGAGCTTTGCTCCGACTTCTAGGTTTCTGTTATCGACTATACTCGCGGTACGACGTGTACGTATGCGGCTTTACTATTTCCCTTTTCCGCAATCAATTATCAAGTCAATCGACTGATGAACGCCGATAATCGCGTACAAAGCCAACCGTTCAGAGCTATTAGTTATTCTCCTTTCGTAGTTTTCCTATTCTGTCAAGAAAGCCAACCAACCGTTGGCGAAACCCTTAGAAACTTTCCATTTACTGAACAAGCCATTCAACCCAAAAATCATTTAACGAAACAAACTTAAATGAGTTTTGAAATGTCTTTGGTGGAGATTCTTCGGTATATCGCGGAGGTTCGCAAGTAGAATTGTTAAATTTTTAGATCATCGTTCATTGCTCGTCGTCTATTTTTTTTTTTTTTTACTGTTGTGTTGACACTTGGAAAAAAATGGATTTTGGTACCGTGGCCTCGATTCAAAAACTCGTGGCCCATTTTTTTGACCACAGAGTATCAGCCTCGTTGGATTTTTGGCCGTGACATCTCTACAGGGATGAAAGGGTGTACCTGCTCGTGAATCTGTTTCAAAAAACTCGTTCACAAACTGCAGGATTCAGAAAATCAACGTATCCAGTTTTTCCTGATTTACTTGAGGAATCACTTTACAATCTGGAAAAACGTGGAAGTCGTTTTCATCGTTTTTTTAACCCTAGAACGATAAACTTTTTATTTTTACCTATTCCGGTGACCTGCGGTCATAAATGACCCCAATTTTGGAAAATTCATATCTCCGGTAAAATTTAACGAAATAGGTTCACCATGGGCTCATTCTTTTCGTTTTTTAATGAAGAATCACACGAGCCTGGGGGAATTTCGCTTGAACTGAAAAAATTAATCAAAAATGGGGTAAAACGAAAAAAAAACGAGAGCAAGCGTCGCCTGGGGTCGTTTTTGACCCCAGGTTACCGTTCTAGAGCTAATACTATATGAATAGAAATAAGTATTCAAATTTTGGGATTCTTCTTCATTTTCTTTGTATTTGAAACACTTCCAAGACCCAGATTTCACTGAAAATGAAATTTTGTTGAAAAATGTCGATGTTGACAATATTTTTGGCAATGAAAATTTTCGGCAATGACAATATTTTTGGGATTATTAAAAAAAAAACATTTAGTGAATCTTATCCAACAAAATATCGAGATATTTGCCAAGAAAATGTTGTTTTCAGTGTGAGTCCTGATCCTTACACACAATCGCACGATGGGTAACTGCGCAGAACACGAAATCACACACGGTTTAGAAATTCTCTTCGTCTCTATGGTAACCAGCAGAATGGCAGGATTTGACATTGGTTTTTTCTTTCTTTCCAATCTGGCGCTGTGTTTTCATTACAATAGTTTTTTTACGCATTTCACGGATGAACGATGGAGGCTCGCTAGAGCGAAATCGTGGTTTTGTGCTCACTCCGAATGTCGCAGCCATTACACCGATATCAATCACGAACCCGTATGTTACAATTTTTTGGTACATGCAATAGTGAAATACGGTCACATTCACCACATATTCAGGTCCGAGCATTACGCACAACATCCATCAACCGTGTCCGTATATAATGAAAGTGGGAAAAAAAAATATGAAAAACGATTCCTTCAGCTCTTACGTGAACATTTCCATATCATAGAATTTAAAAGTGAGAAAGGGCTGGCAAGCATCGAAGAAAAAGGATATCATCTATTGGTTTCAAACACGACTACTCAGATCCCAAGCTTTCCAGTCTCTGCGTCCCGCCATTTCCATTGCATTAAAACGGATATCTCATTGAAAATTCATGAGAATTGTCGAGCATATCGAAAACGTGACGCTGTTTTATGTCCCATCATATCCTTTGTCGTTCTCTTCGAAAACACTTTCTCACTAACCGAGCTCTACGTACTGGAAAATGAAACGAAAAAAAAAAAAAAAATTGAAAGCATGAAAAAATAAATTTCGAGGGAATAATTTTTTATCCAAATCACTTCATCCACTCGTCACAGAGGCCATGTTATGAAAAGATTGGAAACAAATTTATCACGTGCCGCATGCATATCATGTGTGTCGATTAAGTTAATTTAACGACAGCCCCACGTCGTTGCAAACATTTCGTGCATAGTTTATCCAAATAAACTTATTCAACGATTCGAAGCATAATTCCTACCAACCTGAACGACAGTCTATGGAAATGTGAAGTCAAATTTATCTCAATATCCAGATTATAATAAAAAAATAATCATTTCTGAGCTACGATTCGTGTCCCTTCGGAAAAATTGACTCATTCTCTTTGTGCCAAGAGAATGGTGTTGGAGAAGCTTGTGGCTGATGGTTTGTGGATGGAGAAGAATGATAGAAACGCTGATATTAATTCAAAGAGGTTACACAGATCGATCTGAAGCGCTGTAGCTTCGCTTCTGGAGTTTACTTGTCGCATTCGATTTAGCTTTGTATTACAGAGTCTCTTTATCGACTTGGATCACTTCTAAGCTGACCTTTGTTGTAGCTTCACAACGTAAAGGTCACACGACATTGTTTAAATCTGTTGGGATTGTGAAAGAGGCCTGGTGGAAAATTCTGCTTGTGTTATCAACGATTCCACAACATCTTCATCGTTCCGATGAGCCAGAGCTCAGGATCAAGCGAAATAAAAATTCAAAATGGACGGTTGTGGTAGTTTTCGCGTTGGAACATGTATCAGGAAGCAGATGAGCTACTGCTATGCTGTTATATCGACAATCGAGTGTCGATCTATGAAAAACGACCGACGCTGAACAGCCTCGTGTTCCGTTTGACGGCGCATGATCGTTTCTTTTCCGGTGAGCAATACCTATAGGAAAGAGAACAAAAATGGTTGAGCAAGCTTTCATGAGCCTCAAAGTTCGACTGATTACAATTATCGTCGTTGCTTATAAATAATTGTCAATTAATTTCAAAGTCACTTCATGTTGTGCGATTGCATGCATTTGCGAATACAACATTCTGCTTTTTTCTAAAAAACTACAAACCGACGATTTTTATTATTAAATAAAAATAAAAAATTAAATTAAAATTAAAATGATTAAATTTATTTTTACTTGCTAAAGCAATAATTACAATTAAAAATATAAACAAAAAATACGGAAACTATTCATTGAGACAATTTGCGACTCCGCCCTGGCAGGTTTTTATTATTTCCTGGCAAAAATGACAACAGTGGTGCCGAATGAAAAAAATCATATCGGAATAATATTGGAGTTTGTACAATCTTGTTCATTTTTATCAAAAGAAGCAGAAACAGTTTGTTCACTTGTAATTTCTTCAATCACCGTCTTTGCTCCCCTACCGTGTACGAAATGATTTGGAGTGAGGCTGCGTAAAAGTACGAGAATAACGCGTTGACGACAGATGTAATAAAGTCGAATTGTATTCCGCACAAAATAGCTTTGGGGTTGGAACGAAGAAATCTGATTTCCTGCCGCTGTTTTCTTTCACAACCTTCAACGAATCCAAAGAGATTGCTCTATTCTTGTCCCGTCCAAAGATGGAGCACAAAAAGAATTACATAGTCCCTTCCACCTTCAGAAAGACACTGTTCCGAATTTTTTAAAAATTTTCCCACATCGTTTGACTTGTAGTTTTTTTAAAATAAATTTTATAAAAATTCTAGACTGAAAAAGGCAACAGCGAAGTCTTTCGACGTATCTTTTTCTTAACCCATAGAAATATTCTCAAACGCCATGAAAATACTCGGAGCCTGGAGGTCCGAATTCTCATTGAGGAAACATTTTGTTTGGTGACAAATTGTGGAAAAACTTTTTTACGCCTTCCCTTGATTGTATATTCAGTGTCATTCGAGAGGAACATTCTTTTTCGATATTTCGCGATTGATTAAAATGAAAAATCTCTCCGTTAGCTCTTCAAGATCGAAATATTTAATCTTTTCGTTCAAGAAAAACAATCTGGTGGCTGCTCAGGAAATATCAATGCCCTGGATACAATATTAAATGAAATATTCATGGATAATGATTTTTTGATCTTTCGTTATGATTTGAATAAATATGACATTTTATTGTGAAATATTTATTCAGTTAAAGGCACTTTTTCGAAAATTATTCAAAAAATGGGTAAACTTGAAAATTTTGAAATTTATGCGCATGTATTATTTCTGAGCATATAAGAATGGACATGCTCTTACATGCTCCATCCAGCAGCGTCACGTATATCTCGGAAGAATAGTCAATGGAACGTTTACGACGCGTCGTTCTCCCAAAGAATTGTTGAGACTGCTCCCAACGGCATCAACGGAATGAGACACTTACTTTTAACCATCATCTCGGGGAATGACGAACGGAGGTGTCCCACCACTTCAAACCAGTGGAACCACACACTCGTCTCTCGGTTTCCTTTATTTTTATATTTATTTTTTCTTGGATGAGAATTTTTCCCGATCCAGAGGCTCAACGTTGTTCCTTGTGAATAAATTCTTATTCTTGGACTAAGGACAAACGGAGATTTAGGATTTTATTCACAAATCACGAAATCCGTTTTTAACGACGATGCTTTGGGGAATGTTGTGTTCGATAAATATTTATCAACGAGAAAAAACCCTGGAACGAGAGAAAATATTCGTTGAGCCCAGTTTCCGTTTGGTTTCACAGAAAAAAAAAGAGAAACCAGAAACCACATTGATTTCTTTCAATGAGTTGTCGCCTCTCCATGACTTTTGCCAGCGCAAATTTTTTCTCAGCAATTAAATCAGTCGTGCTAATTTAAGGCTCGATCGAATTTTTCAATTAGTCTCCAGTTCAATTTTTTAATCATGATCATCTGATTCCCTCCACCACCGAAATTGCTTTCTTCAGAAATAATATTCTCCGATGAGTCTCGGGCCAGTAGACGACAGAACTGTCAAATGTTCTTGTCCAGAGACCGCAACGAGTTTCGAGATTTCTTCCCTTCAATTAGATTGTATTGGAATTTTCTTTTTATTGCGATCATTATTGAGTAATAAAAAAAAATGATTTTTTTTTCACTTTTTACATAACACATACAAAATCGCAATGAGTTCAAAAACCGTGTAATTGCGTGAATGTACGCGTGAGAAATATTGTAATTTCCGTACTCACCATAATTTCAAACACTTTTATTTTCTCTACTTTTTGAAAATGTTAAAATTTCGACTTGTATATCACTCGAGCTTGGGATGCAGCCTCGAAGGATAATGTATTCGCTTCTATGAATTTTGTGTTGTTGTCCTAACAACATTTTGTGTTGTGTTGTCCTAACGCTGTGAAAAATGGTCTGAAGGGTATTTCCTTGTGCGAGTGGCGAATAAACATGGTTTGACCATACGATTCCACAAAATCGATGGACGGTACGTAAAAGTGTTCATTTCCCCAGATAATGGAGCTGTTGAACTCCAACTTTTTGAAAACTATGTACTGTGTACACACTTTTAACTGAAATCGATGAATAATATGCATGCGGATAAACGAGCGGACGTGGACATCAATTTCCAAAAGACAAAAAAAAATACGTCAATAAAAATGGATACAATGTTTCACGGGGGGTCGTAGTTCGCATCAAACATAAACGACTGAATGAACTTGGAAGCTCAGCTCAATTTAAGAAAAATGCTCAACCGATTATGGAATCGCAAACGTTCGTAATTTTGTATCATTTTTTTTTTTTCATACATTTTTTATCGCACGAGCAAGCTGGACTGTTTTTATTTATTTATTTTCTGCTTTCAAGAAATTCAAAGTTTCGGTCCTGCGCTGTATCGCTCATACGCTCTTTCGTGCTTTGCTAGTCTTTTGAGAACCGTGGTCACTGAATTCACTGTTACCTGCTGTGACAATGGAAGTGAGTAGAGATCGATGAGATTGGAAATATTCTTAAAAAATAATTCGTTGCTCATTCCCTTGATTCTTCGTATTGATAGGATTTTTGTTTATAATTTCAATATTCCGACTACTCACTAAATTGAAAAATAAAAAACGATCGTCCATTAAAACGAAATTAAAAAAGTCGAAATTAATTACCTACCATAAAATTTTTTATTTTGACGTCGAAAATTTTTCTCTAGGACGATATTGACGAGGCGAAAAGTCTGTTCGAATTGAACAAGCAGGTGTTTGCATTTCTTGGAGTATGGCCGGTGCAATCGGCCTACGGAAGGTTCAGCATATGCAGTCATACATTCTCATTCATTTATCGCATTGCTACTAGCCGATCTAGTCGACCATTTCGAAGGAATTTTCGAAGGAACAGTCCTGAATCTCACAGAGACAACATTCAGCATAATGATTTGCTTTAAAATGAGCGTTATGAGATTTTCGGAAACTCTCGTTGCTTTAATGACACGGATAATCGATGGTGTCGAGATTTAAAAGCTTTCGAGAGTCCTGAAGAACTTAAAACCTATCTTGGCTACAATCGTATCGCGAAAACGTTTTGGCTCGTCATGGCTGTCATTACGGAAAGTGGTTACATCTTGAGGGCTTTGGCACCTCGTCTGGAGTCTGGTAACAGTTGCACAAATTAAAAACTGCAAATTACGAGCTAATGAGATTTGACTATTGCATTTTTCGCTGATTATACGATATATTCCTTATCAATATGGATTTTGTATTCAGCATATAAATTCCTGATACGAAACCAACGATTTTTAACCCTCCGTGGTGACCAGGGGTCAAAATGACCCCAAGCGTAAGTTTGAGCTACAATTACTGCAAGTTATTGGCGTCCGACGGTTGGCATCCTCTCCAATGGTGCTTTGGGGTGCTCGAAATTTTTTTTTTACACATTGCCTCCTTGCTGATTTTTTTTCGCCATTTTGAAAATTGGATAAAAATTTTTTGGCACGATATTCACGTTCTGAAAGGTTCAAACTAACATCCTGGGGGACGGGTCATTGAGGGCTGCAGTTTTTCGTGATATCCTCAAAAAGCATCTCGAAGTTTTGGAGTGCGTTAATTTATGAATGACATTTAAAGCGTTTCGGTACAGGCGATACAATGTTGCCATGCTAAATCATGTTAAAAACATACAAATTTTCAAAATAATTAGGATTTAATAAAATTTTGTGAATATATTCTTTAGTAATATACATAACAATACAAATTTTTTCAAATTTTTCTTCTAATCAGTTCTCGAAAATTCACATGAAAATTTTAAATGATTAGAATTTAATGAAATTTGGTGAGTATATTCTTTAGTGTTAAATTTGAATATACAAATTTTTCAAGATTTTTCTTCTACCAAGTTTTCGAATTATTAAACACTAGAGTTCACATGCATAAGCATAGGATTCAGATATATATAGGTATATTTTTTGCATATTGTAAACTCCAATTATTCGACAACTATGTAGACGAAAAATTTGAAAAAAATTGTGTCATCGTATTTGATGCTAAAGAATGTTATTACCAATTTTTATTAAATTCTTATCATATTGTCGTACGAAGCCAACCTCCTTAACATATCCGTACAAACATATTAAAATTCAGTTAGTTTTTTAAGCGATTGCGTGGAAAGAGGAATTTTTGAAAGAAGGAAGAAAAATTCTTTCATTTTCGTTTAGTATGGAGAGATGAATTGCGTTATGTAGAGTTCGCAAGCGTAAGAGCGAATAGCTCATCTCGTCATCCGAGATCTGTGCGCAGGTTGCGTGGTTTCATCGCCAGTAGGCTGAGCCGGGTTGTTCCTTCCGAAGTTATATCCCCCGGTGGATTAATGCAACCGCTCGGAGAGCCGTGCTCTTTCATCCACATTTTGGCGCCAACCAACGTCCGCGTCTCTTGCCGCGGATAATCGCGTCGGAAGGCGTAACGAAAGAATGAGAAAATTGAATTCTCTATATATATTTAACGCTACTAAATATGACGAATGGTGGGTCTTGGTTGGAGGAAATATGAGGCTCGTGAGAAGGTGCGAAACGACGAGACCAGAGGCCACCTCTATATCCTTTGCGGTTTTATTTCATAAAAGTATGTACGATACGTGCAGCCGCTTCTAATAATCTACCAAGTGCAAACTCACACAGACACACGCACAGACATGGTCACATTTTCTTAAATATATGCATAGTTATATATGCTACTGACATACTTTGAGCATCTTGAGAAAAAATGAGAAAACCTGATGTACACCTCGTCTCGTAAAAAAAAAAAAAAAAAAAAAAAAAACGTCGCACAATAAAGTACGTGCCAGCTACCACGACATGACGCCTTTATTATGCTTCCAGCATATCACGCTGTTGTCGGGACGCACACCATGTAGCGACGAAGAAGAATTTTTGCAGCTTTTCTCAAACAAGTTTGAGAAAAGCTGCACTTTATCGTTGACTCATTATAACACGCTAGGCAAATGGCAGGAGAACGTGTTAACGATTATTGAGAATCTTTTCTGAAGGCATGGAGGCTCGTAAAAAAAATTCGGACCAGGAAAATGAATTTTGAAACATAAATTTTGTCGAAAAAGTGATTTTTTCGTATTAATATTCTCGCGCTCGCTTCTTGGTTCGTTTCGGAGGTTTCTCTGAAAACTCACATGGTTGGGAAAGCAGCAAAAAAAAATCGCTTTCAGCCTCGAATAGACGGGAAGAGTCAACGATCTTTGGTAACGGAGCAAAGAAATCCCTCAGTTTTTAATATTCCTTCGGCAGTTTTGCCGACCGGTATCGCTGGATATGCACAAACGCATAACTCATGCTCATCGAATTAGAGAAAAATGCTTTCGCCACTCCACCAGACTGAGCCTCAGACTGACGAGCTTATATATCTTCTTTTTCTTCCACTTCTCAACATGTTTTTTCGCTTTTCTTTGTTCACTTCTTTTCTCGTTCACGCCGCTCAAGTCCTCTTTTTTACTCCGAATGCCTGCGAGGTTTTGCATTCACAGGATCCTATATACAAGCCTTTCCTTCACTTTTCTGGCATCTGGACTATTGCTCAGAAACTCCAATAATACTTGACATTCCGCAGTGTAAATGCTCGGGCCTCTGGCCAGAACTTCCAAAGCACCATTGTTAATTCTCTAGCTGCTTCCCAATCATCGCGCGTAGCATATGCCAAAATTAATAACACAAGAAATCACAGCGATCAAAGAAAAGTTTTCGGAGCAATGTTTGAGCTGCAAAAGTTCAGAAATAAATTATTGTAATAAATTTTTTCAAATAAATAAACAACGACAAGGACCGTTTGAATTATTCTTATACGTTTGCTTCGACTTTTCCCGGTTTTTTTTTTCAATATTTTGGCACGATAAGAAAATACAATATTCTCTTTTTTCTAGGCACGTGTACAGAATTACGTGACGTGAATTTTTCCGAATCTACAATCGCCTGAAGTATTTTCGTTGGGAATGGAGATGGTTTTTTTTTTTTTAAGTATAGAGAAAACAGGTCGTCGCTATATATTAACCCGTTTTTTTTTCCATGAGAGCGGTTTGAGGATTAAAAAGAATCGGGAAAACCTCGTATTGGGGTAGATAAGCGTGTCGGAGCCCTCGAGCCCGTGCCGACGATTGCGATTTTTTTTCTTTTTTTTTTTCATTACTTGGCGTTTAGTCACTGCTGCTGCTCTCATATAATAAAGAATAATGGAGGATTTTCGCAACATTTCTCGACAAGATACCCGCTAAAAAGCAAAAAGCCTGCGTTTGCACTAGATTTATGTGTCGACACGCAGCACTCAAATATCCAGACATGCGGTTTTATCTTTTCAATAATCTATTAAATTTAATTAAATTCTACACACCCTCCTTCTACTCTATATCGATTCACAACATCGAAAAAGACTCCATCTTAACCAGGTTCGCATTTGGTCCCACGCGAATTCCAGATTCCTTTCTCGATTATTCGAAATATCATTCGCTTATCAAATTTCCATAAAACTTTATCACTCAACGATAGTGACTTGGCTGTGCACTTAATTAATCAAACGAAACAATGAGTCTTGGTATTTACTGATTAGTAACTTGTCTCCTGTTCCTGCAGGTATCCTGCTGCAATACGTGACCATATCAGTTAATGGCGAAGCTACCAGGACACCCTACGACTTCCCAATCATGCTGCTCGCCTTTTTCCTTTTTCATGATTTCTTTCAAGCGACTTCAACGAGTCTATGTTTTTTTTTGCGGCCCTCGCCTTTGCCGATCGATCTCTCGATCGGATCCTTCCGTATCGTGATGATTGAGGAGGAATGACCAAAATCAATGAATATGGTGTGTGGAGAGTGTAGAGAGCTGTTGGCGATGAAAGCGAATGCTCGGCTAAGCGCCGTTACTGCCTTTTGTGCGTGCACAACGTTCGAAAACAATGACGCTCGTTTTATACGAAAAATAATTGACATCGCGTCATTAGACGGTGAAAAGGACCTCGAACTTTCCAATCAAGAACCGCCAACTCTTGCTCAACGTTCAATAGGCATCTCAGCAGAAAACTTTCACACGTCCATCAGCTGCTGAACTATGATTGACTAATGGATCTTGTCGCATATATATTTATCAGGAGACGTAAACGTGATTCTGAGTTCAGAGCTCCAGGCTTTGGGAAACCAGCATATACAAAGTATGGAATGACGAGCTGAACTCACTACGTGAATAATGTTCGTACGACGATAATGACAATGACGTGGAATCGTTACGCATTGGCTGACTTATAGTGACGATAGAATATTGTGTTTCTTGCACTTTGGCAAAATGTCTTTACAGTATCAAACCAAATGGCAGCCTTTTCCATAACTCTCTTCCCCCGGTTCATAAGAATTTTTACTGCTAATTATGAAATCAGTAATTGTAAGTCAAAAAAATTGTTCAGAACACTTCCACGTTTTAGTAATTTGGATCCAAAGTTAAAAATCTAACAAATGACATTGAAAGTTCGACTGGAACTCCTCGGCAAGTCCTTCAGCTGATTTCGCCATGTTTACATTAATCTCTTAGAGGCTCATAATAAATAACGTATCAAATAAAAATTGGATCTTGATAGCTGGTATAATTTACGAGATGCCCTGGTATGAGATACCGACAGAAAATGTTTGAGTGAGTTAGTTCAATAGGGTCCTCGGTCGTAGACCTAAGGAACGCCAAAAATCGATAGCTGCCGGCCATGAACCAAACCCTCGCAATGTTTCATTATTATGTAGCGTTTTACGAGCCAACAGAGTTAAATGAACTGTGTCGTAGTTGAATGTCTAGCAATAACTCTCATCTGAATTGATCAAAATGCATTTTCATCGACCCATATAACAATTTCATCCAATTTGAACATTTTTCGTATGGTGTTTGCTTGTCATAAAAGCAAAGTGCCCCAATATGCAAAAGCTGAAGTACAACAAATAACTTTAGTTCGTGCTTTTTATGACCATTTTAAACATTTGGGTTCAGGGCCATGCCAGATTCTTTTGGAACGTTTGGCAGCCCTGTGTCTAGGATGCTTCCCATCACAGAAGTGATGCCTCATTGTTGGAACCTATGATGCATGATCGTATAATCATCCAAGCCAGAGAAGCATATCGCTGGAAAAAGTCTCATGAATTCTGGAGTACTCCGGAGTGCTTTTTGGCCCTCGTCAAGGAATAAGCGATTAAACGGTATGTGTATACGTCCTAGTGACAAAAGCTTTCTCAGGGACCGTGAATCACGGAGATCAAGTGAAAACGTTGTTACGAGAGGGTGTGTCGAGCTGGAAGGGTGATCATTCGCGTGTCATGTTGGGTAAAATTGCTCAGTGCGACTAAAACGCCAAGCTACTGTAATAGATGGTAACGAAGTAGCCTTGATGCTCCACTGTGTCTCGTCTGGATGTCTCCCCGGCCTAATGGTAAGCGATATATGTGTATATGAGACTTGATTATGCACAGGACGTTTCAAGTAAGCTCGGTCATCCCTTAAGAGCGAAACGATCAAACACGAGGATACACTCTCTCTCTCCCCTTCTCTCGCATTCGCTGCCGAGCTCTATATCAAGTCTCTCTCAGACAAATCGATGAGGAGGCGCGTTTGCGTGTGCGTCTTCCTTTCGCCAGGCATGACCATTTGTGCTATCAAGATACCTGAGTATGAAATTGATAGTTGTTGAATGCGAGAACTATGTTTTTCCAAACAGTTGAGCTTTTCAAACAAGCTAAACACTTGACCTACTTTTCCAAGCACCCACCGCCTTTGTCTTCGGATCGATTACATCATCGAATTGTCCTTTCCAAATTGTAAAACGAACAATGTGTTCAACACGTTGTATTAATGTTTTTCAACTCCAATTTCGATTGGAATCACTACCAAAATAATCGGACGTTCGAATAGCAACGAATTCGCGTAAAAATTGTGTTGCCATATATTTTGCTGCTGCTACTTTCGTTTACGAAAAAAAAGAAATGGAATCCGTCAAGATTTTTTAATTAAAAAGATGAAAAAAAATGTCGAATCTCACCATATTTGTTCGCGTTGTCTTTCCTGCAATACCAAGTGTCGTGATTGCAGCCATTCGACACTCCAGACGAAACAGTTTCCAAAGCAAAAGCATCGTCACAATAGATAATGCAGAGCACCGAACGTAGCAAGTATTTCTATCTTGGCCTTTTGTATTGGACTTCCCACTGATGCTGAGATTGATCATTTGTAATTTTTCCATAATCAGAAAATGATTGATTGAAAGATTTGCGATTAATCGATCATCAGTACGGATAATTTATTGATTTGTATGAAAAAATTTGTTCAGCTGCATGTAAATGGACGTTGAGGAGTGTCTATAGAAAAACAAATATTGCACGAATAAAATCGATGTACGATAATTCGAGGCATAAAGCGTGTGTATGGAAACGGGAAGGATTTTGATATCAACTTGAATATTTTATCAAAATTACCGACCTTATCGCGATCCATTTTTCTTCTAACTACCGATTACCCGCTCCCAAAGCTGGAATTTGGGCGTCAGCGGATGGGGTTGTGGTCAGCGCATTTGCCTGGCTGCTGTTTTAAAATTCTGAACGTTCGCTGATATGGTAAAAAAGCGATTAACCAAACTTTGAATTCGTCCACTATCACCACTGGACTCTTTTTTTGTTAATGCCAAACAGACGAATTAAATGTTGAGCTGGTAATTTTTGTAATCGCTGAAATTGCACGTCCTAATTAGGAAATTTAAAAAGACATAAAATTTGGAATAGTGTGCACGCAATTTCATGAATTTTTGTGCTTTTTTTTGACGAAGCTAAATAGAAATTTGGCACAAACATAATGTGTGTGGAGTTTTTATAAAATGGAATGTCCTGTGCATGCTCAGATATACACAAACTCGATGCTCCCTGACGAGGACGTATAAGCGTCGTCCATTATAATCCGATATCTCTCGTCAATTCGAGAGCTTCGAAGCCGAAGCATGGTGGAAAACCACAGGAAACAACGAGGAAACGAGACACCATCGTCAATGATGTGGCCAGAATCCTCTCAACCCCCACCCACCAACCTTTCACCAGCCTCGAATGTCTATCACGTTGTTTGGCTATCGTGCTAAATCTCAACATACTATTAACTAGAGCAGGAAAGAATAAGGCGATTGCGCTATTTTTTTTGTCCATTTTCCACGACCGGAAAATACTCTTGAGATTTTTTTTGCTCGCCCCATTACAAGTATCTAGTGACATCGTTGATGATTCGGCTGCAAAGGCTCCTTTCGAGGACTTTTGGTTCTGACATGTCATCAGGGATGAATATTTCGGCATAGCAAAAAGCCGGAGTTGGCAGGGTCGGTTTAGGCCACGTAGACATCACATAGTCTCCACGGGTCCTTTTCATATTTTTGATTCCTAGGCACCCACTCCCTGAGACTCTCTAGATTTTCAATGAACGTTGGTAACGTCGTTCACAGCTCTTTGATCATTCCTGCTTCCTTGATGCTTACCACTCTGATCAACGGAGTAAATATACCTCGTCAAAGCCAATAGGATCGGGCAGCTTTCTTCATTACTTTTTCATTCTTCTTTCTTCCCAAGGAAAAAAAGCCACGGGAATTGGGTTTTTCTTTGTTATTTCCTACTTATTGCCAGAGACCATCGAAGCTTCGAAAATAATTTCGATTTTTCGCTTAACCTCAGCCATAGAGAAAGATTTATCAATAGATAATAATGTACTTGGAAGAAGTGAAGTATGGAAACTCGATTCGACGCATTCCACAGACAAGGCATGTCAATATTAAAAAAAAAAAATCAATACTTGTAAAGTCCTGGGGATTCGCATGAAAATTCGATCATTTACGAGAATCATTTGAAAAAGAAAATATTGGCATGAAAACAAGTTATTACCAAAAATAAAAAATCCTTCAGACTGCAGAACGTTGAACTCAAAAAATTGCGACACGTGAATAAATAAAAGAAAAACGATTGAAAAAATAGAATCAGCTCTATTCGCTTACCGTTACAATACTCTTCTATTTCACGTAAAAATATTCCTTTATCTATGCATCTCGTACGCATGACAGAAGCTTTCATTGGGTGCCAGCCCAATCCGTAATGATTGCATTAATTATGAATTACTAGGTCCGTTAAGTGTATAACGATCACAGGTGAATTCAGGAAGAACGCGTGAGGTTTCTACGTTACGAGCTGAATACGTTCGTTTAGACGGTTTTATCGAATGTAATTGAGCGAGTGTTTTTTTAATTTCATTTTACTCCAATTTATTAAAGTAACCGAGTGCGTGTGTAAGCTAATTATAAGCTGAGTAGATTGCTTTCGAACACGCAAACCACTACACGCTCTCGTACAACGCTTCCGTCTTTTCACAGGACTGTGTTCTATCATTTAATACTACTACTTTGTATTTCAAATATTGTTCTCGTTTGTCCTTGTGCCGAGTGTTTGCATTATGTTTTATCACAGCGTAACAAATGCCCCAACAACCGCTTACGAATCCACGTGGTCATTCATTATTTCTATTGGGAGAAAAGTTCGTCGATGGATACTCGCCCTACATGAAGTTATCGACGGTAGAAGACTTGGTCGTCTCGATTGGCTTTCTCTAATTTTTAAACAAATTAAAAAAAAAATCGTTAAAAAAAACGTAACAACAAAACTGTTGGAATTCCCAGGCCGTCGCGAACTAGAACTGGGTTGATATTTGAATTAACAACACTTCCGGATTCGTTAAAACAGAGTTAAGTATGAAAAAGGTTAGGGAAACGCGTTTCCAGGATTGACGCATGTAAAATGTAGAGCTTCCAGCTCAAGTGATGTTGGAACTTCAGGTTGAACGTCAGAATTTCGTACTTTCAAGCTGACACTAACTTTCCTGTGATTCTTGGTGGGTAAGAGGGTGGAGCAACGAATTTATGCGCATTGTGGTGCCTCGATGATGTGGCAATGTCCCTCAAGAGACTTGGGCATTCCCAGTGCTTGCCTCAGTTGCCCTGAAGCTTTTGATGGCTGTGGGGTTCACGGATCATCCTAATACCTGGGCGCTGAACTTTGCATCAATGAAACATGGTGGTGAAAATGTACGTGAAATGCCGAGTTATCCGGAGCAGATTTCACATATGGACCAAGTCGAGCTACTTATAACCAATTACCAGGCTTGAGTCTTCCAAAACCCAATCAAATTTCAACTACGAAACATTATCCGGACAGACAGACTCTACCATCCCATGTGGCATTCTCGGAAACTCTTCGTGACTCTCTAATTGAATTATTTCTGTCGCTGTGAAACTCCAGACCGAGCGTGATTCATTTTACATTCATCATCAAAGAAGTCTAATGGATTTCGCCTGTTGCTACGGGAATCTTTTCATGGAGTCATTCCAGTCTCGGGAGTATTTCTGGTATAAAAGATGTGGATTGGCTCAACGGATTTTCGTCAACCAAGGATCATTTTAAAGATAAGAAATCATAGAAAATTCAAATCTAATATGAAATTTTTCCGTCAACTCGTTTTCTGTCCGCAGTAGGTTTGAAAGAAACTGGAAGACAGAAAGTCAGTTTACTGTTTCATCATTGAAGTTCATAACAATATTTATGGTCTGGAAACTGGACGATCTTTTGGGTTCATAATCAATTGTCTCGTATCAGCTTTAATTGTGTTATATCAGGGATGCTCGATTGCGGACCCGAGGCAGTGGAAACTTGGCAAAGTTCCGTTTACACCGAAGGTTAGCAAAAACCTAAACTCGTTCGTTTGGAAATTATCCAGTGTGAGAAGTGTTCATTGTGGGCAAAGATTGGCAACAATAGTCCGATCATTATTCCAAGTCAGCACGAAACGTTTCGATTTTTTACAGAAGATTATGCATGCCACTTGCGATTGGTTACAAATTCCTCAAAAATCGAAAGCAAAAAAGTATTGAACAAACATACAAAACGTAGCAACCATTTACAAGGTTTACATAATCAATACATTCGGCCGTAACAGAATCCGTGGCGATCAATGCATTCGAAGGACGAAATGAAAACTTAGTCGATTCCTGTAAGATCAATAGCAGAATGGATGCTGGGCGTTACACCATTCTTCAATTCGTGCCATAACGGGGAAACGACGTGGTACCTTTGCCATGAGGTGAAATGTTGTGGAAAGATGGAATCCGAGTGGAGCAGGCGAGGACCACACCCATACCAAAAAGTACTGAAAACTCTCCACACGAAGGATTTGCTGTTTAAGGTAGTACTGTCGGTTTTAGAATTACCGTTCGGAATTTAATAAAATTTGGTACAGTAGTAGATAGTGATTAGAAAAAGATCCAGTCAAAATTTCAAGAGGCCCAGAAAAAATATATTCGCACTGGTAATTTCATACATTTAACATTGAGTCTTATGGGAAATCTGTTTCCATCGTATTTTACAATGAATTCTTATCAATTCTTAGGAGACATCACAGTTTTCATTGTGAAATACAATGAAATGTATGAAATCGATGTTAAATTCATGAAATTACCAATGCGAATATCTTTTTTCTGGTTCTCTGTAACCTCTTGAAAATTTGACTGGATCTCTTTTTAATCATAATCTACTACTGAACCAAATTTCATTAAATTCTGAACAGTAATTCTAAAACCGACAGTACTACCTTAAGTATAATCATTGTCCACTGAATATGTATGATTATTTGTGCATCATATAGCCAGCAGACGAACTGTCACAAGAAAATTTGAGATGGGATTTATTTTCAAGTTCCCATGGGCGCAAGATTTCTCGTTTTAATCAAACGTGCAAAACGCTTGATGAATCATTGATTTGTTTGAGGATATTTTTCGATCCTCACAATATGGCGTATCCGAAGAAAGAACGAGGGGATATGTAAGTTCAACTGAAACCTCGTTCAGAGGACACTAGACACGTTTATTAACCAGGATATCCAGAAATCATAATTAATACGAACGAACTGCCATCAACGTTGGGAAGACTCATGAGTTCAATGTTACATTTTTTTCACAAGAGGTCAATACATCAATTGTGTGAGTTTCAGTCGGTAGAGAGAGCAGCCCCATGTTTCGTGGGGGAATTTCTCACTCACCTGTAATTCACTGACAGACCTACATTCGATTATCCACGTTGTCGATAAAGTAGATTGCAGATCCCGAAACTGTTGGTCGGGAAACTACGGTTGGTAAATTACCGCCGAAGGACTCGAACTCATCATTTCCTCATCCTTCAACTTCTAGTCTCAATTCCGGCTGTCGAGTTACCCACAACTCCACGAAGAGCGAGAGGGGAATCTTTCAGGCTGGTCAAACTGTTTTGGCATTCGTAGTTCTCGATAAAACAGATAAATTTTTGTGCAATGCTTCTTTCTGCATCGCCTCTGGGATCTCGTGACCCTTCCCACTCATTAGGCTGAATTTCCATGCTCCTATGATCGCCATAACATTTTGCGACGTATCACGAAACATTCAGCTACAGGCCACAGGCATTTCGATGGAATGTTTTCAACAAAATTCATCGGATAATTCATCCTCACGAAACGGAGGGCTTCGATGTGGGAACTCGTTCGAGCTCGACACTCCACCAATTTCCACACTAACCACGCGACTCCAGATCCTCCAGTCAAAAGATTCAATTTTTTTTTTCGTGGAAAGAAAGTCAGAAGACTTCGTTCAGATTCGTTTGATATATATATATGTATATTTGTACGTAAAAACCCGGCTTTTTCTTGGGACGGTCGAACAGATTTTCTATCCGTTGCCAGAAGAACGAAACTCGTGATGAAGGGGTTGGGAAAGTTTTGAAGCTCGGTGTGGCGGTGAATTTCGATGTTAAAACAACGTGGAGTTGAAATAAAAAAAAAACATTTAAAAAAAAACGACAGTAAAACAAAGAAGTAAGGTAGCGAACACGAAAACAAATATAAAGGCGAAACGGCGGTAGGGGATTAAAGGGCATGAAAAAATGGTGGAGAGGATGGGAAGAGGGTTGGAAAAATCCCGACTAACCGTGACCCAAATATCTCTCGGTGGACGCGAATGCGAAGGCAGCGTTTCGAAATTAAAAAGTGTCAGACAGAGCGAGAGCTCCACTCTGTATACATACATTTATGTATAGGATATTCTAGATCAATTCTTCTCATTTCCATTCTTTTTTCTTCACGCCAAATTAACAATTAGAAAAACGGGGCATATAGCAATCGATAAATTTCGCGATAAACACGCTCGTTGTTACGATTCTGTTCAATTAAGTTTCAAACCATTTTTTTGGAACCATTCAATCTCTTTGGACTTCTCGATCATATTCGCATGAAATTCCAAACGCAAAAAACCAAGACAGCGTTAAGCACGTAGTCTGTGAATGGTTTTGGCAATGTCCCAGACTAAGCAACCTAGGCCAACGTTACTATCATCGCTCATCCATGCATCGATTCCATAGTCTGGCTTAAGGTGGTACTGTCACTTTTAGAATTACCGTTCAGAATTTAATAAAATTTGGTACAGCAGTAGATTATGATAAGAAAAAGATCCAGTCAAATTTTTAAGAGGCTACAGAGAACCAGAAAAAAGATACTCGCATTGGTAATTTCATGAATTTAACATCGATTTCGTACATTTCATTCTATTTTACAATGAAAACTGTGTTATCTCTTAAGAATTGATAAGAATTCGATTTATCGATTTATTTATTTATTATTACATTATTTATTTTATTTATTAATTGTTATTATATCATTTGTTATATTTCATAATAAATTAACCGTGAAAATAAAATCGAATATTAATCTTCATTTAGAAAAAAATAAATAACTTGGAAATTAGTTTCGAAATATCCCATACATTGGTATCGAGCGATTTCCATTTTATAAAGTCTAACCGCGTTATGCTCGACTTGTAAAACACCCTGCGAGAAATCGCGGGCATTTCCTGCTTCCTACACCTCGGTGTATTTTTTTTGAATCTCGACCTATCATGTTTCCCTAGCTCCGGGCTGGATTCTCCACCTCAGACATGTTATTTTGCGAGGCACACTCGATTAGACCAACGTGTTTAATTCCTGAAAGAAAAACCAAACTTCCCTCGACTATGGAAAAGTTTCTTTTTGTCACTGATACAGCTGCGCAGTCTATTTCCACGGAGTGATCCTTCGCTTAAGCTCGAAAAAAACAACAACAATAATACTCCGACTACATTGCGTTTCTGGACAGTTTCAAACGATTTTTCCTCGGGGAATGGTCATTGTATGCAATCGTAGCATTTTTCTTGTCGTTGTTTTTTGTAGCCTTCAGTTTTTAATCCCACCAAACATTTTGCACTCGTCGTTTTGGTGGAGGAGCCTCCTCCATATAAAAATCCCAAAAAACTACCTTTTTTTGTCAGAATTCAAAGTTCTATTCTTTTCGCATAAATTCCATTTTCCAGTGAATTTATTCTCGACTGAATTCTCAACTGAAGTAATTACAGAGCTCTCATTAAAATGATGAAAGTAATGCTCTTGCTGGTAGGATTTTGTAATATTTTGTAAATTGGATAGCCTGCCTGGATTATTTTCAAAAAACACCAAAATATTGCAAAACACTGAAAAATTATTGCTAAGTTTATAAACAAAATTACAGACATTTACCTTTGAAGTATAAAACAGTAAGAAGGTCGAATTTGATCCAGTCTCGAATTGATATTTGAAACTTGAGTGTTGGGAAGCAGTACCGTGGTCATGGAGGCGGCTACCGGTGGGAGTAGTACTCGGAGTAGTAAGTGCCAAAAGTTGCACGTGATATACCGAACGCATTCTTTTGAGTAAGACTCTGTTTACATTAAAACAACTCGAAGTTTGCTGTTTTCTGGTTCTGGGAACAAAGTACCTCAACATTTATTGAATGCCAAATTCAATGTGACAATTTACACGAAATTATTATATTAGAAAATGAGAAGAAACTGTCTTGTTGATGAATAATTATCGATAAAGTTGTTGGATCTCTTCAATCAGCTGATGATCGTTTTGTGAATCAAATTGATAATTATTAATAATAATTTTGTCACGATTGGCCCATCAGACAAAAAGTTGTTACAGGTTTGTCAATATCGTTCAAAATTCGAAGGGGAATGTGGTTCGTGTCCTTGAAGGCGCTGATGAGATTTAGTGGACGAATTGGCTATTTTTTTTTTTTAGATTTGGACAGAACTTTCTAAGACAATAGAGTGAGACAGGAGAGAATGAGAAATACATCTGAGAAATGATTAAGGATGTAGAAGAATGTGGAGATGATTGACTCTCGATACGAAACTGTTTCGCTTCTCGTGAAATACTCCGTATCTCTATTTTAACGGATACAAAGCAAAACCAGGGCATACCACGTGAATGACAAAAACGTCCAGACCTAAAATTGCGACCACGCGCAATGACGGAGATCAAAAGATTCCTTTTGCCAAGAGCTCATTTTCGTTGTATATCCCATTTTTATGATTCTTGTACGAGTTGGACCGTTCAGACAGTCGAAACCAAATGCACTCGTCAACTCCGAGGAAAATCGAGGAAACCCTGAGGAATATTCAGTGGAAATTTCTATACCCATTTCAAGGCAATCTATCACTTTGGTTCCTGCAGTATAACTAAAAAGCTGAGACACTCATTTTCTTTGTTTATATTTCCAGAAGAAGAGAATGCATCTTTTCATTTGGCCAAATGAAAAGAGCATGGAACTGATTTTATTTTTTCAAGGGTCAAGCATCTTTTGGGTTTTTGTCAACCTTTCAATTGATAGATTTCCTCAAATATACTAATTACCTTAATTGATTAGTAATTCATAGAATTTATCATGAATCTACGTGTGCGTTTCGTTGATGGTAAAAAAAAGTTGACATGGTCACATTGGCTTATGATGATGTCAGCAGTTTTTTTGTCGAATTTGTCAAACGCCGAAAAGTTGTTATTACAAAATTTGAATCCTGTAGTAGATTCCTAAGAACATGTAAATAAAATACAGAAAATAATTTTCGGTACTTTGGTA
This sequence comes from Hyposoter dolosus, assembly GCA_963921915.1. Classification (NCBI taxonomy): domain Eukaryota; kingdom Metazoa; phylum Arthropoda; class Insecta; order Hymenoptera; family Ichneumonidae; genus Hyposoter; species Hyposoter dolosus. The sequence continues at coordinate 4,384,812 of OY998138.1, read as the reverse complement.
GCCTTACTAAAAAAGTCGACGTCGTACCAGGGAGAATTGAGGGAATTTAAAAAGATTTAAAATCATAAAGAACGCAAACGTTCCTAAGTTTTCACATGCTTGGAATTTTGTGATCTCTGTTTGTTTTCTCTCCAATCGGATCCGAGTGATTCTATTGAATGAAACAGTATACCAGTTCAGCTTTCGAAAATTTGCATAGCAAACATAAACACCAACAGGGAAATTACCTTGGGAGATGATTCCAGGAACTTCTACATAAATAGCAATTCGAGGTTTGAATATTCACCTAGGGGATGATGAATGACGCTCTCTACGACGAGCACGATTAGCAGAAATGAAAGGATGTCTCACTTTTACATTTTTCAATAATTGTGCCATTTCCTGCGGTCGAAACTTTCCTGTACAAAGACACACATTGTTTTTCTAAAAGGCCTTGACAGAAATAGAAGACGTTTCCTACAAAATAGCTATTTTACATGCGGAGGAAGGTTGACTAAAGTTTTCCCAGGTCATGTAATTTGCATATTAACACTTATGGGTTCCAGGTATTCGAGCCACTCAATGTATGCGCATTCGTTATCATTCCAGGATAAAAAACACGAACAGACAACAAAAAAAAAAGCAACTCCATCGGCTAGTGTTTGAATGTTGACCCGAGTCAATAGAAATTAACAAATGGATCAATCAATCAATCAATATGTTACAAATTATCGCGATGATAAAACAAGAAGATGACTCTGCTGCCCTAAATGAGCATGCACTCCTTCGTTGTGAGGCATAAGAAAATAAGCCAAACTTTGACTTATCAGTAATAACTGCACATAACAAAAGTTGTTGATGTTTTGATGAACTGCTAATACGAACAATGAATTCTTCTTTCCTTATCATCCACCCTCAAATATTCTGAGGTTTCAATATCGGACATACATTCTTGAACTTTGAAATAAATTGCAAGGCACGTGCCTGGTCAAAATCGTAAAGATCGTCCAAAAACGAATCCTCGAACCTGGTGCTCGGGAAAAGGTTTCGTAAGAACCTTCGGACGTATACATAGTTTAGAAGTTTGGTGAATATATGTAAGGGGTTGCTTGCCTATCGAAATCCACACGCTATGGTTAAATATTTGAAGGGAATTCCATGCGGGAAGAGAACTCTGGTCTCCCTCCTCTCAATCAAATAAAACATGTTTCCCGTCTGTACAGATGGAAGGGAAGTTCAGGTATCAAAATAAATATAGATCGGTATATAGCAAACAATAGGGCGTTACCCTCACACCTTACAACCTCAACATATTACAGATAAAGTCCCTTTGTTTGCCGGATTAACTTTTATATTTTGCACAGAAAAGTAGGCACCACATGTCCCTTTATATCCTCAATACCTCTCGGTAGCTTTGACGCTCTCGGAATCCCATAAACATCCAGACCCTAAACATCCCTTAGTCGGCTAGGAATTTTTCATCGATCGAATGGATAACTATTGGCTGTGGAAAGTTATCACAAATTTCTTTTTATTTATCTGTACAGATAGTTCAGCAGCGACTTGAGATTCGAACAACTTTGATCGAACAGCGGAACTAGTTGATGTGTCCACATGGCACTTCGTTCCACTTGCTAATTCAGAAATTGTTCCATTGATTTTGGGATAAACTTCACAAAAGAAAAAACCACATTTTACTGAAATTCATGAGCCCACCAACTGGCCTGGGGAATTCCACTAAATCTGGAAACGACATCGTGCGAAAAAGTACACCTGTTCTTACCGTTGTCTTTGTGGGTCTGTTTAGTGGTACTGAAGTAGATAACGTCTTTCCAACTGATGCTCAATCTACAGAATACCGCCGCGAGGCCTTGCGAAAAAAAAGAATGAACATTTACTTCTGAATTACTGGGTCTTTGCCAGGGAATCAGGTTTTTCTTCCCTTAATGAAAGCTGAGAATTGATTTTCAATGTATGCCATGAATTCCACGGTAGTCCGCGATTCCAAGTGATCCTCTTGCAAACATCCAAAACCAACATGGTTCATATTTAGTTTTTTTCCAGATTTATTGAATCAATAATAAGCACCTGATTCAATAAAACAACATTAAGATCGAACAGTCGTGAATCGAAGAAAAAACGTATCCAATAAAATCTTATTGAGTTCACTTGATGAACGCGAAACCGAATTTGAACGATCTGACCAAAGACAATGGTTTTTTTTTCTTTTTTATTTCTATTCGGATAATTAATCAAGTATTGCAATTAAGCAAATAATTTATTGCTTAGTTTTTTTATTGCTAGTAAAAACATGTTGTGAAAATTTTGAAAAAGTGTGAATATCCAGTCTTCAAAGATATTTTTAAAAATGTGAATTTTAATCGGAATTCTTTGATGACTGTCGCAACATAAAAACGGTGACAATAATGAGAGTCGAACCTTATTGTTTAATCAAATTTTGAGGAGTTATTTTTTTGGTAATTATTCATAGCTCAATGGCAGAGTCAGGATTGATCGGATTACTGGAACTGGATCACCAGTCACTCACTCGATTGAGATAAAGTTGCAGCCGATTTAGTTTTGACAATCGTACAAATTTACAATAAGAATGGTGCAATCTTCCCTCTTCGTGGTTCTCGATCATATTTCCGTAGAGAATATGCGCTGCTGCCATTTGGGTCCATGTATCTGCATAATTTTTTTCGTTACTAAATTGTTCTGCTTTAAGCAATGCACAATATGATTGGTGAGTCATCGAACGAGTGTACGTGCTGTTGTTTCGCTGCAACAAAACGTTTCCTCGAAATAATTCACCGCACGTACTACTTCTGAAGAGGGTCGTCTTGCCAAATTCAATGAACGGTGCGGGCACCCAAGAATTTTTGAAGGTTACCTTATCTACTGACCCATTTCGATTGAGTTCATTAGAAGCCGATAGCTCAGTATATAAGAAGAATTTTCCAAAGATTCTTTTTCCAATCTTTCTTCCTAAAATTTCCAAAAAATCCAAAATTTCGAAAAGATCCAAATTTTCCAAAAAAATCCAAACTCAAATTTTCAAAAAATTGAAAAAAAAAGTTACTAAATTTACAATTGATGTTCTACAAGTCTTCAAGGATTGAAATTGTACTCCTTCGTTTTGCTCAAGCTTTCAAAACAGCCATCGGCATGAAACGAATAAAATAGTGCGGAATTAAAAAAAAAAAATTACAAAAAATATTTAACAAAATAAACTAAAAAAATTGGCGAGGTCGTGGGGAACCTGACTTAACGAGGAATGCCTCGTATCTATCGGGCAAGCAATCCTAGCATTTTTCCAGGGTTGAAATTTCAATATTAACGATGAACAATCCAACGTCCGCGTACAAAAAAAAAAAATACAAAAGATTTTCTGGTCGATCCTGAGCCCCAATGATGAAAAAAAAAAGTTTTCATTCGATAGGATGCGAACGTAGAGAAAAACACATTTTTACTGCAGAATCGAAATGGCCGATGTGCCCGGTCGCAAGAATTGGTACCATAAATTAATTCATAAAAAACCGAATACGGAGACGGCGATGATCCGGAAAAAGTAATATAATCAGATTGCTCAAATAAATGGAGCGATCTTTTTGGGAGGTTGAGCGTATCGAGATGTTATGGGGGTTGATATATTTTTTTCTATGGGGTTTTTTTCCATGGGGATTCAGAGAGTTCGAGAGTGTAATGCGAGAGTGTTCCGAGATGGCGCCAACGTTGAGAAAAGCACCTCTTCTCTTGGACTCTTTCGTCAGTGTGTTTATGTGCGTGTGCGAGAGCCTGTATGACACTACGTGCGTCTAACTGTTCAGGGGGTGCAGGGCGGAGATTGGTTTGCTCGCTGACTCGGCTGGATGTGCTCTGTTCGTTGTACAAGCCACCTCAGTTAGTGGTGCGACTCCGTTTAGGTCAGACCGGTGAGTGAGACTCGAGGCCTCAACGTTGGACGCGCAACAGGACGTAACCACTAGTAGCATAGTCTGTTTTCGCATTCCGCGTGCATAGAGACTCGTGATCCAGTGAAAACAATTTTTTTTCCACCGGAAATGAAGTGATGTTGAAAGAAAAACAAAACTGAAGAATAAAAAGAAGAAAAATGAATAATAACCTGATTATCGATGTGCCAAAATAAAAAGGAACACGCTCTAACGACGTTCAAAACGCGCAATCTCGTCGATATTTAGATTTTTTATTTTGAATATTTTACACCGTACTTCCCTTGCTCTCGTTATTAGAGGAGCGTTGTGATCATTTTTTTAATGACAATGACCGGCGTCTGTCGACATAATTAATATTCACTGCTCTTCGACAAATTCATGCTTCGTGCGTGGGCGATGACGAGCGTAAATAATTGAAACAATGATAATTACAAGATTCGCTGTTAATTAGCAGTAATTAATTATCAAAATGACGGTAAGAACTCTGCTTTTTTTTTTTTATAAGAAAAAAAGCTGCACTTCCTGTTTTCTTTTCTTCGACGTGCTTTCCTTCTCCAGATTTTTTTCTCTCTCCTCGGGAAACCAAGTCCCTTCAATTTCCCACTCATCTCGTACCAGCCACTCTATCCAGACGCGAATTCTCGACTTTTCAGTCAATTACAGTTACTATATATTTGCCTTGCCCGGTTTTCTCGTTTATGAATACCAGAATGCATGCATCACGTGTCTACTACATTTTACATATTTCCACCGAGAGATCATCCGGTGGAAACCAGAACAAACGAGACATCCTCTTGCATCTTTGATATCCGACTGAATTAAAGTAGGAAAAATATTCTCAATATAATAAATGTAAACAGAAAAATATGAGCTGCAAAATTCCCTTTAGCAAAAAGTAAACAGCAAATTTTTTTATTCAATCAAAAATTTTAATATCGTGAGTAAAAAAATAGGGATTGATCGAACGAATTTTCAAAGTTTGAAGCAGCAGCCAGAGGATCGAATATCATTTTAAACTGTAAAATCCTGGTGGTGAATAAATTTCAGGACACGTTGTAAAAATTGAAAGAAACTTGAAAAATTTGCAGGTCGTTTTCGATTTTTTTTTCTGGGGACGTAACACGTTCTAATTTGCAACTTGCAATCATTTTCCAAGGACGTCATTATAGGTGACCTTCCTTGGATCTTGTTACAATTTTTCATGTCAGAATTTTTTTTTTCGAAATTTCAGTCGTTTTTTCAGCCTCGCAGCTTTTTACAATTCCATTGTTTAAGAACACAATACGAATAGCAGATTGTTTCAAGTCTCTTACGAATACAATGCACACAATAATCACTCAGCTGCAAATTCATGCCAGCGAATGTAGTTTCGTTTTTATTTTGTCACGTAAAGTAGCAGGGAGATGACTTAGAATTGGTTCAACAGGCGTAAATAAGTATGCACCAACGGAGCGATTCGGAATAAAAGTTCTGAACTCAGTCATTCGGTGAATAATCAACCAGAAAATCGACACACTACGGTGTGGTTCGTTGTGCAGTCGAAATAAAAATAAAAATAAAAAATGGGACGATAGATTATTGCGTCACGAAATAAACAGACAAAAATAAATGTTCCCATAGTTTTTATTCTGTCAGAATGTAAAAAAAGAACGCAGTCATTTTTCGTCTCTGTGAAGGTCAGAGAAGTTCAAGTTCAAATATTTGGTGAATCTTGTGATTAAGGGCAAGAGTCCAACTTCCTACTAACGTAGTAACTTTTGGTGACTTCCGGCAGAGAAATTTTCTCACAACGTTCAATCGATCGGAATTTTGTCGAATCTTCGTTAGTGTCTGCACGAGCTAGGATTTTTTCCTTTCAAAAGGCTAAGCCAAGTTGAAGATTCTCAGATTTCGAATCTGGAGAACGGTGCGAGAATCAATCAACAGTTTCCACCAACTTTTGATCATTCATTTCTTCGTAGAGTGAACTGTCCATCTACGCAACACCAGCCAATTGAAGATGAAACATGAATTGAAACAATGAAACTCGTTGCCCACCAATGTGAAGGGATGAATTTAAAAAAAAACATTGAAATCATTAATTAAAAAAAAAAAAATAGTTTATTGAAACAATGAAACTCGTTGCCCAGCAATGTGAAGGGACGAATTTGAGAAAAAATTCAAATCACACGATTTCCTCGTTCCAGCGTGAATACGTGGCTTGCGTGTGGTCTGTTTCTGGAATAATTGCAAAATAATTGATGATTATCGTTCATTCTTTAAGCTCAACCAATACATAGCCCGGAAAACAGGAAAATATCTGGAATATAGAGGGGTTTTTATAGAGCACCAGAGTTCCTATGGATTCTCGCTATCGAATGCACACATGATACGTTACGTTTACTAAACGCAATCAATCGAACGAGGGTAGATACGTTAGCAACGTTTCCAGAAGCTTCAAACCATTTTGCAATATTCATTTACTCGTATCCGTTTCATTTGTAAATATTTATCGTGCCAATCTCTCAAATATTGATTCTCGTTTCATTGTACTTTGAAAATAACTCAAGAATTAAAAAAAAAAAATGGAATTAAATGCCACGTGACTCTAATCGAGATTTTTAGTGACCTCAGGGAAAGTCTCCCTTGGTGCGGAGACAGACTCTCGAGAGACGGAGATTTCAGTCTCCTATCGGCTCCGGGAGACTCAAATTTTTATTTCGCTTTTGCCGAAAATTCGACACAAGGCCAAAACACAAAATCCTCAACAGTATTTAACTATTTTTTTTTTTTTTAATCAATGATTCATTGGTTGACGTGTCAATTATCATACAGTTCATTGTGGATTCGTCCAGCACATCTCGTGAGTGTTCCCTCAGTAGGCAATTTACCAAATTTATTAAATTACTGATTTTTTAAAGAAATTTCGGGCTGGCAGATGTTTTGTCCACTTTAATCTTGACAAATTGGGACTTTGTAGCTTGAAATCTATCGAGAATATGAAAAAACGATTATTTCGTAGACTTTGATCCGTTCCAGCGGATTTTTGATGCCAAAACGTTTGTTTCAGCTTCGTTGTTTTTTCACATCTACTGTACAGAACATATTGATAACAGTGAGGACTGTTTGATTGAGATATTTAGATACGTCGTCGATGTGACAGCTGATAATTTTTTTTAATTTTTTTTTTTTATCAGTTTTTGCTATTTATCAGAATGACAGTCGTGACTTTTGTTCAGTAGACTGAGTACGCGAATTAATCGTCATGCACACATTGATTGTGACTAACTTTATCCGTTTCGATGAATGGTCAGAGTGATACACTGCAAGAGTTGAGTGTCAATCTAGCCGAATGCACTTTTTTATCGACTGAACGGTTCACGCGATTTGTGATCTCTCAAAATTTCGGAAAATATTCTCTCCCACGTGGACGACTGCATCTCGAACTATTTTTCCCCATTATTTCCTCCGAATGTCTATTCGTCAAGATTATTGTTTATTCGTGTACATCAGGGCGATGTTACACTTTTTTTTTTGCAATGAATTGTCAATCAAGAATTTGCTAATGATAGCTAATAAATTTGTCCACACAGTTCGAACATGCAACGTTCTCGTCAAGTCCGTTTTGCCTCAAATTCAAACTCTAAACTGCATGGTAAACTTTTTTTCTTAAAGCTAGATTATCTCGTGAGTTACGACCAAGTTTTTCAGAATTAATCGAGCAGTTCACTTTCGAACGTGATCGCAGCCTGATTTCGACCTTGAATCAACAATCGAAAATAATTTAGTGATCGCGCACACATTTTCGGTACAACGAAAGATTTTATGCTTCAGGAAATTTAGTTTTTCAGTGCGAATCTTTCGGTCTGTTGATCCTCGACGTCAAGCTACTATGATGGCTCTCGACAGTACGTTTTAACTCTAGTACATGGGAATGATGAAAAGTTATCAAATTAAATAATATTATTTATTATATATTAATTAACTATAATAAATATATAACAATAAATATAATAAATTTAAATAATACAAACAAATAATATTAAAATAAATCGAAAATAAAAAATAAGAATAAAATAATAATAAAATAAGCCTTATCGATATATCGATTTTTTTTTAAAGACTACCCTTAGCTCTTATGGGAATTGCATAATTATCTTTATGTAGGAGTAGAATTTTCTTCATAATGCTTTTGAGGAAATTTTTTCCGAAGATTGTGGGTTTTCAAAAGATTTTTACAAACAGCTTTTTTCATGGACGTCTCTTTGTGGAATTAGCGTTCTTCCGGAGCTTTTTTTAGTTTTATTTAAATTTTGTAACCCAGCTCCAATGGATAGTCGTACTTCGAGGACTTCGCAGCTGTTGAGTTTCGAAGTTTTTCCAACAAATTCCAATAGGATTTTGGTCCATCTGCTGAAAGAGCCGAGAATAAGCTGAATTCGATATCGAATTCCTCATCCGTGGGTCTTCACATTTCAATTACTTTTATAAGAATTGCTTTTTAACAATTTTATTATACATAAAAATCAGGAAAACATAAATTATTACAGTTTTTTAATGAGAAAAATTAAGCAATCCTTGTATAATCGGATTACGCGCACAGGAGGTGAAAGGAAAATTATTTGCCGTCTTCACTCAATTAATAACTTCCCTAAATTGAGTTTCGAGTACAAATCGAATTATTTCAACGAAGTTGAAGATTCATTTGTGTTACAGGATGAGAATCTCTTTGTCAGAGATAATTTAGTGCTTCGTCTGAACGTTACTCGATAAAAATAATTCCATCAGGCTCAGAGAAATTCGAATGTGTCAGAAATATTTATTTCTCAAGTTGCGTTTATATAACGAAATATACTCATGATTTGTGAATCAAAGTAACTTGTTGAGCCGGACTGCTTACTTCCAAAAGCAACAGGACAAAATATTAATTGGGAAAAGTCGTTAAAAATTTAATTAGCCAAGTTTTTACAGGTGTACATTTTCTCTTTTCTCGCTTTTTTGCATTTTTTCGTTCGCGGCATCATTTTTTCGTTAACTTTGTCCTTCAATGCGGAATGTTCATCTTTTAAGATAAACAAATCGTAAGTAGGTTTTAAAATGTAAAGAATAAGAACTAAGAGGAATTACGAATATCATTCAGCTCGCCGCACCGTCAATCCGTATACAGCCGGAAGGGCCGAGACTTTGTAATTAATCGAGTCTCTAAATTTGAAAAGTTTAATGTAAAGTCATAAAAGTTACGATGTCATTTATTTAAAAACGTATTAATAAAATTTTACGAGGATTCAACAATCTCCTAAGTGTGCAAATATTTATTATAAAAAATAACGTTTACATTTGAATATAGAACTTCAGGATGAGGTCCATTTAAGAATTGACAAGAAGAGGAGAAAAAGCTGAGGAGTTATTAAAACACTACGTACTCGTTGATAAAAATGATGCATTTTTTATTTACACAGAAGAAGAAAAAGGGGGAAAATGAGAAAAAAAGATTGTACAGTTTTGTTGGATTCAAATTAAGTTAATTGCTGATTTGTACAGTCGTGAAAAGAATCAAATCTCGTAATGGCAAAATTTCGTAAAAATATATACAACGCTATGCAAATCGATGAATAAAAATTGCCTCATCCAGAATGAGGTATTTTTACAATTGTTGCCACTTTTGGAACTCCTGAAAACGTGTAAAATTTGGATATGAACATTTCTCATAAAAACTGTATATAATTCGAAAACGTCATCAAATAACAGGGCATCCGGTGATAGTGGTTTCCATTCAATGCACTAAAGGCACAACGATAAAAATATTTTCCTTTCGATTGCTTCGAGCATCGTAAATGCATAAAAGTTTCAATTTATATGTTTTCCTTCTATTTTATGTCAAGTGAACTTTTGTAAACGGAGGATTTCGTGTTTGGTCCTATAGTTTATTGACTGTAGTTTGAACTATCAATAAAATGCTGTACCGTTGGGTTGTGGAGGGAGGGGAGGAGAAAAATATGAGCTCGAAAAGTCATGATTGTTTGCGACAAAGACGTCTGGTTGTACGTCGTAGAACAAAATCCATGGACGCACTGGAAATGAAATTTAGTTAAAAATCGTCGATATTTTGTTGAATACGGTAAACGAAATATTTTTGGATAATTTAAAAATTTTCGTTATTTTGGCAGGATATTTGGTTTCTAACGGAATTGACAGCGAAATTTACGAGTGGAACAACAAAAATTTGCTTCCGAAGAGACTTTCTAAAATATTTCTTGCTGCAATGACACAATTTTTGGGATTATTCAAAAAAAAACGTTTAGTCGAACGTATCGAACAAAATATCCATCTTTTTCAACAAAATTTTGCTTTCAGTGTGGAATTGGTTTTAGTTTTTTAATACGAAAAAATGTATTTTTTGGAGTTGGGACGTTATTTCCAGATGCTGAAGATTTATACGATAACCATACCACAAACTGGAAAGTCTTTTAAAATAAAGATAATCGTCCTTATCGAACTTTCCCATTATATCGAAACACTGAGGACAAATTTAATACGGTTGGATGAAGCTTCTCGGTGGAGGAGCGAGTGATCATAGTCAGAGAGTGTTATGTGGTCGATAGGGTGCGCGTAAGCGGGCTTGGAAAAGCTCTCGCAAGACCGCCTGGTAACCGACTGAAGCGCATACACGTATGTTCTAGTTCCCCTCCAGCTCCATCATCCAAGCACATTACATCGGACATTCCATGTAAACTAGACACTTCCAATGAGACATAAACATCCCTCTGTTTCCAGAAACAGCTGACGTTGGAAAAAGAACTTCCACGAGATTCTCAGCGTATTTTTTCTTTTCTCAATCAACGATTACCCAATTGTCCAATAATTAGACAATAAAATAATTTGAATCTAACGTAATTTAAAAAAATTGTCATACCTGTCAAGTCGCTAAATTTCATATGATTTAACCTCGAATTCTTTATTATAATAATTTCAATATTCGACGATTACGCTGCACATCAAAAAAGCAAAAACACAGAAATAATGATTGAAAGGACAAAGTTGAATTTCAAGGTTACAGAAAATTGTTTTAAAGATATTTTCATTCTATTAATTTTATCTGAGGGCGATGGATTCATAAATAATGATTAAAGGAAATGTTTTTGGAGAATACACTGATGTATACTTTGGACATTGACTATGTGTTTCTCGATGAAATGGCTTATATATGAATAAAGAAAAATGAAAAAAAAAAAATAGGTATAGGGTAAGGATCACCCGGAAAGAGCAGAGACCACTCTAGCGTGTAACGTGAAGTTTATAAATAAGGTGTAGGCGCGCTCATATGAGGGGTAGAGAGTAGGAGGAGCAGCACGTGAAAGACTGACAGATGAACGAGAGACTCAATAGCTTATCCATCGTCCTACAGGGGTTGGGTCTTTTGCACTTGTTCCAGCATCCTTTGGACATTATGTTCGCCTTTCATTTTATCACACTTGTGCAAACTGTGTAATCACTCACTAAAACGCCTGTCAGGAAATATATAAACACAAATGAAAATAATCGGAAATTTATCGTAAAATCGTTTAATCAGTTCATGGAACAGGCATGACTTCTTTAAATTAATGGAAGTCATTTTCAAGGACTGAGGGCTCGTAGGGACCATGCTTAGATCATGAAAATACTCGAAACATTTGTTTTGGCTTCCTTAATTTTTTATACGAGCTCCAGATAAAGTTTATTAAAGAAAACTATTACAAAAATCATTCATATTCATGGTTTTCATGATTTACCAGAATTTTACGATTTTTTAAAACATAACCAATTTTTTTTTCGCCTTGCATACGTATTCACTGCAACGTTGTAGCGAAAGGAGAAAAAAAGAATTATTAAGTGAGATTATCACCGAACGACGAAATCGTTAAAAATTTCTTAAATATTGAGAAAAATGTCACGTTTTCATTGATACATGGTCAAGAAATTCGTATCTCGTTAAGTTCTGTAATTTGGGAGTAATTTCTTTTGAATCATCATATAAAAATGCTTCTGATTAGGCTTCGAAATAAATTTCGGTACCATGGGGAACGTTGGCGAAGAAAAAATGCGGATAATCCGACGGTGATGAGTGTGCAGCAAATATTCAGGGATTATCCGAGTTAAGCAGCCTTGGGGGTGGTCAACACTTGATAGGGTGAAGCCTGAGCCATGCTCGCTCATCGATTATTGACAGTGCGACGCGGTTTTTAAGTAAGTTACAGGACACTAATCAGTAAGGTGAAGGACAAGCGAGATTAAATGAGTTTGACTCCTGAAAACTCGCAGGAGCGTGAGCAGAATCAATTGATTTATATAATATGAATTTTTCGAGCTTATTTGACAATGCAAAGATAGCAGTTGAATTTTTAATACAATTTGCCATGCCACTGGCCAGATTTTCAGCGTTTTTTTGAAACATCACTCTCGGTAAATATTACGACGGATAAACTAGACTCGTGGAACAAAAATAACTCTCACAAATTATTTCAGGCAGCAGGATCTTCAATGCCTCGTAACATCGTCTCAGAGTCTTTACCTTTCTTTTCGCCTTTTCAACAGACTCCTAGAACTTGGGAATGGTGTAGAATTTGTAATTTTGTGTGATGATCACTGCTCTGCCAGAGGCTACGCCACAAGCACGTGCTCTCTCTCTCTCTCTCTCTCTCTCTCTCTCTCTCTCTCTCTCTCTCTTTCTCTCACTCCCGAGCATGTTCTCTTTCTGTTGAGTTTTCAGAGGTATCCACAACGGGTTCTGCAAATTAAAGGGGGTTAGTGCGTCAACGTGCTGGAACTTTAAATTAAGAGGCGAAGCACCCAACACATCTGCTTGATGTGTTCACAGGCTTAAATCATCAAGTGCTGAATACATTGAGATACAAATAGGAGCTTTTAGTATAAATAGAAGCTCTTTGCATGATCAGGCAGATGAAAATCTTACAGTTAATCAATGTCCAAAAAAACTTTTACCTTTCACTTCATCCTCAAGTTTCATTGATTTTTTTTTATTCGAGAAGATCCAAACAGAGAAAAACGGGGTATTTTTTTTTTTTAATTTTTGATTCCCCATAAGAATGACATTTGCATGTGAAATTGAGAATAAACCCTTTTTTTTATCTGCTCAGTATTTATCGATCCCCTCATAATTCGATAACATTAAAATTCCAAATCCGAACATATATTCGACGTGTGTACAAAAATTGCGGTCACAAGAGAATAGACCTGAATGATAACAGAAGTTTTAGCCAATATGCATAAAAATAATAATAATTATTAATGTATAATGATTATTAAGTTATATAATAAATTTATATTATTATTTTTATTATTAATATAATAATTATTGTGATTAATTATTATTAGAGTTCAGGGACAGTGCGTGAAACGTGATATATCCGACAACTCCCCTTAACAATACTTACACGTTACTTTGCGCTAATGTGGACTGATGGAGTCGTTTTGAAATGTTCCACCTGCCAGAGACATAATGGCATCGTAAATGTATGTGTGAATAAAAAAATGATAATAATAAAATTAACAAGAAACAATAATTACAGAAAGTCGCTCTGACGAGAATATTAATTTGAAGGTAGATAGTTATCTCGGTCGAATATGCATCTGCATACGTAGTGTGTTGGTATCGGAAGCATTGTGTATGAAAATAATAATTTCATACTGACATTATTTGTATATATATATATATAGAATAAAGTTCAACAACAGAATCGTTGGGCTAGATGGGAGAAATAAGAGGAGGAGGCGTCATGGTTTCTAGAAACTAGGCCGGAAGCTTCCTTTCTCAGCTTCGGTGACAATTCTCGCATGGCAGTGTATATATAGTTTCATCCGCTTCATTGAATCCCTCCCTGGCAAACTTTGCTCGGATCTTATCACGGTATTCGGCTCCCAAGATTTCTCTCGGACTTTTACTCAGCCGCAGTGGTTCTCACAGATACAAACCTGCGGGCTCTTCGTCCAGGAACTAACCGTTAAAATGTCTAACAGCATCAGGGAAAAAGGATTGTTCAAACTTTGTTAATGTTATTTCTTCCCTGACAGTCGCATTGTTGCGATTCACGTTTTCGTGCTGATCGGTCGACGTGTTACGTGTTGAGACAAATATCGAACAGTCAATCGATCAATGGAACTTTCGGAACACTGCAGGTCCTGGCCAGTTGAGTCGATTGTGCTTTCATCATTTTCAGCATTTTATCGGGCTCTCTGCCCATCAGTTATTCCGGTAACATGGGGTTATGAATGACCCCAATTTTGAGAAATTCATATCTCTGGTAAAATTCAACGAAAAGGGTTCAACTCGGGCTCATCTTTTCGGTTTTTTATGCAGGATCACGCGAGCCTGAGGTAATTTTGCTTGATTCAAAAAATTAGTCAAAAATGTGGTAAAACGATAAAAAACGGGAGAACGAAGGGAGAAAGGACGCGGAATTTAATCAAATTTTTTATCACACTCGGTACCAAATTAGTTGAGTTGAAAATCAATTTTTTTTTTGCTGATTTTCCATCACGTGTGATTAAAAATCAGCAAACGTGCGAATTGTTATTTTTCACGTGTGAATTGTTATTTTTTAGAAAAGATACTATTTCCATTTTTTCAATTAGTTATTTTATCCAAGTACTTAGTATCTTCTGCGATAGACTTTATGATCGTCAATGTAGTTCAACATTGAAATCCAATGATTTCTGGCTTGCACATGTGTTTGAAAAAAAAAAAATGAAAGAGTTCAGGTGAGGATCTGCGCGAGTATTTCTGAAAAGTTTTTTTCAGCAAAGACTGGCGGAGAACGTTTGGCGGAACGGTAAATGGCTCTGGTCATCGCGGATCGGTTTAGCAGAGACTGTTCCATATATATTCGTATTTTGCATTTTAGAGAAGAACTTCGTTGATTCAGCTAATCCACTCCGCTTTAATTGAAACCGCTAAAATTCATTTTTGAGCTTAAACCGTTCCGACTCATGAATTTATTCTTTTTCGTTTCTTGCTCCCGTTTTCGTTTCCACTCATGCGTTCATTTCTTTTCACCTCCTGCTGCTTTTTACGTTGCGGGCAAACGGTCTCTAGTCAGCGGGAGGTTTTAACGAAGAAAATAAAAAATACCGCTCATTTATTTTCTCCTATAATGAAAAAAAAAGTGAAATGGGCAACTCAAGACTTTTGTGTTTTTCTTAAATCGTGCATTTTATTTATTATGCATTTTTTTTCGGATCTCTTCGCTATCGTTGAAAGTGTCAAATTAATCCACAACGTTCAGAGTCTGAATTCGAAATGTCCCTCCCCCGTGATCTTGACACTTCCCATCACTGCGATATTGATTTTTTCTTCTATTTTGTCTCCGCGAATTTACCGCAAAAAGAAAAATGGATAAATTTTTTTTTTTTTATCACGCTCGAGCTATTAGTGTAGGTTGAAAAGTGCGTGAGTTTTCGAATGACAAAGAGAGAGAGAGAGAGACATGAATTATCTCGATATATGTAAAATGATTTTTCAAAGTCAAGCATTTTGCGTCGAGACTTTCGCTTTACAAAGTTCTTTTCAGATTAGATAACACACAGCAGACTTTTTTTTCGTCATCACATTGACGCGGTGAAGTGGCCATACTTTAGAGAAAAGTCTAGAGAGATCAGGGATTTTCGCGAAAAGCGAAGCACAATGCTTTTTAAGCCATTTACGTTTCCTTGGCTGAGAACGTCTCGTAACGTCCATATCGATTCAGAACGAAAACTACTATCTCGAGACGCATTTCTCATAGCGTTGAAAAATAATTCGACCCGTTTTCACTCGATTTATTTGCATCTAGATTGAAAAAAATGGATGAAATTCTACTCGAGATTCCGCGAGACTCGAAGGCACGGGCTGTCGATGCTCCCACCGTACATCGTACAAAATGGAAAATTTCTACGCGTTCCTACCGTCTCCACTTATTATACGCGCACTTAGGAAAATCCTTAATAACAAAGCTATAGAAACAATAAATCTACCCAATTGGTCCACCCACTCATTGTACCCTGCGATTTGCAATTTCCAAGAATTTCCTTCGTTCATTAAGGATTGCTGATGGCAAGACTGTGAAGAACGAGCGACTTCACGTCCATAGATTAAATAACGTTTCTTTCTGCACACGAGCCTCGTCAAATCAATTTTTCTGGCAACCAAATCCTTCGAGAATCGAAAAAAAAAATTTCCTGAATTTTGTTAAAATATGAGAAAAAAAATGTGTGCGAAAGTTCGAAAGAAAATTGTCGAAAATCGCTCTTTCTCGAGATCTCCAAACGAAACAAAATTGAAAAAAAAAACGCCGTTGTTTTCACAGGAACTTAATATAAAAAATAAATATTAAAATATATCGATTGAATCAGGAAATTAAAACAAATAACTCAATTAGAATCACAATTTTCAAACACTGTTTAAAAGTCCTTGAGAGGAATCATGCAACTTTTACATTCAGGTCCTCGTGTGGCCAGTAAATTTTCATAGAAATTTCTGAGTGTACTCATCCAAAGTGTGTAATCACGTCCCCTAAAATTATGTCCATGCATGCAGCCACATGTAGCTTGAAATTGGGAAAATTTTCATTTGACCAAAAGTTCGTACTTAGCTCTCACCACAATTTCCATCCTGGATTCGTTGCTCTGTATCAGACCCTGACCGACTATACAAAAGCCTCTCTCTCGTTCCTTCCGCTTTTCGCGGCGTGTGTGTGTGTGTGGTTAATAGTAATCATATTAATCGTTTTCGCTTATAATGGGCTTCCGTAAATATTCTTATAACTCGCGATGTCGTATTTAATGAGCGTGCAATGTCGAGGCAGAAACATAATAATTTTAGGAGCGTGGGAGCAGAAGATTGAAACTTTTTTCTGAACAAGTCACAATAATCAAAACTTTCTGTATTGTTGCTGGAGTTTTAATGAAAAATTAATTAACACAGATTGCGGGGCTAACGAAATGAAAAATAATTTCCTTTCTTAAATTTTCAACTGTGATTTTGTTACTTTTGGGACACTCTGTATGCACACACAGCAAAGTTCTATGAAAGGTTTGTTCTGTAATGAGGCAGCAATCAATAATTTCTCTCGCTTCCACGACAATGGAAACTTGTTATCGCTGAAAAGCATTCTTCCTTCTCTTCGATTCTCGCAGTACGTTTTCGACGTCGATTTCCTCTACCTTTATAAATGCTGTCGACCAAGCAATGGCAAAATGCTAAAGTTAAGTCACAAAGAATCACGGGAGAATACATTTGTCTCTTTTATTGTGAACGAAGTTTCTGTTCGTGGAATACTATCTTAGTTAATTAATTTTTTTCACTTCACTTCACATCGAACTTTCGCACGTTGGCAAACTGTATTCATTTTTATTTATTTATATTTCTCAGCACTCGGTTTCTTTATGAAACAGAATACAAAAGCGATGCTGCTTACATCGAACTTTTCAACGTAAGCCATTCAGGCAACTGCAGGTTTTTTTTCAACCCATTTGCAAAGTTTTCGATTTTTTAATTTTTTAATAATTACAAATTTATTTATAAATTAATTGAAATGCGAGATTTTTACAAGTTGTGACGATTATCGTGAAAATTGATGGATGACACTGAATAATGCAAAGTTTCGTATAGTTTTGGGACTTGGAGCAAGAAAATCGGCAAAATTTTGAAATGACTGTCGATCCAATGATTTCTGTCGATTTTTCATTTTAGTAAATCGACCGAATTGAACAAGTGTCTCATTGGGTCTTTTTTGTTATCACATTTTTCCGTCCGGTCAGCATCTTTCTCGCCGATCGGTCAAATAACCTCGAGAAGCTTCGTTTCGGAAATTCGAAGTAGACGAAAGTAGAAGCAACTGCATGAGGATAAGGTGCCAACTTTCGAATAGTATTTCATCAAGATCAGCTGTTGACATGAGCAAACGACCATCCAGTCAACTTCAAGTTTTTTAAAAGCTCGGAGCAGGGACATGTGAGAGAGTCACAAAAAAATTCTTTTGTTAAGTCAATGAAGTAACGGGCCGAAGCTTTTACTAGACAGCGAAGGCTTACGTTCCGGAGAGTGTTTTAAGTTTTTTCGTTCGTCCAAAAAAAAAATAGCAAACAAGCGTGTCATGGCTTCGTGAACAATCTGCTATAAAAAAACAACTACTTTCCAATTATCCATCGTACATAACTACTTTCTCTACTACTTTAGTTTTTATTAAGAAAAGATCGAAATTGTGGTGATCCAAGAACGTGCTCCGTTTCGGATCCAAAAAAAAGCAGGTTTTTTAAAAAATTGCGGCCTGCTAAACTTCTAACTGTTCCTACAGCCCCGAGTCAGCTTCCCACGATCCTTTCCGGACGTTTTTCGTAAGCCTAGGGAAAATCTAGGCGAGTGATGATTCCGTTTATATTTTTTACCAGCGATTTGTTCATCGATCGAAATACCAAAGAATTTTAATCAAAAGCTCTATCATTACAATGTTTTTTTTTTCCATGAAAATGGGTGAATTTTCAATAAAAATCATTTTTTTATATCGTTTTTTGAAAGATGAGGGGAATTTTGTCGAAAAATTAAAATAATTTTATGTTCTGATGGCTCCGAAAAGTGAGAAAGACTGCTGAGAGTTATTATGATTCTTATTACTATCATTACTTTCAATCAGTTCAGTACCTCATGACATTATGATCCTATTCATTTTACGGCTGACTTATTTGCCACGCATTATAATTTATATCTATTCCTGTTGCTTGGGTAATTAAATAACTTTCATCGCAAACGCTGTGGTGTGATATACCGTTTTAGCGTGGACCATATATCACGTAGACACCGGTGCTGCTATCCCGTGAATCCATGACTCCGATGCTAGTTCAGGGTTGCTCTTGAGATCGTGTGTAGCGTGAAGGCTACGTCTTCGGCTGTACTTTGTTTTCTTGTTTCTTATCACCAACCTTAAGGGTCCAGTATGGTTTATAAACCAAAAGCAACAAGACAGGCAGCAGCCCCAATGATATATTCTCGCGATACGACGTCACAACACTCATCGATACAAATTGCACTAGATGACTTTTATTCATTCCGACTGCAGGATTTCTAGAGAATTCTTGCGTCGCGTAGTTGCATGAAAAAATGAGAATTGACCCTAGAACGGTAACCCGGAGTCAAAAACAACCCCCGACAACTTTAAATCCCGCGCCTTTCGTTCTTCCGTTTTTTATCGTTTTACCGCATTTTTGACTAATTTTTTGACTTCAAGCAAAATTGCCTGAGGCTCGCGTGATCCTGCATTAAAAAACGAAAAGAATGAGCTCAGGTTGAACGGTTTTCGTTCAAATTTACCGGAGATATGAATTTTTCAAAATTTGGGTCATTTATGACTCCGGATTACCGGAAAAGGAAAAAAATGAGGTTACCGTTCTAGGGTTAAATAGGACAGCGGCCAGAACGGACGTTTAAGCGAAAATGGAACTTGGAAAATAGTTCGACTGCAAAATGAAGATCAAGATTTAAATGAAACATTAAAACGTCGTTGATCGATATACTTTCCTATGGATTATATTACAATTTATAATAAAACGATCCCGGGATCAGCTCCAGCCATTTCAACCTGCTCCCTAGGTTCATGAGTCAACGAGTCGTATAACAAAGCCTAGATTTTCCTTAATGATCACCGTTATCGTGTACGATGCCCATAGCCAAGAAATATGCTTCCAGCAAAATGAAGAATGATGAGGAAAAAATGAAGATATGTTGTTTCTGCAGAATCATTCATTTTTTTCATCATAGTCTGCTGCATCTCTCGCTCTTATCTCGCGAACCTTTTATTAGAGTCTGTGCATCAAATAGTGCGCTGCGTGAAATCGTGGAGTGCGTGAAACAATCGCGCGTCAGTGCTGAACAGTTCCCGGTGTGTGCATGTCATTGAGAGTTGCGTGAAACCAAATAAAACCCACACGAGTTGGATATTCCGTGACGGAACTGTACGAATATCCAACAAGGAGGAATTTTTCGATGACAATTTTCTGAGAATCGAATTTTTCACAGAACATTTTTCTTGGGCCAATTTTTCTATTACAAATTTGTCTATTTACACTGTTTCCGGTCTACTGATGGGTTTTCCAAAATTAATGATTTTCCTCTAGTGCGTCAACGCTCCAATCAATTTATTATCAATTCTGTGAATTTGGCTCTTCCCCAAACAGCTCTGCTCAGTCAATATGGTTTGTGCAATCAAAAAGAAACACTAAAATAATTCACCATTTTCTTTGCTACTCCCCTGAACATAACGGCGTTTGAGTTCCCTCCAAGAGTATGGAACAGCACGAGGAACGATACAATACCCTCTACACGCACCAGTTGTTGCAAGCCCATGCCACGTAACGACACTCACTGCTTGGTGATAAGAAAAAAAAAAAAAAAAAAAAAAAAACTGCCGAGGGTGCCCGGTTACGATATTGCGACCCTTCGCAAAATGTGTTTTCTGCCTGACAGCCTCACCACCACGAGCAAATAAATAAATAACGTATAACCAGGCAAAAGCTAGTGTTTCCTAAGCACATAAATATTTCACTAGAAAAAATTAAAATAAACAATGTGAATAATATAAAAAAACACTCATTTGAAAATGGAACCTCGAATAAAAATTCAAATACCAAAATAAAATTTCCACATTTCATTTTATAATAAATTTTGTTCCTTACTATTTTGTTATTTAACGTTTTTATAGAAAAATCCACAATATCCTTTCATGCGTAATTTTGGGAATTACCCATTTTTTTTCATTTCTTTGAAAAAAATAAATAATGAGTGGCTTTTCAATAAAACCGTTTCAACAGGTCGAAATGGAAACAAAAATTGAACGAATTTTTCGAGCCTCCCTGACGTCTGTACAGCTCTACACATGTTTTTACGTTTCTACTTACAAATTAGGAAGGCACCGTCGTGTGGTCAGTACATTTCGTTTTGTTAGATTCATAAGACCGTAGAGAAAGGCTGGGAGCGAGAGAGAGAGAAACGGAGAGAAGGAGTGGATCAATACTGCCAGCTAACTGCAGAACACACCTGGAAGCTGTTGAAGCCTGATCATTCCATTCTCTTATATTTCATAACGTGTGATCGTCGTACTAGTAGAAAATGAATAATACTGAATAAATAGAATATCGAGTGAAAGTCCACAAAGAATTGAAATTTAAAAAGCAATACACGAGTTCGTGCCACTGATTGTTTTTTCGTTTGTGAGAATCGCAAGAGAAAAGCCGATTTTGTGGTGCTACTGAGCGGAACATTTAATCAGAGACCTTACGGATTGGATAAGCCATAGTAAGAGCAGGAAATACACGAAAAGATTATCAAAGAAAAAAATACAATATTTTAATTAACCGAGATCAATGTGCAGCCCCAGCCGTTTCCAACACTTGGTTGGGTGACCGCTGAGTCGTTCAAGTTTCAAGCACTGAGCTGGTGGGTGGTTTTCCAAGTTTCAAACGCTACCACCTGACGAGTCGTCACTAAAAATCGAGTCATTTTGTAGTGGCTGTGATTTTTGAAGCTTCCCTTGACCCTTGGACGATTTTGCGGTGGAGCTCTGACAGGAAAGTACTAATGAGCTGATACAGACTATTAGCGATCGATCGGAGCTACGCAGGTATCAGTCCGACGAGCTTTTTCCTTCATCTCAATGATTAATCATTTTTTCTGACACCTTTGAATTCTAATAAGAATTGGTTGATCAGGATGGAGCTCCGCAAAGTACTGAACACGATCTCTCGTCACTGAGGATTCGTGATTACTTTCTAAACCCAGTTCCAACGGATGGTCCCTGAAATTTTCACTGTTTTTAATTCCCTCGCACTTTGTTGATTAAAAAAAAACAAAACATTGTAAAATGAAGATGAAATAAGCCTCCGATCCTAATGAAAAAATTAATGAAATTATGTGGTCGAATTCAATGTTGAGATTTTTCTGAAAATCGCCATTGACGTCACTGACGACATCACCAGGGATGTCACTATAGAAATACCGATCGCAAAGAATTATTGGTGCGCGAAATTACATTGTGTCTGGTTCTTGCAATTAGTGCTCGTAAGTATTTGTCGATAAAGGAGCAGTGCTCCGGGAAAATAGGCCAACACGTGTAAGGATCCATGGCATCTAGGAAGGACTAAAAAGTCAGGTCAGAAGGATCGGATAGGATGTTAAAGTCCCGTAAAGATAAACCCAGGAACAAAAAAATACGAGTTTTTTTTTTTTACAGTGTTTAGAAGACTTTTCAGCACGATCAAGATGCTCGATATAAAAAAGTCAACACAGTGGATAATTTGGTAAATTTTCACAGTTATACACTGTGATTTCGTAATAATCTATTAAATACTAAAAAAGACTCACAGTGATGAGATACTCTCGTGTTATCTGGAGACGTGCCAGCCACGACTTGACGTCAAGTATGAAAAGAAAAATTATCTAAACGGCAAAGGCAAGGCGTGCCAATTATCTTTACTCATTATTCGGCCCTTTCCATGAACACTGACGAAAACGTAGAAACATTTTGTATGCGATTTTCCCCGCTTTATTATTTTGATTATTACTATTTCTCCATTGGACGATTCTTTGATTTTTGGATTGTATTATTTTTTTAATTTCGACTTAATATTTGAAAAAAAAAATAAATAAAAATAAAAATACTTTCCGATAAAGAATATACAAAGATTTATGGATGGAAAGAAAAAATATTTGGATGAAAAAAGAAAGATTCTGGGCTGGCAAATATGAACGCATGGGTTAGTCGCTCGAGGCAAAAGTAATATCGCCCTTGCTGTTGTTCGCTCGGAACCATCTCCGTTCGTCCATTATTTTGCACCCTTGCAAAAAATATATGTGGACCTCACAACGGACCACTGTTCTCGTTGGAATATACAAAATTCAAAGTCATGAATGTGTTTAGATTGCGAGTAACGATAACTTTGCGTACACATGCTTTCGCTATGAGCTCCGAGACCAACCAACAGTCAAAATTTGCCAAAATAGCAAGGCACGTGCGTATTCGATTAAAACGTCATGCCTCCGCGTACCTACGGCGTGTATTTTTTTTTCTTTTTTATAAAACAATTAAAAATTTTGATTCAAAGTCAAAAAAAATTCCCCAGCGCATTCTTCGGCGAAAAAATGAAATGCCGAGGTAAATTTTAAAATTCATAATCCCGATATCTTGAAATAAATGGAAAATAAAAATTCACCAGTTATAGTTTTCGGTGAAAAAAAAAATGCTTTTTGATTTTATTCTTAATTGAACGAAATATTGATTGTTCACCCGACCGGAAGGCGCTACGAACGGGAATAATTGTAAATTTTACAGTTCAAACGTTTCTCTGCAGTATATCCATGCGTTTTACTGATAAATTACCAACGACGAACATTTTGTCATCCGTTAATGGTTTTTCCACAATAATTGATGGAATTCCGACTAAAAAGCATAACGGCCTTTTACAAATATCAATTCTACCAAATTTTACTCGTGGGAGATATTCGCTGGATACGTTTCGATTTTATTTCTTTCCACATCGGATTTTCTATATATTCGAATGAATCGAAAAAATAATAAATAATGAACAACGTTCCGGACACTTATTGATTCCAGGATTTTTTATCAGCCATGCCTTTGGGTTTTTCGTTTATTTTTCATATTTCCCAGAACTCTTCATCAGCGAATACACCATGCCCAGCATTCCAGGTATTCACTGGCCCAACAAATATGAATTTTAAACTGGAGCAGAAATAAATGGTCGTTTCATGCTCATGCAGTTATGCGCGGATTCATTTTTTTTTTTACCATGCATTCGGATGAATAAAATAAATGAACATTTCAACATTGAACTGCCGAACTGGAACATTATTTGGAACATCAGGATTGTGCTAGTTTGCCGCGGTCCTGCTGATCCGTAATTCATTTCTCGTCGTTAACGTTAAAAATTGAAAAAAAAAATCGCAAGCCCCTGACGGAATCGACCAGCCTGCGGACCGTACACTCAAAAAAACGAAAAACTGGATTAATCGATGTCTGCTTAGATTTTTTTTTACATAAGAAAGCGTAAAAAAATCAAATCGGTTGTCAATGATAACGAGACCTCGCGTATGAACTGTTCTTGTCATGGCGAAACGCTTTGATAGAAAAATTTCGCTGAAAAAACCGCGAGATCGTAATTATCAACAAAAATACGTTTTTTTTTTTCTTAGACCAGAGAAGTTACAAGTCAAGAAAAAATTCGTCGCTGCATTGTTGGAGATTACAGGGAATCGTGTAAAAAAAAAAACTGCCATGAAAAAACGAGAGCCACAAACAAGAAAGCACTCTTGGTTTGGCTTGACGAGCAAACTATTGCCACTCGCTATTGGACACTCTTTGTTTCTCCACTTTCTCTCAACCTCCCTCTTTTCTCGTTATTCCACGTGGACAATAAACTCTTTGATTTTCCGAAGTGAATCACAAAGAGTTGTCTGTGAATTCTCTCGTTTAATTATCTAAGCCTCCGGAAGATTTATCAGTTCGAACGGATTCGAGGAGTCTTTGATACTTTCTGTATAATTTTCCCGGTGCCATAAATAATTAAATTCCAACACTTCGTTGCAACTGCGTGGCTTGTCGTTCACTGTAATTTTTTTTTGCCATTTTACAAATTGCATCAACGCACTGTTTTTTTTTTTTTTTTTTATTTTGGCAATTGATTGAAAATTTATATTCTGTAAAAATTTCGCTCGCACTCTTTTCACTCGCGAATTATTTAAACGTCGGTATTCAGAACGAACTCCAGACAATATTCAATATCGTGTCGTCGTGGGCTCTATGGAAAGGCCTTGTGACCGCTGCTCACGACGCAATCTATCATGCTTTACGAAAGCACATCACGCATTCTATTTGGTGCAAAAAATCGCATCCAGGGATTACCTAACTCAATGCGTGAACGATAAATCAGAATTATTTATCTATTGGACAAAGCTTCTTAACACAAAAGTATAGATTTGATGTTTTCGAAGACATCGATTGCTTTTTTAGGCACAAATAACACAGCCACCCTCGTTCACACAGTCTCGTACGTGTAGCCTCGTTATGCACCTCTCCACTCACTTTCCTCGGGGTGAAAAATGATGGTCTCGTGAATACGTCATCCAATGATAAATCGAGTGTAGTATTTACCGGTCCAATTTCGCTCTCTTTCAATGGAGAAATGGTTTCCTTGTCATCTGATAATCTTCTGTTCAAAAAAATGATCAATACATCGTCCAAGATATTTCAATAATAATTCTTGACGCGAGATCTGACATTTTTTTGGCAGATTCTTCCATTAATTTTTCTTATTCCATAAGATTGAAAATACACCGCCACCGTATGGTTGATGGGAAAAAAAATAGTTTATACAGCATTCAAGAGACCGGTGTGCGAAAAAATTATTAAATAAATATCGCTCCATAATGTCTGTAGTCGAAGTGGATGAGTTGAATTTTTTTTTCACATTTTTTGTAGAAATTTAAAGAGATGTGCAATTTTCAGTAAAAAAATTTACTTGATTCCAATTTTTTTTGAATTTGTTGTAAAAGTGTCAGGAAAATTTAGCGAGCGTTGATGAATTCTTTATACAGTTTTTGGGGGTTTCCTTTTTTAGGAAAAAAAATTGATCGGTATTGATTGAAGGGAACAAAGCCTCGAAATTTTGAACTCGAAATGCTAATGATTTGATGGAAATGGCTGTAAATTCGTATTTTGCAAATCTTTAGAATTCAGGCAAAAATTTTATGTGCTGTGTAATAATAATATATTTGAAAAAAAAATAATAATTAAAATTCACGAAAAACAAGAAGGAGAATAGCTAGTGAATTGAGCTCAAACGACGTTGGATTATTCTTTACTGCGCGTGATCATTCATATTTATAAAACTCGCGACCCTATTGACCATTGACATTGAAAGTGGAGGACGAGACGAGAATATATTGCTGGAGAGAGAAAGCAATTGGAAGAAATTGTTACAAAGAATGCGTCATGAATAATTTTTGTTCTTGGTCATCACGACCCGCGAGCCTGAATGGAGTCCAAAGAGGATTTGGCCTGTCATACTCCAATATATTCAATCGTCAGTTACGCCATTATGATCCTGATTACGTCCTGGTCAGGCGAACCTTGCTAATCTTCAATAAATATTTTGTTTCCGCGGGTTTCTTGACCCGATCCTGAGGATGCATCCAGATTAAGGACGTTGTAAGGCGACGGTAAAATCCAAATTTTTCTTTTCAGTTTTTCTCACATACAAAATGGTTTGCGAGCCCAAGTTCATTGAAAAAATTTGTTACAAATTGACTTAAAAACAACATACTCTAAATCCAAGATTGTCCGAGGTAATCTGTATTTGTTATATAATAAACAAAATTTCGAAAAAATTTTACGACCGATTTTTTTTGAAAAACTAAATAAAGATTTTTCGATGTTACATAAAAGTGTATGCAAAGTTTTAAGAGGCTTCACCATTTAGAAATCGAAATATTTAATGTTGAAAATTGAAACTTTTAACACACGCTTTTATGAGAAACTACTGGAAATTGTGATTTTTATAAATAAATATCTCGACTTCTACATGGTGAAACCTCTTAAAATTGCGCGAGCTATTAGACATCACTATTCTCTTTGTGTGGTGCAAATTCAAAGGAATTCTATCGATAGAAAATCTTGCACACAACGTCCTCAACTGAACCTTATCGGGCGTAAATAAATCTTATTTTCCGTGAGTCTGACTCGGTACCCCATAATAACATAAAATTTGTCACTATGGGGCAAATTTCGATGAAATAACAATTCATGACATTCAAAGTTCCAAAGATGTTCCTAGTTCTCAGTTCTCAGTTCCTAGTTCCAATCTCATCTCCATTGGTATGCTTGTATATTTTTCTAACGACGTTGATGAATTTTCTACCATGGGGGCACGTAACTAGAATAATGGAGCTCAATGAGCATCTGCCTTTTTTCATAAAACTCCGTTTGCTTATCTGAGAGTCTTGAGACTGCATGTCGTTGAGGACCGAGCTTTTAAGAATTGAATTTAAGGGTCGTGCTCGTTCCTGGTGGAATATCACGTTGAAAGGAGTCAAACAAAATTTTGTATAAACGAGCAAAGCTCCTAGTCGGTGCTCTGTAAAATTTCGAGACGATGTTTTGTGCGAGCGACATGTTCGTGTAATGCTCTCGAGCCTGGACGTTTTTTCGTCGCGGCACGTGCACGGCAAGCCATTTTTTCCTGACCTCGAATGCCGAGGGGAATTTTCGCGATACAACTTCCAGTTTACATGAAAAAAAAAATAAATAATAATTTGTACTAGTTGACGTTGAAATATTTCTTGATTAATGATCAAAATATTCTCTAATTCAATTTTCGTCGTGTTTCTCCAAAGATCCGAATGAGCAAACACCGGACCAATGAAAATTGAAAAACAATAATTCTCTGCTCCAAAAATGATTTTTCTTTAAAAGAAAAAGAAAAAGGTCACTGGGGCTCGCGTAGACAACGGGATATTAGCATTTGGTCCGAGTGAGTATACGAATTTCTAAAACTCTGGCCTCTTCGTTAGCGAAATGGCTGCTCACCACAGCACGTTTTACGTTTCGCCTCGGTTTAGTAGTCGTGCACAAAGGTTCTCCCACTTGTAGAGTTTCGCTAATGCATTACACAGCGTTGCAGGAACTTCGTTATCGACTATTCAAACGAAATGCACCACTACCCATGGCACGAGGCGAGCATCGAAAAAAGAATCGAATTCCTTTATATCCTTCGAACGCAGACACGTGAATACTTGTGTCATTCGGCATATTGAATAAAATCACCATGAATAGGGCTGCAGGTGATCCCAAGCTTTGTTGCGTACGATTGAGATCTGTGGATATAATTGGCTCATTGAGATGCTCAAAGCCTTTGAACATGCGAGAAAATGAGACAAAATCCCACACCGGAGCTCCAAGCGTTCGAACATTTTCTCCTCTGTTGTGTCCGCATCAACAATCTCACGAAACAGTAAATAATGTTCTAAATCATAAAGAAAAAAACCGCTTTCTCGAAACATCGATCAAGAAACGTATAAACAAGGAATTTAAAACAAAAAACTCCATATTCATTGATAGATATTGACAATACATTTTGTGAAAATAAAAATTAAAGAATTTTATGTTTGCAACACGTGGAGGTCAGTGACTTTTTTGCGTACGTTTAAAATTCGGTGCTGCGCGTCACGCAAATTGTGTGTACGGATGGTCGCTCGTCAGAGACAACAAAATTAGTAAATTTGGGTGGATAGAGTCTACCTCGTCGACAGATGGATTCAATGTTTTTTTTTTTTTTTCTAAATCGAACTCTTCCCGCGGTACCGAAGATCTGGATGAGGTTCGCGATCCGGACGGCGTCGCTCAATTTCTTGAAAAATTTATGTAAAAAACGAATGATATAATTACTTGTAGTGCCATTTTCATTGTGCACTTTCCATCGAATAATCATATCGTGTTGTTATTTTTTAAAATAATTTATAAAGAATTTTTTGCCATAGTTTTTCGTTTATGGAAATTTGTGCGCAGCTCAGACTTCCCTGTTAGTTTCTGATTAGACGAGGAAGTTTCGAACGAAGTCGAAGTGAAGTTTCAAAGTATGGAAAAACTGAAGGGATTCTTTCTCTAAGTTCGCGTTGTTTCTTGATAAAAAGCGTTCCGGGGAAAGCGGAGTCAAACGCGTGTACGTACGATTTTTCATCTTTTTTTTTGGTTGGAAATTATTCACTGTGTTGGGAACAATTCTACTCACATTTGATCACATTCGTATTAAGGTTGAGCGAATTATTATTGCAGGATACACTGCGTTGTATAATGAAAGAATCTCCGGACGCATTCGATCGAGAATTGAGCATATCGTGAAGCTTTTTCCATGTCAAATGCACGTGCACCGAATGACGGTATTCGAAGTAATTAGTGACGTAATTCACTAACTATTCGATTAATACGCAATGATGTGGTTATGAATGCGCGTCTCGCGGAATAGGACTCGCGGTCAGCAACAAACGCGAACGTTCATTCTCATTATTATATCGATTAATTCCGGAAATTATATCGATTAATTCCAGAATTAAAAAGAAACATAATTCTTGGTATAAATTTTGGTAATTATGCAGTTCGAAGCCTTTTCCGAAGAATTATGGGAACATTTTTTTTCCCCGTGCAGCTGTTGACTGTATCATAACGAATTCGATGGGGGGAGGCTAACATTTCCTATAAATGTCCATAAATTATGATGTTTTCACGTTTTCGAAAATACTCGAGAAAACCTTTTTGGGAAAAGGCTTCAAACTGCATAAATACCTAAATTTTGTTCAGTTCACACAATGGCGTTTTTTTCTGACGAAAAAAAAAAAAATTCCTCTCGTTAAATTTTACGTCGTTTGCTTGCCACTTTGTCATTTTATTCCGCAATAAAAATTGTTTTTGCAGAAATATTTTTGCAACACGATCATTTGTGAAATTCGAACGCACAATAAACGATTGTGCTTGCATTCGTTGTCGAGTTCCTCCGAATTCAGCAACATATTCGAGTTGGAAATAAAATAGAGAAAATGGCGAGTGTACATTAAAATAATGGAAATGGTTTCCTGGATCTGTGCCGAGGAATAACTGCTTCTCGAGCACAAGTTCGCTGATTCTGCAGCTGATGCTCCACAGCCCGAAATGGCCAACTAGCAGAGCGTGTGCTCGCAGTTTCGAAGGAGGAGGAGGGGGATAACGAGACAGAGAGATAGGGAAGGGCTCTGCTCGGAAAGTAGCGAGAACCTGTTGCTCCGTCATAGAAAGCCTTCGTCCTGTTGGCCTTCACTATAGTGCCCTCTCGTATGAGGTCTTTTACTATTTCTGCCATTATCCTGCAGGACTCTGGTCCATACTATTGCTTCCTATTTGAAGCTCTCCTGCATACCACTCACCAACGCGTTAGCGTGCATTCGATGTCACGAGGTTTCCTCTTCTATATTCACGTGCTTCGCTCCCTCACTCTTTCTCCCTCATTTATTTTTCAAATAATTCTATGTCGGCAATTTGCCATCGTATACCTCAAATTTCCGTGTAATATTTATAACTTTGAGCACTGCTCAAATAATCATCGATTATGACATCCAGAAAAACAAAAAAAACAGCAAATTTAGTGTTTTTTTTTTTTTTTTTTTCTTAGCAATAAATATGATTTCACAATTTTTAGAAATTTCGATCGGTCTACGTGGATACGACCGTGATGTGTTATGAGCCTGACTACAGTTCTTACGAGGTGAATGGTTCATTTTGAATTATAGGTAATCTTTGGCGTAATCTAATTAATTTGATTGTCGTAATTATTGCATAACGACTGTTTGCATCGAACACTTTTCCTCGAGCTAAATATTCCGAATGAGGTTTTGCTTGTTTGTCAAAATTATTGGAGTGTAAAATCTCATCACTTTTACCAGGCACGGTCATTATTTCACATGAGTAAGTTTGAAACTAACGTACGAAGCAAACTATAAAGTATGAAACGGACCGCACATCGGGTTTTTTTTTTTTTTTTTTACTCAGCAGACAACTCCAGTTTAGTTGGTTAATAATCTCGAAGTTCTGACAATACCGGGCTCGTGTGTACATGGCGGTGTTGGTAGAATCGTGGGGAATTTTTATCGACTTCATTCTCATCAGAAACTTTCCACTCGTCGAATGTTGGAATTTTTAACTTCATCATTTTGGCTGCTAATCTAGGGGAGAAACCTACAGGAAAGTCAGACTTTATAGAACCGCTTCAGGCGCTTTCATCAGCATAAACATAAAGTTAGCCTAAAATGAAATTTGTAGAATACATTAAAGCACAATCGTAACGTACCATTGGCTCGCAACATATTTTTTTTCCCCGAGTTACAAAACATCTGTTCTTAGGCAACAGCCGTGAAAATCGTGTGCGATATTTAAACTCGTAATCCTCAATCCGTACACGTTTTTTAGGGACCCTGATTCACAGCGGCAATTATAAACGAAAAAATTTGAAAAAAATCATGGTCAATCTTCGGACTGTATTTTTGAAGCGAGAATAAAAGTTTCTGTGTTTTTTTTTCTTTTTATTAATGATTTTTTTTTTTATTGGTAAATATCAAGCAACGCGTCGGACGCGTTGCTTGATAGACAAGAGGGTCGGACGACAACGACCTCGATTCACGCGTCGGAGGTTAACTGATTATGAACATTATCAAATTTTTTATTTTCCATCATTTCGTAATGAATTTAGTTTTTGATGAATGTGGAAAAAGCGATTATTTGTCTTTCACAAGAAGAATCTCAGAAAACAATTATATTTTTCCCAGTCCAGTATGGAAAATCGTTATGCTTTCCAGAAAATGAGGAAATTCAATGGAATCCATATGAGCGGATAAAAGTCGTGATTAAAAATGTCCTGGATCGTTGTTGAAAAACCGTGTAACCCATATCAATGGCTTCGAAAAAGCAGGACTTCTGAAACCCCATGAAAAAAAATGCACAAATGAGAGAATCGAAGAAAATGGGAAACGAATCGATTTTACGAATTTTTTTGTTTCTATATTTTCTTCGTAGCATTGAAAAGTATCAGGTTTATAAATTATTCGTAATAAACTTTTTTATACGAAAATCCTACCAGCAAATTAAACGAACTCGAATTCTTTATTCTTGGAATTATTCTTGCTTTATACTTTTTTTTTCCCTTGTCCAGAGTTTATAATTCAGAGCAGCAGAGAGTTTTCCAGCCCTTGTCCGGGTAGAGAAGCCGATGGAAAGGGGCAAATAACTCGCCGCCCTCAACTAAAAAGCTGGATTTCATTATTTAGAATTACAACGCTGATTACATTTACGGGAACGAATGAACGCTCCGCGTAAATATATATATTACATACTGTATATTTATTAAGGATCTTTTGTACATTAATCCTCGCTGGCTCTGACAAACTCAAGCCCGTGCCCAAGTACTTTTCATTGCAGCTTCAACGAACGAACTAAAGATACTCCGAGAGTTGTTCGTACATTTTTGTTTTCAATAGCGAGCAGTAATACAAATTTGAAAGATTTCGAATAGTTGCTGCGTGAGTATTGTTTTTCTTTTTCGGAAAACTCTTGAATAGGGAAATTGAATATTTTCAATATTTGAAAAAAATGTTCTGTTATAATTTTTTCTTTCCGATGATTATCGGATCAGTAGGTTCTGGACTATTAGTTTTTGCAACTATTATGACCTTCTTTCGAGCTTTTTTAAAAATAGTTTTCTATTTTTTTTTTTTCTAAACTATTCCTCCGAGCAGGCCTGCATCTGCATCTTGGTCGTAGCAGCTCCTCGTTTATTCGAGAACCTTGTATCACAGCCCGAGGAACGTGGCATATTACTATGTAGCTGAAAAAGTCTGGAACACGAGACCGGCTCGACACACCCCCGTAAGACATTATTCAGCCTGGACTACCCACTGCCCTTCACTCTCTCTCGTACTATTCTGAGCGTGAAAACAGTAGCGCAACTTTTACAGCATAACAACGAGCTCCTATGCCTCGTGGCACTGTTTATATATATTCCTCTAAAGAAAAAAGAATTAAAAAATAATGCAGTCATGTATGAACGTAGGGGATTCAGAAAAAAAGCGAAAGAAACGAGAACATTTTGTTTCATTAAATAATAACGATACTGAGATGGACCAAGAGGCCCATTGCCAATGAGTCGTCAATTTTACACGTGAATCTATAAAGATATCATTCAACTTATGAATCCATTTGCCAGGAGCTCTCCGGATCACGGACTGACTGGACCATATGGAAAGTTTTTTGAGAATTGAGACAAACCTGCTGATTTTTTCTTTGCCATGGTTCACATTTTCAGCTGTGGGAAAAAATAAGAAACAAAGTCTTTTCTATGGCGTTTGTGTTTCAAGAGAATCAAAAATCGTTGAGGAAAATCATTCCGAACGTTTCGAGTGGATTTTACAATTTTTGAAGATAAATGTGTGGAGGTGAAAAGAATGTAACGAAGAGGAAGGGTTCTCGATATATCGTGCGATCGCCTTACGCCGTCCTAGAGTTTACCCCATGGAGTACCGACCCGGACAGAAAAGCTGGCCGTGGTGGTTGCTAGGATCGATCCAAACTACCCCCGTTCAACCGCTCGACCTAGCTCACCATCAACTATTCTGCTCCCCTTCATTCCACCTCTTTTCAAACCATCCTGCTCTGTCTTTTTCTATTCTTCTCTGTCTCACTCGAGCTTTTCCTATAGATATCCACGACCCTCATGCTTTTCATCCTCCCTCGTCAGGTCGCGTTCCACCGACCATTTCATTTCCCTAGTTCTCCGTCTTCTCTACCGGCTGTGTTCCCCATTACCAATGAGAATATCGCTCGCGTTCACGCAGTCAAGAGGGGTTGTAGTCTCTCCCTCTTTATCCACTCTTTTCTCTTCTTCTTCTAGCTTCTGTATCCATTCTCTTCGATCAGTCGTTCACCACCCACCCCTTTAATATACTTCGCGATATATATCTTGCATCTTCAATGTCCAGGTTCCCATCTTCCACGTGGATCAACACATTCCTTTCTTTCTTGACTTACGCACCCAGCGATTTTGAGAAAAGCTCGTCATATCCTGCGGTCAGCCTCTTTCTGCTTCATCTTTCGAATCTTCCATGCTCGAGTATCATTTTTTTTCATCATCATTATTCACATGATTGATTATTTTTTTAATTTTATTTTTAAACTGCATTTTGGAGCAAGAGAAATTAAAAAATTACATTTGCTAATGATTGCTTCTGTCGTGTCTAGCAGTCGGTCGAAAGAAACAGCTGCAACATGGTTTTTAAAATTTTATACATGAATGGTAGCAATCATGGGTCTCAGGACGAAATTCTTTGAGGCGTATGGCTTTTTTCAAGTGACTAACGGAAGATAGTCGCGGGGTACAATTGGAGGTGATCGGTGTAATGCACTTAAGGGTCGCCTCGACTCTCGCTCCTACCCCGAGCATTGGAAAGTTTCTTCGGCCCCGTAACCATTCGAGACTCGTTTATTTTTCCTTTTATTTTCTTTCTATTCCTTGTTAGGTGAATGGGGAAAAATTCAAGGCGCGGAGACTTTTCGCGGAGTTCACCGCATTAAGTCGACAAAAAACATCGTGATAAAATTTAGCTCCGAATGCAATTTGCAGCCTTGGGCACATGCACGAAAAACTATGAGTTTCCTCCCAGGCATTTAAAGTACGTCAATAATCATAACGATTATGCATTCTGAAGAATAATCTGTTGATATTATTGCGAGCTTACGTTTTCCATTAAGATCGAAACAAAAAATTAAGACGACTTTGAAGCTGATTCCTTTTTTCGAGCTTGTTCAATTGTCATTTGTTGCTCTCTTGTCGCAATGGATTAAAGTTTGATTATTTTTATTAAACACCATTGGCCTCAGGGATGTTGAGTACCTATAAAACTTGTTAATGTTAATTGTTCAATAATTAGCTTCTTAATCGTCGTGCAATTTGTACACGACCTCTTGAGTACTTTATGTAAAAACGTACCAAATTTTAAGAATTCTGTCATCATTACTTTAACAACCTCAAGAGTTGAAATAAAAAATGATAAGAAAATTCTGAAAATTTAGTATGTTTTTGTATGAAGTATTTAAGAGATCATGTAAAAATTTCACGACGATTAAGAAGCTCGTTGTCAAAAAATTAACATTTTGTCAAGAACAATTCTTTAAACAAATACAACAAATATTTATCAATAAACTTTGTTTTGTTTCCGTTTCTTTCAGTTTATTGTAGATATTAAAAAATTGAGAGGTCAAAAAAAACACTTATCGCAAAGTTATACCAGTTTCCAAAAAACTAAATTTGACTACATTTAATTTATTAATGATAATTGTTCAATAACGAGCTTCCTAATGATCGTGAAATTTTTATACACGATCTCTTAAATACTTTATACAAAAACATACCAAATTTTCAGAATTTTCTTAACATTTGCAATTGGCGACTCAATATCCTTAACGTTAATTAATTTTTTCTTCCACCTGTTTTTCCCTAAGAACGATTCAAAGTTTCTGTGACGTCATCGAACGGGCATACGCTTTTTTCTATATACTTGGCGTCGAGCCACTGCTGTGTCTTTTGACTCTCAATTCGCGTATCATAACTGATGGGAACGCAAACCATGGCTCAGGCACTGACAATCGCTTGGACAATGAATGATGCAAGAGATAAAAAGCATTGAAATACAGAAAGGTGCAAAATTGAGGGGTGAGAAAACTGCCAAATCGCTTTGTACAGAAAAAGCCCGATGCGAAAGACTCTGGAAACGTGAAGAAAGCTGAACAGTGGAGCACTTTTCTTCACAGAGCATAGTGAAGTCTTTTACCTATTTTCTTTGTTCCTGGCACGTAGTAGATTCATACGTCTATGGACGTGAATTGCTTAGAATCAAAAAGGTGTATTTCGTCCATTTTAACATACGAACTGATCTAGCACTCTTCCTGCATCCAGAATGTACATTCACATACACAATCGTACAGTTTCGAGCTCGGCTCCATTTCGTTCCATTTATTCTTCCGTTTGTTTTTCAACTCGCAATGCACCCTCTGACTTTCTCGTCGTCCGACTCTTCTCCCAGTATCACTGCCTTTACTATATATACATATAAAATTTCAACCTTCATTTTCAGCCTTTTTGCTGTCACAAAGTCTACTCTTGCTGAGTATTCCCATACACAGCTTTCACGGTCGAGCATTTTCTTTCGATAGCCTGTCAATTATGCATTAACTTGTTCTCTCTCGTCTCGTATACACACGACTATCTGTTGCCTGCGTGGATACAGCCTCATCCAGAATACGATCATCCACCAAAATTACGAAAAATCCCATAGAACTGAATATTTCAAAGTTTGCATAAACTTTTTTTTTCTTCAAAATGTTATTTAGGGTGTTGGTGCTTTGGGAACTAATTCAGTGAGTAATTCGATGTGTAACGAAAATGCAACAATTCGTTTTTGTCTCATTTTCGCTGATTATTATTTCAATATCGAAATTGTCGATTTTCCAGTCAGTCCTTATAGTCAGCCAGGATATGAAAAACCATGAGAAACAATTCATGGAATTTTAGAAACATTAAAAACGTTTCGAATTATCTTGATCAACGTAATAACGAGAATTTTGGCAAAGTTTTTTTTCTGTTGTCAGGGGTCATAGAAAAATTGCCGGACTGTGGAATTTTGTATTCTCTGAAAATTTCGGTAATCACTAAACCCCAAGGCAAACAACTTTTGAAATTCCCTGTATACACGTTTCTACGGTTTTTGTTCTGTCCCCCAAGGACTCACACATCTTGCATCGATCCCCATGGCTTACCGAGGCTTTTTCCTTTATCTCTGCACTCTTTGGACTTTCATTTATGGATTCTCAAGAAAATTTCACTCCCCGTAGAAGTAGGAAAATAAAAAAAATTCTTGACACGCTACAACGCTATAAAGATGGAGGTTCGAGATTAAATTTCACGTAGTCTTTGTTCCATAAAATAGTACGTGCTTTGTTACAAATTATTCTCGAAATATTCAAAAATCTGATCCAGATAATTTGAAGCTAATTTGTTTTGTTGGAAAGATATTTAAATAGGATGAGTTAGAGCGTTATAAACTAGGTGCGGGATCCTCCGTCGAGTTTGGCTGTTCAATTAGACGCGAGATAGGTTACCATCATAAAGTTTACCCACCATCGTCAGAACAAAGGTTCGCGAACGCCTGAAGCACTAAATCACGAACGGACCGATCTCCGACTTCCTTAAAACATACCTTTTGCCTGTAGATTATTCCTTCCTGACTACAGGTACAAAATCCACTAACCGAGTTGTTCTTTATCAAATTTTGAGTGACATTTCGAGAGTAAAGCGTGTGCCACGTGACTGCGAGTTTCAAAATTCTATTCAAAGTTTTTTTACTCATGGAAAAAGCTAAATTTTCGTAAATTTTTCGTCTTCATTCCACACACGAACGAAAAAATATTCAGTGAAAAATAAAACTTGGTAATCAGCAGTAACGATCGGATTTTTCGATAGAAAAAACGTTGAAGCGTCAGAAATTTCATTTCTCATAAGATTGTAAAAAACATATGGGCGTGAGAAAACAAACTTTTCTCATTGGGTTCATAATTTGCAGCATCGTGCGGCTTGCAATTACAAGAGTAACTTTTCCCATTACAAGAATATTCAACAGCATCGTGTAGCCGTTATTAGAAACGGAGAATTCGATCTAGTGCAAGATTTTTTTTTATAGAATTATTATTTTTAAACTGAATCCGTTCATGAATGAACCGAAAAAGAATAGCGTTTGGAAAGTGTCTGGAAGGGGCACATATGGTGTTGGGTTACTGCGCGTACATGGCGCAGATGCATGGGCTGCGCGATGCATGGGCATCGTACAAGTTGAGCTGCGAAAAATTCCCATCGACCCAGAATATTCACATTGGAACGAGTACGAGAAAAGTTTAAGCAAAAAAAAGTCTTGAGCACGAGTAGAGTTTAGTTTCCCCGCGAAAGAATTTTTTAAAGAATGCATGTTATCGTAAATCTAACGATAAGCCAGGACAGGAAAGCTGAACGACTATATATTCGCGAGGCTGCAACAAGTTTTATTAAAACGTTAGTGAAAATTGTTGAACCAAATGGGGCTCAGCCAGGAAAGATAAACGACCTCGTAATCGAGAAGCATTTACTGTAAACAACGAATAATTTTACTATTTTTTTTATGGTTTATCGAATTTCTTTCGCGTTCTATCAACGTCCCAATTTTTTGGTTCCTTACAATATTTCCTTAGCCTCTTCTCCTCGTTTCCTTCACCATCCACCAAAGACGAAAAGTTTTCGGGCAAAGTCGCAAATTCATGTCGTTGGAGCGGAGTTTCGTAAAATCTGATTAGTTGAGTGATGTTTATATAAAGGATCAGACTATGTGGGCTGCAGTGACAAGATCTTTGGAGATACTCGTTGCTTTCTTCGAATACTACACTGCAAGGTAAGAAAATTAATAGATTTAAGGGAAAGGTGGTGGCAATTTAAATGTTTATGGGGTCGTTCGTGCAACAGATTCATCGAGAATTTATTTAAAGCTCTTTGTACCTTTTCGGAGAATCTTTCTTGTGAAGAAATTTTCTAATTTGGTTTTTTATATAAAATTAAAAATTATGGGGTCTCATGGATGAGGATTTGAAGGATTCTCGATCTTTGAACCTGGAATTTGCTTCAAAATCAAGGGGGACGTAAAAGTCCTTGTATAACTGTATAATATACAGTTACAGTCCAGTATCATATACAGTTACAGTATTAATATACAGTCCTTGTATAATTAACAATAAACTTTGATCAAAAATCAACATTAACATTCATGCAGATGAAATATTATTAGCTGCAACGAATATTATATTGAGAAGTTTCGGTACGAAAATCTAAATATTAAGAAATTGATAAAATTTGGTAATAACGTTCTTCAACGTCAAGTGCGAAAACACTAATTTTTTCAAATTTCTCATCTGTCTAGTTATCGAGTAATTCAGCATTAAAGCAGAATTTTTATGCCCGGAATGTTCAACTACTCGAGAACTGGTTAAAAGAAAAATCTGAAAAAATTGTATTGTCATGTATAATACTAAAGACAAAAAATATACTATAATACTTCACAAAATTTTGAACATGGTTTAGCATGGAAAAATTGTATCGCCGGTACCGAAACGCCTTAATTTGACTTTGTGCCATTTTACATTGACTACTATTTCATGTCATGATTTCGAACTTAACCATGTCTAATTTGTTTTATCGTGTGAAGGGAGAAAGGGCGCGGGATTAACCGTTCTAGGGTTAAGACAGTTTAGCTGACTCTTGAATTTGTACTGCAATATGGTACTCCAAGGTGTGGCTATTTATGCTCAAGCCAAAACGTTAAAATATGGGGGCTGTGGATCCGTCCATCAAGCCGATTGATCCAGGATACTGGCAGGACTCGCCAAATGGGTGGTTTTGACCTCTGTAAATTTTCGTTAGTCGTCTGCACGTAAATATAACCAACAACAAGATTCACTAATGTGGGAGCTATGAAAGCGATGACACTGTGCCAGACACTGGACGAACAAGCGTGCCTATCGGTTATCACACACGTGTCCCGAATTATCCATATCGTCCATATTGTTTCTCCCTCGAAATCCATTGCACTCGATGGCTGTGCTCCATTTACCGCGTAACTATTCCATCGTAAATATTGGTGCACGTTCATAAAATATCCACAAATGCTATATATTGATCTACCGATTCAATGATGCGAGCAGAAAACCAAGAGAGAATCCATTTTCTCCAGCTGCGTGAAAATGAATAAAACTCAACCTCATATTCTCCCATAAATCTCCGGAGACTTTGATTTAACGAGTTGACTTTTACAACGTAACGAGACGAGGCATCCTTCGCACAGTGAGTAAAATAAAAAAATCACCCCAATCGATTTATTTCTCTGCATTTTTTCATCACCTTCAACGTGACGTCGAAAACTACGAGGAACAAAGTTATTCAAATTTATTCTTTTATGTGTACATATGAGTTTATTTTTATCGGATATTACGAAACGTGTAGAATTTTTTTTAAATCTCCCACGATGTTTTTTAGATGATTGGTTGTACTAAAAGAATGAAAATCGACAGCTCGTGTCCTTGCAAATCTTAACACATCCGGGGAAAGAATAAATATCTTTTGGTACAAGCAGCAGTTACTTTCGATTGACTGGCGCATCCGGCAACTCGAATCATCATTTCATTCACAAGTGGTTTGTGAATGGAAGACAAAAAACAACGTCGTATCTTGTAGTAAATTCGACAGTCACAGAAATTATGATTCCAAGAACATTTAGCCGTTCCTGTCAGCCTAACATCATTTTGAAAACGATCGTGTTTCTGATTTTTATTTTTCTGCGATGAGGCTGCGTTCGCAGGAATAACTTCATTTTCCATTCCTTTCATTAAGGAGGTTGGCCACATACTTTAGCATCAAATACGATGACACAAATTTTTTCAAATTTTTTGTCTACATACTTGTCGAATAATTAGAGTTTACAATATGCAAAAGATATTCCTATATATATCTGAATCCTATGCTTATGCATGTAAACTCTAGCGTTTAATAACTCGAAAACTATGTAAAAAAAAAAATCTTAAAAAATTTGTATATTCATTTTTAATACTAAAGAATAGGCTCACCAATTTTCATTAAATTCTAATCATTTCGAATTTCCCCATGCTTTTAACATGGCAACATTGTTGTGTGTAGCCAACCTCCTTAAATCCTTAAAAAACAAAACTCAAGTATCGATAACGTTATTCTGAAAGTTCGGTCATATTTTGCAATCAATTTTTACGCTCACGAGCTCTGCATCTCGTGCATGAATTTTTAAGTTTAAACTCAGATGGAACACATTGTCAACGACTCGTGGATGGAAGTGAATAACTGTGGAATTCAATAAAGACGCGTCGTGATATACGCTGGAGGGAGTTGTCACCATTGAGTCGAGAGATCACAGAACATTGCGGAATCTCTCTCCCCGAGATGAAGAGCCTCGGAATGAGGTTGAAAGCTCGTTTGGTATTCCGTTAGAGAGCCCTCAGACTCCTTGAGTTGTGTCCTTATAGTCTATGTGGTACAACAGAGATCTGTATACAAAATCGCAGTCCTCGTGGGTACGGCTCAACGAGTTCGAACAGACCTCGAAAGTATCGCAAACGTCCATGAAATGCCTCTAAAGGGAATCGCAAAACAAGTGTTTCATCATTTTTTTTACTCCGCGGTCGTCAGTCACGAATCTTTTCTACGCAATTTTCCTAAATTCCATCAAACCATAAGACAATTTTTTTGAATTTTTTTCTTAAACATTTGTGTCAGTATGTCGAAACGAACAAAACACTGATGCGTACGAAAGGAGAAAACACAAAAGCCCGAAAAGTTTAGAAATTCTTGTAACCTAAAAAACAATTCTCAAAACTTGATTAAAAACATACAAAACAAATATGATCATAAAATTTCTAACCCTTCCGGAATATCTTGATCTTAAATGTCTTGAAATGGAGATATCAAAAGAGACGCGGCAGCGGCTCGACGCCAAGTATTTAAAAAAAAAAGCGTAGCGCGAGATTATTCATACAACCACGTGTTGATTCTCTATTGGATGGTACAGAATATTAAAACTTTGATCTCACATTTCCGTGAAAAAGACAAAAACGACCCCCATTTTTGTCCCGATTGATTGAGTTGCTATCATCGAATGTTTCCTATATTTTTGCCGTCGAATTCAATTTCCAAGGAATATTTATTACTTAAGGTAGTACTGTCGGTTTTCTAATTAGTGTTCAGAATTTAATGAAATTTGGTATAGTGGTAGATTATGATTAGAAAAGGATCCAGTCAAATTTTCAAGGAGCTATACAGAGACCCAGAAAAAAAATATTCGCATTGGTAATTTCATCCATTTAACATCGAGTCTTGTAAGAAATTTCAGATGGCATTGTATTTTGCAACGAATTCTTATCAATTCTTGAGAGAAATCACAGTTTTCATTATAAAATACAATTAAATGTATGAAATCGATATTAAATTCATGAAATTATCAATGCGAATATCTTTTTTCTGGTCATCTGTAGCCTCTTGAAAATTTGACTGGATCTTTTTCTTATCGTAATCTACTGCTGTACCAAATTTTATTAAATTCTGAACAGTAATTCCAAAACCGACAGTACCAAACGATAAATGGATGAATTTTTGTAGCGATTGATTGTATAGAAATTCACGTCATGGTGTTGTCTCCTATTTATAAAAATATACTTTGCCATGCAACAAGTTACTTTTCTCGAATTTGACATTCATTGATAAATGGCGATGAGAAAACAAAAGAGTATACATGACACTTTGAATGGGTATCGTAAGCTCGGCCCAGACATTGACGCGAACCGCTGGATGTGTAAGTTTAGAGCTCAATATATATTAATTAGATAAAAAATATTCTATCCCATGTATATATTCCATTTTTCACACAGCGATAACATTGCGAAAGTAAAGTTGGCGAATGAGAAACATCCAATCAAACCAAAGTCATTCTAACATTGAACAAAATGGAATTGACGTAAAGTCGATAAATTATTGATGTTACGTCCCACGAGATGTGTCGTGAGCGTCTCGCGATGAATGGGAAATGAGAACAGATGTGCGACCCAAGAGATGTGCACTTCTCCGATTTCTTGCCAATATTCGCACCTTGAACGTCGACAAGTACAGAGCACTTTATCGCTCGATAACTTAGAAACGACGATTTCTTGCAACGGTTTGCGGTTAATGATAATTTTTGACGTAGATGGGTGACGCATCGTGCAGACTAATTCTTTGGGCTAGTTTAACATTTTGGGACGTGCTAACTGATGCAAACTCGAAGCACTTTTTGCCTCTACAGGATTATTCGTTTCAAGGACCAATAGATTGTTCTCCATTTCCATAAATTCGGTTGAATTACATAAAACTATCGAATTCCAAAAAAACATCAATTTATTCCTCAATAAAATGATGTCGATTTAAAAAAAAACGTGAAATTCCTACCTGAAGGTCACGAATACAGGTCACGAGGTTGCCCACTTGGTATTTCATGAAATAATCAAGTTATTATGAACAACTTCCACTCTGGAACCCACAATACAGATTATTAGAGCACGAGTACACTTTCTACTGCTACGTTTCCGCCACGATTTTCAAAGGATGAGGGTTATCGAAAATACTCTTGGATATGTAAGCCTTCGGCTGAAGTTTTGTTCATTTTTTTTACTGTTGTTTGACACACGTCGTACGCCAAATCGCTAAATACAAATCCATTCCAAACTTCGATTCTCTTTTTCTTTCAACTCACGCTTCCTGTTTCGCTGATACCTCTGCAGAGTGTTTCCCACGACCACTTTGTTCCTTCGAACAATAGTAAGAAAGTCACTGGAATCACCTACTACTAAGGGATAAACAACGACACAATTATTGAATGTTTCCCAGAGACAGATTATATAGTTTTTAATAACCAAGAGAAAAAAAAACTTTGTTCCTGAACCATCGTCGTATTTGCCCGAGGCAAGAGCCAAGAGAAACTGTGAAAAAACCAGCCGATACAGGCCGCTAGGATTGTATGTTGCATTCCAGGTGTTTAGCACTATGCAGAAACCCATAAAAATTGGCTACCGCCTGGCGGTTGATCCGCGAGTCGATGGATGGCTAAGCACTCGTCTAACCAAGTGTTGACCT
Organism: Hyposoter dolosus; assembly: GCA_963921915.1. NCBI lineage: Eukaryota > Metazoa > Arthropoda > Insecta > Hymenoptera > Ichneumonidae > Hyposoter > Hyposoter dolosus. Next base: position 4,341,538 of record OY998138.1, on the reverse strand, counting down.
AGTGTAAGCTAGTCCCAGTAATTGCTTAACTATGAGGATTGCTGGAGTCACACACCGAACGTGTCTCGTTTTTTTATTCATTTTTTTATTCAATTATAGTTTAATTTAAAAAAATTAAAAATGGTAAATGAAATTGCTTCGTTCTATAATAGGAAGAAAAAATGCAAATGGGTTTTACATCACTTAAAACAGGCAAGGAGTGAAGTTTGATATCTGCGTGTGCAAGGTGGCCTCAAGGTTTCTCTCACCGAGAAGTGCTAGGTGTGTTCCAGTCTTGTGCTCTGGAGTTCCGAATGAAGAAAAAGGGATTGAAGGAGCGCGAGAGTGCCAGGTTAAATGAGAAAAGTGAGCGGTAGTTCAGGGAGCGAAATGAGGGAAAATTGTACGCTTCGTGGCATTGTTTCTCCTGGAATATCTTGCGCGTCTAGTGTCAGTATTTCCTCGTGCACGTACTTTCTCACTAGAGTCTCGTTGGCCTCGGTTCAACAACGCAAAACTAAAGACAGTGAAGGAAATAAGTTTTTTCTTTCAAAAACAGAGAGCAGACGAATTCGTCGAAGCTGCACACAGACGGTTGGTTCTGCAGCTTTTTTTCGTTAGTGAAATCCTTCCGAACCACCTGTTGCCGAAACCATTCATTACGAACTAGTCGCATCCACGAATTTGTCAATTCGATCTCAAGAATCTCTTCAGCGTCGAATGTTTGAAATTTCTGCAATAATAGGATTATACTTTTTGGCACAATTTTGAATCTCGGAGCAACTGAAAATTTTCAAACACACAATTTTTCTTCTACTATCAAGTCAGTCCTGCAGGGTTTTTTAAAAAATAAATTTAATTTAAAAATTTTTTTAAAATTGTTTTATATTTATTATTTTTTGTTATAATTTATATTTTATTTTTTATTTTTTCATTTTCTATTATAATTTATATTTTATTTTCTAAGATTATTTTAAAAAAAGTGTCTCCACAAATATCGATAGTACGAAGATTTACGAGCTCGGAAAATGACCCAATTCAATTTATCGCTTGACGTGAGAATGACGGGGATGGAAAAGGAAAATACAAAAAGAAGGTGAGGTTAATAAGTCGAATCGACACATGGGTGTACCTTGGCAAATGCAAGAGTGAGTGATGGAGAAAGATTAGGTGTATTGGGATGTCGTCTAATGCACTTGTTTGGCTAAGCTACACGACAATCAAGAAAGAATATATACCCAGTGGGTGTAGGATCAAGTTGTGTGTTATAAATCGTACAAATAGAATGTCCGAGACCTGTCAGGGATTTGTCCTGCGATAGGAAAGAAACAGCGAAGATTAGGTGAAATGGTTTCAGGTGGTCCTGAGGGATCAAAGAAGAATCACAAAAAAGTGACGAGGACGAAAAGAAAAAAAAATAGTCATAGGATCAAGATTTAAAAGATAAGAGCTCGAGTGGCGAGAAAAGGAGCAAAATACGGAGGACACGAGTGAAGAGAGTGCAAAAAGTGAAAATGAGATAAGAAGAGATCCGGGAGACGGGAAAGGATGTAAAAGTACCGATGAAAAGCGAGGAAAAGGGATGAACCAGGAAAGTTAATAAGAGGAAGAGAGAAGAAGTGAGGTACGAGACAAGAGACGAGGAAGAGGAGTCGAGAAACGTGGACGGATATCCACGACGATTTCGTGACACGTCAGGCCATCAGCCAAAAGCAATATCCGGTCAGATTCATGGAGACAGAGACCAATGGCTTGCAGCGTAAAGGACGTATCGAATATCGATCATCATACCCTTATCGTCTTTCTTGTGGGTAGCCACCGAGACATCCATCCGCAATCGCTTCTGAGGAGCAAAAGGTCGTAACTCGCACTACGTGACGTTACACGCGCTACGATTCTCTTTTATAAATCACCAGCTAGCTTGTGGGCTTTGCCATACAGCATATAGTTAACATAATATGAAAAGTGAAAAGAAATTTTTCAACCTTTTCAAACTTTGATTTCACGAAAATCGCTATAACTTTTTTTTCTACAAACTGGCACTCTAGCTACCGCTCATTATCTTCGTTTTCGAATAATCTTTGAATTGATAATTAGCGATTTTTGATTTATTATAATTTTTTATTTGCTTGTGAACTTCTAAAGTGGAAAATATGACGAAATATGTGATTTTTTGGTTCGGGTTCCCAAAAAAAATTATCGGCATGCAATACAGCCTGAAACCTATTCCGATTCATGAGCTTCATTCCTTTGAAAGATTCATCAAAATTACTTCAGTGGTTTTTGCGTGAAAAGGACACAAACACAATTTTGTATATAGAGATTGATAATTTTCGGATCGAAGAATTCTGATAAAAACCAATCATAATATTAACTCTTAAGGCAATCTATATCACTTGCTCGGTCGGTAAAAATTCCCCTACACGTTTTAGTTGAAGAGAATGAACATTTCAAGAAAAATATTAGTTACACGTTGTTCCCATTTCACCAGAGAACAAGTTGTAACTTTTCTTTTTCACAAATTGTGAAGGGTCTCTGAGAAAAACGTGTATCTACTTTGTGGTTATCTCTCTCGCACTCACGCGACTGCTAGATCACCTTAAGCACCAATGATGGGATATTGAGTAGATAAACTTCGTCAAGTAAGTAGATAAAGGAACAGCAGTGACAGTATTCTCAATGGATAGAAGCAATCGTTGTTTTTTCCATTGCTACTCAAGAATTCATTGTAAAGTGGCTTTCGATGTTTTTTAGTTATTACCCGATTCTTCCGTTTGTAAAAAAGTTTATAAAGGACTGTAATAAGACCGTGCAGTGGCAGATGTTCTGAGGCAAAAAGCAGCCATAAAACATCCATCGGGGATCTAAGTTATATGGTCGCTTTCACGTTTCAATTACCTCCCATGACCTACAGAGGGCAGCAGGCATCTGGAAGAGTAGCGAAGGTTGCCTCGAGACCGGGAAGTAGCCATAAAACCAAGGAAATTGTATATCGAAATGTCACGCTTTGCCATTGATTTTTCGTTCTTGTACTTTGGTCGCCACTTCATTTTAATTTGTTTGTTTCTACGTCCCATTAGGATGAATTCATTTTCGAGCCATCTTCAAAAACGTCATTGTGTCTTGAGTCTTGACGGTTTCGTTAACCGGCTATGGGGAACCGAGGGAAAATGTAAAGTTATTTCATTTCAAGTGTTTTTATTGTTTTTATTTAAATTTGCTTTCTTATGCTTAACTAATTTGCCCTTAGGGTTTCTAAACAATTATGGTATATGAAAATTTGTTTTTTGTACGTTTTGGTTTGTATTTTCTTTTTCGTTCCCATTCGGCGTATGAAATGTAACGTTATGGGAGCGAAATATTGACTTCTGCCAAAAAAATAACAAAAATCGTTTACGTGACGTTAGAAAAGATCGAATAAAATTATTCAATTAGTTTAATGCTGCTAATTAAACGGACGAAAGGGCATTCGAGATTCCTTGTAAGAATGACTCATATATTTATTTTCGACTCGGTGCCACCTGTAGATATGACGAGATGTATGATCATACGAAATAATTGTATATAGTGATGTGTCGGTTATTGAATATCGAACCGACGATGTACGAACCCAATGTATATAAATATATCCTCGAATCCATATATTCCATGGAGTCGCCTTATACACTTCGATAAACACACGTGTGAGGGTGAAAATCTTTGCACGAGTGGCTTTTACGCCAAGAGGCCCCTACACGTGATTGTTCGGTTTCATCACTTGGAAATTTTCGATCGACCTTTATATCCTTTCTATCTCTTTTTCGCTCTATCCACAGGGCTACGTTGCCACAAAGGTGAAATATTTTTGCTACCGTTTTGTTTACCTAATAACGTGCTTTTTTTTTTTTAAGGACTAATAAAATTTTGTGTACAGTTCTTATTCGATTCTATTTTCCTCCTCACGGGCTTATTTTCGTAGGCTTTCCAGACAAACTTCAGGAAAAATGCGGAGCTAAATAATTTTATGCAGAATATTAGGGATACAGAAAAATATTAACGCGGCTGCTGGAGAACGACCAGACAGCGATGTTCGCACGCATTGACTTGTGCGTCGGTCTTTAAGCAGTGAAAACTTTTTCTAACTTTCTGATATTGCGAAATAATTGATTCTCATTGTCAGAACTCTCGCCACACTTTAGGGTCTGACAGGAACAAAAACAGGAAGCTAGAAAATTGGGGGATCAATAAATAGGGTCAGGGGAAAGTCATGTGCTGCTAAAGTTTTGCAGGGACGATAAAAATATTGAAAAATCGAGTTGAAAAAGAAATTATGATGTGTAGTATTTTTTTTTTTTTGTTTAGATCGCAGTTTCGTCACTAATTTTTCTAGTAATTATTGTAACGCCTCTGCTTCCTTAAGCTCGCGTAACCCTTCTCCACGAACCAACAACTTGAAACCCTAATCTTGGGATTTCTGTGGAAGGAAAATTCGCCGAAATTCTCTTTCGGGAACAATTTTCCGGAAACTTCATAAAAAATGATTAAAGGGAGATGTGAAGAAAGTTGGGATAAGGTTGTATATCGGTTGTGGGAAAATATTACTATAAGATTGTTATTTCGACCTGTAACCGAGAAAAGAAAGAGCACTTCGATATCCACACATGGAGTTTCTCGGAAAAGTCTCAAGAGATTTTGGCTGGAAAGGTTCAATCAGCAACCGATGCGACCATTGTGTCCCGAAACTCAGCAATATAAATTCCAATTAGGTTAGACAGCAGCTATACCAAGGCAATGGAGTTAATTAAATTTCACCACCTGCTGGATTGATCATTGAAGTAAATCTAAATTATTGATGGTGCTTTAATTTCGCGAGGTACACGAGAACAACGACCTTATCTGATTGCTTTATTAATAGCTGTTGAAAATTAATTCAAGCATTAGATCCTTCAGGATTTCGTGATGCTGAAGCTCGTTTCGTGGCAATGTATCGACATGAACAAACACATACATAGCGTGTGTTCTCAGGCCATGAAAATGCCTCTCATTCATGCTTTCCACTTCGTTTGTTCTCTGGCGAAACTCGAACTTGACATTAATTATTGCGGTAGCAAAATATTTCGCACGGAGACGACGGCGTTGAAGAACGAAAAAAAAAGAGATTTTGTCTCCATGATTCTGTGTATTCCTTGGAAATTTATGAGTTAACGCAGACAAAAATTTTGTGTTGATCTCGCAGCCATAAATGGCAGTACGAATAGCAGGAAAGAAATCTTCTCATGTGCTGTATTAATTATTAATTATTATTTATTAATTATTTATTATTATTATTATTGATGTATTAATTTATTAATTATATCGTTGAAAAAATGATGCCAGGGCAATCAGTAGAATCAATCATAAGAAATCACATGGAATTACAAGACTTTTTCTTTTTTTTTTTTTAAACCGGTTTGCAACAATTTTTGCATGTAACAGGATTTTCAGCGTCAAATCATCTTTATGTGGGAAGAAAGAAAATTTTGTATGAACGATATGAACGCATGCGATAGGAAAAACTGGGGACCTCATCGTTGTCCGGTTTACGTGCTCCGGAAATTTACGATTCGACCGTCCGAATTAACATTGATTATGTAACAATGATGATAAAATAATTTATTTACGTTCTTCGGAATAAATCACATGGCGATGTTTGCGGAATGAATATTTCACAGGGTAACTCTACGTTGCTCAACTGAAAGATGTGAAAAAGACCACTTCGTGTGAAATAAATATAAGCCAACAAGAAACTAATGTACCTTTCGGATATTTTTTCTGTTTCATGTGACTCTTCTGTCAAATGACTAACCACGGGACAACGATTTACACAGAGCGCAGTTGGAGTAAGTATATCGTGATTGAAAAATCCCTGGGTTTGAAAGTTTGTCGTATCACCGAGCAGCACACAACTTTATAACGATTCTTCTATCTCTCACTTTTAATATCTATATGTGTATATATTTCAATATATATTTCTGTGTATTATGTATTTAATAATTATATTTCACTATTCTTCCTTCTGTCGTATTATTAACGTTTTTATTCTTCCGCAATTTATTTTCACTCTATTGTATTGCGATAAAAATGAATATTTAAATAAAACCACGAAAATTCGAGTCTTTCTTTTCGCCTTTACTCTCTACAGTAATCCTTCGATCTACATTTTTTGCACGAGAAATGGCGGCACTTTTTTGCATGACGTATTTTGTCTCTACGAGACGCAATCTTTTGTAGCACTCTAATTAGATTGTTGGAGTATAAACGGTTATTTATGAACGAATATTGTAATCGTAACCTCGCTCGCTATTTATAAAAAATTCCATAATCGTAGATCACATTATCTTCTCCTTTCTGATCACTGTGAGTGTGTAACTATTTGTAAGCACGGAACCTCTCACTTTATTTATTTATAAGCTTCGTCGTGGTCGCTGTGACACGCTCCACTATTTTTTTTAAATTACATCAATGTCTCGTGCTCCAAAATAATTCACTTACGAATTTGGAAACATGAAGTGCAAATTAGAAGCAGTTTTTAAATGGAACAGGGATAATGATTTTTTTTTTTAATGACGTTCAAAAATTGACTGAATCGTACGAAATTATTTTGATACTCCATTGAAAAGTGCAGCTTTAACTAAAATTTCGGTAGATGAAGTAGAAAAAAAAAATGTAATGCATCGCTGAAACGTCGATAATGTTTCAATGAAGGGATATGATTGGAAAATAAACTTGTTCATAAATTTGCGATTAAACGGTCTATCGAAAAAGACTCGGGTGATCGTTTTCCGTGAAATTGCCGAGGGAATATAATTTCCGCGTGACAGTGCACGCAGTAATCGGTATATACCGAATGGCACGTCGCAATCAACAAATAAGAATGAAAAGGGAAAAGAGGCTCAACGTCCCAAGTTCGAAAGCGAAATTGAACATTTTTGTACGGGATTTCGAGGATGAAAAAAAAAAAAAGTCGTACGCGGGATTAAAGTTCACGTTACGTGACGTTCCCATCCTAGATTTCAAAGAATTCTCTGGTATATACTACATCCTGGGATTGCTCGATGCTGCCAGCTTTCAAAGCTGTATCTCCCGATATATGTGTTCATGTCTGATCGGCTCGATTCCAGGAATCTACCACCATTTATATTCTCCCGATTCGTTGCTCCGATATATACTAACTCTTGCTCTATCCGAATACTTTTCACACAAAAACAAATATCTATAGATACCGGTTATAGCTATTCAACATTAATAGCCTGGATCTCGTTTTTTCCCGATATTGCTCAATCTCTATTAGAACTCAATCATTTGACATTTTGTTAAAATAGCTTTTCCTTGTTATTTTATATTTTTGGTGGTTGGAGGACACGCGATGATATAAAACGCATTTTCCCTACTTATTGATCGTTTGGCTGGCTTGACTCTTCCAAGTTCCTTTTGTCCGGAATTTTTAAAAACTGCCCATAAACGAAATAATGCGAACCACTTTTTTTAAGCGTCACGACATTCGCGGTCTGAAGCCTCTTGGAAGTCAATGGCTGGAATCTTAGACGTAACAAACGGATCAATTTAATGATGTTGATTGTTACATCTCACAGAATTTTCCTCAAATTTTAAGGGTTCTGTAGGAAAACGTCTGGACGAAGTTTCCTTAAGGGCACGTAATTGGTACGAAGTAGTGCGAGGGAACTAGCTGGAAACTTCAAATGTGGAAATTTCTCAGACTGGGCGTCTGATCAGGATGGAAAAAAGTTTGAGTTTGAAAGTTTTCGGTGTGGAAACATTTTGAAACATTTTTATTCCGATATGTCGAAACGGTGCTGGAAAATTTCACTTTCGACAGTCCGGGAGGGTTAGGATGGATTAGGATTGATCCTTATTCTTGGCTCTACGAAAAATGGGAACACGGAATAGATCCATTATGTGCGTTGATTTTTCCGGTTCATTTGACACTAAGAGAACCTCGTTAAACTAAATGAATATTTTTCATTATCTCGTCGCGTCCAATCAATCTTTAGCCATCACTGTTTTCTATCACATTACTTATAAATTCCTCATTACATTATTAAACATCATTACATTCTATTTTTAACTTGAATATTCTTTTAATATTTGAATAATTTAAAAACTTATTACTTGAATTATTCAACAGATCAAAAGTTAAAAATATAAACAAAATTCATCACAGCATATTGAATTATGTTACTAATTAATACATTTCCATCGGTCAGTAATCCGAAACTCCGCATGTACGTGTAGTGAGCATTCACGACCTAGTTCCTAGACAAAAGCTGTCAGAATGGTATCCAGCGACAAAATATCCGCCGGCATCATATCCGCCGTCGGTAATTAATTGTTCAGGGATACTGTTGGTCGATTGATCAACGATTAATTGATCTGTAATTTGTTGCTCATAAAATAGGGGAATTCGCTGCAGGAGAGGATGATTTTAACGAATGTTTCCCTCGTTGTTGCTTATGCAGATCGTTATTAAACTAAAATGTTGAATATTCATTGCAATTATCGCACACATATAAGTCCAGCTGTTTTATTTGAAATTTATGGTGCGATATGGTGGTGTATGGTGTGATATGATAACGTGTGGAATTTTCGCTCATATTTTGGTCCATGGATATTTCGTTCTACAGATATTTTTTCAACAAGATATTTTGTCATCGGTTGAAACTTTGCGTAGCCTCCGCAGAATAGCAAAATTATTTTAGTTTTCGTACTTGCTGCATATTCACAGAGTGTTTCGTTTAATGAGCAATGCCTAGACTCCCTGCGCCACGTGGTGGTCAAAGTGGAAACGTGTGACTTCGATACTCGAATAAGATCCCTCCAATGGCATTATTTGTCGGGTTCAAATTCAACTTCCTGGTTGAGGTTCGTGGATGCTTTGTTCGTTCAAATTCTAGGGAATTAAATGAGCAATCCGGGAAGATTCCAGGGGATTTTTTCTGGAGTGATTCCTGAAATTTTCGGCGAAAGAAATTCCATTCTTTGTTGATTTCCGATGAACGGACGTGGCAAAATTGGGGAACACGATTATATGTATACATTTGAACAAAGTCAATGGGACGCTCTTTTCACATGATCGACAAAGCAAACTTTTCGTGCGCTTTCCTCGGGTTTAAAGATTACGTGAAAATTTCAGGCTCACCCTTGACACGAGTCTTTGAGTTTCCGGGCGTTTGAAGGACTCCTGGGAGTTTAATTTCTTTATCAATTGAGACCACTCGCCATCGGGGAAACCCTAAATTGTGTGATAATTAGTTTTGGCACTGGGGATCATGGCGGAAGACCCTCTTTCATCTTCGTCCATTCAATCTTAATTTCCTTGTCACGTATAGGACGTGTGCACTTAATAGCTCTCCTGAGGAGGAGAAAATTTTTTACGCCTCAGGAAGGTATTAAAACGGTTAGACTTTTTATTGTACGTCATCCGCAGAAGCTCTGGAGCTTGCGATTAATATACGAGGAAGCTTAAGCGATTTTGATCGTTCATTAAACGTTCACGAATTTCGATACGAGCTCAAAATTTAATGCAATGAGTTTAGTCAAATGAATTCAATGATTTCAATCATCGGGGAATCCAATTGATTATTTCTTATTGACTCGACAATAATAACCGGAATGATTGCAGAAAATATTTCTTCCTGTCGCGTTGAATAAATAAAGCAAAAGCATTGGCAGTTGTTTTTTAGCTGCATGAGGAAAAAAGGGAATTGGAGTAGGAAACGAAGGGACCTCTATAGATCGCGTGACGATGCATCTCGACACGAAATATTTGAGTCGAAATATCCTGGAGGGGAAAATGTCCCAGAGACATGCCATCCTCGGAGCTTATCCTGACACAGAATATCCTTATCTACCCTGAAATATTTAGATTCTACCGAAAAGATAAAAAACTACAACAACGTAAACACAAATTCAAAATGAAACAAAAATCCAAACAACCAAAAAAAACATTCGTCTCACTGTGAGAAAGAAAACTCTAAAAAAATTAATTTGTTGAACTGAAATTTTGTCGAGTGAACAAAATTTTTGGAGAATGAGCCAAAAATCTGGAATCACTGAACCGTCTTGTTTGTTTTAAAAAATATTTCATTGCTCCATTCTCTTAATGTGCTGAGACGAATCTCTTTCTACAAATGATCTAATTGTTGGATTAGAAAATTTCATTTTGTTCACGACGTTAGGACTCTGCAAATTCAGTTCCTCACTGACATTTAGTCCCGCCCGACGTAATTGACAGCTTGTGCGATTGTCCGGGGTGTAATTTTATTTAGCTCTAATTTATTGAAATTTCTTTGGACGCCAATAAGCTATAACCGTCGATATTTCAATATGAGACTCAGAATTAATTCATTTGGAAGACCCATGGGTATTTTACGGTTGCAAGGCCATCATTAGTTCTCTCGGGTGAAAGACTAAATTTGTGACCCAGCCGAGGTCCAGGCCTGCTGCTCGAATGAATATCCATGAAGCCTCCTCCTCCTCCTCCTCCTCCTCCTCCTCCTCCTCCTCTAATGACGAGCTGCACGTGAGTTTATTCCCACACGGATAACACTGGCGCCCATATACATTCACAAGTGTTGATTCAACACAAGAATTTTCATACGTGCTTTATTGGTCACAATACAGATCGTTCCACACATCATTCGATCGCATCAGAAACCATCATGGTACACCGTACATTAATCATACGTTCCCATCCATCCAAATACACAAAAATCAATTATTTTTTTGCACACTGCTGAAATATTGGAAATGGTACGTCTCGCAATTTTATTATAGTGAATTCAATGGGAACACTGATGATTTCTCAGATGATTTCATCGATTTAATCCTGAACAGTCACACACCTCCAGATTGTGACGTAATAGTCATTGGGACTGTTATCAACCCCACTCACTTTAGAAGGCGATAAACAGTTGAAAAATCGTAAGAAATAAAAAAATTAAAATACTACAATGTATTTTCAACCCTTGAGTAACGATCGTGATGATTGTACTCAATTCGTGCAATTTTTAATATTAAAAAAAAGTCCAAACAAAAAATTCTGCAAAATTGACTATTTTTGCAAGAACGATGCAGAAATTGTAAATTTCAATTAAAAAAAAAACGAAAACGTTTCATAAGTCTGACATAGCGTGCTGTCAGGTAGGACTGGTTAAATTAGCGACCGTTCTAAAAAGTATACACCAGGATTTACACCGTCTGCTTCCTACGGCTTCCAAAACCGAACTAACGGATCCTTTCAAATAATAACGATGAGGCTCCCTACTAGAAGGTTCAAACTACCGATAGAGCGTGTCAAAATTTCCATTTTCTCAAAATTTATATTACGTCTCGTCGGTCGAAAGCGGCTGGGGTAAAATTAACCCCGTGTGACCATTAAGGGTTAATAAAACGTAACTCAATAAAAAGTAGCGTGGACATGAAAAAACTAATAATTATTATTATTAGAAATAATGTTTGTGCTAATAAAAACGTGAAGTTCGTTATATCAACGCAATTTTGAGAACCGCTGCAAACTGCAACAAGTTTATTATGTTCAATAATCGAACTTTCAAAATTGTTGGAAATTTTCTGGCAATGTTAGTTTTCAGGACTTTAAAAAGTTTGTTACCAACTTTTGGGGCCGTGAATTAATACGAAGTGAGGACTCGATGAGTCACTTGATCACATTCCAACGATTCTACGATCTGCGAGAAGTGATGAGACGTATGGAAATATTTCATGATTGTTCTTCTGGGGAAAATTGTTGATATATCGTTCGATCGCATCGGCTCTCTCAGCACATTCCCTACCCTCTCATTATTAACACTTTGGATCTTGTCATTACGTCCGTGCGTTCGTATCGTTAAGCCATGATAACCATATAAATTTTGGAGGGAGGGTTCGAAACGTGCCCTCAATGATTGAGCTTCATGCCTGATTTGGTTATAGTTACACGCGTGCGGTTTCGTGACCAGATAGGATATTAGGGGTGCGGTCTCGTCCACAAGAACCCCTCGAGCTCCCCTCGCCTTTCCGCATAGTTTCGTGTCGGCATTTCAAGGGCACAGCAGCCCTTGAATCTCAAACAGATAGTTGCACAACGTAATTACCAGTTTCCATCATCGAGTTTGGAGTCCAGCGAGCATGCATCTCTAATATTGATAATTAAATATTTAAAGTACAACTTTTCAATATCATTACCAGGACATTACAATGTTTTCAAAAGTGACGAAAATCTGATTGGAGTTTGAAATGAGGGCTCGATTAATTTTAGGAGATTGTTAGGTTTCAACATTTTTGGGTTAATTTTCAGCAAATTTGTTTATCGAGTCCTCGAAGTTTTTGCTTCGAATTACGAAAATGTTCTGAGGCTACAATTATCTTGATCTGGGCACATCGCCAAGGCGCATCGTGTTGGCCAAAATTCCTTTTGGAAATATATCACCGTCCCGAAGGAGGCACGAACTTTTATTTGGTCTCTGCATGTCATGTGGTTCCAAGCCATTGAATTTTTCATTTATTATTAACTGCTTGAAGGAATAATAAAGTGCTTGTCGATTGAGCGAAAAAAAATGGGAATTGATGACTCGTTCAACAATCGTTTGTTGCCAAGGGAAAACTCGGTCAGGTATTTCGTACTGTGTAGTTCATTTTGGTCATTATATGGATTTTTGTGAACTCGAGTGACTGTGCAGTTAAGGAGCAAACTCATCCCCAAAATCCATTTTCCCACTTGCCGAAAGCAGAGACTTTGCTTCGGTTGCTCGCTACCAACCCCTTACGATTCATACATAAACAAATCCATTCCTACCTCGTCGTTTGTCTACAGTGGGCCATAAAAGTTGTTGGACAACGTTGCACCCTAGGAAAAAATCGATCGAAATTTATTAAATTTCATTTTTATCAAATTTTATTAAAATTGAATTTTATTAAAATTAAATTTTATTAATTAAGTTCCTTAATTGAATTTATTAATTTTAAATGATTAATTACTCAAATTAATTAAATTTATTAATAAAGTTGAAATTAAAATTTATTAAAAGAGAAGAAATCATTATGTTTTGTCGCTGATACATCGTTAGAGGGAGATTTCAAGATTAGCGAAGAGTACTGAGGGGCTGCACGAAGAAAAAGCATAATGTTGGAACGATCAGGAGAAAAGGTGTCTGGGAATTTTGGGTCGAGCTGTACGTTACCACGTTCTATGTATACGCGTATGAAAAACCAACAATCGTTCGAGTTAACGATCGAATGAAGCCAAGTTGGTGCCATTTCCGATAAAACGATTTTCCACACATGCACGTTGGACTCGAGAGGCGCCTTTGGTTCTCGCCAAATAATGTTAAATACCGCAAATTCAGCAGGTCCAACAGATATAGCGAAAACTTAATCCCCTCCGGAAAATTAAGCTCGATTAATTGTTTGGCGTTACACCTTCTTTCCTACATTTTTATTTCGTTTAAACTTTCAACATTATTTCTTATTTATACTCTCTCTCGTGCCAGCCAGCACATTAGCAGCACTTTTGCACTATAAAATATTATATTTATGTGGATGTGAATATTTTTTAATGTTAATAGAATTTTGCCAAATCTTATGGTCATCGATATTCGATATAATAATTTTTATAGTGGCATCAAACCGTTGTCAAAACTTTTTCCCGAACAGATAAACATTTTTGATTAATCTTTAATTTGAAGATCTTCGAAAAATTCAAAAAAGTTCAAAAATCATAAATTTCGATCGTGCGAATTTGATATTCTCATAAATTAAACTTAGTCAACGTATGCCGTGGCTTGGTCAAATCAATTGTGAGAAAAACACATTAAGGACGTTGTATGACGACGGTCAAATCTAAATTTTTGTTTTTAGTTTTTTTTTACATACAAAATGGTTTGCGAACCCAAGTTCATTAAAAAAAGTTGTTACAAATTGACTAAAGAACAACATACTCTAAATCCAAGATTGTCCGAGGTGATCTGTACTTGTTATATGATAAACAAAATTTCGAAAAAATTTTACAACCGATTTTTTTGAAAAACTCAACAAAGCTTCTTCGATGTTACATAAAAGTGTATGCAAAGTTTTAAGAGGCTTCACCATTTAGAAATCGAAATATTTAATGTTGAAAATTGGAACTTTTAACACACGCTCTCATGAGAAACTACTGAAAATTGTGATTTTTATAAATAAATATCTCGACTTCTACATGGTGAAATCTCTCAAAATTGCGCGAGCTATTAGATATCATTATTCTCTTTGTGTGGTGGAAATTTAAATAAATTCTATCGATAGAAAATTTTGCATACAACGTCCTTAAGGATAGAGTTGGTTAGGACAACGGAATGAAGGAGTTATACGGTTTCTACTTTGAATCATTGCCAGATTTATTCAAATGAGCAAAAGTGCCGGTTGAATTAATTGGCACTGAGAAAATTTCATTTTTATTTAAATCAATGTTTATATATGTTTGTAAAACGGAGCTTGGTCCAAAAATTTCAATAAAACGTGGTTCCCTTCGAATTGTTTAAAGTTGCATTCGTTCGGAATGATTAACTGGTCGGTAATTACCGCCACACGTGTCGACTTGTGACATATATTTATATAATCAATGTGTATCCATCGTGAGGGATATTGCGAAAGGTTAAGTGGGTGGAAAATATCGATTTAACAATTGGTCCTCATGTTATTCGGTATTTTGCAGGACTACGGGGAGTCCCGGTAGCAAATCACCAGCAGGGGGTAGCAGTGCTCCTGGCGCCGGTGGCGGAGCTGGTGTTGCTGGTGGCGCGAGCGGTGGTGGTAGTGGCGGCGGCAGTGGAGTCGGTGGTGTCGGTGAGCCGCGCACTCCGACCGCCGGAGCTCAGAACAAGCAACTACAAAACGTCAAAGGCGACCATCCATCGGTACGTTTTTCTCTCCTTCTTTTCTTCAGCACTTTAAAAACATCTGTCATTTGTTATTTATCGGAAACATTTCCCTATTCACACTTTCTTTAGCACTTCGAAAAACACGATTCTGTATCAATTTTCTTTTTGTTTTGGCTCAAAGTGAGTTGTATTTTTTATAAAATCAATCACAATCAGTTTTTTTTTTTTTGTAAAATCGTTTCGGAAGTTTGGGATCGTTTGTTGATTTAAAAAAAAATAAAAAATAAGTTATAAAAAATTTTCTCGTAATACGGATTTCATCTCAGAGAGAAAATCCGATGCAAAAACAAACGATTTCGAACGATTGTGTTTAATATTTGAAGCATAAAAATTGAAAACTTTACTGTTTTTTGTGTAAAAAAAAAGAAATGTGTCAAAAATTCGATGTGTAAAGCAACAAAATCCAAATGGTCGGAATGTCTCGGTGTCGTCGTGTCTGCTCGTTTTGTTCGATGTCGTAAAAAATTATATGGGCAATACTGATCATTCGCAAGTTCATCATTGAATTAATACGCGCCCCCTCCTCGTGACACTTGTCGTTTGTCGCAGAAGGCCTTTCTACAGAGTAGATCGATCTCGTTGGTGGACATGTACATCGACAATACCGAACCGAGCGAAAATGTTGGCCAAATTCATTTCAGCCTCGAGTATGATTATCAAAACACCACTCTCATCCTACGCATAATACAGGTGAGTAATTTTTTTTCAAATATCTGAAATATATGAAAATATCTGAAAACACATAACGTTTTCATTAAACATATAAGTATATATTCCGGGCATAAGAATTCTGCTTTAATGCTGAACTACTCGATAACTGGACAGACGAAGAATTTGAAAAAAATTGTGTGAGGCACTGGCTGTTGAAAAACGTTGTCACTAAATTTTATCAATTTCTCAATATTTAGATTTTTGTACCGAAACTCGTTAATAAATAATTTCACTATCAGTGCGTTCAGCGAATGAGATAAAAGAAAGAGAAAACTATATAGTGTTCCAGGGAATGTCTACCATTAGAATATCTTCAATATTTGGGGATTTAGAGAAGACATTCCGGGCTGATGCATGGTTCATGCATGAATTTAGAAACGGCGAGGACAGTGGTAGATGGTGCCTCACACAGTCCATAAAATAGAATTGATCTTTATAGGTGAAGCCACGTAAGCAGGTCACGAATAACGAAACGACCAATTTTTAGCACTTTTTCCAAAGCCTCACAAATTTAATATTCCATCAACGAATACATATTTTCGCGTGAGGCAATTTCCCACCAAACTTATTCTGCAGTGAAGGCACGCGTGGATGCATTGTTCCAATTCTGCGATTGCACTTCTGCGGCGACTTCGTCTGCACATTAAATTATTTCTCCTCACAGCTACAGTCTCGTTTTCGCTTCCTACACATCGTGCTCCCATAGAAACCAAGTGTAACGAATATGCGAGAGAAAATTCAATCATAACTAGATGTTTTGTCAGTTGCGTTACTCGGTTCTCGTGTTTACTGAGACTGTTGAATTTTGTACACTAAAAATTGAATGGTTTGCCAAATTCATTCACATGCTCAACGTTGCAATATTTTAATTGACTTGATTGTTTTATGTTGCAAAACAAATTCGTGAAATTCTGTATTAACATTTTGTTAATGACTTTCATCTCCCCACAAATAACTTTGACAAGAATTATTAAAAATCACATTGACACTCCCATGGCATAGATATCGAGATGACGGGATATTTTTTTCCGAGGATTCCTAACATTTCGAATACAAATGATGGATGAACAGCAGGGCGTGTGAAAATAATTGATTAATTAAAATATTTGATCGATTAATTAATTAATTATTATAAATTGTTAACAAATAAAATAATGAATTAATTAATTATTTGGTATATACATCCCTCGATCGTCAGAACAATTATTTCTCCGGCATGAATGGAAAAATGCAAAATTGAAATGAAACGGTGAGTTTACCGATGAAATTATCTCAAAAACAAATTCCCCATGACCTGTTAATCCAAAAATTTTCATGGCATGCTTTTCGTTTGTTTATAAGAAGAAAAAAAAAATTGAAAAATCATACTCAGGGTAATTGTGATCGTTGGCAAATGAAACAACTAAAATTCAAATCCGAAATCATACTCTCAAAAGTCCAATAATCATGTTTCTTAGATCTGGATCTCTCAGTCCGTCCTGATGACTTCCGAATTATTAAATTTCGAAGATATACGTTGAAGATGCAGCAAATGTCATATGGCGACGACTATTTTTATAGATATCTCAAGTATTTTATTCGTGAGAGTGACCAGAATGAAAACCTCAACTCTACGTCTGATCCTTGGAAAGTTTTCGAAAAATTGACAACGAAGAGTTTTATTAATTAGTTCAAAGAACTCAATTCCTGCAGAGAATGTGAGGTATGCGTTTGCTTTTCAAACGTTGATGATTCGAAATCCAGGCCAGTCGTGACACTGGCGATTGTACGAAACATTTGCTTCGATGTTGTTGTTTCTATTCGAGCGACAACCATCAAAGTTCATCAATTATAGTGAATCCGTTTTCAGCGTAGAATCTCATTGCCTCATAACCATTTCAAACAGTTCCTCAGTGTTCGGATTGTCCGCGAGGACGATATTCAGAGCAGGATACAAAAGAAACGCCCATTTCTAACTCACAACTGGCAAAGATTAAATAAATTCTATCGAGCGAATGGTAATCGTAGAACTTTGATTTCGAGGAAAAAAACCAGCGACTTTTTGTACCATGGATCATCATCCCCATTAAAAACTGCGATCATTATTCGCTCGAGTGCGTGGTGAGAATATTTCGCGTGCACTCCCATATTTTGCGTGTCGGTTCTTGGCGAAACAAGATAACGTAAATGCACGTATTAATATGTAAGATTAATGAGTCGCAGATAAATGAGTGTGGCTTGAAAATGTCGCGTGTTGGAAGCTTGAACGCCGCCTTAAAAGGAAGGTGAACATTTGAAGGGATCGTGCTAAGGGAGTAAACACAGTGTGTTCATCTTTTTTCTTGAACCTTTACCTTTCGTACAAAGTTCCCTGATGCCAAAGAGAGCCGTGAATCATTGGGTCCTGTTAAATAAATATTTCGCCATAAAAACCCCTTAAAACAGGGAGACCATTTTTTTTTTTTGGAAATATGGAAAAAGTTTTCCATAAGAAAAAAATTTAGCTCGTCGTTGACCTTGACGTAAGGGTTCCAGAAATATTCCCATGAATATTAAACATATGATGCTTTCCATGATATTGGTACATGCGCTATAGCCATAAAGATTTTAATGCTCCCATCATCGAACCGCAATGGAGTGACCTCCGATGCCCCACCGATTCTCGGGCAGTACACCTTTCGTCTCGTCTAATCACGACAGGTGGTTTCGCTTCATGAATCCCGCCTGGCAACCACCCCATGTTTTCAGTACATTAATGTACATATATTAATAGTTCTGGAATTACTTCCATACTGTAATTACAGTACAGTACTTTGCATATTAATATGATGTACATTAATACATTAATATACATATTAGTGTACTGTTACGTAGCCAAGAACGAAATGCGATGTTATACTTCTCCCTGAAAATTTTTATTCCAGTAAAACAAAAGCTATGCTTTTTCCTTGCATGGAAGCCCTCATTACGTTTATTTGATTGTAGCTAGAGAAGCAAAATCAAGTGCATCGGATGTTAGGGTAGTACTGTCGATTTTAGAATTAGTGTTCAGAATTTAATAAAATTTGGTATAGTGCTAGATTATGATTAGAAAAAGATCCAGTCGAAATTTCGAGAGGCTACAGAGAACCAGAAAAAAGATATTCTTGTTGGTAATTTCATACATTTAACATTGAGTCTTATGAGAAATCTCAGTTTTCATCGTATTTTGTAATGAATTCTTAACAATTCTTAGGAGAAATCAGTTTTCATTGTAAAATACAATAAACTGTATGAAATCGATGTTAAATTCATGAAATTACCAATGCGAATATCTTTTTTCTGGTTCTCTGTAGCCTCTTGAAAATTTGACTGGATCTTTTTCTTATCATAATTTACTAATGTACCAAATTTTATTAAATTCTTAACGGTAATTCTGAAACGGACAGTACTACCTTAAGGAAAAAATTGTTATTAATTTGTCCAAGTTTTCCCACACGGGCAATTGGCTGGACAACATTTGCTGCAATAGCCAGCGGTCACGTGTACATCAGGGAATATATATTTTGTCTAACTTTTACTTTTTGTGCATTCGTTCTAACGAATCAGTCGTCGAAATCAAAAATGGCAATTGTTTTGCAATTCCAATGGAAATATAAAGTTCTGGAAAAAATGGAAGCGATAAAAATCACGATTTTTCAACCGTTTTTGGAAAGACCGCATCTCCGTGAAACTATTTATCAGATTAAAAAAAAAAAGAATATTAAAGTTTCTAATTTGAAGGTCGTATTGAAGACACAAGTCTCATTTTTCATTCAACCCTTGATATCTCCACAACCACAACCTTTGATATTTCCACGACCACGAAGATAACCGAATGAGGAAATTGATGCAAAGTAAACAAGTTCAAATGGACTCTCGCATTGATTCGAATTTTTTTTTTCAAGTTCGTTTACCATCGTGGGAAAAAAATTTGCTAATTTTTTGCTCTCGAGGTATTTCATCGAATTCCGAAGTTTTGAAGTTTCAGAATGTGTTTTTTTTTTTTAATCTCGATATTGTGATTTTTTACGGTGACAGTTTTGCAAAATTCGCTGAGAAATTGATGAGATTTTCTCGTTCCTTTAATTCTTTCCAGTGGTGTATAGATTTTTTTTTACCCCGATCGCAACAAGCGGTGTTAAAGTCATTCTGGCGGGTCAGAATTTATTTCGATAAATTTTATAAATAGAGTTTGTAGCATACAGATTGCCATCTCACACGAACGAATTTTAGTTTAAATATTCCATGGCTCTGCGAGGACACATGAATTTCATTATTGTTCAAATGTCATGTGTTGCTTGGATGCAGATTTCGCTGAATGTATTATTTTCATATTCGCAAGACAAAGAGCGAATGTATTGATCCGGTTCAGGTCACGGGAGATACCGGAGTCTGGTTTTTCTCACGATCAGGTCAACCCGAAAAATGGACACTTGATTATTCAACCGTCTCGCAAAATTATACCTCATAAAACTTTTTTAAAACTGTATCACGAATGCAAAACATTTAATTACTAATATAGAATGTTGAGTCATCCCACCATATTGTGCAAATCAATTCCCATATGCTGAAACACAAATCATTCTGACAATTTAATTATTTTGGTGAATGGATAATTGAGTAATTTTTAAAATTGATAATTTCGCTAAATCCAGTTCGACTCTGTTTTTTTTTCCACAATTGTTCGTAGCCACACGAATGATCTGAGTGTATCGGAAGACAATTTGCTAAATACGACATCAGGGTCAATCCGACCCAAGGCGTTTTTTAAATCTTTAAATTCCGGTAAATATGATTTTTTTTTGTAGAGACGTTTTTGTTGTAAATTGTCCATGGTTCTAAATTTATTTTTTGACGAAATGAGATTTAAACGCCAAACCATCGGTGAGAGATAATTGTTGGGGTCAAAACGACCCGGTGTGCACTCGAAGGGATAACGATGTGTCTAAAATATTTGACAGTTTGACGATTTGATGACGAAGGCCGTGGATAAACTTTTTCGAGGACTGTCCTATCGAAGGAGAAAAGACGATGAATAAATTTTTAGTATCCATTGAAGGATATTTACTGACCATCAAAAGGACCTGAACAAACCCATCGTGGTAATGGCTCTTGGTCGATCATTATTCGTCATTTGAGGAAAATGTCGTCGACCTCTTCAATTTATTTCAATTTCAATTGTGAGCCTCAAACTTTTCTTTCCTCCTTCCGGTGGTTTCTTGATTATACTAATTTAAACATAAGACAAAAAAACAATCTCAAGTGGTAAGGGACAACGACGAATGCGTCAACGTCAAACCTGAAGCTGTAACGTGAATGGGGCTCTCCCCAGGATTCCGCACAGCATGGAACGAACTATTAATATCCGGATAAAGTTTTCATTTTTCTTGTTGTTTTTTTTTTACGAAATCCTCACTTTAGTCCCTCGCCGGGAGGTCGGCCGTAAGGTTTCTTCAAACCTGGGGGCCGGAGACTCCACAAGTTAGGCATCAAGTTAACCGAAAGATTGTTAATGGATTTTGATGACAGCTGGATGGAAGAACAAAGAACTCTCAAGGTCGGAAATACTCAATTGCGAGGCGTCGAGCTCCGAGTGCTGGGCTCCCTACTGTACGAAGAAAAGGAATTCCTGTCATGTCATGTACGAATGTTTACAACAAATCAAAACTTTTCCAAACCATACTGTACGACGAATAATTCGTTGGAAAACACGTCATGATTCTTACTTTTTACGAGGGGCAGTGCATTTTTTAAACGTTGAGTTTTCAGAAAATCTTACGATTGCACATCTTGTCGTTTTTTTTTTTACTCCTGCCACTTAAGGATGTCGAGTCCCAAACGACAAATGATAAGAAAATCCTTCAAATTTGGTATGTTTTTGTATGAAGTATTTAAGAGATCGTGTAAAAATTTCACGGCCATTAGGAAGCTCGTTATTGCACAATTAACATTAATAAATTAAATGTAGTCAAACGTAGACTTTATGGAAACTGGTATAACTTTGCGACAAGCTTTTTTTTTTTTGACTTCTCAATTTTTAAATATCTACAATATGCTGAAAGCAACGGAAATAAAACCAAGTTTATTGATAAATATTTTTTTGTATTTGTCTAAAAAATTGTTCTTAACAAAATGTTAATTTTTTAATAACGAACTTCTTATTCGTCGTGCAATTTTTACACGACCTCTTAAATACTTCATACAAAAACATACTAAATTTTAAGAATTTCTTATCATTTTTTATTTCAACCCTTAAGGTGGTTGAGATAGAATTCTCAAAATTTGGTATGTTTTTACATGAAGCATTCAGGCAGTCGTGTTCAAATTTCACGACGATTGAAAAGCTATTTATTGAACAATTAAAATTAACAAGCTTCATAGGTACTCAACATTCTCAACCAACAAACACGTTCACGTTTGGTCCAAACGCGATTGATTCGAACTACAAAAAAACACTTCCTGCAATACAAGTTCCTCGTTCCTTCGACATCAGTCCAGTTCAGCTCAGTATAAAAAAAAAAAAAAAATCACGTACTGCAGAGCAACACAACATGACTGTAAAATTTCTCAGGCTGCAGTGACCATTTTTAAGGATGATAAGAAAGATCGGAATAAAAATCTTGTAAATCAACACATGGATTCGCAAATCGTATGATTTTACAGCACAGTGTTGATGCAGTCGGACACAGAGCACCGATAAGATTTCCAACGAACATTGCAGGCAGTTACAAAATCACCCCGACACTGCTCACCACATCCCATATATGCATCGGGCCCCGTTTACACCGTATACCGAACGCGAGGAAGCTTATGCATATTTATCGCCAAGATTTATCATATTTTCAACGGAAACTACAATCTTTCCCTCTCGACGTCCACACTCTGCGATATACTGTTCGCGTTGAGTAACGAGCTTTATCGCTCTTCCCTCAACTACACTATTAACCCCATCTGTTACCTTACACTCGACCACGACTTTTTAATATTACACATTATCGCTTTTTTCTCTATCAGTAATTACCTTGCAACACGAAAAGCTGCCCTCCTGGTAGAAATGAGGTGAACAATTGATTAGTAACTCCCCTATTACATTTTCCCTATGTCATGATCACCAGGGACGTTTGCTGAACTCTCGTGCAAATCATGAATTCATTAATCATGAAAAATTTTTATGTCCATAAAGTTTGGGGAACATGTGCATCTGACAGAAGCGGACATCACGTTTTAAAGCTTTATCGTTTTACACAGAATATCAAGTTTCGATAGGGAAATCATTTTCTAATATGACAATGGGATGAAAATCATAAAATTTGGTTACTCTCGATAAATGAGTCCACAGTCGATTCAACGTTTCGTCATTGTATGGTGAAGTTGAAGTTTACTAGCTGCTCCAGAATTTTCGTTACGTTTGCACTCGTGAAAAATAATGCAAAGTTTAAAATCGACGAAAATTAATGATCTGGAAAGGAACATCGTTGTTAATAAATTTTGGAATTCTCATCAAATACGAAAAGTCGGATGAGCCATGATTATGCTTTTTGCACTGCTACCGTTTTTTCGGTGCATCCAGTGGCTGGTCGGTGGTGAAGTGTCGTATGAATCAAAACTTCATTTATGTCAATTATGTCAATCAAGACGTCAAGGTTTTGGGTGCAATTTCCACAAAGATCAGAGTTCCATGTGAAATCAGACCGAGAGCTCACAGGTCCTTAATCCTTAATTAGGAAAGAGTTGTATTAATAGTGGCAAGGACATATATGCTGAAATTAATATTCGGCACCACGCGAGTATTTGGTATCATTATGGCTCAGCTATGCCATTGATATTTCAGCTTATATCGCAATCAGCAACAAGCTGTTGCAACTGCGATTCTACGATATGTTTTGCTAGTGCTGTTCAGTAGATCGATATGAGAAATTTTGTGTTCACGTTATCTTTTCGCTTCGTGTTAATATTTTTTGTTATTTTTATTACCGAATGGCAAAACATGACTTTTTAGACAAAATTATCGAAGTAATGATAAAAAATTTGGATCAGAATGCAAAACGAAATTGCATCAATATGGCTCATGGGAATATTTTGTAAAATAACATTCCGGGAGTGATTCATTTTTCTCGAATATATTTTGTCGATGTAGGGGAGTACCTTAATGGTAGATAATACGAAATCAATTACGGCGAAAGGTTTTTTTTTTGAAACTTTGCCTGCCGCCACCTCCTTCAACGAAGGTAGTGTCCGGGCCAGAGGCAGGTCAGTGACAAATGATGATCAAGGTTGCCATTTGTCACTGACTAGAAAAACTTCAACTGGAAATGCCCTCCGGTCGTTCTCTGACCCATATCAACAGTGAAAATAAATGTCAACCATAAGCTGATTGAGATTTGGGCCAAATTGATTTCTAGCAGGGACTCAGAGTTGATGTTTGTAATTG
This sequence comes from Hyposoter dolosus, assembly GCA_963921915.1. Taxonomy (NCBI): domain Eukaryota; kingdom Metazoa; phylum Arthropoda; class Insecta; order Hymenoptera; family Ichneumonidae; genus Hyposoter; species Hyposoter dolosus. The sequence continues at coordinate 4,317,469 of OY998138.1, read as the reverse complement.
TGGGAATGAATGAATAACGACGTTATGACTAGGTTGATGGCATATCAGGAATGACAGCATGATGATACCATTTCAAAACGACATTCCACTCAATGGGAGAAATTTACTCTTAACAAACTTATTCGTCACTCGATAAGAGCAAATCTACGACATAATTTACCGTTGTTTTCTGTTTTTCTTTGTTTCACCAATAAAAGCTCTTGGGAACAAGATATACGTGCCCGTTTGCAATGGGGATACTGACTTTTGTTCTCAACGTGTATACACACGTTGACGTGACGAAGAAGTTTTCAGTTGCATGAAACTTGGAATGCATACAAACTTGCACAAGCGATTATTCTTGTTCGCCGACGTAAACACGTTTGTATATATGGATAAATGTCATGCACCTACCCCAGATCCAGGAAAAAGTGAAAAAGCACTTTATGTTAAAGTATACGAAGAGGGAAACATCAATTTTCAGTATTGAATGTAAAAAGTTAACGGGGTCATCCTTGCCATAAAAAAAACCGACAATTGAGCTTTTTGTCCACACTGGAGACTTTTTACACTCCCGATATTCGTTAACTTCCTATTTACAAAAGAGTCTGCATTTCAGGGAAGAACCAATGGATTTCTCTGAAATTTTGTGTGTGAAATTAAATTCACAATATTATACCGAACGTAGGAGGGAAAAACCTCCAAGATTCGTTTGCTCACATTCTACATTGCCAGCATGTAAAGCTGCCAACACAATATCTCGGTGACTGACTATCGCGTAGTAAACAAACGAATAAATTGGCCAGAATATTCTCCTCTGCGACGCTTGTCACAGCTAGTTAACTCCGCCTTATGGCAACGAAGCATTAACCCTGTTTCTCCCATTTCCCTTTGCCTCTTATCGCAGCTAACACTCAACCAACTGTTGTACTGTTAAAATACTATTCGTGTATGTTTGCCTTCATCTCTTGCCCTTACTTCGAGTCTCTGCTTGCCAGAAGCTCTTGTCTAACGTTGGCGTGGTTGTTTCATCATCATTGTTCCTTGAGTGTGTCAGACCTTTGCGAGGGACCACGATACTTCGTAACCTTATAGCTGGTACTAATAAAAGGCACGCATGAAAAACTCAAGTCCTGTACTTTCTCCAGGTGTATATTTCAAGGTCAGATAATCATATGGACTAATGCAAGCTTCACGTTTCTCTGTAGATGTCGCACAGACAAATATTGCCTTTCTTTGTCGACCAGCGACGTAATTCGGAGAAAACATACTTGGGACTGTATGTAAAAAAAGAAACAAGTGACTTGGAAAAAAAAACCCAAGGAAACGATTGAAAAAAAAATGTTTAATAAAAGTAAATTTATTAGAAGAACATTGGCGAATTACTGAACCTCAGATCTATGCCAAATTTCGACTTTATATCATCATCAACTTCATAGGCAATCTCCTGTGCATACACGTGGACAGGCGACAGAGTCTGGCTAATAATCGACCTCCATGAAGTGGAACTCGTTTGTCATTGAACAGGAAATTAGAATTCTCGTCCACCAGATACTTCAGAATCAATGGACACATTTTGATTTTGTAGTCCTTATTCACTTCAATGAATAATTGGGTCTTGAGGATCTGGAAATGTCTAGGTCAAGCCGGTTTATTCATTCAAGAAACTCGTAGCTATTTTGGTGAAGCCACGTGGTCGGATCTATAGCTGGCAGGCAAGGGTCAGGGGTGAAGTTAAGAAAACATTCATGAATTCAAATCTCCAGAGTAGTCTGCGCCGTATCTACAAACTCTTCTGTGCCAGCTAGCCAAAAAATACCTGACTATTGAATAAGGATCACCAGACTTTCCGCAGATGATTCGCAGCAAGTTTTCTTTACGTCGGAACATTTGGTTTCAATGTGTTTCAAGTTTATGGATAAACTTCGTAAAACCTCGTAGAATATGTATGAGAAAAATCGCATATTTTTCAATTGAACGAACATTTTTATCCAATGCGAAATATTATGAATCACATTTCTGAATCCTTTCAGTGATTGAGATGAAAATTGAAAAAATAAAATCAAATATCGAATGCCAATGATTGAAAATCGTGGCACACGGCCACTGGAGTGTCTTCGAAAATTTTATCAAAACCTAAACGACTCAAGTCTCAAATAGATGAATATCGAAATAAAATTAATTGACTTGATTGATAAGTACTCGTATCTTTTCTTTTGCTATAATTGGTACCGCATGATTCCAGGGTAAAGATCTTCCGGCTAAGGATCTCTCGGGGACATCAGATCCGTATGTACGAGTGACACTATTACCCGACAAGAAGCATCGCCTGGAAACGAAAATAAAGAGGAGAACCCTCAATCCACGATGGAACGAGACACTTTATTTCGAAGGTAAATCCACGAGTCGGAAAATCTTAATATTTTATTGTGTACAGGCTTCGTCCATTTTTTTTCCACTAATTGCAAGTGGAGGATAAAATATTTTTTCAATTCGATTAATCTGAAAAATGTCCCAACTCGAATGAGCTATCCAATGAAGAGCTGCGTGAACTTTACTCGCGAACGACTGATCAGGATCAAAAGTTAAAAAAAAAAAAAATTTTTAAACACAGCAAAAGTTTGATAGCAAGCGGATGATTTCCTCACAGGGACCAATCGTCATTCCTTTGACGCGAGACCGAAGGAATATTGTAAAAAAAAAAAAAAGGGAAGTCGTCCTACATTACGGATTATTTTTATCTGTACGGTTGACTCTCATGTAACGACGAAGCATCGAAGGTACACACGGACACTGTTTGGTCTATATTTGCATACATATTTGGATCGATCAATGATGAGAATTCGGATTGAACCCACTTGGAAAAGTGGATGGTCAGTTTTCTGCATCACCAGGCATCCTCATGGCCCTATAAATGTCCATGGAGAAAGCAAGATAGTTAGAGAGCGAAGCGAATCACGTTGATTTACGGAATATACAACGACAACCCGATAAAAAGTTGGAACTTGGCCATTCCCATATTCCAATCCCAAAATCCGATACCCCTCGATCTGGACCTCTTTTGAATCACATAAATTCGATAGGAAGTAGAAAATAGACCATCAGCTGTAATTACTTCGTCTCTGTAACTCAGTGGCATCCGTCCGAAAACATAATAATCTGCATTTTTCAGATTTCCTTGAATCATTGACCTGCGAAACAGTATTCTGGTAATTTTGCATTACTGGATAGTATAATGTTGTGGCAGGTGATTGGCATGGATGTTGTGCAGTGCCTCAACCATGCTCCACAATAAACGGACTCCAGCATCGTTCAGAGGGTTTCCTCTTGCCTGAAAAGTTCTTTTTGTAGGAAAGTGTTTGCCAGAAAGCTTTGATAGTCGAGTGCACCAATAACTGGCTGCGAGATGGATAATTCGAGCGCCGGAACGATTTTGCTATGGAGTGGTGACGAAACCGAAACAGGATTCCCAACTTTTTGTAGAAAACTTTTTTTTTCATGACGTTTCTCACGTATTCCCCAAAAATCAATAAACGTTTGGACGAAAAGTTGGAAAGGACAAATATCGAACTCTTGCAAGTTTATCATGCACTTGAGATCAACCCCAGGGCCTGGATATTCTGGACAACGATCCAGTCGTCATGTGGTAGAATAACAATTTTTTAATTTTTTTTTTCAAACAATCGCGATGTTGAGGGAACGATTTATGGAAATATTTACTTTCAATTTCCTTCGAGACCTTTTATAATTTGGCCTGGACGGCAAAAGATGAGATCGTCTGGAGACCAATCGAATGAAAATGATTTGAAATAATATTTCTGACAGACCGATGGATATTCGGTAACACAGTTGCTCGAGGTTCTGAATCGTCATTTTTCTTTCACGCATTTCTACCTCTCCGAGTTGCTTTTCCATGGATGAGTTCTTCACTTGATACGATTTGGTCACGACGGATTTGAATAGGTTTGCCACATTGTGGCTCGTGCTATTTTTTATTTGCCAGTGACTCGATAAGAAAAATCGAACTAAATTCCTTGACTCTTCGGACGACCGATATTATAATATTCATAGAGGAACAAAAACCGTTCATAACTTTTTCACTCTCTTTTGGAGAATAAAAAATAATCGGATCGGGTTAAAAAAAAAAAGCATTTCAAAGACTAAAAATTCTTTCTCGATCCACAGTTTTTGAGGAACCGAAAAAAGCCGGAAGAGAAAAATTCCCACGTTTTAATTTTTTCCTTCACGGTCGTCCTCGGACTCGGGAAAGTTTTCTCGAACTAAACCAATGCAAAAGGTTAATTAGCCTGCTTATTCAACTTCAATTTACTTTTTTTTAAATTCTTCGTACAAACATTCGTTGCTGAGATATCGATGGTTTCTTCACAGAATTTCAATAGTGTTCGTTGAATGAACAAAATTGGCACTTGGACGATTTCCAAGCAATTCCTTCCACTCTACTAGATTCCCTAATTAATCCGCGAGATTGACACTTCGATAAAAATTAGGCTATCCATTAGTAGTTCGAAGTCTCCTTATTTTGAGTCAATTTCTTAATTTAAATACTCTACTAAATATATGAACCTTCACGACAAAAAATTTTTAGACTCTCTTCAAAAACGGTCAGAAATTCTTTTTTTTAATTTTCATTGTTCAAAAAAAAAATTTATTTCAATATTTCGGATTATTTTTTCAGATTTTTCATGCCAAGTCGCTGATTGATCGGGCTTTTTGAATATCCATTTTTTGACAACGTCTCCCAGTGGTGGCACGTGAATCATAGAGGAAATAAGAAAACTAAAACCTTCTTAAGATTATTATTTATTTAACGAAGCAATAAATTGATCCAGACGTATATAAATATTATCTTAACAATGCTTATTCAATTAGCAAAGGAATCGACATAAATTATCATTACGAACAAGAAGATACAAATAAAATATGCATATTTATGTTTGCGAGTAATTTCCCGTTGTCTGAAAATGTTATTCTGCTGAATGCAAGCAAATCAAGGAAAACAATGGTTCAATAATCAAAACTGAAAATATTCAATAATGACAATTCGTAAGAAAGTCGTCCCGATTGTGTTATTTAATTTTATTATTTATTATCAATGAATAATTTAGAGAAAGTGGAACAGGCTGTGCAAGTTGAAATCTGTATAATTTTTATTTTATATTATTAACGTTACGTCATTATTTATATTTTCCCATTTATTTTCTTCTTTGTAAACAAAAATGAATTGATCCGTCTGGTCTGGTCGCGAAAAGAAACAATAAGTAACGCGGTCGCTTTTGCTCCCTCGCTATACCTTACAATCATTAATTCGAACCGCCGCTATTGTACGAGCCACTGAAATCTTTTTTCCACCCTCCAGAATCTTTTATTATATTCTGATATATAACGCTCTTATTCGCATCGCTTCGTTCCTCATTGTCTGCGAACACTTCCAAATCTAAGGAATAAAATTCTGAAGTTTCGAGATAGCATTTTCTTCTTCTTCTTTTTTTTTTTTATTTCATATCCTAAGAGTACCGAGCAAACACTTATCCCCAAACGTCAAATCTGGAAGATAGCCAGGGCCCACTTTTTTGCCAAACGACTCAATGGAGACTCATAGTCTCTTCTCCACAATTCTGTCGACAAAATCTCGATATTATTTCATCTTCTCTTCACTCTCCATGTACATAACTTTTTCCGACGTACAGTAAAAATAAAATAAATCAAAAGTATAGTTTCAGAACTACACCAGCCTCCGAGTCGTTTAATCGACATTTGCATTAAGGTAGTACTCTCGGTTTTAGAATTAGTGTTCAGAATTCAAGGAGAAATCTGGGAAATTTTGATTTTCTCTAAAACGAAAAACATAGTTTTCGCTAGGTGAATAATTTCAGCATCTGTCAAGTCTGCCAGGCCATTATGTTCATGACGTGGAATTAAAAAATTGATTTGCTTGTTTTTTTTTCAGGATTCCCCATACAAAAGTTGCAGAGCAGAGTTCTACACCTTCACGTATTCGATTACGATAGATTTTCGAGGGACGACTCTATAGGAGAAATGTTTTTGCCTCTCTGTCAGGTAATTATGGATTCCTATTTTTTTTAGGAATAATTTGTTAAACATTTTGTTATAAACATTCACTGGGATGCTCTGAAAGTAAATTTCGTGTACTAGACTCACAAATATTATGCACAGATGTGTGTGTGTGTTAGTCCTCTGCAGATTCCCCAAATCAAATCGCCCAGGGATATAAGCAATTAAGCACGTCCTGTTCGTGGCTATAACTTCTCCAACAGCGTCCCCTTCAATCAAACCCTTGAGAGCGTTAATGTTTTACGTTCAAAGTTGCCGTTTACCCTCCGACTAATTTATCGTCATATGTCGAGAACGCCAAACTATAATATTCTGTGACGTCTATTTTGGAGCCTTCACTAGATCTGTTCGATTCTGTTTAGCTCGTTTATTAGCCCACGTGCTATTACTTTTTCGACCAATACACAACATACAATTGATCGTTGAATCGTTGCTATGGCGTTTCCATTCGAAAATCATGAAGACGTGCTCCAGGGAAATTGTGACTTCGAATCAAGTCCCAAAATGTTTGCCTTTAGAAATGGTAATCGAAACGTCTGTTTGATTTTTCAGAATCACAAAATATTTTGAGAAATTTGATTATGATTAAGGTAGTCGGTTTTAGAATTACTGTTCAGAATTTAATAAAATTTGGTACAGTAGTAGATTATGATAAGAAAAAGATCCAGTCAAATTTTCAAGAGGCTACAGAGAACCAGAATAAAAATATTCGCATTGGTAATTTCATGAATTTAACATCGATTTCATACATTTCATTGTATTTCGCAATGAAAACTGTGATTTATGCTAAGGATTGATAAGAATTCATTATAAAATACAATGAAAACTGAGATTTCTCATGAGACTCAATGTTAAATGTATGAAATTACCAATACGAATATATTTTTTCTGGTTCACTGTAGTCTCTTGAAATTTTGACTGGATCCTTTTCTAATCATAATCTGCTACTGTACCAAATTTTATTAAATTCTGAACACTAATTCTAAAACCGACAGTATTACCTTAAATCATGAAAAAACGTCGAGTCACGTTGCCAAAGCTGAATTTTCGCCAGAAGAATATTTGAATAGTGTTTGAATCGTGACACTGAATCAATTTTTAAAGTGGCGTTTGGAGAAAGTGACTTAGGCAATGAAAAAAATCGTCACAACGTGAATTTCTGTATTTTGACCAGGAAATAATTTTATTTAAATAATTTTCAATGCATTTCTGGTATTTGTCCAAAAATTACGATCCCAAATAAACAGCAAATATTCTTAGCATCACTGTTTTACCGCTGCAATCATTTTGGTCGTTCGTGGCAATGATACTCGTTCTCCGGGAGTAAATAACGTATCGTTCGCTGGACAATCATGCCAGACAACCAAGGATTTCGTAATTTAGCAGGGAATATAAAGGGAGGAACGTAGAAGCCCTTCAGGTTGGAGCCAACAAGTTCTGGTTAGCCATAGAGTGTTGATGCAACGAATGCATTTGGGCGTAACAATTGATTACCATTAACATTTCTACTGAGCACCGGTGAGCTTGGTTCTTGTGGTTAGAGGACTAGTCTTTGATGCAAATCACTGGGAAGTTCCAACCAAACTCTAATAACATCGGCTCGTTGGCCAAAAATAAAACACCTTGAAGAGAAAACTCTCTCACTGAGAAAAAAAAACAGTGATCTATTGAAAGTTGTCACCCAAAATGATACCAAACACGCGAATTTGTTTTTTTCATTAGTTAATCGTGATTCTGGTTCGCACTTTTATTTCTGAAGAATTCGTCTAGACACGCGACAGCGGCTGCGATCAATTTTTTATTCTTTTTGTAATTAAAAAAATGAATAATTTCCATTATTTTTTGTAAAGTTGTTACCGAGGTGCAATTTTTTATACTTGACGTCATTTTTTTACCTTTTTCAAAGTTTATTCCCGATCTATTATTGCATACGATTATTTTAAAGAAAATATTAAAAAAAAAAAAAAAAACGAACATTTCAAAGTTTAGGTACACTGTTTAGGAATGTGGCACAGAATTTTTAATGATGTCTTTCGCAAACAACGGCTGGGGTGAAACCAGCGAATATTATTTGACAAAACGTTACCTGGAGCTCCAGAGAATTTTTAGAACGAGTAGGGAAACTCCACGCACCCTCGAGTCTGTTACAATATTCACAAACAACATTTCGGTCGTTTTACTTTGGGGGAGTCTACCGTTCGAGGGTTAATTTGCAGTGAGCGAATAAAAGCTTCGTGAAACTTTTGGATCGTCTGCGAAATAACTGCAAGAATGGCTTTGGATAATCGTGAATAATTTCAAACTTTTTATCTGTTTCGTTTACCAAGTGTCATTAACAAAAATATTTATTATTAATAATCTCAACTAGGCAAGGAAATCACTGGCTCTGTTCTTTCCAATGGGTTCGCACTTGGACTACAAATTAATGCTTAGCAAAGAGTTCAGATGAGATTAAGAAATTAAAATCAGAAAAGACGTGAAAAAAATAAAAAATTTGTTGAAATGAATTTGTTTTTTTTTTTTTTCGACTAGAAGAAAGTGTTACTGACAATGATTATAAATTTGTGGAGTAACACGAGTGAGTCTGCTCAACTTTTGTGAAAATTTCTCCTCAACCCTCAATGCAAATCAATTGGAAATAAAATGGCCAAATTTACAAAGTGCGAAATCCAAATTTACTACGAAAAAGAAAACTACTTTGAAAATTTCCACTTGATTGGAAAAAAAAATTGGGAATCTGTTCGTTTTACGAAAAAGTCAAATTATCGGTACGGGAAATCCTAGAATACATGCTGGCTCGTTTCACCGTAGGAAAGTAAATGAAAATCCTTCACGAATCCAAAGGGAGCAGGGTTTTCGAATGTGAAAATGGTGAAAATGGTAAAAATAGCTGGTAAATATTATTGTAGATTCAGGCGACTGCCTTTTCAAGGTTCTTTGAATGCCGGAATGTATTTCGATCTGACTGAACCTCGAAGAAAAATCGCTCCGACAAACTAAACCATCGACCAAATATAAGCAGAATATTTTTTATGCGTCTGTGATTCGCAGGTCGATCTCTCGGAAAAACCCTCTTTCTGGAAAGCCTTGAAACCTCCAGCAAAGGATAAATGTGGCGAGCTCCTCTGCTCTCTGTGCTACCATCCGAGCAATTCGGTATTGACCCTTACACTGCTCAAAGCGAGAAATCTTAAAGCCAAAGACATCAATGGAAAGTCAGGTAAGGTACAAGGGAACGGAGGAAAACGAAAATATTTTATTTTCTCAAGTGTCATCCACGCGAATGACGACCAATTATTTTTCTTTTTTTTGTCATTTTTTTTATTACCACGATATCAAAATTTTTCTGGAACCCTCGTTGCATTTACAATGTCGTTTCTTTCAAAGATCCCTACGTCAAAGTTTGGCTCCAGTTCGGTGACAAGAGAATCGAGAAACGTAAGACTCCGATTTTCAAGTGCACCCTTAATCCAGTATTCAACGAGGGTTTTTCATTCAATGTCCCATGGGAAAAGATCAGGGAATGCTCTCTCGACGTTATGGTAATGGACTTTGACAACATTGGACGAAACGAGCTCATCGGTCGTATACAGTTGGCAGGTAATTACAACTTTTATAATTTCGATCATACCTGATGCCATTTTTATAATTGAACGTGTCAACTCAGCCACTATAATTACAAACATGCAAAACATCACAATCGTGAGAAAACGATTTTTTTTGAAAACATAAAAATTTTCAACATAATTAGAATTTAATAAAATTTTCTGAATATCTTCTTTAGTATTATACATGACAATACAATTTTTTCAGATTTTTCTTCTAACCAGTTCTCGAGTAATTGAACATTGAAGTTTACGTGTATAAATATTCCGGACATAAGAATTCTGCTTTAATGCTGAATTACTCGATAACTAGAGGGATGAAAAATTTGTAAAAATTTGTGTTTTCGCACTTGATGTTGAAGAACGTTGTCACCAAATTTTATCAATTTCTCAATATTTAGATTTTCCTACCGAAACTCCTTGAAAACATAAAAAATTTCAAAATAATTAGAATTTAATAAAATTTTGTGAATATACTCTTTAGTATTATACATGACAATACAAATTTTTTCAGATTTTTCTTCTAATCAGTTCTCGAGTAATTGAACGTTGAAGTTCACGTGTAAAAGCATAGCGCTTTAATGCTGAATTACTCGATAACTAGACGGATGAAAAATGTGTGTTTTCGCACTTGATGTTGAAGAACGTTGTCACGAAATTTTATCAATTTCTTAATATTTAGATATTTGTGGATTATTGATTTATCCATGAATGAGACAGTGTGAGGTTTCGATAAAATTTAATGAAATAAAATGGTGTTGTGTTTACAGGTAAAAACGGAAGCGGTGCCAGTGAAACGAAACACTGGCAGGACATGATAACGAAGCCGAGACAGACGATTGTTCAATGGCATCGTTTGAAGCCGGAGTAAGGGAATGCAAGTAAAACGTGAGCAGGAATAACAAAAGAAAGGAAGAAGCCAAGTACCGGAGCTTTCCAAGTACAATAAACGGTTGTACCCCTGAGAATTAATTAATTTCGACCAATCAAGGAATCTTCGTTGGTTCATATCGAAGCAAAACAATTGGTAACCCCGAGAACCATTTGCTCTCTCGAAAGAATCCAAAAACCATAAAATTCCTACATTATCAAGGATTTGGCAGTCTCCGAGAAAAGGAATCGCGCGAATTCCTTTTCGCTCCGCACAGTTAATACGTACGAGAAATAAATCTTGGTTGACTTTTCGAGACACCCGAATCCCACGAAGTGATACAATTGCGCCAGTTATTTTGTAAATAGTTGCACGAATGTGCTTTAGCCCTCGTAACTCGATATTGTTGGCGAGGCAAGAAAAGAGTTCTGTACGAAAGGAGACAGAAAAATCGTTGAAGCATAATTACATTATTGATTATGTAGAAAATTAGCGAGTAAGAAAGAGAGAAAGAAAGTTTATCCGAGTTGATACACCATGGTGCGAGTATGTTCATCGAAAAAGAGAACTTGTCAACGATCGTCGTTTCCAAACGAAGAATTTTGCTTAACCCCATACCCTAACAACGTGCTCGCTGGAGATGATCATTTTTCCAATAAAAAACTTGTACTTCCCATTGTTTCGGAATTTTTTTTTTTTTTCGTCTATGGAGTTTCCACCATGACATGTTCACCAAAAGCGATTTCATCATCAACCATGCTCTTCGGTATTAAAAAAATGAAAAGAAGTTACAAGCAAAATTAACATCATTTTTTGACACCCTTGTAAAACGCATGTTCGGAAAAATGAATTGTCCAGGTCTGGGGTTAGCATGGAGGCAAAGAAAAGCTTTGACAAGGTCGAAGTAAAATGGCATAGTTCCACGACTCCACTCGAACCTATGAATTACCGCGTAAACGATCGGTATATATACAGAATATAAACATACGTATATTTATATTGCATAACGTATATTGTTGACGCGCGAAAGTACCTCCCCCGAGAAGAGTTTGCAAAATATGAAACTATCGGCAACGTGAGCTCGACACCGAATGATTACAACAAGAGTCATGGGACCTCCCGATCGGTGAACCCCAGGTGGCGACTGGAGGTCAACGTGATGACCCAGGAGAAGATCGATTTTGGCACTAAAATTGAAACTTTATGAAACTGGCAGCTCGATTTTTGACCTTTATTTCGTTGACTAGAATCATTTGTCACTGATTTATGGATATTTCATTAATTGAAACGAATGTTTATCAACATTTTTTGTCAAACGAACGAAGCAGAGAGGAGCGTTAGTTTTTTAAACAAAAATACGATTAAATAAACGTGTTTTAATTAATAAAAAATTCACAAACCAACGACGAAGATTGTTGGTAAACTAAAGAAAATGAAAAGTGGAGCTGCTCATTTCATTCAGTTTAAAATTGAGTTGCACTTTTTTCTAAAACTCCAACCACAGTGAAAATAATGGTTTGCTAGCCTTGTACCATTTTTTGATGCAGTGACACTTACGAACGTGGGATATGCATCGATGCAGTTGGGTGTCAGAGAAAACTCTCGTATTAGCAATTAATGTACGGACCTGGGGTCAGTACAGTGTTTAAAAAAAAAGGACGTTTTCGTCCTAACGATAATTCTAAATAATCTTTCGATGAAGAAAAATGAATAAATTTTACAAAAGCCGAGAAATTACGAACGAGAGGTACAGTTACGAATTTATACGGTATGACGGTGTCTCGTGGGCAAAAGGCAGTAGAATTTTTGGGAAAAGTGGAAAGCACCTAGAGACCTCGTTTTTCATTTGAATTTTCTGATTTTTCTTTGCCCCATCGAGCGTTCAATGTCCATACATTATTGCCATTTCATCATTCTAGATAAATCATTCGTGCGCGGAGAACTGTGTTCGGTGCAGATAGAAAGAAAAAATAAACACACAAATATATATATTGTCAGCAGAAATCGCTTGTTCCGTACAATAAACGAACGTAATCACTTCAGAATTTCGTGGTTCAGAAAACAAACGTTGGGTAGAAAGTCAGTTGATTGTGTGGTTTTATTTAGAGACGTCAAAGACAGTATTCCTCGAGTACATCTTCCAGGGATATTGGAATATATACATTAGTATCTTTAGTCAATTAAAATTAATGGGAATTCGAAAAATTTCAACAGGGTGTTTTATGTATCGATTATTCTCTAATTTTCTCCTGCGAATAATTTTCCAAGTTTTGACGCAATTGCCATTTAGGGAACGTACAAATGCGGTTTTCAATTGAGCTCAACATTTTTTTTCCCATTTTCAACCTTTTCTATTTGCATTTTTCAATCGTTAAGCTTGGTTGTCATTTCCCTAGGTCACTGGAGATGAATTTCGTATCCGTAGCTAAAGAATCAAACTTTAATTCTTAGATCGTTTGATCAGTTAACGTTTGAGTTACGAAACAGAATCGATTCCCCCTGATGGGCTAGCAATCAGTGAGTCTTTTTACGTAAAAGCACACGTTAGCCAAGTTTTTTTGTTTTTTTGTTTTTTTTTGTTGAAAGCCAACGCCATTTCATTGACTGTAATTGGATGCCATCGATTGGCATGGCGTGTTGTTACGTCTGCTGGAAAATCACGCAAAATTGGAAGATTCCATGGTGGCCAGTTGGATCGACATATTGGTGTGAAATGTGCCATGAAACTGCTGTAAACATTTACGACTGTTTTCGTCAATCTGCATAGTAAATGATTAGCCGCATGGAACATGTAAACAAAACAAAAAACTGACATCGACGTTTGGTATTTTGTCCGGCACCGGGAAGGGAATTTATTTGTTTATTGATTAATTAATTGCATGATTATTCCGAAACAGAAAAGAGCGGCTGTGAGACAATAGTTTCTGGTGACGTTTCACAAAAGTGTGTCGTTTTAGAAAAGAAAAAAAAAGCCACCGTGCGCTTTATACGCTCGAAATTTACTGTCTCCTGAGCTGCGAGTATTTTCGACGCTACAGATTCGATAAAAATTACGAAATAATTGCCCAGGGTAAAAATATTCGTTTGATCAATCATCGGCTTGGTCGCTTTTTTTTTTTTTATCGAATACAAAAACATCAGATTACTCACTTTCATATTTTTTCATGCAAAGATATTTATTTGCACGAGCTTAATTTTTGAAAATTTCTAAAATCCATGATTTTCCGGAAATATCCACAGGAAACGCAACAACAAAAAAATTAATCTCTTAAAAATTTGTTGGAAAGTTTATCGATGATCCTGAAATCTATTATTTGATGATTTTTGCAAATGATAATTTAGTGTGCTTTATATACGAAATCATTGGGAAACACGTGACCTCGGTTCAAAGTTCGAATGAACGTTTGATCAAGAAGCCATTTCGCATCGAAAACTTCCTCCGCGACATAATGAGTAAAGCTATTTTCTGTTGAATATACAGTTGCATGGTTTCCAAAGAAATATAATGAACTGTCACTTCCTTAACAAAAAAAGTCGTCTGTATTTATTACCATGTGCTCTTGGGTGAAAAAGTACAAAAATAAGTCTATCGAAAAATTATCAGAAACTGCTGTGATTATATTTATGTTACTGACCGCGTAGTGATTTTTTCATAACGCCTTTTCTTTGATAATACCTTGAGAAATATTGGAGCAAGTACACAAGCAGGAAATGAATTCTCAATCGAAAAACAAAAATGGTAGAGTGATTGCGTTTATTTTTTCCGGCTTGGAGCGATCGAAAAGTCAACGGAAGAGAAAAGGCACACACCCACAGAGTGATATACGAAAAGATATTTTTGACGCAACTTTTGTAAAAATAAAAAAGAGCTCGAGCAGTTTTTTCGAGGTTTGAAATAATTGAAGGGGATTGGTTGATCGATGCACAATATAAATGAAAGGTGAGAGACGAAAGGAAGAGAAAAACGGTTATTATATTATATTTGGTAGTCTGCTGTTGTTAAACAATAACTTGGGTCTGCCAAACAGATTCGTCTTGAGAATTTGTTAGGGACGATAATAAGATGACGAAAATCGAAATACACACACCGATATACACAGAGAGACGCACAAAAGTGGCAACATTCATTGCTTTCGAATGATATGGAGACAAAAAATAAAAAGAAAAATAATAATAATAACGAACGAGCGTGTTTTCGATTATTTTTGTAATGACCGCAAACTTGAGAGGACGTTATTGCAGTTGCAATCAATGGATAATACCGCGACCGGTTATGACGTGTGAACGAGGATTTTCCTAAATCCAAAAGCAAAATAAACAAACGTCACTCTCGTTATAAGTGATTTGCCAAACGAGTTATAATAACAAGTGCTTTTTTTTTTTCTTTCGTGTGTGTATCCTTGTTCAACGAGAGACGTATCAATTAATTCGCAAGAGTGTCTAGACCGTTTTTATCCGCAAGTATAGAGACTCCCACTGTGTATCGTATTGCTGATATATACAGAAATGGGAACGTAGATTTTAGTATGTCAAAAAGTACATAATATTATGAATAAGAAACTCAAGGAATAAAGGTTATATATGTATATGTAAATACACATGTATTAGTGTGGTTGGAAAGAAAATCGAAATTTTTACTTTGTCGGGCAACATCGAAAAATGTTGATACATCATAAAAACTATATCTTCCTAAATTAATTTTTGAATATTTTTTTTTTTTATCGTGTTTGAGCCACTTTCAAATAATTCAAAAAATTCTTTATCATTTTTTATTCAATTCCCACACTGTAAAAAATTGCAAATCGTTACCTCAAGCGATTTTCTAATATTTTTCATGGCATTATTCGTGCTCCCTTATTGGTTGAAAAAAATAATTTTTACGAAAATTTTTGAAACCTAGCTGGAAAGATTTTTTCCCGTACTTTTTGAATTTTCAATGGAGAATCCGAACAAATACAGGCAAATGACCAGGATATCTTTGAATGATGCGCGCTATTGACAAATTTTTCGAAATATCTTTTTTGAAAATCCATCACTCCCGGAAAATATAAAAATATGGATTTTCTTCTAACCACTCTAATAAATATATGTTTATATATATATAAATATATATTAATTATATCGGATTAAAATGTAGCACAAAGATTAGATAATATTTGTATGTCGTAGCCTGTATATACACGAAAATTGAAGAAAATAACAAAGACAACACAAATACATACACAGAAACGTTGCCCAATATTTTTCGACGAATGGTATTAGTGTCCTTTTTTCATTAGGGTTCACGTTCTTAAAAGAATTTCATATAAGTAACATGTATCTATGAAAAACAAAGTTACTGCCTTGATTTGTAAAAGTGGAAATTAGTAAGTCAGACAGAAAGACGAGTTGTACGTTTTAGCCGAAAGGATGCATTTTATATTTGACAGTTTTCCTCATTAATTTGCACTCCCTGATCTAATTTAATAATTCGTGGTGAAGCACAATAAGTATAAAATATTTTCACTATTAAAAAAAAAAAAAGAATGTAAAATATGCATTTGTTTATGAAACGAATTCATCAAATTTATTGAACAAAAATACAATTTCGTAAGCTGTAAACATTGAAAATGGACGAAAAAATCATAAACATATAATGCACCAAAAGTGCAGTGTGGTGCATCATTTGAGCTTACAATTGTAACTTATCGACACACTAAACTGACAGAACGTAAAATCTATATTGTCTGCCTCTGAAAACATTCAACCAACAACGTATCCCGTTGACTAAATTAAAGAGAAACGTGAGCTTTGCAATGGGACATTTTGCCTTCCGTCAAATAATGTCTGGGTAGCTGAAATGCCGCTTGAGTACATAGCATGTGATTTACGAGAATGGAGAAGTCAA
This sequence comes from Hyposoter dolosus, assembly GCA_963921915.1. Lineage (NCBI taxonomy): Eukaryota > Metazoa > Arthropoda > Insecta > Hymenoptera > Ichneumonidae > Hyposoter > Hyposoter dolosus. The sequence goes on along the minus strand of OY998138.1, from coordinate 4,301,034 downwards.
GTACATACACAGAATCCTGGGAAATATATCGTCTAGTAAATCAGATATAAATATATATCAATATAAATACTAATATATACATGTGTGATTTGATGTTTAATACAAGAAGTTTACTTGCTTCACGATCAAGTTATTTCTTGCACCAAACTGCAAATTTTTTACATGCATATATGAAGGTTGATAATCTAGAAGTTGGACTCATAAAAATGCCCATAAACATTGATTATGAATGAAATGACGATAAAAATGTGAAAAGTTCTTCAAAATTTACATTGTCATTGGTTTATTTTTTTTTTCTATTCACAACGTCACCCTGAATTGAGAATTCCCTGCAATTTCTCCTTCTCTGTTGACAGTTACACTTACGATTGCGATTTATGAGAGTAAAAAGTTGAAACTTTAGGCAAAAATTAATTATGCAATCGAAATTCTCATATTAAGGTAGTACCGTCGGTTTTAAAATTACCGTTCAGAATTTAATAAAATTTGGTACAGTAATAGATGGTGATTAGAAAAAGATCCAGTCTAAATTTCAAGAGGCCACAGAGAACCAGAAAAAATGTATTGGCACTGGTAATTTCATGCATTTAACATTGAGTCTTATGAGAAATCTGTTTCCATCGAACCCAAACGAAAAACAATGTTTTTCGTCTTAGAGAAAATCAAAATTTCACAGATTCCTCCTTAAATTCTGAAAAATAATTGTAAAACCGACAGTACCACTTGAAAGAACCGTTCACACTTTGTCTGATTTCGTCTGAAATCTCTGGCTATATAAAGGGGTTTTGAAGCTTCTTACTTCTAGGGCATCAGCCTCAATATAGATATAATAAACAATGAGATTTATATCGTGATGTATATCAAGGTGTGTGGCTACAGCTTGGTGAGACAGTGATTTTAGTGAAAACTATGAAAAATGAAAAATAACAACAAAAAGAATTTAGATAAGAACATGAGGTTTAACAGATGTTCGATGTTAAAGTTGTAGCGCTGTTTTTACCATTGCGCAGTATGAAAAATACGGTTATTTAAAGACTACACTTGTTGATTATGCGACCGAATGTTCAATCAGGTAGTATACCTAAAAATCATGCTACGAAAACAAAAAGAGAATAGTCGAATATCGAAAAAAAAAAACAAACTGAGCAAAACGTAAGGATTAGATTACCTGTAGAGACAATTCTGAAAAAATACGTGAATCCCCTGCATGTCTCTTTCTTTCCTGAGGAAACAATTCTTCTGAATTCATTAACATTCCATTCATATTCTTGGAAAAATAAAATCGAACCATACTGATTGTCTGTTATTTTCTTGCGCACCAGAAATAACGGATTTCGTAATTGTTATTGTCCGTTTGGAGTGAATTCAATTACGAACTGTTAGTTTTGATTTTTTTTACTTGTTTTCTACCTCCGGTTCGAAGGCGCTGAGAAAAATGCCATAATTTTATTTTCTTGCAAATTGTCAATCAGCATCTGTTTATTTTTTTGTTTTATCAAAAATTTCATGTATATTTTTATATATGGACGCATGATGTGACTCAAATCAACCAGCCTTTGAAATATGGTTATTTTTGCTGCGCAATGAAATTAATCGTAGCGAAGTTTGATAGCGACTATATGTTCCCAATGAAAAAAAAAAACAAAACAAAATATACTGTGTACAAGTTGAATCGGTATTGAAGGTACAGTGTCGAAAGATGAGAATCTGGAAATTCCGAGTGAGTTGGCGATCCGGTAGGGCTCGCTGCTCTAGTCGCGACTCAGTAGCCGAAATATACAGAAACGTTATGTCCTTTGCGCTCTGAAAAGGACCACTTCTCCATCTTGCCCTCCATGAAATATTTTTATATCGCAAATCTTATCAATTTCTCTCGAATCCTTTCTGCCAACATGCAGAGAGTCATATACTGACAAAATTAAAAATAAATAACAGCTCCTTCGTCCTCTTGAATGATCATATCTATTTTTGTCATGCAATAGATCACAAAATATTATGAAAATAAAAACAGACGAGTTAAAGAGAAAAAGTAATAATTATATCAGAATAAAACACACACACACAAATCGTACAATCATAAAAGCTATTCTTTTCAGAGCTTAAAGATTTTGCCGTCATATAGCGCCAGAGAGTTTAAACCGTACGACGTAAATTAGTCTGATTGTTGTTTAGCCAAATGACGAAAATAACTTTGTTTTTTTTTTTTTTTTTTTTTTTTTTTTTTGAAGGAGCACTCGAATAAAAAGTATAAATATGTTGAATCGTCTGGTTTTTTGTTCTAATGAAGTGAAGATTACGTGGAGAAGAATGAGGGGAAGCAAAACTGCGAATTGTAATTGTTGTATTTTTTTATTTTTATTATCGAGAAACTCGAGCATGTGGTCGAGGCTGGAAAAACATTTGTGTATAGAATGGTATACACTACGAACAACGGTGAATGTGTCTTTGCATTTCTTCTTCATCTCTGTGGACTGGTAACCTGTGTACTTAGATTCAACGGATCTTTCCCAATTCGTACTGTCCACTGTTTTGCTCCATGTGAACTGTAAAAATCGGTGAATCTTTGCAAAACGTTTTCGTTCAAAAAGGAAGGTACTTCAGAATTGAAAAATCCTGTTTTTCTGTGAAAAATGTAGTCACAAATGTCTGATCAAAAATACACAGGATTGCAGGTTCTGGAAAATAGTCTGGGAAATATATCTTTATAAATATATTTTTGATTTCGTTGAAATTTGTCCACTTGCGAATAACGATGCTCCGTAATATGTCAAACAAGTTAGCATAATCATTGTAAGAAAATATTTTTTTATTGCAAAATATCCAGAAATATTTTTTCAGATGCAGCATTTTTGGAAATGCCATTAATCGAATTAGTATCGATTCTTTTTGTTTTTTTGAGTTTCATAGACAGTGTATCAATATCAACAATAAAGGAACAACTCGTTTTCTATTGTGAGATTAATACGAAAGAGTCTGGAAGTTACACAGTTTTATAATTCGTACAATGACGTTCCAGCAAAACAGCATCATGACTCTCCAATTATTGAAAATATTGTGAAAAAGGCACCACGAGTCGTGCCACACAAGTCCATAGTCAAAAGTTGAAAACTTTCAATTGGACAGTTTTTTTTTTACCACACAAATTGACATCTTCCTCTAAATCCAAGAAATGAATTTGCAAAGACAATTTATGGAGACAAAATCGAATAAGGAATGATATTCTTTGCATTTTTCAACTGTTGAAATTTAAATAATACGATATTTTCCTTTATGTATGAGGGCGTGAGTTTTGTGTGAAAGAAACGAAGATGTAGGGACGAAGAGGGGAAGGGGAAAAATTTAAAAAAAATGGGATTTCTGATTGATGATGTATCGATCTCCAGGACTCGAAATAGTTATGATAATAATCATTGAAATGTGTCACATAGCCTCTCGAGTCATATCTCTGTACTATATATTGCTAATGTTACGTCGTACATGCCTATATCTCGTAAGCGCAAACGAAACAATGAGTCAACATCGACGAAAAAAATTTCATGTCTGTCTAATTCCTCTCTGTGTCTTCGTCTAAAAGATAAAATGTGTGTTTCTTTGATTTTTATGATGTAACTATCTTGAAAAACCTGTAAAAACGAACGTAATTCATGTTAAACGAAATTCAACGACTCTGTGTGAATGGAGATAAAGTTGTTGAAAGAACAAAACGTTTTCTTCAAATAGTTTGTTGCTCGAGACAATTTTTGATACATTTCATTTAGCAGCATCAACACTTTGATAAAGACGAGGCGCCCTTCAAACGATGTTTTACTGATATTATTGTATTCAAAAAAAAAAAAACAATGTACATTGCTGAGATTAAGCAAAAAAAAAACTAGTTTAAAACAATTGTTCTGCTACTGGTATCTACTTTGTTCAGTAACACGAAAAATGTTACAAAAGTTACCAATTTTCACCGAACAATACCAAGTCATCATTATCATTTCATAATTATTATTTTTCCATTTGTTTATTCACCATTTTCGTTATTTGAGTAAAGTGATTTTTTATTTCTATCAATAGACAAAATTCCTTTAAACTTTGAAACAATCAATTTTGTTTTTCCAACGATACTATCCTCGTACGCTGCGAGAATGTATCAATGTTTTTACGGGTCAGCGATGTCCTTGTCATTTGTTATTTTTGTAGAATCTCCAAATTTATTAATTATTGGATTTTTGTATATAGTTTCATAAAGAAACTCATAAATTCTAAGAAAGTTTTTATCCATAGTGAGAAATATATAACATGGAATTTTCCGTGCGCAGTTCGTCATTGGTATCGTAACAAAAGTTATTATTTCGATGATCAATAATACACAATTAACAAAATCCTTTTTTTCGAACCCTTTTCACTGCATATATTAATTATAACGACAAAAACCTCGAATGTACCATAGTGAATCGTGTTTGAACGTGACCAATCGTTTCGGAATAAACTTGCAAGTTTTTTGCCTCAGATTGATAAAGTAAATGTATGGAACAGGGATTACACTCTTCCGAATGAAAAAGATCGATGATTTGATGAAATAACAAAAAGACGTAATGAAAAGTATGCACGTGGTGGTTAAAACAATTGTTAGCCAAATTCGTTATCGAATAAACGACGAAGAAAACAAAACAAACAAAAAAAGTCATATTTTTGCGCTTAGAATTAACAATTATCTTGATTTCGCTACGACGCGAAATGAACGGATGTAAGTTTATGGTGAAGAACCTTAACAGTGAAGATGATAACGTTGATCGACTTGTTAGCGATCGAACCTTTTCATAAAAAGTTACATTTTTCTGTTCCTCAGTCTTTTCGTTTTATTATTCATTGTAGCTTGAATCTTCGAACCATCGTAAGTATATTTTTTAATATAGTTTCAAGAATTATCCAAGGGCTTTACAGACTTTAGCTTCCCCAAGTGTTTTATAGTTTACAACGGACCTGAGCGTACGCAATTAATGTAAAAATACGATTGGCAAGAATTGGTGAAAAAAAAAACTTCAGAACAGTCAAGTTCTTCGAAGACTCCAGTGCTCCCAAACAAAAATTACTTTGACCTTGATCAACGTTTGAACATTAAGATCGTTACATTTGAACACCATACAACACAGGCCCATGTTCTGCAAATGTAGTATTTCGATAAGCAGTAAGGAATGAAGTGAAATAAATTATTGTATGAATCGTTTGTGGAAAAATAATTTCAATCAATCAATGTATTTTCCCAGGACATTCATCTCAAATCTGCGATAGTTTCCCAAGCCAAAATCGATGTTTCCAAGGGCGAAAAAAAAGTTAAGTATAGTCTCATTTTGATTTATTGTATTATTTATTTTTTTGATCTAATTATTTAATGAACAAAATTTTTGTAAAACAAATCAACACAACTTCCGAAATGCTTGTCAGTATTCTTTCAAAATTTGGAATTAAGGACAGAAAATGCGAGTCTGACTCCAATCAGGTAAGTGACAAACGAGTCAACCGTTTCCCGAGCCAAAATTCATACGATCGAGACCGCAAAATAAAATTCCTACAGACGAATTTGTGACAGACGTTCACAAATAGTTTCAAAAATTTGAGACTACGAAGTGAAGGTCATGGTCATGGACGATGACGATGCAAATGTTGGTGAAGAGGAAAAAGTTGTGGTTGGAAGACTGAAGGATCGTACCATCGAGTAGAAACATGTGATAAAAAAGTCTCTCTTGTCGCTGGTGATAAGGCTGAGAAAGAATTAAAAAAGGAACTGAAGGAAAAAATTTTGAATAATTTTTATATTGCAGATTAATGCTGCAGATTATTTGTTGACATACCGAGTATGTTTCCTTGGACCATGCTATTATTTTTAAGCGAACAGTATTCGATAAGTTTTAATTAGTTAAAATGTATTATTAATTTGCTTGATTTTTTCAAGCACGTAATTGCCAAATTGTCATGCACAAACGATCCCGTGAAAACGGTACGTTACGCAGATTCCGATCGTTTGCTTTCTCTCGAAAGTCAACCGATAGTTCATGTATTGGTGTCCTAAAGAGAGGTCAGAGAAAAACAGAAGGCTCCATGTGGCTCATCACGTCACATCGAACATCCAGTATAGAATTGGCAGCGTTAAGTGGAGGTTGTTTCGCAAGATTTTATTTTTCGACTTGTGAATTTTTAAATTTACACAATGCACTTTGCAATCTACAGCGGGATAACACTTTTACTACTGATAGTAAAAAATAGTGAAGCAACTGTTAAATCCGTCAAAATGGGTATGCAATATAACGAGAGAAATGGAAAGACTGGCTGTACAAAATTTACGTAACTTTGTCACGTTTCTGGTTGAATGATTTATTCAAATTTTAAAACTGGTTCAAAATCTATAATTTTTGCTACACCTTTCAGCACCTTGGGTCATTCTTATCGTGGGCACTTTGTAAATTTTCATACTGATTTAAAAAAAAACTCACAAAATCTTCAAAAATCGTCATTTAATAAGATTTCAATTTTATGTATTTTCAGTTAACAAAAAACGTGACAATTTTTATGGCGTCTAACTTTTTCTAAAGACATTTCTAATAAAGACAAAAAAAAGATTATTACATTCTGTCCTTGAATTAATTACTTATCAATTTCCTGCGTTCAGAGAAAATGAATTATTTTGATATGATTTTGAAAAATCTTTCAGCACTGAAAATATTTTTATTTTATTTTATTTTATTAAGTAATTCTCCAATGTTGCAGCTGTCAATCTCGATTCTTCGATATATTACGATCTCGGGGCCAAAACAAAATTGGCTATTGAGGAAGTGGACGCAAGCAGAATACCGCTTCATCCAATAAGATTTATTTCGCAAGGTTTGCCCTGCTCTTGTGTAAATTGGGCGTGTGGTTGCTGTAGTGGTATAAATATAACGATAATCAATTTTAATCGCGTCACCTGCACCAACGTCACTTTTGTTCCCGAAGAATTTGCAATGGATTTTTATGTATCCATGGACGACGATATTGTTATGGAAAGTAGATTAACAGGTAAGACGAATAAATTATATTTTATATGAATTATTCGAGATAACTAGTCTTAGAACGATAACCTGGGGTAAAGAACGACCCCAGACTCACGTGATTCTGCATTAAAAAACGAAAAAAATGAGCCCAAGTTGAACCCTTTTTGTTAAATTTTATAAAAATTCTTTTGAAAAATTCAAACGAGATTTTTTTTTAATTTTCAGCAAGAAATCCACCACCAATATGTGTTCCACTCTATTTTCTACCGATAGTATCTTTCTGTGTACGTTTCTTCGATCTCCATGTGAATGCAAACAAATTCAAGACTTGCATTGATTTCGAAACGAGAATCAATCGGTGGACAATTTTTATATTGCACTTTAATTGTTTGACATTTGGTGGTGATGGCGTAGCTTGGGATAAACCAACTGCGACGAGTGTAAATGCTTCCGAAGCAGGTTCCAACAAAACGGAAATTTACAACGTGCTAAATGTTGAGGAAGCCAACGGAGATGCTTATTATTTGTACACGAGCACATCAAAACTGAATAACACGTCCAGATAGCGAGCTGGAGTAAACTTGAAAATTTGAAGATATTGTGATATTTTATTTATTGTAAATATGTTCCAAAAATAATAATTTCATAAATTCTGTTATTTCTAGCACTGTAATGATTCATTTATATAATGGGAATTTGTTGAGTAAAATCCTTCAATTGCTTTAACCCCTTTCAACAGACGTGTTGAAGCTCCTTGTCGCAACGGAAGTCTCGCGTCGAGATAAAAAATAAACCCACATCACAAATCCAGTTGTTGTCGATAAAATCGAATGATAATTTCCCCATCGAAAGGAGGTCGCAGTCGGCATCCGTTAGGAGGTAAGTCGTTGAGTCTCGTGTCCTCTATTGAGGTCGGATATGGATCCTTTTTCATTGTAAAAGACTCATTACATTTTCGATAAGTCAAAAGCGAATTGAAGTTCAAACGTAACGGAAAAGCCCCGAATCTCGAGTACGCGGCATGATTTATTTTGACTCTGCCTTTCGAAGATATTTCTTCCTTTTAAGGTAAATACTGTGCTGCATACTAGTCAAATGAATGCTAAATTTTCGAAACGCTTTTAGACCAAGTTTGAAGTAACAATTAAAACGGATTGTTTCGCAAAACCGTTAACTGATCAATCCAAGTTTCCATGGTGACACATTTTCACTAGCAGGTTTTTTCAAAGAATTATCTTTATTTTTTTAACCGATTTTGATGCACCACGTCTCACTTTAATAATTCTTTGAAAAAACCTAGTGAAAATGTGTCAACATGGAAATTTTGATTTATCAGCTAATGGTTTTGCAAAACTATCGTTTTTAATATTTCTCCATGTTACTAAGACATGCTGTAAAACAAATCCCCTAACAATGCATTTAATTGTTACGTTAAACTTGGTCTAAAAGCGTTTTAAAAATTTATCATTTATTTGACTAGTATGCAGCACAGTATGTTTACCTTAAACGTAGAGCTGACACCGTGCTGTGTCTCTAGATACAAAAAAAGCCGGTACAAAGGCGCCGGATCGTTCTCCGATCTTTATCACCGCTGGCGATGACGACGTAACCTTGGCAGCGATGAATACTCACACACACATATTCCCGCACATCTAAATCGAGACGGAAGCATATAGCAGCGTGGTACGTAAATAGCGTGCTCGGATAGAATACTCGTATCGATCAAATCGCGCTGCTGTTGGTGGATACAACTGTGTGATCATTCATTGACGCAGTGTGTTGTATCGTATTTCTTTGTGTCGTGCTCCACAAATCCAATAACTGTACGTTCGCAAAAAAATATAAAAAAGTGCGTGCATAAAACTTTTAATACGATAAAGTTCAAATGTTGTTGCTGAGTATCCTACAAATTTCAATAAAATCAGAGCTACTGAAGAGTGAAAGATAGGTATGCAATTTCGTGCTTTGTCCATTTTGTAAACCGTTGTCGGACATAACCTCGCATCACGTTCAAAGTTCAATCGAACACAGAGATTCGAATCAATACAAAAAAGATTCCATTTTGTTAAAAATTCTCTCCCGAATCTCTTTGTGACAATGAAATTTTTAATCCACACATGTTGCAGGTCGTAGAATTATGGCAGTTTTCGCATTAAACAATTTTCCTGCAATGTAGTGACAATGGAACAAACGCACAAAACCTTCACTATCATCCAAAAAAGAAGAAATAAGACTCTGAAAAAAATTACACTGATTTCTTCAATTACCAGATGATCATCCATTGAGACCTGATCCCTTTTAATTTAATCTGCATTAGCTAATAATAATTGAAGTTAATTGTTGAGAAGATGTTTCTTCGCAGCAATATTCATTATTGTAGAAATAGATGAGCAAATGTCATGCGTATTGGTTGCGGCGCAGTGTCTAGCGAGCAGGCTCTTATTGATTCACCATACAAATCTGACGATTACTCATTATGAGAATAATTTTAGCATGTTTTCTTATAAAAAGAAAAAGGAAAGCTACTTCATTGATAGAAAAAATGCAAACAAAATGAATGCATCATTTTTGTACAACGGGAAGTATTTTTCAATGTATTTCATCGCATTGTTCTTACGCATTGAAATTTTTGTTACAGCGGACACACAATTTGCGTACAATGTCAAGTTACAATAATGGATCATAATTTTTTTGCCATTGAAACTAATTTAAAAAATTCTTTTTAGTGTAACGTTGATCCAAAGTCGAATGCCATGAGAATTGTTGATCTTTGACACGGTGGCAATTCATGTCAGCGGCTTGTTGATTTTTGTCAATAAAATTGAAACAGAAAGAGCAGAACTGTCTTTTACAATTGATCGATGAATCAAAAACATACAAATGTTGATTTTCATAATAAATTTCTCTTGAACAACATGAGTTTTTCTAAAAAAAATTATTTTCTTTCAAATTTTGTCTTCTTTTCTTTAAAATTAAAGAAAATTCAACGATCAATGATTAAACGATCGATGTCAACTAATTATTATCAATATTATGCAGAGTAAATTTCTTCTGCTATTGTTCATTTTTATTTTTCGCCAATTAGTGTTGTTGAAGGTAATTGTTATTCAATAATCGAGTTTCTAGCAACGTTTCTAACAAAATACAGGCAGCAGCAAAATAACCTTATAAATATAGAAGTTGGCCTTTTCAATCGATAAATCCAAGCCTTCTGTGCAGTAATGAATAATTTTTTTTCATATACTTCCAGCCGGCAATCGGGATATAGAATTCTTCAATCATGCAGACCACTATCTTTGGGCTGTGGCTCATCTTTCTAGTTAAATATTCCGATCAGGTAATTCTTACTCTATACTATGCCTGGCGATAAATTGATCGAAGATAAATTAAAATAGTTGTAGGAAAAATTAAAAAAATACGAGAAGGACAGTCGCGTACAAATAATCGAATGTAATCGTTTCAGAAATCAAATCCAACGTCTGAAAGCTATAGAGCAGCCGTCGTAGAATTTTCTCCAAATGATCCAACATCATCCGAGGATCCACCGAACCGAATAAACGCTGCCCGTTATGTTGCTTTCATTGAAAATGCGACGAAACAGGTTTGTCCACTGTTTTTTTTTAATTTTTACATTATATTGCGAGAAGCAAAAAGAAATTATCAAGATGAAACTCGTCGAAAGGGGCTTTGCACTTAACAGATGAATAAAAAGTATTTTTGTATTCTGCAATGGAGGCTAAAAAGCTTCCTTAATTTTTGAAAATTTCTCCAGTTCGCTAAATTCAACTCGAAAGTTCGAAACTTCAAAGATCCTCAATCTTTAGCATTTTTCCTTTGAAAACCTATTTTTTTTGCTCGAGTAAAATATTCAGCAGTAATTGTTAATTAATGAACTTTTAGATCCTTCTAATTATTTTTATTTTTGTCTCTTAGGACGCAGACATAATAGTTTTTCCCGAAGCCGGCCTGACATCCGTTAACGAGCCGGCTCGAGAACATCTCGAGAGCTGGAGCTCGGTTATTCCGGCCTCGTCAGAAAATTATAATCCATGTATACACACAACCGTGGACGTTAGCGAGGTAAAAGTCCCGCAGTTAATATTTTTCTATTTTTATTTATTTTACAATATACAAAAAGTAAAATCAAGTAAGCTGTGAAAACGCATTGAAAAAATAATGAATTCAAATATTTCAGACGGTAAAAGTGATTTCTTGCTCAGCACGGGATAATATGATTTACGTAGTCGTCAATCTTGCCGAAAAAGTCATTTGCACCAACGAGGCTTGTCCCAGTGATCAAAGACTTTTCTACAACACCAACGTTGTTTTCGATCGAGAAGGAAAAATAATTGCCAGGTGCTTTTTCATTGTAATTTTTTTTTTTTTTTAATTGACTGTCAATTTTTTTTAATGAATTTTATTGGAAGAATGACTATCGAATGACGTCACTCGAGTAGTGACGAATATTCGACGTTTCTGGCTTTAAGATATCGCAAAATCGGTTGATTTAGGATTTTCTTAAAATTTTGTGTCAATGTTCTTGACATTAAAACAAACTTTTCTATAAGACGAAACATTTTCTGACGTCTAGAATTTGAGATATTTAATTTCCAATTTTTTATTTTTTCCATCTAAACGCGTGTAAATTGAAGTCGCGTTTCTTTTGTTTTTTTCTTGAAACTTTTCAGCGAAAACGTGACTTCAAATTACATGCGTTTAGATGGGAAAAATAAAAAATTGAAAATTAAATATCTCAAATTCTAAACGTCAGAAAATTTTTCTTCAAAGCAGAAAATTGTTAGTTTTAATGCCAAGAACGTTTATACAAAATTTTGAAAGAACCCTAAAGAAAGTCGGGTCGTGATATCTTAAATAAAGCGAGTAGCACATAGAAAAATAGTAGCGACTAGATAACTATTACGATGTTGAAGTTTGCGTCGTTGGAATGCAACGAAATCCTGTTTTTTTTTTTTAGCAGAGCTCAAGATCCTTATCCAATATTTGGTCAGGACGATAAAACGATTTTTTTTTAGGATCTAAACACGAATTCGGTACGAAAAGTTGCATGGTTTTTGAAATTGAACAAACAATTAATAGATCCAACGAAAAATACTTTTTCGTTGGATCCCAACATTGGGAACTTCAGTGTCATTAATTATTGAATTTCGTTTATCAAGGGTTTTGATTAAGTCCCAGGACGAGCGTAATTTTAGAAACTAATTTTAGGTACCGGAAGACACATCTTTATATAGAACCAGGTTTCAACGTTACATCGACACCGGAACTCACCACATTTCACACTGACTTTGGTGTGACATTTGGGACATTCACCTGCTTCGATATACTCTTCAAAAAACCAGCTGTGTATCTCACCAGGATGCTCAACGTTACGGATATTGTTTTTCCTACCGCCTGGTTCTCCGAAGTTCCTTTCTTAACTGGTAAATATTTTTGCCTTGCATTCAATTCCATTTACGGTGTTTAATTATGTTATTGAGGGAAAAAACTATCAAACGAGAAATCAATTAATCTTTAACTCTGCATTTGGCTGAAATCCAATGGAATTTAACGAAAAAAAAATTCTGGTGCTTTTAAAATTGTGTAAGTTCGTCGTTACGATAAACTTCGTAAATCATATTTTCGAATGACGTTACACTGTACGTGAATAATATGATTTGGAACAACTAGAAACTATAAAAACAATCTGATGAACTTTTTGGCAATTCTACAAATATTTCGTTCTATACTTTTATTTCCATTCTACTTTTTTTCTTTCTATTTTTGTTTAAAACGACAGTCCTGTGGACGGAGAATAATTAATTAATCAACTTGAAATAGGGAATTTTTTCCTATGCATTTTTTTTCATTTTTTGTTCATTTTAACATTTTCCAGCTCTCCAGATACAAGCTGGTTGGTCTTATGCCGAAGATGTGAATTTGCTGGTCTCTGGATACAACAGACCGGAAAAGGGCAATGCCGGAAGTGGAATCTACATAGGTAACGATATTTTTTTTTTGCGAACCAATTTTTAGGGTGAATTTTCTGAAAGGAGAATCCCGAGGCTATTTATTCTGGCCGGCGATTGACAGCCAGAATAAAAAATAAATAAAAAAATAAATAAAAGTCCCTCAAGCGATCACTGAAAAAATTTGTTGAGCCCCCAAAGTGTCTGGGGGCTTCCTCGACGAGCCTTAAGAGTTGTCAAAAGTAGAGAACGAAAAAAAAAAACGGATTATATTTAAAAATAATAATTTTACTGTATTTTCTGATTTTTAGGACGTCAGGGCATAGCAAAAGCGATAATTCCGGATTCAACGACCAACGAGATGTTGGTTGCTGATGTTCCAAAGAAGAATTTCTCCGAGCTTTATCCTCGATCGCGTCCACGGTATGAATACAGCCTGGAAAAAGCGGATCAGCCCGTGGAAGAAATTGAACATCATCAGGTTCACGACGAGCTAAGACGAAAAAGACGTTCACATGAAAACGGTTCGAGCGTCGAGCAAGTTGAAAGAAACGATCTCGATAAAGAAGAATCCAAGGACAGGAACAGCATCAAGGAAGGACACAATTTATCACTTTTTTATGAAAATCTGTCTTCGTACAAATTCTATCCATTGAATTCTTCGGTTTCTCAAAGCTTCTGCGATGGAGATTTTTGCTGCCACTTCGATATCCAGACGAATGGTATGGATTCAGAAAGCAATTACCAAATCGTAGTTTACAATGGAAGTCGAACATTCGGTCAGCCGGTGACGGTCGGACTGCAAGTCTGTGCGGTTGTTCTTTGCTCCAAAGAATTATCCATGTCCTGTGGAAACTTGAAAGAATCTGCGATTACCTTCGACGTTTTATCGATAAATGTGACCTTTCCCAATTACGAGGATGTTCTCATAGTTCCGAGTTCACTGGGTCCCGATTTGGTGCCCCTACGAAATTGGCACTACGAGGAACACTGGGAGGATAAAAAAGTTGAAATTTTGGCCAATTTGGATGTTCCTTCAAGAAACATCGTCGCTTGTGGAATTTACGCCAGAGATTTTTCCCAAGACTTGCAGCACCTCGAACACACATCAATGTTCAGCATGCAATGGGCAACTCTGACTGCCCTCGGCATCGTCTCCCTCTTTTTGCTATTTTTGTACAGAAAAGGGTGGCGAAAGCCTTGGCAAAGAAACAATGAATTAGCCTCCGAATATGGACCCTACCAGAGCTTGGTGCGATAAAAAAATCACCCGAACAATTTTTTATCATTCGACGTGTCTGGAAACTCCAACTGCCGCTGTTCTCGTCGGTCTCGACTTGAACCAACAGCCGCCCAGATCACAACCGTCTTGACTATTGACCCTCGTAAAATTTCCAAATTTCGAAACGGCTCAACTAAACGATTCCAGTGAATTGGACCAATGGATTGTGCGCTTGATGCTGCAGATTGGAAAAATCTGTAGATTGACTCAGGACCAAGAGGCACTTGACAATTCTTGTTATGGTGAAAACAATCCTTGAGGGATTCATTTTTCTGAGACAGATACAAACGAGAAATTTGGTCGGCCAATGATACTCCGGTCTTCGAAAGACTATGCATTTATTTTCAACGTTGCGTCGACATAACGGAGCCTCTTCATCAATTACACCAGCGAAGGGGCCTGGATCGAATTATTTAACTAAGAAATTATTGGACAAACAAATATCCAGAGACTCGATGGCGGCTCGACGCCAAGTATTTAAAAAAAAAAACACCCTTCCTCGCTCTTCAATGCTTTAATATGTCAAGTACTTACTTCTGTATATATGGAACATTTCTGCATACAAAATACTCTTCTCTGGACATTAACGTGTCCAGTTGTATATTTTTCACGACGCCGGAAATAGCTTATCATCGAAAAAAAAAAAACACGTGAGAATTACTGTACGCAATTAAAACGTCGATTCAGCACTTTCCTGAAATGCCCGTGACAACGAACGCCATGAAAAAATTGAATGCTTGGTACGATCTTTTCACAAAAATAACAATTTGCACAGGACGAAATGTACTCGACGATTTTCTATGGCTCGTTTCGACTCGTGGGCCATTCGGACATTTTGGAAATTGGCTGGATGTACATAGCAGAGGCTTTCGAAACAAAAATCCTACAAATTTCCGGAAGTTAATCCTCGATTTGAAGTTTCACTAATCAAGCACTTGATGAACAATTATGGAAAATGTTTGAAACGATTAATATCGTGAGGTACCGAGTTGTTGAGATTGTAGCATCGATCGCTTTTGCAAGGAAAATAAAAAATAAATGGACCCTAAAAATCCCATTTTTTTCAGTCTTCTTCAGTTTCTTTGCTTAGGCTGCCAGCTGATACTGCGAGCACAAAAATTTTCAGAACTCTTTTTGTAGAGGGCAAAATTTCCTACAAAAAACTCTGTGACAAAACATCTCTGTGTGTTTTTTTATTATTTTTTAACTCACTTGATAAAAATTGACACTTTTCGTACGTCCGAGTAACGTTTGAGCAGCAACGAGCAGGCTTTTCGCTGCTCCATTCGCTTCATTGCATTTAAAATCAACAGAGAAAAAATTCTGTTAAAAAAAATTCAATCACTGAATATTGGGAGATGATTCACACGATTTTCTTTTTTTTCATGTTTTCAAGTGGAAAAAGTAATTTTTCGACTATGCAGTCGTATGCAGTTGTGTTGTTTAGTCTTGTGAGACATTTTTTCGATAACGGTAAAATCGTTCTTGCTCGGCACGTGCGTTTGATGCGAAAACATGCGTCCGTGAGAAAACCGTCTTATCGTCACGTAATTTTCAAAGAACGTTGTTGTAATCAGCGATCCTAAGGCCATTTACTATTCGCCCTCCTCGTCAGACTGATTTTTCGCAGAAAATATAGAAAATTCTTAAACAACAAAAAAAAACCAATGGACTCGTAAGAGCCGATTGGCTTCCCTTCTGTCGGAAGCCACTCCTCGCCTCACTCACTCGAAACGAGCCAAACGCCTGCCAGGTTCTTACAAAATTTACATTTTGTTCAAATTCTCCTACTCTCTTCCGTTTTTAATTAGAGAATTCATTTTAAAAAATTGTATTCGATGTCGAACTCATTCGGACGATTTAATATTTTTCGGTGACTTCAATTGGGATTGAAAAAATATGATCAAAAATATTTTCTTTTGATTAGAAAGACTGTGCAATGTTTATATATCGGTTTAATATTTTTTGCATCGTATGTTACGCGATTTGAAAAAATGCATTTATGAAAAAATCGTCTTATCAGCTTGTTCAATTTTTTTTAAGCGGTCCTCTAATCAGTGGTTCTAAAAAAAAAAACAATTGGATTTTTCTAAACCCTAATTGGAGCTCCCGCCTCAAAGCACGCCTACGCCTCAATTGCTCCAAACGAACGGAACGCCTTCCACTGCACCAGAGCTTTTTTTATTGGTCGCGATTTTTTTTATGCAAACGAAATTTCATTTTAAGCACGTCTTCGAAGGGAACGACAATGTTTTCAAGTTTTAAGATTTAATGAGTCACTGTACAGTCTCGCGAAGCGTGCAGACCAGGTTTTTGTTCGTGCTCGTTGATTTTCACGATTTTGAGTTTTATCCCAGGAACAATTTCTTTTTGAACGTCACTCCGAATTATTGAGAAATCTGAATTTAGTTTTCATTTTTTGGAGAAAATTTTAAACTTGACACCGATTTTCTCGCGAAGTTGTTTCACATTCCTCAACGATGCCGAGTAGGAAAAATAAACAGGCACCAAAAAGAAAAGCCCCCAAGCCATACAAGTTACCGGACCCCATATCGAAAGGCGAAGTGATGATAGATTCATCGCAACGACAATGGATCGTTGGAGAATCGATCGGAATTGGCGGTTTTGGGGAAATTTATTCCGGTATTTATATTAATGAATTTTTTGTTTCCTGTTTTGTTCACAACTTTGTGAAATTTTAAACGATAATTATTTTCTAGCTGCACCGTATTCGGGAAAAGCGCCGAAAAATTATTGGTTCGTTATAAAAATCGTAAGTTTTTCAAAAGTAGTTAATTTTTTTATTTTTATTTCTTTCCACGATTGAAAACTTTTGAAATTATCAATTTTTGTATAGGAACCTCGGGAAAATGGACCTCTTTTTGTGGAAAAGAATTTTTATATCCGGAACTGCAAACCCAACGACAGTGAGTTTTGAAAAAAAAAGTCCTGGATTTCGAAAAATCGATAAATTTCTACAATTAATTTTTTTTTCTCCATAGTTGAGGCTTGGATGAAAAAAAAGAAGCTGCACCATCTGGGAATGCCGAAATTCATTGGGACCGGCAGCCACAAGTATCACAGCAAAGAATATCGTTTTCTCGTCATGGATCGTTATGGCACTGACCTTGGAAAACTGTTTAAACAAAATGGCAGAAAATTTCCAGAGGAAACTGTCTACAAAATTGCTTTGCAAATAGTAAGAATTTGAAATAATTCAATTCCCAGGTTTTTGACGAAAGTTTGTTGATTGAGCAAGCTCCAAATAAAGAAAGGGGCGTGAATTATATTGTTTTTCATTTATAGCGTAAAAAAGGATAAAAAAAATTGTTATAATGTTCGTTAAGAAAAAACTGCGTTGGTGGTTGCAAAATTCCTGTTCGCGTTCATTTGAAAATTCAGTTCTCGTTAAAAATCGCTAAACAAGGAAAATTATAAAATGAGTAAGAT
Organism: Hyposoter dolosus; assembly: GCA_963921915.1. Taxonomy (NCBI): domain Eukaryota; kingdom Metazoa; phylum Arthropoda; class Insecta; order Hymenoptera; family Ichneumonidae; genus Hyposoter; species Hyposoter dolosus. Next base: position 4,283,323 of record OY998138.1, on the reverse strand, counting down.
TTCCTCAGTGTCTGTAGCTGTGGCATCGATTTTTTTTAAGTCAAGAAGAAAACCGACTGTCATACGTATCAGTACGGAGTAATTTTTTTTTAAACACCAATCCGGAGCTTTAGTGTGATAAATCTCTACGTCCAAGCCTGATGCCAATGGATTTTTTAGATAAACGTACTGGAGTACATTCACAGCAGAGGATACATTCACGCCGATATAAAAGCTGCAAATGTGTTGATGGATTTAAAATCAGCGAATAACGTTTATTTGGTTGATTTTGGGCTGGCCGAGCGTTTACCCCAAAAGTTGGTGTACAAACCCGATAAGAAGAGAGCTCATAATGGCACGATCGAATATACGAGTAGAGATGCTCACGTGGGAGGTAAAAAATAATAATTTTGATTTTTTCAATTTTTAACATTTAACCTTATTTTTTTTTTTTACCTATTCCGGTAACCTTGGATCATGAATGACCCCAATTTTGAAAAATTCATATCTCCGGTAAAATTTAACGAAAAAAGTTCATCTTGGGCTCATTCTTTTCGTTTTTTAACGCAGAATCACGTGAGCCTGAGGAAATTTTGCTCAAAGTCAAAAAATCATTCGAAAATGCGGTAAAACTATAAAAAATGGGAAAACGAAGGGAAAAAAGGTGCCTGGGGTCGTTTTTGACCCCAGGCTACCGTTCTAGGGTTAACGTAATAATTTCAATATAATTTTACGATTATCATGAATTTTTTTTTTTTTTTCTTAGTTCCAACGATGAGAGGCGACTTGGAAATTCTCGCCTATAATATGATTCATTGGCTGTGCAGTTCACTGCCGTGGGATTCAAATTTGAAAAATCTGTCAGTGGTACAAAAGAAAAAAGAGAAAGCCTTCGAAAACGTAGATGCTTTTTTGAAGCAATGTTTCGGTTCGCAGATTCCTGCACCAATGAGCAAATTCATGAAATTATTGGCTAAATTGAAATTCGACGAAACTCCAAATCACGCAGAATTTTGTAAAATACTTGTCCGAGCTTTAAAAAACTTGAGCAGCAACGTCAACGGCAAATTGGAGTTTTCCGAGGCCGCGAAAGTATCACCGAGAAAGTTTTCGACGACGCGAGCTGGACTTGAAAAATTAACAGTCAGAGCGCCAAAGAGAAAAGTTGCTGGTGTTAAAAAATCGCCTACGAGTCTAACGTCCTGTTCGGACGTTTCTACAGCATCTGAGAAAAGCTCGTGCTCCATTGTCGTCGATAAAAAACGCGAGACCATTCGGGGCCTGAGAAAACTTGTCGATAATTTAAACGACGATTCAGACATCGAGTACGACATTTATATTACGAAGAGACGAAAAATCAGTCAAACCAAAAAAACCAAAACCGTGTCAAGGAAAATTTCGACCCGGAGAGTACGAACAAGATCGATGGATTCTTTGGTTTCGAGTGACGTCTCGAGCCTGTGGTAAAGAAAAAAAGCTTCGAGTATTTTTTATACGAAACACCATGAGCCCGGATTTCGTATGTTCATGAATTATATTATGATTTTTAAAAAAATCCAAATCCAAGAAAAATCCATTTTTTTTTTTCGTAAATTGTTGATTGAAATTGTCAATTTTTCTAATTATTAATCCAGTTAATCCAGAAAGCTTCTGTCACAAATTTTCATGGTTATTCCAACTTCCCGCAAACTAATGCTCGATTCTTTGTTTATCGACTGCATCACGTTCAAAATCGCGACAAAGAAGAGCCTGCCGAGTAGCGAATCGTCGAAAGACTGCGCCTCAGTAAATAGAGACAAGCGGCGATTCTCAACTTGTGTGCCATCAAGACGACTGTTTGCAACATTTTCCCCAAAAATAAAAATAAAAATAAAAATAAATAATAAATCATAAATCAATAATAATAAACAAATGAAATAATAAATAAAAAGAAGATAAAAATAGATAAAAATAAAAAGACGAGGTAGAGAGAATGACTCTGAAGTTTGCAGCGTTGAGATTCAACGAAAAATGTTTTTTTTTATTAATTATTTATTGAATTTTGAATGTCATGGCAATTTTTCGTATCGATTGAGTTTTTCGATCGCAAGAGAGGATCGTTTTATTGTCCGGGCTAAATATTGGATAATACTTATGAGCTCTAATGGATAAAAAAGAGAATTTCGTTGCATTGCAACGATGCAAACTTTAGAATGATGTAGAGAGAAAAATAATGACTAATAACGTCTTTTTTGGGTCGCGTCTGCTCTAACTTCCTTTAGCACTTCTTGCTATTAGCACGTTATCGACAAAACTAGAGATTTAGTCACCGACATCGGACCTACTCCAAAAAATGTATCAATCCAAAGTAACAGCTCCATGAGGTGTACCAAAAATGCCAAGAATCATTTTTGACGCACGTGAAAGTTTGCAATCAATAGTTCTAAAGTTGCAGATTATGAAAAAAAAAAATTAATAATTCACGATTTGACATTGGATTGACATTGTTCTGGGCAAACGAGTCACACCAAAGTGACTACCTTGAATCGGGGAGTTTCGTAATGAGGCTCCAATGATCCCCGAGTACGAGAATTATTAATTGGATGAATTTCCGAGAGGATTAATCATTTCGAAACATTTATCATTGCATTTCGTAAGAGAAAACGTATTTTGGTCCCACGTCGAATTTATTTTTAGCTCACTACGAATCACTCCTCTTTTTAATAAAATATTATTAGTATTTATTTCATTTTTACAGTAAATGATTTTTGGACGAGATCAAAACTCGAATGAGAAAGACTTTTCAATTCTTTTCCTCTCGCAAAATAATTACAAAGTTAAGGAGGTTCGCTACATACGAAAATATGATAAGAATTTAATAAAAAATTACATTCTTTAGCATCAAATCTGGATCGGCCAATTTCTCGACGAATTCTTCCTAAGGAAGTTGAAACGTGTAATCGAGCAATAAAAAGAATGAGATAAAACCAACGTTGTCAAATTTCAAGCCAGAAATTCAACGCCGAATCGTTGAAATAAGAATTTTTCCATTTTTAAATATAAATCCAAGCACTCGTTGAAAAGTCTCCTCATGAAATGACTTTCGTATTGAAATTTGTTGCTCCTCCGTGTGTCAAAAATAATAAAGCACTTCGGGCCTGCATCGATGGGATTAACTAAATACGCTCCGAAGAATCGATCAGAATTTTTTCGTAATTTTCCGTAAATACAAATTGACAATTTTCTACATTGAAAACTTTAGCTCATTAATGAATTTTCGGTTGAAATTCGGAATTAGTGAAGCCAGAAATATTCTGGAACAAACTTTCGAGTAGATTTACGCTCGGAAGAGTGAAGAAAATTCTTAAGTGATGGCCGTAACGGGTCGATAAATCCGAAGGATTTGTATGAACCCACCATTGCTTTCTGATGAGATTATTTTTAGTCTCGGTTCGATTTCTATTTTTTTTTTTTTTTTAAGAGAATTTTTAATTATTTCAAGTCGATGGAAAAGTACCGACAATTTTGTTAACTCTATCAATCCGAACGAAAGCGTATTTCCTAGAGCATTGCTAACCAATCGATAAACCAAAGGAATTAACCCTCCGTGGTGACCAGGGGTCAAAATGACCCCAAGCGCAACTTTGAGCTACAATCACTAGAAGTTATTGGCGCCCGAGGCGGTTGGCATCCTCTCGAACGGTGCTTTGGGGAGAAATTTTTTTTTTTTTACACACTGCCTCGTTGCCATTTTTTTTCGCCATTTTGAAAATTGGATAAAAATTTTTTGGCATGATATTCTCATTCCGAAAGGTTCAAACTAATATCCTGAATTTTTATGTGTCGTTCATAACGATACTGGCGACGCGGCAAGCGTTCAAACACGCCTGGGGTCATTCCGACCACATGTGACCAGCGCGTTATTTTTAGAACGTGTGACCACGGAGGGTTAAACAATTGTTTATTCCACAGACTCGTTACTGTATGGGAAAAGGTGAATTTTTATCTCATAATCATCACTTTTTCGTTCGACCTCGTAAGCCTTTAATATTATACACTATTTCCTCAGTATTTTCAAGTTCGTGACTATAAAAATATTTGTAGATCAGAAGCGTGGCCGCTTTTTTTTTTACATGTAAATTACGATCTTTGTATCTTCACCATCGATGGGAAACTTAACCCTTACTTGCCACACCTCTGTAGAATTACATACTCGCCACCATGGGGTAGATTTGCACCCCAGTGACAAAAATTGTTATAAAAAATGAACTACTGAATATTTCGACTTGAAAATTGTTGTAAAACACATTGAAAGCTTTTTTTAAAAGATTCTTTACTTTATTTAGCCAGAAATTAAATTTAAGTACACTGAAAAAAATGCTGAAACCAGCAAAAGTGGAAAAATGACTATTTTCCTTAATAGGCCTGGGGTAGTTTTGTACCCCAAGGTGGCAAGTAAGGGTTAAACACCGAGGTGCTCAGCTTATTTGTTCTCGAAACCGCCATTTCATTAAATCGTAGAGCGAAAAAAAATGTTTCTCTAATATGTACAATAAAATATGTAAATCTGTTTCAAAGTTTGAAAAGCGATTAAATTCTCGAAAAAAAAAAAGAAAATAGTCGAAAATCACGTTTTTCATACTTTGAAAACATGACTCGGGCCTCAAATATTATTTAAATGTGTGTGGCGCTGATTATAAAGAAAATCGTCAATTGACTAGGTATTTTGTGTAAAAACTGAATGTCAAAGGAGCGGCAAACGGGCCTGTTCCCTTTTCGATAAATTTCAAGATTCCTTGGAGCTTTTTGAAAAAGAGATTTTTTTTAAATAAAAAACGCATCCGAACTGCGAGAAAAAAAAATCAGAAAAAATTCTACGTTTTGTATTATGACAGAGCCACATGCACGAGTTCGTAAATTAACGTTTACCGACAGTCAAGTCGATTTTGTCCAATATGGAATCTTGACACACGAAAAATTCCGATTCGAGCACAATCTCGTTGCCAAAGTAGCGAGAAGCAGGCGTTTTGCCATTGTTTTCGAAGATTCCCAAGATTCGTGAGCCAGGAAAATGAAAGGTAAATATTTCCAATCGCGATTTTTTGTAAAAGTGACTTCAAATTTTTTTGAAATGTTTTTCTCATCAATAACGATTGATATTTCACACAATTTTTTTAACAATAGTAATTGTTTAATAATTTTAATAATAATTTTTTTTAACAACAGCAATTGTCAGAAAAATATTTGGAGCCATTTTCGCAAAAGTCGCAATTGTAAATATTTACCAGATAAAACTGTTTCGTCAACAATGGTCAATTACGGCAAAAAGTTTGTCGATTGCCATTCGAAAGCCGTCTCAGAGAAATATTGTTAAAAATTCTTCCAACGCAACGAAAATGACAGTTTTTTAAAAAAGATTGCCCATTGGAACGCTGCCCGAGTCCGTCGTCGCGAGGAAGCTCGAAATTTAGGCGAATGCGAAAAAAGTAAAAAAAAAACAAAAAAACGAGTCTAGCTATCTCTTTGTACACCGATGAAAGATTCTCTTAATGGTAAAACGAGAGACGACTGACGAATTTGGGGCTGAGAATTGGGAGCATCGTTGTCATGTCTCGGATTGGACGAATTTCCTCTGGAAGCAGTGGAAGCGCAAGTGGAAGATTCACTCAAAGTTTTCGAGCTGAGATGATCGTTGGTGAGGGAAGTTTGTCGTTTGATGCCGCGCAGAAAGTTTCTCGAGCTCGAGGTTTTCTTTCCCATGCGATGATCGGTTTCGCTCTTGGATTTGTTTTCTTCCAGGAGCTTCAGGTCCATTCGTGCCTTTGCTGTCGCGAAAGTATTTGGATCGTCGCGACACTCGGGCAATTTGGCATTCGATCGATCGTCACTGAGCGGCGAGAGAGCCAGAGCGTTACTCACTGCGGAATTTGAAGAAATCGTCGCTGCATTCGGTGCCTCGTCCTCGGGTCGCCGACTCGACGTTCCCGGCTGAATGAGGTTTGTGAAGGGCGTGATTTCGTCGTTGGAACTATCGTTGAGAAAACTACTGTTGCTCTCGGTTTGTTGGTCGATCGAGTCTTGCTGATCGGTGTCTAAAAACACTCCCTCATTCTCGGATTCCTTGTGACTGGAAACTCCGCCGGCTGAGCGCTCTTTCAGCCTTTTCTCTACGGTCTGTCTGTACCAGTTTTGATCGTTTCTTTTTTCTCTGCGATCGCTGTGAAGCCAACGAGCTTTGACGAGCTCTTGGCGTTTGGAGGCTTTCCAAGGGATTGATTCTTCCGGAGAAGAAATCGGGTGGCTTGTCGCACAGTTGCTCGAGTTATCGTCAGTCAGCAGAGCATCGGTCTCGACGTACTCGAGTTCGAAATAGGCCGTAGCTTGAGTTCTCGAAAGGTCCGAAGTCGCAGGAACGCTGCCGTTACCGTACGAACTGTTGTTTGCTCTGGAGTCACGATCGAGCACCGTATCCGATGCTCCAGGAGGCAACGAGTACGTCGGAACTTGAGGACCCGGTACGTTCGATCGTGAATTATTACGCTCACTGCCGGAAGCGTTGCCGCTCCTTATATCCGTGTCCGATGGAACAATTTCATCGGCCGGAGCGATGCTCCTACTCGATGAAACGTCCTCCGACCCCGAGGCGATTTCGGTGCTTTCCTGAAAGCGCGGATTGGCAACGCGCACGATTAAATTCTCGCAAGAGACGTAAGGCGGCGGTGGACCTTCTCTCGGCGGCTCAGCTATCACCTCGGAATACGGGGGCGGCTCTGTTGGCCGACCGACGAATTGTACTCCACTGTTTATGTTGTACATTATGCTAACCCCTGCCAAATTGAACAAGTTATCTCTTCAAATTCCGCTCATAATTTTCTATTAATTTCGATCATAAATAAATATTAAATAAATTTAAGTGAATAAAAAAATAAATAAATAAATATAGCTAAAAATCAATAAATAATAATAAATAAAAATAAATGAATAAATTAAATAATGAGAATAAAAACATAAATTTTAAATAAAATGAAAAAAATAAAAATTAAATTGAAAGTCACATTTATGCTTAGAATTCCGTTTTCGTGGACGATTTCCAAAATGGAATGGTATCGAGCATTTGAATTTGCTTCCCAAAAATTTCTTTTCATATACTCGTAAAAATATTTTATGAGAAATAAAAAAAATAAACGACTTTAACCAGATTTTCTTAAAAAAATGAATTTCAAACTTAGAGATGCTGAATGATTTTTGATACTATTCGGGCAATCGGGAATGAATCATCGATTTTTTTTTTTGCTTCCAACTGCCGACACGTTGTAGTGATTTTTGATTTGCTTCCATGTTAAGAAAATTATAATTTCGTGTTCCTGTGAGCAGCTTAATCGAATTGACTCACCACCAGGATAATTCATATCCGCAGTTCTGTTGAGATAAACGTCCAGATCGTACAGCGGTACTGCTCTGCGACCACAAATTGCGTTTCGATTCTGCTGCGAGCATCTCGAATTCATAGCCCTTTTGATTTGTACTCTGCATATTGCTATCACTAGAATGGTCACGATGAACATGAATGCCATCGCGCAACCTAACAACCAAAAAATTCACTTTGAAACTTGAAATAATCGCACAGACTAGCAAAAAACAAGGATCTTGTGGTTTGCGCTGAGAAATGAAAAGATCGTTAACCCTCGAACTACAAACTGCAGGCGAGCTTCGAATTACGTTGCTAAATAAATTTTTCAGCACCTTTAAACATTTAAACCGATTTTTCACCAACTAATCCTCGATGAAATTTAATTCGCTCTTCACCATTGTCTTTGGTATGAAAAAAACAAAAAGATTCATGCACCTATAAGCCAGTTTACTGCTTTCAGAACGATTTTACGAACAAGAAACCCGTGGGGTAAATATTTACCCCGGTTTGTAGCAGAACGATTAGAAAAAATTAGTAATAAATCTTAAAATTTGCGGAAGTTAGAGCGTCGAGACGCTTTTTTTGAAAATTTCAAAATGCCGTAGAATTCGTATTTTTCTAGCAATTCCAACAAAATTCCCAGAGAATGAAGAGCTTGATAGATTAACATCTGTGCAAAACGGGAGCCCTTTAGCTCAAACCGTTCTCGAGTTATTTACGTTTGAATTTTGCAGTGCTAGAACTTACACACACGCACACATCCGGACATTTTTTCTAGATATGATTTTTCGATGTTTTGGGACATATTATGCGCATTGACATTGAAAACTAGAAAAAAAAAATGTTCACCGTCGCATAGCTTCCTCTATGAGGAAGCAAAAATGGGTTAGTCGTTCTAGGGTTAAGGAAATTATTGGACGTTACCAATGACTGTGTAGAAAGCCGTCTGGACGTAGCTTATCTCATGATTCTCATGTGGCCAAGGACGTAAACCAAACGTGCCGCTACAGTTGCGATGATCGCAACACCATTCGGCCGGTATGCAACGATCCTCGCATAATACTTTGCCGAGGCAAGGATTCGAGCCACAGCCAGCAGCGGGCTCCTCGTCCTCGCCTTCCTCGCAATCCCGCTTTCCATCGCACACGTATCTTTCCATTATACAATTGTTCGAATGGCATTTGAACCACTGGGACCCGCAGTACGTTGGTTCTGTAATTGCAACGAATTATTCGCACGCTAATGACACCGCGTCTGCAATTTTGCTCATGCCTAATTTCTCATTTTGGTAAAACGAAAAAACATTTCGCTCGTTCATTTCTTTTTTACTTGTAAAAAAAAGATACCAAAAACAAGAAAAGAACAAAACAGAATTTCATCTTTTGTGTTTTTTCTGTTCCACGAAACGGAGCAATACTCACTGTGCTCGACGACAAGGTAAAAAAAGACGGACAAGTGATGTCCCAACGGCTTTTGTGACATAGCTATGCACGTGTAATCTCCGGCGTCTCTTTCCGCGAGACTCTCAAACCATATCCAAGCTGTGTTTTTGCTCTGTCCGCGTTCAATTTTTCTGTAGATATCGTTTCAACAAGTTACGCAGGCAAATAAAGATTAAAGTGTTTCTCAATCAGACAGCTTGTGCTTTGGCTCAACCTACGGATTATTGTTAACGTGATGAGGACATTTCCAGTCCACGTCGTAATCAAACGGCGTGTCATCGTCCTTCTCGCCGTTCTGATGAACCACCGTACACGTCATATTGAGCGGCTCGTTTTTCTTGTGAAGAACGAGCTTCTTGCCCGGTCCGTTGTGAGGCCATTTCTCTATGGGCGGATGTACCTCTAGCCTGACACGGGGCCTGCTCGAATACGTGTTGTAACCTCCTCCTACGTTGACTTCGGTACCTACCCAATTTTAATTCTCAGTTCTGTGCCGATTTCTTTCTAATTGCTACGTTAATCGTGACGCCGAAGCTCGCAGCGTTGAACGAAAACAATGTTTTCTATTCAATTTTCATTCAATTTTAAAAACCATAAAAAATCTTATAACGATTTTGTGTTCGGATCCTGGGAAAAGATCGTTTTATGGTCATGACCAAATATCGAATAAGAATCTTGAGCTCTGCTGAAGAAAATGGAATTTTGTTCCGTTCCGACGATGCAAACTTCAATGTCATCATTAATCACATAATATCGACGGATTTTTTTTTTTCTACACACAAACGTCGCGCTTTTCAGCTTCAAGCAACAATTTTCCTCGATTACGACGTTTTTTACATTATTTCGGAAAATAAAGCATTTTTACGTGCCGCCGATCCAGGCCCTAGCAGCCTGGACACGGAAAAAGTGCCGATGAGCTAGGTAAAAGTCCACGAGCTCTCAGGGACAGATTTTTGTTAAAAAAAAATGGTCAGACGACGTTTTCACATGAATGGGAACAGGAAAGTTTCTCAAGGATTGGGAGCTGTTGACGAGTCGCAGAAAATGCAAAAACTCAGAAAGATCTAAATGTACGAAGCACATATTTCATCGCAGTCAACAAGGAAACACTTTTCTTGCTCTGACAACGAAAAATACTCTTTGCCAAGCAGTAATCGTTAATTTCGGTATCTAGAGCTGTTTGGTTTCTCCCAGCAATTGGCGTACGAGTTAGAATCGAAAATGAATGCTGAGCGAACCTTTTGCAACCAATTGCAAAGACGAAATCGACTTTCCTAACCTCTATTTGCCGCTGTATCTTTAGGCGATGCATTTACATCGAAAAATGATCGAATTCACTGTCAATGGCAGCGTCAATTGATAAGTAGACAGTTTTGTAATATTTCGTGAAAGGAAAGCCACCGTGTGGACGTCTCCAGGATCGGGAATATTTTGATAGAGAATAAAGAACGTAAGAGATGAAATGTTATGGTAAATAAGGCGCGTTGTTATTTTTAGAATAATACGAGTACTCACACTGCAAGCTATTGGCCAGGCCCAAAAGAATCAGTAAAGATGCAACGTGATATTGCATTATGTCGCATCATAATATTACTTTGAGACGAAATCAGCGGCTGCAGAAAGAAAGAGAAGAGAATACGACTGTTCACACACACACACACACACACACACGATGCTGCGTCGTCGTCAATTCGTCGACTTCCAAAGATGCGCTTTTCGGAAGCTGGAGAGATATATTTATATCTCTCGTTCAATCTTTCCTCTGTAGTTAATGTAGTAGCAGCAGCAGGCCCTGCCTTTTCAGTAATTAATCAAAATAACACATTTTTCGATTGATTCTTATACACTCGATTTTTTTTTCAAAATACACACTTCACGGTCGCGGGATTCACGTTTACTCAACACAACTCGTCGCGGTAACCGCTGCGTATTATTACGTGTGTATCAATATTAGAGTTTTGTAGCTATTAAGCTGTAAGCTGGACACACTTCGTACACAATGCGCCACTCGCGAACCCCAGCCGCGACCCTATCTCTCTTCCGAGAAACATAGAGAGAGAAAAAGAGAGAGAGAGAGAGAGAGAGAGTTTCATCACGTGTCTAAGGGAGATGCGGATGCGCTCACGGAGTCACGCAACCAAACACGCAGCCACCGGTTAGAGCGGTACTTTTGAATTTGCAGAATCTCGCCTGCCCGATTTTTTCCAGAGAAACGTCAAGTAACAATGGGTGTGTTTAGAGCAATTCAACGTTGAGCAACGTAGTCTGGTCTGGACACCCCATAACGTTTGCATTGAATAGCGCACTCTCAATTCAACGCTGTTGACTGGCGGCCATTTGTGTTGAGTTCCGTTGCTCAACGTTGAGTTGCTCTAAACACACCCAATGAAAAATTGATTTCTTTTCGGTGCTGTGGTTTACCATTGTATGTTTGTACGACAAAAAATTTTACCAGACGAACGATTCGTTGATCACACTTTCACAAACTAACGACAAACGATCATAGTTAATTTAACAATTAAAATAAGTGAACCTCGAGCTGCTAAATTCCACGAGAAGGAAATGCATTGCAGAGCCATCTGTTGACAAAAAGCAATACTTCGATTCTACAGCGTTATGTACCGTTCGATGGTACTCGAGTTACCCTCAGCCTCAGCCCCCTTAGCCAATCGAAAACATTGAAAGTTCGACACTCTCTCAGGAAACTTCATTCTTATTTTTATTCCAAGGAGAGTCAGGACCATTTTTCGTATAAAAATTGTTCGGGAGTGTGGAGAAAAAGTTGCGTGTGCTCAGCAAGTGATTAAAATGAAAAAGTTTTCGAGATTATTTGATCACTTTATCGACGAAACTCGCTGTTTTCGAAAATTCCATTTTATCTTTGAATTTTTTCGTACGTTTGACACAAATTTGCACTTCGGTGTCAAAAGATAACGGTAAGCCATTTCTTCGATGTGTATGGTTGTATACAAATAACGTACCGTGGAACGGAGAAGCGCGTGAAGAGCTCTCCCGGCCTCCCGGCGTTTGGTTAGTTCAGCCTCGACCGTTGGCGAGGAACCTTCTTCCCATCAGAGATTTTCCGTCTTTCCGGACGACGAACAATTCATCCACGTGACACCAGAATGGGTGAGTTTGTGATTATCTACAGATTTTGTTTACACACGAGTTTATCGAATGATTGTAGAAGGTCAACGATCAAAATGCGTAGTTTTCGATCGACTGCATGAGCAAAAATAATGTAAATATATGAAAAATTCACGCGGAATGCAAACCAAGAACACGAACCGTCCAAGATCGTAAAAATTCTGACTAAAATCATAAAAACTCTCGACGAATGTTGAAAAAACAAGAATCACCGAAATTTGCGGTCCAAAATAAAAACATGTCGACTTCGTCGATGTAAAATTGCGTATTTCGAGAAACTGGCTCGATTTTTGAACTAAAAATGGAGAATAAGTCGTAAAATCTTTTCGAAGAATAAAAAATTCACGACGCTGGGTAGATTAAAAAAACAAACATGAAAAACTTTCAAGTGCAACGCCCGATCGTCGCTTCTGCGCCTCTTATTGATTGTCGCGTGATATCGTCGTCTGGGGTCTCGCGATTCATAGCGAGAGTTGAATGAATCGCGAATTTCATTAAATAATTCGTTTAATCCCAAAATCACGCGTACGATTTTTCAACAATTTTTCAGAAATTGCTTCTTCAATTTATCATTTTTTTAAATTCATGAGCCAATTTTTTTAATCGTTAACGTATTACTATCACACAAAACGAATTTATTTAGGATTCTTTCAAAATTTTGTACAAACGTTCTTGGCACCAAAACTAACAGTTTTCTCCTCTGAAGAAAAATTTTCTGACGTTTATAATTTGAGATATTTAATTTCCAATTTTTTACTTTTCCCATCTAAACGCGTGTAAATTGAAGTCGCGTTTCTTTTGTTTTTTTTCTTGCAACTTTTTAACGAAACGTGACTTCAATTTACACGCGTTTAGATGGGAAATGTAAAAAATTGGAAATTAAAAATCTCAAATTCTAAACGTCAGAAAATTTTTCTTCAGAGGAGAAAACTGTTAGTTTTGGTGCCAAGAACGTTTACAAAATTTTTTAAAAGAACCTTAAATAAAGTCGATTTGTGATTTCCATACTTCAGAATTATGAATCGATGTTCCGATCTCATGTTAATCGAATCATCGTCCCACGTCGCATTCATTAGCAACAAAAAACTAATAATTCGATCGATGAAAAGATCGCGATCCACTTTTCGAAAAAAAAAAACTTTGTTTTTGTCCTCTTGACATTGAGGACAAGCTCGAACATCTGCCTTTGGAAACTTTATTTCTCACTCACCGTTACTGCTAACATTGTACGGACTAAGTACAAATTTACGTACGAGCACATGTTCCGTATGAGTGTGAATAATCACTGGTCTTCCGCGTCATTAGCAACGATTACTTTTCCTCCTGAAACTTTTATTCACCAAACGGTGAATACTGATAAAAAAAAGTTTATGCTGGTCAGCTAGGAACGTGGCTGTTTCTATGCGTTGGCATCGTGTTTATTGTTACATCGTAAACGTCGCGTCGTGGCCCCGAAATAATTACCAAGTACTGTAAAAAAATCATTTTTACTCGATGATAAAAGTCTCGAAAAATTATAGTTCATATATTTTGCAAGGCGACGCGACGTAATATCACATGCACGGATATTACTTGCTAAAAATATCAAAGAATTCATGACTTCAAATAATATCAGGTACAAATATCACAAAAATAAAAATCACAACAAAAAATATTACAAACAAAAAGGATTTTGTTTTATTTTATAATAATGTACAACATTTTTATGCGAATCGTCCCATCCCACCTTAATGTTAAAAAAACTATCACAAACCAGAAGAATTTTACATTATTTTATTTTTGTTTTTTATTTAATTAGTTAATTATTTTGTTTTTTTTTTGTTTGTAAAATTTTGTTTTATTTTATAATAATGTACAACATTTTTATGCGAATGGTCCCACCTTGCCTGAATGTAAAAAAAAAATATCACAAACCAGAAGAATTTTATTTTATTTAATTCATTTTTTTTTGTTTGTAAAATTTTGTTTGTTTATTCGTTTGTAATTTTTGCTCGTAAAATTTGAACGTACGATGTTTAGACGTGTTATGTATATTTTTTTGATATTTTTCTTTTTGTAATATTTTTCTGTTGGATATTTTTATCTGTGATTTGGTGTCGTAGAACCTTTTGCAAATGTTATCCAAGATGTGGAAGCAACGAAGATGTGGAAGTCGAGATATAGTTATTAAGATGGTATGCGAACATTCCGCACGCTCGACAACGAGATTCTTTCGACCGAGACGTTACGCTTCGTTCGATGCTTCGTTCCTTCCTCAATTAACATATAGACTAGATATTCACTAATGCTATATTTACGATGTATAGAAAGTTAGTAAAACTTTGAAAAGCCATTGGTTTCTCATCTTTCTCTTGTTTCCTAAAGACTCTTGTTATTTTCATTTAAATGGACGAGCTCACACAATTGGCAATTCGAAAGCCCGAGCAAATCAGTTCCGGATTGGAAAAAAAAATTTGTCCAACGCGAAATTCTGAGACATTATTGATTATTTTTTTTTTTACTTTTTCTTGCAAATTTTTGTGATTCTCGTGAAAAAAAAATCGCATACTGAATATTTATTGGGAGGCGGAAGATTTATTGTTAAATATTTTCCAAGTAATGGAGAAAATTTGGCGTTGAAATTTTTTTTTTTTACAAAAGCCATTCGAAATCGACCAGGTTGACGATTTTTGCGGATGGAATTCTGATTGCTAGTGGCTAGATAGGGAAATTTTTGACTTTGCAAAAGTTAATTATAGTTGGAGATAAAATTGCTGCGTTGGTGATAACGTTGCAGACCGGAGTCGTCTGGGCTATATGACAGCGTTGGCAGTGGGAGCAGGATCTGCAGTTTTCGTCTTCTGGTGGTGGTGGTCTCGCAAGCAAAAAGATGGCCCACCCTCCAAATGGCGTAAAGTTGGTGAACTTAGTGATTTGATAGTTTTTCCGGTTAAATCGCTCGGAGCTGTACGTGAAAATTCATTGGAGTGTACTCCGCTTGGTCTAAAGTCTGGATGGCTCAGAGATCGTACACTCATGGTTATTGACCTGGATGGAAGATTTAAAACAGCGCGACAATATCCCAGAATGGTTCAGGTAAATATTAATTAGTCAAGCCGTTAATTGATTTAACGCAATTTCCTAAATTTCTGTTTCCAGTTCATTTTCCTTTCGAATGCAACGAAGTAAGAATGACAAATTCATAAAATCAATTTTTCCATATAAAACGTTCCAAATTTATTTAAATTTTGTTTAAATTAAATTTAATCTTTTTGTCAATATTATTTATATATTTTGTAATATTTATAATATTATATTTATGTATTGATATTAATTTTTATTTCATTTTAAATAAATTGAATTAAATTTCGTTTATTTTTTCAAATTAAATTACATTTAAATTTAATTTAATTTAATTTAAAAAAAATCAAATTAAATTTCGTTAAAATAAATTTAAAAAAAATTAAATTAAAAGTTTTAATTTGATTTGAATTCCGATTCTAAATATTATGTTTAAATAGTTAAATTCAATTTAAATAAAAATAATATTTTAAAATTTAATTTCAATTTAAATAAACTTTTTTAATTTAATTTAAATTAAAATAATATTTTTAACATTAAATTTAAATTGGAATAACATTTTTTAATTTAATTAGAATTTAAATAAACCATTACCGAAGTTTAATTTTCAAAAAATCGGAACTTGAGAATGCAGGCTCGTAATCTTTGGACTGTAAGGAAAACCATGTGTATCTATTTTATTGTTTTTTTTCATTGCGGAAATCGCAACGAGGAGCAATCATCTTTTTCACCTTGACGAATCGACTTAACAATGATTATAAAAATTTCGTAGTATCTCTCTACGTCTCTGCGAATACTATTCGAAACTTTTTTCTACACTTTCGTGAATAAAAGTTTGAAAGAGCTGATTAAAAATATTTTTAACACGCAGGTGTCTCCGAGTGTAGCTGGCTCGGTGTTGACTCTCCGTGCGCCTGGCATGATGTCGATAAGTATCGATCTCGCTCAATTAAAGAGCAAAAATATTCAAGCGACCGTTTGGGGACAAGCGGTTACTGCTCGAGACTGTGGGGATGAAGTAGCGCGCTGGCTGTCCCGTTTTCTTCTTCAAGAAGACGACGGTCTCAGACTGGTCTATTATCCGTTAGAGCGACCATCTCGCAAAGTCCGACCGAATAACCAGCCTTTCCCGCTGACCGTGTCCGCCGATACGGTAAGAGTGCCAGTTTTTTTTTTCTACTTTTTATTTTTGTGTCGATCGTAAAAACCGGAGAAAATGAATAAGAAAATAAGAAATTGCGCTTCCTGCCGTGGTTTCACGATCGGCGGCATGTTTTACTGGCTCTCGATAAAAAAGCGATAATTTCGCGATGATACGCGCGAGCAATTCTCATTTATTACCACCGTTTTATCCTCTTTTTCTTTTTTCTCATTAATTTAGTTTTTACTCACTTTTTAGGGTGCATATCCGGATGCAACGAGCTACATGCTCATCAACGAAGCATCAATTTCCGATCTCAATACCCGCGTCGAAGATCCTGTTACTCCACAACATTTTCGACCTAATTTCGTCGTCCGAGGCGCACCTGCACTCGAGGAGGACGAATGGGATTGGATCAAAATCGGAAACGTTCTTTTTCGCAATATCAAGCCCTGTACTCGATGCATTTTCACAACTATCGACCCGGAAACTGCCAAGAAACATCCCAAGTTCGAGCCACTCAAAACTCTCAAAACGTAACTCGATT
Organism: Hyposoter dolosus; assembly: GCA_963921915.1. Taxonomy (NCBI): domain Eukaryota; kingdom Metazoa; phylum Arthropoda; class Insecta; order Hymenoptera; family Ichneumonidae; genus Hyposoter; species Hyposoter dolosus. Next base: position 4,266,617 of record OY998138.1, on the reverse strand, counting down.
CGCGTTTTCTTAACAAGTTGAAATTCATTGAAAACAAAATTTTGTTGAAAAAGATCGATATTTTGTTGGATACGTTCGACTAAACGTTTTTTTTTTTGATAATCCCAAAAATTGTGTCGTTACAGCAAGACATTTTGTAGAAAGTCTCTTCGTAAGCAATTTTTAGTCGTTTCAATTGTAAATTTCGCTGACTATTCCGTTAGAAACCAAATATACTGCCAAAATAACGAAAATTTTGAAATTATCCAAAAATATTTAGTTTATCGTGGTCAACAAAATATCGACGATTTTTAACAAAATTTCATTTCCACTGTGCATTTCGTTATTTTTCATCAATTTTAACGATCATTCTTTAAATTAAAAGGTACAGACTGATCGAGGATCCTGTGCTGAAACCGTTCACCGGAGACAGTCCGGTGATGGGAATCCATTTGGGCCTGAAAGGTCCCAACGGAACAGTGCGTTTGGGGGATCCAATTTACGTCGGAGTTCCTGAGACGAGTGAGCAAGTTCCATTGATATCGCCACCGTAGCTGAAACGATGGGATTCGTGCGAATGTCACGCGGATCCCGAGGAATGTTCGTCGTTGCTGGAAAAAATTTGGGAGCCCGGTGAATCCCCAAAAAGAGGAGCGAATCATGAAGAAAATCTGGACATCGAATTCGTCGACAAAATAGACGACGCTCAATAACATAAACAAGTATTTTGTTTTTATTATATTTTTTTAATATTCTTATATAACTCCAGTTCGATTATACAAATAAATATATTTATACACCCCACCGTATCATTATTCAATTTCAATGAAAACCTCCGGTTCAATATGCGCCAATCAAGTTTTCTTGATCACACACCCCGTCCACTAAAATCCTCATTCGTTAACAGGATTCTTTCGGGATATTACGATCTCTGGTTTATCATTTTTCCATTTTTATCGAAACACAATTTATTTACAGTACAAGATAACGAGGAATGATTCACACATGAAAATCTGACACAAAGGGAGAGCGAAAGCGAGATAGACAGAGAGAAAGTGGAAGAGAAGAAAAGGGAAACGGATTTCGACTTTATAGGAAATCTCCTGATCGACTAAAACCAGGAAAGTGGAATGAGATTTCTTTTTTTTTTGCTCCCTTTTGTATACAAGCAGATCAAATGGCCATGCTGTATGATATTATACGCGAAAACGTGAATTTTTTCATGTTCGTTAATTAACCAATTAATGGATCGATCGATGAATCGATTCATTATTTATGGTTTTCGTAGAAAAATAACGATACCCAATTTTTGCAAAGCTCCCAACTGGACCAAAAGATCGTTTTTGCGCTCTGAACGAATTTGACTGAAAATATTGAAAGAGTTGCAACGGAATTTGTATACGAATCAAAAATCTAAGGTCCCGCGATGCCGACAAACTTTTTTTCACGGAAAAAAACTCGGAAATCTTTGCAATTAACGAAAAGCTCATAGGCACCGAATTGCCAGAAAAATTCTTGTGTTCTATAGAATCAATTGATACAAAAGTGAACTGTCGTCAGGAATGAGAGAAAAAGGGGAAGAAATCGATAAAACTAAATGTATGTACAAAAAGAAAAACATCCACAGCATTGGTGGATCGAGTGTTCGATTCTATTGGACCAATGTGTCTTTCAACGTAGCAGCTAGAAAAGGGAAAATCCGAAGAAAAAAAGGAAAAAAATAAGGGCAAGGAATGGAGTAAATACATTAGGAAAAGGCTCAGCGAGGCTACAACCGATTATCGATAAATCGATTCACATCGACAGTCAGTAAGAACCTGAACAGATGAATTTCAATGTATGTTCATTGAGAATACAACGAAATTTATCGATCGATTATTAAAAAGGCGTTGTTATCGATCGATCGATTAGTTTCGATAATCGATTTATCATCGATCGATTAGTTTCGATAATCGATTTATCGTCGATCGATTAGTTTCGATAATCGATTTATCATCGATCGATTATTTTCGATTATCGATAGTGTAACAATCTTTGGGAATCTCGAGTACAAAGAGCAACGAATTTATGATATATTTTTTTTTTCTATTTTAAGCACGTTGCCGACGTCGTACTCGAGTTTCGCAATTAATCTCATTGAATGTTTTCTAAATAATCGTGGTCCAGGTCAGATTCTCTAATCTTTTGCATTCTCGAGTATTTTTTGTGCTTTTCTTTTTGTCTCTTTGAGCTCTGGCAGCAATAATCATAACATAATTCGCGTATTCTCGCGAATCCTCCCGCTGTCATCTTCTGTTTTTATCCATCATCGTCGTCGTCTTCTTCTTCCTCTTCAGTTTCTTCGGCTCTTCGCGAATTCTCGCACCTTCTTCACACTGTTGTTTTTCTTTTGTCATCGTCGCAAAACACTTCTGCGCGCTTACAATCTTTCGCATCACACGCTGTTTTTTTTTTTCGTACGTGGTAGGAAAAAAAGTTCTTTTTTGTGACGAAGTTCGTGTCGCTTCTTTGCCTTAGATGATCGACGTGATGAGTCTCGCCTTGAAGTTCACTATGCGCTCGCTCGTTGCCGCCAAACGCTGTTGACAGAAATAAGAGAGAAAGCTTTTAATCGCGTCGTTTGAATTTATAAAATTCTCCTTGAATTTTTATAACCTTCCACGCTCTTCGCTGTTTCGCCGTTCTTGGAAAAATTTATGAGCACTGTATCTTGGGCAACTCGCTATTTGTAATCATCGCCCAATCGTGAACCGAATGAACATTTGCTCGAGCGAATCTTTACAAATCACACAAATCCTTCGAGGACTCCAATAGAGAATCAATCTCTATGAATAATTTTCAAAATCTTGAGTTTTTACATTTTAACATTTTCCACCAGTGTCTATTTGTTCGAAATGAATACAAATCTGATCTCCATTCCAATCCAAAAACCAATGAAACTTCGCGAAAACGAAATCAACACAAAAATGAAAAAAAAAAAATTGAAAGTTTCGTGCCAGTTGAGAATAAACTCTTCCCACCGCCGGAGCATCGTCCGTCATCAGCTCCAAAAATTACGAGACCCCCGTTAGCCAACATTAGCAAAAAAATTAAAAACATTTCAAATTCAAACTGCAGTCAATTTTACTCTCAACATCGATTCTGCAGGGTCCTGAATTTTTTATCGAAGTGGTGGTAGTTGGGAGTCTCGAGGTTCCATGTTGACCGAAAGAGAACTGTCGCCGCTCGAAAGAGAAAGAAAGAGAGAGAGAGAGAGAGAGAGAGAGAGAGAGAGAGAGAGAGAGAGAAAATGGACAGAGTTTCTCGCGTGCCTGAGATCGTGCGATATATATAACAAATAGGTTGCATAACTGCAAAGGGGGGATCGCCAGGCAAAGCGTCGACGAGCTATTTCATAGAGAAAGTCCAGAGCCCGACATTTTTGCTTTCCATCGATTGGTCGGTGGAGGGGGGGGAGAGAGAGAGAGAGAGAGGCCCCCGGATTGCGTAATAATCTGACACTTTTATAACTGGAACACGAGAGACCCCTTTCCCTTAATGAAAATTCCGTCTGGACTCGAAAGAGAATAAAGAATTTGTCATCCCTTGGGGCGACGAATATTCGAGCGTTTTTCTCCTCGTGTCGACCATCGATTTCCTCATAAATATCAAGTTTCATGATTTGGATCAACGATTCGACAGCTGATTAAAAAATTGTTGCTGCAATCGTGAGATTCGCTTCTGTTGATTATTTTTTCATAATTTATTCGACTTGCTTTTTATTCTCTGGTTTCTCGACTTGGCTCCACACCCGATCGTGTGCTCGTCTATTCGTGTGACTCGATTGCAATGCTTCTTGTCAAATGAAGTAATCGAAATTTTTCGCTTTGTGCCAAAGAAACTAATTGACGTTCGAAGCTCGAGCAATTAACCGAGAAGCAACGTTCCAGTTATTTGCTCACACGGTTCCAAGCGAGTGTGTGTATATTTCCTATTTCTCACCATTTCTGTATGGTCAAGAAAAATGTACTATTTAATAAGCGAAAGTCATAAAAGTGTATCAGGAAGAAACCATGCGGAGAAACGTTTGCGTAATTTTCTTATGGCACTGCGAGCTCCACAGTTACTCGCTCTGTTATGTGCATCTTCGTGTTGCAATGTCAATTAATCATTATTCGAGTGATTTTTATTGCAATTCTTAATTGCCTCGATCAATTATTCACAAAGAAAAAATATTATTGCTTCTCTGATAAATTCTTATCGTTGAAACCGAGAAAACGTACTCATCGATAAAACTTTCGTGTTTTCGTCAATTCATCTTCGAGTCCTTAGGAATTTTATTCCTTCAATTATTTCGCAGAAACACACAAACAAATGGCAAGTAAAGATCCGCGTTGGCCCTTGAAGAGTTTCCGGTTATTTATAAAAATGGAATATGAATTGATCGGTGAAGGAAAAAACTGGGGAAATCTGATGGACGAATAAAAAATAAACGTTACCCTCGAAAATTGAAGGAATAATGAAAAAAAATAAATAAATAAACGAGCTGACTTCTCAAATATTTGAAATTTCTTTCTCATTTTCGACGAAAACGATAAGTTCATAAAAAAAAGTTTTTGCAAATTGACTAAAGAACAACGTACTCTAAATCCAAGATTTTCCGAGGTAATTTGTATTTTTTATATAATAAACAAAATTTCGAAAAAATTTTACGAGCGATTTTTTTGACAAACTAAATAAAGCTTCTTCGATGTTACATAAAAGTGTATGCAAAGTTTTAAGGTGAAGGAGCAGTCGCTTTCTCGCCACGTGAGTGCGAGAGAGATAGCTGCAATTTTCGAAATTGAATATTTTCGATAGGGTTTCACCAATTAAAAAAAGCCCCTGTCAGCGTATTTTTCCCATCGTCCCGCGTCGGCTGACAGAGCCTTTTTCTGATTAATCAAACGACAACGGAGAATTTTCATTTCGAAAATTCGAGGTGACTGCTCCATCACCTTAAGAGGCTTCACCATTTAGAATTTGAAATATTTAATGTTGAAAATTGCAACTTTTAACACACGCTCTCATGAGAAACTACTGAAAATTGTGATTTTTATAAATAAATATCTCGACTTCAAAATGGCGAAACCTCTTAAAATTGCGCGAGCTATTAGACATCGCTATTCTCTTTGTGTGGTGCAAATTTGAAGCAATTCTAACGACAGAAAATGTTGCATACGTCCTTAAAATCGATTGTGATAAGAATTCAAATGACAAACTAACGATCGAATCACGAATAGGCCATTCGAAGGTCAACGCAGAATCGATAAAAGAAAAAAAAAAAAATACTTACGAGAATGAGATCTTGGATGAGATTCGAGATTCCTCGATTAGCGATAACGAAGAGCCTGGTAACTGGTCCAGGAACCGCTTCGGTGGTGCCATCGTTGCGTCCAGGCGTGGGGGCTCCAGCGGCGACATCCCCTTGTTGAGAGCTACCGCTTCCAGCGACGAGCTGCAAAATATTCGAGGTAACGAAGCTTAGTAGTAGCGGAGGGTGGGATGTCTTCGAGTTCGAAACGCTCGAAAAAAAAAAAAATTAAAAAAAAAACTGATATCCATGTCATGTGAAAAAAAAGCAGATCCCTCGGTCGTCCCAGGGTCGCGATTCCGTGCAGACGATCCGTGAGAAAACAGAGTAGATCGAAGGGGGCAGAGAAGAAAATAAAATTCGATCGAACGTCGTAAAAATTTATGAATTTTCTAACAAAACGAAAAAATCAATCAAACAACAACGAAAATTCAATGAATTTCGTCAAAACATTTTACAAACTCACAACTAAACTCGACCAGATTCGAATTCGATTTTCATAAGCTCCGAACTTGTGAAGGGTGGAGATTGTCATGGCAAAGATACAAAATGCGGATAAATTGCGGTTCTACGTAAGAAAAAAAAAAAAAATTTATGAAATGCAAACAATACATACGTGGATAATATAAAAAATAGAGCAAAAGAGCAGAAAATAGACGCGTGCATATACCGGTGATGTGGAAAATAGTATTATCCATTAATGTTTTTTAAATATAAGACACAAGTATCATAATACATATATCTACAATAATATAATTAAATAATAATGTAGTATATGCACCTCAACGTCCACAGCTCCAGCGCTCCCGACACTACGGTGCTTACACCTTCCACGATCGCATACACACATCATTTATAATTAACGTAATACCAAATCGTCATAATAACTCTTCTATTTGTAACAAACACACAAATACACGTATTTTTCAAGCCTCATGGATCGGAGCAACAATTTCAAACTTTGAAGCAACAATGTCCTTGAAAATTACTTTGAAACTAGTGGCTTAAGGAGTTTCGGTACCAAAATCTAAATATTAAGAAATTCATTAAATTTGGTGATTATGTTCTTTAACATCAAGTGCGAAAACACACATTTTTTCAAATTTTTCATTCGTCTAGTTATCGAGTAATTCAGCATTAAAGCGCTTTGCTTATACACGTGAACTTCAATGTTCAATTACTCGAGAACTGGTTAGAAGAAAAATCTGAAAAAAATTGTATCGTCATGTATAATACTAAAGAATATATTCACAAAATTTTATTAAATTCTAATCATTTTGAATTTTTTTATGTTTTTAAGGAGTTTCGGTAGGAAAATCTAAATATTGAGAAATTGATAAAATTTGGTGATAACGTTCTTCAACATCAAGTGCGAAAACACAAATTTTTCATCCGTCTAGTTATCGAGTAATTCAGCATTAAAGCAGAATTCTTATGCCCGGAATATTTTCTTATATATATGAAAACGCTATGCTTATACACGTGAACCTCAATGTTCAGTTACTCGAGAACTGGTTAGAAGAAAAAACTGAAAAATTTTGTATCTTTTTTTTTTTTTAATATATTCACAAAATTTTATTAAATTCTAATTATTTTGAATTTTTAAACGTTTTTAAAATGGTTTTGCATGGCAACATTGTATCGCCTGTACCGAAACGCCTTATTATTGAGTGAAACTTGGAACGATGAGCTTTTGAGTAGCGAACAACGCAGTTGCTCCGATTCAGTAGGGAATACATGTGCAAATATTTGCAGTAAGGACGAAAAGGAGTAGAACACGATTTTTGTCGTTTGCTCAGAGAAGCTTGACCGATCGAGCTGCAATGGGTCTCGTTCGAAAGTCGAGACAATTAGGAACGAACTGTTCTGGTGATTTTCACAGCACGATGAAACTTTCTGAGCAGCAAAAGCGTTTTTGTTCCACTCGTTTTTGCCTTGACTGTGTGCAGCTACACGATCGTCATCCCCTTCGATCCTGCGATACTGAAATCCTCTAAAAGTGCGTTCCTACATTTCCCATACGCTGGGATAAAAAAAAAAAAAATGCATATCGGAACGGAGTGCGAAATATTCGAAAATGGTGTGTTGGGAATGGACGAAAAGGTAGAAAAACGTTGACTTGGTGTGCAACAAAAATACAAGAGTTTTGCCAATCAGCACGCCACTCGTTCGACATTGTTTCGCAAAACTCTGCCCTCGATAGCGTCCTCGAGTGATAAACGATAAAAATGTATGAAAAAAGTTAATTATTGCTGATGCAAATGATGCGGGCAAGCGAACTGTCATTAACGATTCTTCAGAGATAATTCAAACGTATGTTTTCTTCTATTTATAAAAACAATCTTACTACCTTGGACTCTGTGGACCAAGGCAACTCTAGCATTTTTCTCTGCTTGCATAAGTCATCCATAATCGTACAAATTCGTCTGCCATTAATTGCATTGCTGGGGGTGTGAGGAGAAAAAAAAAAATAGAATTCGATTCCAATCGAAAAATTGTGAATGTTTTCAAATTTTTTTTTAACAGTACAAATCAGTGGATAAAATTCTTTGAGAAACAAATTGTCGTAACGAAACATTGGACAATAAAAAAAATTCACGAATCGTTGTTTTCACATTCACAAGAAATGTTTATCGATTTTTTATCATTTTTTTTTTTTATAATTTCGACGACAAACTTAAAACAAAATCTTTCGATTTGGAATTCTATTCTTTTATGATTACGATGAATTATTTGTTTTTTTTTTTTTTACTTTGTGCTCCGCGACTCGAATACGATCGTCACTCTTTTTTGGTTTACCAAAAGTGCGTTCTACTGTACGATAAATAATGTATATTACGAATTTGGTGCAGCACGTGACTCGGCCTTGCCCAATCCGACGAGATACGTAAATTACAATTACGTACAATTACATTTTTCCTGTTTTTTTGTTTTTTTTTCTACGGGACGCCTAAAAATAGAAAAAAAATGGTCACAAGTCGGTGGTCGTCAGCGTTGCGTCGGGATCGTTGGCCGGGTGGAACGATCGGATGATTAATGTACTTGGACTCGCGCGAACGATACTTTCGTTATATTCACGAGAAAAACAAAAATTAGGATACAGAGAGAGAGAACGAAAGAAAAAATGGAGAAAGGTGTAAAGATTCGAAATTGAAGAGCATGCAGTTCGTGCAAGGACACGAGAAACTCATAAATAACATAGCTCACACCTTGGTCAATTTGTCACAATTAAAATTGAAAGATTGGTCAGTTTGTTAGATCAGAATGATTGAGAAATTGAAAAGAAAATACTAATTCACGCGAACACGTTTATCAAGACGTGTTTTGTGGTTTTTGGAAAATAGTAAACGTGATTGAAGGTAAAAGCTCATACCAGATGGTGCGAAGGTGCAAGAACATGCGTTTTTCTTCATTGTTAGGTGATCAATCGAGGTGCTTCTTTTTTTGTGATTGGGATTTTCGTAATCTGATGTTTTATGAGATGATTAATGATTCGCCATGAAAATTACTATAAAAAACAAATTTGTCAAGTGAATTTTTCGATAAAAACAAAAAAAAACATCTTTTTTCCAAAATATAATAAATTTAGACGATAAGCAATTTTTCTGTTCATTCCATCGCGTCCAAATCGTGTCTGACCTCTTGCAGCCGTTACTACTTATTACTTTACGATCTCAACGAAAATTGAATTTCCAAAAAATTTTACATTTTTCTGTACAAGTTTATTGCGATTAACGTCTTTGCGACCGCCTTAGGGACAAAAGCAAAAAATATTCAAAACTTTGAACGAAAAGTGACACAAGTGAAACAAATTTTTGAAATTGATAAAAAAAATTCGACTGGCGTATGAATCGTTAGGTTAGTGCACTGAAAGAATTATATTTGAAAAATTATCGAGAAAAATTCAAGAACGAAGGGACAATACGACATTTTTGTTGACGAGAGTCTGAATTTTGATTAAAAATTCGAAATTTTCGTATCGGCGATGTTGCTGAACACTGAGAAACTTAAAAATCGAATATTTCGATGACATTTCCAAGGAAAAGTTAAATCCAACACTAAAAATGATTTTTCAAACATTTGCAACAAATTTTCAATAAAATTCAAAAAACATGAAAAGTCACATAAACGTTGTTTAGCTGCACAAAAAAAAATGTAGATTATTGAATGAAAGTGTCAAGCTAGAAAAAAAAAAAATTATTAATGACAATGAAAAAAATTCACACATGTCCCCAAGTTCGAAAGTTTCACGATAATTCGAATCTTAAGTTTCAGAAAATGAAGTTTATAATTCTTTCGGTGTGAAGATGATGAGATTGGTGATGGTTGTTCGATTGTTTTGTTGGTGGTTGTCGGAAGGAATGGCGTACCGGTGGTTGCGTGCCAGCTCCGGGCGCGGGGGCAGCTGCGGGGGTGGGGGCGACGCCGGCATTGGCAGCGGGAGCGCTGGGGGCCGGAGCAGCCGGTGCTGGCGCGGGACCAACGTCACGCGAGGCGCTTAGACCTAGACCGAGGCTTTGCGTTCCCGCTACGACGCGATACACCGTACCTGCCGCTCTAGCCGCCCCGTCCGCGGCTTGCTAAGAAGACAAGACGAGCTTTCCTTTACTTATTCATTTTTTATCTCGCAACATAACAATAACATCCAATTTCTTTCGTTTTTCCACATTCCTCGCTTCTTCATCAAAGCTGACAACTTTTTGTTACGTCGTTCCATCGAAGCTCTGGCAATCCTTTCGTTTTTTTCGAATTTCTTGATTCTTCTTTGTAGCCTAATTCTTCAATATCGTTTCGTACTTTGCTGCAATTAATTTTTTTAGTTTTTCACACTTGCAACTTATTTACAGATCGATGCGTTCAGGTCTCTGCGCTTTTTCCGATCATCAGGGTAAACTGACGAGTTTTTATGGACAAGAGCAGTTTGAAAAATTAGAAATTAACGATGTCAATGAATTTTTTATTAAAATCTCAACGATTGACAAAAAAAAATCGCCCTGCCCGTTTCTCTAACGTTGTTGATCACAGGAATCTTAAAGATTGTTTCAAAATATGAGAAAAAAAAACAAAATATACTCTAAATTCAAGATTGTCCGAGGTAATCTGTATTTGTTATATAATAAACAAAATTTCGAAAAAATTTTACGACCGATTTTTTTGAAAAAATAAATAAAGCTTCTTCGACGTTACATCAAAGTGTATGCAAAGTTTTAAGAGGCTTCACCATTTAGAAATCGAAATATTTAATGTTGAAAATTGCAACTTTTAACACACGCTCTTATGAGAAACTTCTGAAAATTGTGATTTTTGTAAATAAATATCTCGACTTCTACATGGCGAAACCTCTTAAAATTGCGCGTGCTATTAGACATCGCTATTCTCTGTGTAGTGCAAATTTGAAGGAATTCTATCGATAGAAAATTTAGCAAACAACGTTCTTAAAACTCCGATAGATTGAAATTACTTTTTCAAAATTTAAATTTCACGCGATCGATCTAAATGCTGAAGTTTCGTTACTCGTCCATTCACTGGTCGTTTACCCTGTGTGTCGGTTTATAAAAGTTTCATGTCATTTCATGACAATTTACATTTCGAAATCTAAGCCTCGATCGGATTGTGCAAGCTTTGTACAGCGAGAGACGTACTTTCAGATTTTTCAATTTAGTAAATCGTTGCAATTTTGTAACATTTCTCCAGCTCTAATAAAATATTTGGAGAATGTGACGAGCGTCCGTAGTCGACACAATGTTCTCGAGAAAAATTAACGTCTCTCTACCGATCGTAAAAATGGACAAAATTTTTATTTGAAAAACAAACAAATTCGCACGAATCTGATCGACGAAGGTTTCGAAACGGAAAAGTGACTCAAAGAGCCCGATGAACGTTTTGCAACCTTTTTTTTAATAACATTTAACTATTATCGTTAATAGTTTGTTAGTGTTTTTTCTCGTTTCGCATCTAATTACAACGAGATTAATTAACCACAAGAATTTATCGGTGACGAATTAACGAATTTTCGTGATGGCAATTCGACGTTTTTTTTTAGCTGTAAAAAAAAACGATTAATCGTGGTTTTATCCTCCGCCAATAATTATGTACATTCGAGTTGGCAATAATTTCAGTTTCATTCGTTCATCGTTGCAACAGACATGTGGGGAAAGGAGCCAGTCGAAAAACTGTGAAAATTTTAATTCACCGACGATTCGTTCCGGCGTTAATTTTCCAATCGAATTGTCAGACGTGTCGAGTGATTTCGCGAGGAACTCCCCGTCGGAATAATCGGAAAAACAACGCGTAGCGAGTTGTAACCAAAGTGTCATAATCCTCGGGGCTCCAACTCCCTTTAGCATAAAAATGTCGTGCAATACTGACCGAGATTGAAAAAAAAAGAGCATGAAAGAATAAAACAGAATTAGAAAAAAAGGGTGGAAAAAAACTAGCTCTGGCAACAGTGAAGCAAGGCTCGCTGCTCGATACTGAGACACTTACGGATCATGAGAGATTGTGAAATTAGTCGGAACGATCTGTGGCCTCTAGCACGTGATTACGCTTGTTCCGCGTGCGACACCGTTGCTTTGCTTTTGGATCGTTTAAAAACAAAAAAAAAAAAGAATTTCTATAAATAAGTAAAAAAGTGTTGAATGAGTTGGAAAAAAAAAAAAATTCTCGTGAGCGAATGAATTCTTGAACGTTCAATTACGAAACGTACGAGCAAGTTATAATTAAATATTCATTCGATTTACCGTATTGCACAGCATAATTAAAACCGTCTTTCAATTTTTATTTCTAGATAAACGTGCGACGATTTTTTTATTTTGTAAATTCTTTCGGGAATTATTGAAAATTGAGTTTTTTAAAATTCTCCATTTGTTTCGAAAGAGACTGGGAATTGAAGCTGAAAAAATTTATCGTAAGTATCAAAGGGTCCGGATGTTCAGTTCGATTATTTGGTTTCCATGGTTCTCGTCGAGATTTTGAAATTTGTTTCTTCGTCCCGCCATATTGTTGATTTTACATTCACCATAAAAAACGATTTTTATGGTAAATTTGTTTCATTTTCGGAGTGAGTGAGTTTTTGAGTTGGTGGCTGTGTCAAACGATTCTGGAGTGGCGTTCACAGCTCTAAGGACCTATATCGCTTTATGGAATCGCGACTTTCACCGTGCCCTTGCGGTCTGTTTGGAGTATAAAATTCCTCTCGTAGATCGTAGTCTGTTATCGAGTCGATAATGCTTACGATTTTCACAATTGGCGATTATTTCTACACGATCGTTATGGAGACTAATTTTCCAATTCTTAAAATCGAGGGAAACTATTTCGAAACGTCTGTACACACGGAAGTTCGTCGGGGTTTGAAAATTCAGTTGCGGAGGCTTGAAAATAATGGAACAATCAAGTTCGTGCTCTGAGTCGTTCGTTTTTCTTTGGATAGAATTTTCTGGTTCGGAAGAATTTTAACCCTAGACGGTAAACGTATTTTTTTTTACTTATTACGATATCCTGGGGTCATGAATGACCCCAATTTTGAAAAATTTATATCTCCGGTAAAATTTAACGAAAAGCGTTCAACTTGGGCTCATTCTTTTCGTTTTTTAATGCAGGATCACGTGAGCCTGGGGCAATTTTGCTTGAAGTCAAAAAATTAGTCAAAAATAAGGTAAAACGATAAAAAACGGGAGAACGAAAGGAAAAAGGGCGCGGGATTATAAGCGAGGTTACCGTTCTAGGGTTAAATTCAATTTTGTTCAATTTTATTTTTTGAGCTTTTTGTCACGACGAATTATTTTTATGGCTGAAAAAATAAAAAATTATTTCCGGACGATTTCGTTTTGTTGAAAAATTGACGGGATTGACAGTTGTCAAGGTTGCTCCTAAATGACCTGGTGAAATTTTAAATTCATATGTTGATACGTTGACGCGATTTTGTTCGCTGAATGATGGAAACACTCACCCTGATGATGTCGAAAAGGAAATTTCCTGACCCACCACCGCTTCCAGCTCCCCCAGCACCGCCGGAAGCTCCGAATCCAAAGTTCAAGAATCTCTTGTTACGATTCTCATCGTCACTCACTTCTACGTCCTCGAGTGGGGCGAGCTCCGAGCCTCCAGCCTCGTTCGCCTGTTCGTCCGCGAATTGCACTCGAACTTCGTTGTTTTGCGACTCAGCTGTCTCCTCGGTCAATCGGTCCTCAGCTTCCTGATTTACGTTCTGAAAATTTTCATCCAAAACTCAACTTTATTCGCAGTGACTTACGAGTTTGCGAACTTACGAGTATGATCAACGTTACAAAGTATACAAAGTGCTTGATGGATTGAAATTTCCTTAAAAATTGAACCTCGAATTCGTACAAATGATCAATTTGTCATTTTGACAATTCTCTCAAAATCAAGAGCTAGAAATTCCTCCCAGCGATCGAGACTATTTATCGAGCATCATTTTTCCCAAATTAAAAAAAAAAAAAAATTAAATTGCTCAGTCAGCAATTCGCACCGTTTTTTTTTTTTTATAAGATCGTTTACAATTTTATCCAGAAATCTCCAGGAATTTTAGTCATTAATTTGCAATAAAATTTCCTACTTAAGGAGGTTGGCTACATACAACAACGTTGCCATGTTAAAAGCATAGAAAAATTTGAAATGATTAGAATTTAATGAAATTTGCTGAGTATATTCTTTAGCATTAAATATGAATATACAAATTTTTTGAGATTTTTCTTCTACATAGTTTTCCAGTAATTTCACACTAGAGTTTACATGCATAAGCATAAGATTCAGATATATATAGATATACATTTTGCATATTGTAAACACCAATTATTCGACAACTATGTAGACGAAAAATTTGAAAAAAAATCGTGTCATCGTATTTGATGCTAAAGAATGTCATCACGAAATTTTATTAAATTCTTATCATCGTGTCGTATGTAGCCAACCTCCTTAAATCGTAGTAATCTTCAAAATACACAAGCAACGATTGATAATGTCTATTCGGTTAGACGAGGTCCGGTTCGCACGGCCCCTGATTGAATCCAATGACAAAGATCGTTGAAACGGCTGAATAGAAAATATTAATTGTGTCAGTATGTCGCGGAGCATGTGCCATAGAACACTAACAAAATGATAATGAGCGACGTGTCAAAGTTTCCTGTAAAAAAACGTCGAAACGAAATTTAAAAAAAAAAAACAAAAAGTGTGATAAAAAAGCGAGACATGAAGGTAGAGCCAAGACCACGCGAGAGAGTGAAGAGAAGTCACGCGTTATGCGATGAGAATATATGTAAGAAATCTCTCCCCCAGGCCGGGGTGAGATGCGCCGAGATTCCACAAAATTAACGACGCTGCCTTGATTGTAATTTTTTTTTTTTTTTTGCCAATGCAAAAAATAATGGAAGAGAACGACCAACCCAAATTTCGAATAAAGCGGTCGATGTGCGGACCAGAAATAGTATCAAGTGATGAAAAAGTGAGCGAGAGAGCGTGCCCGGTAGAGAAATGAAGAAAAATGGTCATAGAAATGACACTTTTGTTGTTTGCCATTGAATCTCGAGTCACATTGTCCCAACAGTGACAAGAGAACGAATTTTAAAAAAATGATTGCTCTGATTTTCTCATCTTTGCCGATTTTTGTACCGAAGACGATGAACTTTCTGTGGAAGACGACGACTTGATAATCGTCGTGCTCGATGGCGATGATTCCGTTGCCTCGTCGTCCTCCTCATCCGGTGGAAAAGTCGGCAATGATATCGAAATTCTCGAGCCACTTTTACTCTTCGTCGATATTTTATTCTCTCCGTTCGATGAAGAAACTCCACTGTCCTTATCATCGTCGTCAAATGGCGACGCTGCCTCCACAGTTGTTCCATCATCGTTCGTTCCCCCTTTATTTCCTCCTCCATCACCACCACCTCTTCCGGTACCACCGCCCAGTACACTCTGAAGAATCACTGGACCAAGGATCCTTATCACTTCGGAAGTTATCGCGTTCACCTTTTGTTCGATTATCTAGAAAACAAGAGGGCTTGACTTTTGCGAACTTGAAGTCTTTTTTTTTGTTTCCTTGGTATTTGCTTCTTTCGGAAATTTTCATCGATTCCAGGCCCAAAAAAATTTCCATTTTACGTCCGCACGTAATTTCGATCAATTTCATCGAAATTTTTCAACTTTTCTAATTTATTAAGGAAACTTGTGACGATGAAGAATTTCGTGTGAGGATTTCAGAAAAATTAATGAGTTTCGATTCATTTTTGATGCAGTTTTCTTTCGTAAGATCGTTCACCTTCGTTTCGTTATTTTCGGGAAATGTGGAAGAGTGTTGCGGAAGTATTATCGAACTTCGAACGTCGCATTATCATTGACCAGAGTCTAGGTCGAGTGCACGAACGATGGGTGCAGCTTATCGCACGTATTAAGCGCATGCCCACGAAGAGCAGGAATACAAAAAAAAACTCGAGAGTTGTTGCTTCTCCGCGGGAATGATATTTTCTTTTATTTGTCCCGCGGATTCACGTCACGTAAAAAAGCCGCACGAGCCGCACGCGTCACGTATATACATGACGATCTTGTGCTCGAAACGTAACGAGAGACACAGATCCGCACGTTTTGAATTCTTCTAAGCTGCACGATGAGAAACATTCGTTTTCCTTGAAAGAATGATAATTTTCAAACGCTAAACATTTCGTCATTTTTCTACAATTGATTCCTGACAATCGCGCTCGTTGAATCGTTAAAAATCTGTCATAACTCTTCGGAATACGAAGTTTTAAGCAAATTTCGTGTTTATGAGAATTTCTCATTGGAATACGTGCCTGAGATCGCGAATCGATCATTTTCCGATGCCCCCAATGCGAGAATCCCTTAAAAAAGTAAATCGACCGTAATTTCATTAAAATTTAGTTGGATCTCGAGTACGTTTTTCCCAGTCCTTTCGGTTCTGCGATCGTCGAGTTGTGGAAATTGATGAAAAGATAAAAAACAAAAAAATTAGAAATTGAAAAGAAAAGTCAACGAGCGAGTGGACGGAGTGCACGTACGGAAATATCGCGGGGACATATATCGTGGACGGAAATGTATAATCGTAATGAGAAAATAGTGAAAGAAAACCACATCGTATTCGTGCTTAGTGCCAGAACGTTATTTCGCTCTTTACGCATTTGCTTAACGTGAATAAGTGTTTGCCAACGGAGCTTGAACCGGAGTATTCGATTGTGTACGAATTGAAATAACGCTTGCGTTCGACCACAGAACGTTTTAAGGTTTTATTGCTATTGAATGGTCCAGAGACCACGAGGTCAATAAATCCTCGAGTCGTCACACTGTGAAAGAGCTTCTTCGAGTTTTTTTACATTTCATATCTCGCGATTGATTAAGGAGCACGTGTCAATCACGAGATTGCTTTTTCATGGGGTGTGTTGCTTCATCAACAGTGAATCTCATTCACCTCGTCATTCTGTTTTCATCGTTCATCCCCGACGCAAACAGTTACGAGGATTGCTCAAAAATCTGCAAAGTGTTGCAGCAAATAAAGTGACAGCTCGTTACGAAAACGTTTCTTCAAAACGGCGCGATGTATTTGATGGAAAAATTGATTCCACGAAAACCGGTGAATCGACTTTAACTTTTGTTGCTGCTTCAGAAAAATCTTTAAAATTTTTTAATTGTTCCGAACGAATCTCCAGTTGATTTTTTCTTATATCTTTGCGGAACATTTTTTCGAAATATTTTTTGTTGTTTTTTACGAAACGTTTGTGAGAATATCTCGTTTTTTACGATAAATATGGGATATTTTTATAAATATCTCTAAAAAAGTCTTCCTCCCAAGATCACGCGATTTAACGCGGTAGCCAAGACGATCGTGATAATAATACAGAAGCGCGGTTTCCATGCACTCGGCAGGGCTTCCCCAGCGTCGTTTCTCTCGTCTCGAAAGACCGAGCGAGAGCTACAACTGGGAGATAGAACGGAGAAAGAGTCCATGAGAGGAGGATCGCCGGAAGTTTTTCACTACTTCCGGTCGTCTTGAAACTCGCCGCACATAGATATGTTACGGTGCACCGAGTTTTACTCTTAATGCGTATATACGTTCCGCTAAGAAAACTCAACGTTCACCAAGATTCCTCTTGCATATAATCATGATAACAATCACAATTGTTTTCATTTTCGTTATGAAAATAAATGGATTTGATTTTTATTAGAAAAAAATAAGAATCGCAGATTTTTGTGCTCGGAAAAGGAAACGATGGAAATGTGAATTTTTCCTCGTTCTCGCATCCGGTACTTCGTTACAGATTCACGAAGCCTGGCTTATTAACCCTGTGTTGACACACTGGGTCATTTTGACCCAGACTCATTTTTCATAGAAAAAATCATTTTCCATGTGTTGACACACTGGGTCATTTTGACCCAGACTCATTTTTCATCTCCGACTAAAAAATCCGTTAATTTCTCACGCGAAACGTGCAATGAAAATCTCGCACGGCTTCTCAATAAATGGGCCAGCACGGGCCAACGATCTTGTCAATTCTTGCGCGCACAACGGACAAAGAATTCCATATTTTTTGACGTTCATTTACCTCCGCGTGTCCTACACTAAATCTATAAATATAGATATTTACACATACATATTTATTCGAAAGAAAATAATGCAATCTGTAATGGTCCGTGCAATGAAAAGGCGTAACGTCGATAATGAGCAACGCCAAATTATAATAATTACGTCCTTTTGCTTATCAAACGTTGATGCGAAAATATATTCGTAGCTCGAGCACAGGGCGCTGAGCCAAGTGAGTTACTTTCTCGCTCGGAATGTTGCGCGGGACTGTCCAGACACAAGAAACGAGGATTAATATCTCGAGGACTCGACTATCAAAATGAATACATGCATCTACGGCCGCGAAAGTCATTTGAATTCCTGACGCGGCTACCCGTTCTTTTTTTTCTATGTTGCAATTTCTTGAGTCTTGATTATGTGTGGACTAAATTTGATGCATGTTGGTAGCAAAAATTCACCGTTGAGCAAACAGTTAATGAAAAAGTTTTCAAAATCGAACATTCGTGGCTGGGTTTATAATTATTTTTGCTCTTTTTACTTGCATCGAAAATCTCTCGTTTTAAATCCAATTCGAGAAAGCTGTCGGAAATAATATTTTCAGATCGTTCAACCGAAGAAATTGCAAAGAGAACGAAACGAAATAATTCATGGAATTTTAAATTCATTATTCGCGTTTATTTATACAGACGAACTCGGTTCTATTTATTCGTGTATTTTTCGTATTCTATGGATTAGCAGAAAAATTCATTTGGCAACAAACACTTACCTGAGTCAAGCCTGGAAACAATTGTCGAAGAATCCCAATCGTCCTTTTGCTTCTAAGAGCTGCTTCGTTGTCTCCCTCTACCATAACCAATCGTTCGAGTACCTAAAAAACATAAAAAATAATAATGAAAGTCTACAATTTCCGAAAAGACGTTTTTGATGGCGAATTTTTTTTTTTTAATGTTCCATTTATTTCTTTCGTTTCTTTGAACGTGGAAAAATGAAGAACAATCATAAGAAAACATGGAGATATTTTGAAAATGACCGAATTTGCATTTTTGGATTTTTTTATGTCGACCAAACGCGATTATTTACTGTTGTTAATTTTTTTTTTTTTATTTTTTGGCGCAGACCCAGCTTCGCGTACACGTGCCATATAATTTTGCAATACTGGCTCGAAATCGCTGATTAAACGGAGTGAGCGTTATCCAGGATCAACGTTCTCAACAATCGCGTAAATATAGATATAAATTTTTCACACTGTGACGATGTGTATGCTCTGAAATCGTTGCTCAACATCGTCAAGCTCTCGGTCCACTTTCCCTCAAAGATTTTGCACCAGCAGAGCTGCAGTTGGTCTATAAGACGCCGCAGTTCCTGCGAGCTGACCACTCGCTCTTAACTTTAATATATACATATTTATTCACGCATGATTTATGCAGCGTTTATGTCCAGACTAGAACGAAAGTTATCTTCAATGTTCAACGAGTAGAGAAACCAATTTTTTGATTTTTTCCTTCATTTTTAACTTATGCAATCGTGAATCAAGATTCTTTTTTTTTCTCTCGCCACGTTCAATTTATTCGTTCGCCCAAAACATACTCCATGGAGTTTAAGGAAAAATAAATAATTGTGAATAAATTCCAATTCCTTTTCGTCATTTTGAAACAGCAAAACATCGCAATTGTTTCTTTTCCAAAGCCTGTGAATTTCATTAGCATCTACTAAAGTAAACAAAAAAGGTGATGCCTATCACTTTTTATACTCCCAATAAAAAATAATTTTCATTTTTCTTTCATTTTATGGAAAACCTGTTTTTTATTGATTCTAAAAAAATTCTCGAGGAACGAAAAATGTAAATTTCACACCTCACGACTTAAGGTATTACTATCACGAAACGACTGTATTTAGGGCTCTTTCAAAATGTTGTATAAAATGTTCTTGGCACCAAAACTAACAGTTTTCTCCTATGAAGAAAAATTTTCTGACGTTTAGAATTTGAGATATTTAATTTCCTATTTTTTATTTTTCCCATCTAAACGCGTGTTAATTGAAATCGCGTTTCTTTTGTTTTTTTCTTGCAACTTTTTAACGAAACGTGATTTCAATTTACATGCGTTTAGATGGAAAAAATTTAAAAATTGGGAAATTAAATATTTCAAATTCTAAACGTCAGAAAATTTTTCTTCACAGGAGAAAACTGTTAGTTCCGGTGTCAAGAACGTTTATTCAAAATTTTTAAAAATCCCTGAATAAAGTCGATCGTTTTATGATAGTAATACGTTAAGGGACCGGAGATTGTTCGACAAATCTCACAGAATAAGAAAATTGGATTCGATTTCTTTGACTGGCATAATTACTCTTTTGTGCATCAAGGAAACATGAGAGAAAATTTTGCACTGATTGAACGGAGAAATGAATATTTTTAATGGCGTTTCAACGAAGTCATTACAACATGAAATTAAAACGAAATGAAACTTGATAAAGTTTAATTACATTTGATAATTATTTCACGTATGGAAAACGTTTTTTTTTTATATTCTCAATCCATAAGACCACGTGTCCACGTTGCAGTATGGGAGAAAAAAAAATTTCGTAATCTCCGGGCTTCCCGGAACTAGGAAAACAGGAAAAGATGTTTTCATCGTGAGGAGAGCCCCGTTGACGACTGCTTATTCAAATATATACGTAATATATATATATATATATGTATGTAGCGATATCTCGGTTGGCTCAGTCGTTTCACGGTTTTACTTTCCCATCGGGGATCAATCGAGCGAAGAAAGTGTCCGGTGTGACCTCGCACTTCGCGAGGTTCTGGGCTCGCCACGCTCGTAGAAGGTGAAAGCGCGCAGGCGCGCGTGCTATAACGTTTCTTCCACCTTCGTTCAATGTGTTACTTTTACCTTTTGCTCTCGGACATTTCTCGGATGCTGTGCATGTTTCTTCAGCTTTTGACGATCTTGAGATCGTCGTCACACGTCTCGAGATTTAAGTTTTTCACTCTTGCAACTCCTTTCAAAATGTGCTCCACTTTGAATTTTATGCAATCAGGAAAACGAATTACGAAAACGAGAATTACGATCTCTATCTCTCGATCCAAATGATTTCTCTATTGAGTCACACGACCTTTTTCTTCATCAATTTACATCAGCTTTCCGATTATGGATAATTAGTTAATTAAGGATGTAGATCCCTTCGAGCTACCTCCAATTTTTCAAATACAAGTTTCTCGACATCGTCTGATCGATCGAAACCGAAAAAGTTCGAGCCCATGCAGAAAAATTAGAACAATGGGTTCAAACTTTTCTATTTCGATCAGACGAACGGTTACTATCGATAGCAACGATCCCATTATGAAAATAAAAATAATTTCATCATTTTTGAAAAAAAGAGATTTCGCAACATTTCGAATAAATTTTTATTCATTTTTTTTCCAAATTATGCAATTAATTTTCGAATTAAAAACCAAAATCTCGTTTCAACTTTGACGAAATTTATTCAAGTCTAAAAAAAAAAACGGTTTCCGAATAGAATGTCATAAATTTTTCAAATCGATTTCTGTTTTCAGAGAATCATTATCGTCTCGATATTTATGGCCAAGCTAGTGACCACAATGACGACGAAATGTGTCTGCAACACGATTCATTGCCATGTCTTGGGTAAGCGAACGTTTACCAAACGTCAACATAATTTCTAGTTCCCTTCGAGCAGACTTAAAAATCGTATTAGGTGTGTTTGTGTCGTGACGTAACCGTTTGTGCTAGTTGCAAATTTTCAAGGCCTATGAAAGCTTCAAAAACTGCAATTCTGTGAAAATAATTGGCTCCGTAAACAACAACAAATTTGCAGAAACTTTTTGAAAATTTTAATTATTTTTTCGTTAAAAATAAATACGAAATAATAAAATGTATAAAATGTTGTCTTCGAGGATATGAAACAATTACACGAGGAATAATTGTCATTCCAGAAGAATCGGCAAATTATTTGTAGAAACAAACTAGTGCGCGCAATATTGCAACTGGATGTCTACGAAGATTGTTACTTCCTTAATTGTCTATGGCGCCGAGCTCTCGGAATCTTGGACTCGTGATTCCAATAATTATCAGGATTTTTCTAAGAATATGACACTCGAAGTGTAACGACGAAGAACGTGGTTTCGGACTCGTGATCTCAAAGTTCAAAAATGCAAGAAAAAGTGCAAATCTACAGTTTGTGTTTTTTTTATTTTTTATTTTTTTTTTATTTTCCAGTTGGACGAAATAAAAATATCATTTTTTTTTTCGTCGCAATTATACGATTTCAAAAAGATAACTCGCGACAACCGCGTGGGGCAGTTTTCATTTGAATTCCGACACTTTTGTAACTTTTGTAATTCTAAAAAGAAAAAATTTGAAAATCTAGCAAAATTCGTAGCATTCGATTTTGAGAAAACAAAAATTCTAAACCACGTGCTCCTGCAGGGAAGTTAAGTGAGTAAGTCTCGTGTGTGTCAGACACAGCACGTGCGCGATTCTCCTTTGCCGGTGAAAAGAAAAGAAGATTTTACGTTTTAACGTTTTTTAAATATTTTTTCATGTTTTTCTTTTGCATCGCTGCATTTAAATATTTATTGGAAGGGAGTTACTTTAAAAATTGACGAGTCAGATTTTTTGAATGTCACAATAAAGAAGAAATGGCCAATGAGAATCCACATGAGAGACGAAAAATCGAAAATGTCACGAGCCTCAACAGCTTTTACGAAAAACATTGAGTTAAAAGGAAAAAAAAAACTTGGCGCCAATTACGACGCGATTTTTCGACGATGCGACAGGGAGAATGTCACGAAACAAAACTTTGTTTAAAGATTTCAACTTTAACATTATTCCTCATTTGCTGGAACGGAGAGAAAATTGTAATCGATGATTCATGCTGTCGCGTAATCGATTAACCAAGAGAAATCGCAGTTCAATGTAAAGTACAAATCGAAGAAAAACCTAAGACTAAATTCTGTCGCCAGGCTTGTAAAAAATTAGTCGAAAAATTCTTAGGTAATAATAAACTCTCACCAAATTCTAGAGAAAGTGGTCAATACACTTTCTTGAGCTCGAGTGACAAAAATTATGAATACAATATTCTTCAAATATTTATGCACAACTCTCACGAGAACCCAAACGTTCCGTCGCACTTGAATTCTGTCAAATTTGTCTATCGCCAAATAAATAGTTTCCTGGGCAAGTCTTCATTAAAATTCGAAACGAATCTCATTAGTATCGATAATTTTAATCGCTGCATCCACGATTCTCTGATTACTATTAAACAGGTGAAGGCTAATGAAAGATAATCTAACGAGGTTGTAAATACGCGGGTCTGAAAGTAATAATAATAAAAATAATAATACCAATAAAAATAATAGTAATCGGCAGGTTTCCAACGCGCTGTCTTCGACATAGACATTCACGATCGTGTGATTCTTCATTTTACAAACAAATTCTTTACAGATTTTGTTTTTTCTTGTTTTTCAAAAAAAAATCGTTTATGCTCCTAGGAATTTTTGTGCTTCTTCAAGGGAAAAGTGATGCGCAGTCAAAAGTTTGATTCTGATTTAAAAAAAATAAGGTAATTATGCATTTTGGTTACTTATCCGAAAAATTTTCTCATCGTTTTTTGGGAAAGTGAGCAAACTGCATAATTACAAAAAGTAGTGACTAAGGAATTGGAATCGAGAGTATCGTTTTGGGTTAAGGACGTTGTATGGCGACGGTCAAATCTAAATTTTTGTTTTCAGCTTTTCTTGCATACGAAATGGTTTGCGAGCCCAAGTTGATTAAAAAAAGTTGTTATAAATTGACTAAAGAACAACATACTCTAAATCCAAGATTGTCCGAGGTAATCTGTATTTGTTATCTAATAAACAAAATTTCGAAAAAATTTTACGACCGATTTTGATGAAAAACTAAATAAAGCTTCTTCGATGTTGCATAAAAGTTAATGCAAAGTTTTAAGAGGCTCCACCATTTAGAAATCGAAATATTTAATGTTGAAAATTGCAACTTTTAACACACGATCTTATGAGAAACTACTGAAAATTGTAATTTTTATAAATCTCGATTTCTACGTATTGAAACCTCTTAAAATTGCACGAGCTATTAAATATCGCTATTTTCTTTGTATGGTGCAAATTTAAAAGAATTCTATCGATACAAAATTTATCATACAACGTCCTTAATGGGGTTTTGGCTCACCTGTGAACGAAGCGATTGATTATCAGGAACCGGAACAGAGCTGACTAGAACGAGGCTGAATGCAGCGAGCAGTAACGTCGTTGTGAACTTCATGATTGTTCTTCTATATTTAAGGCTTCTTAGGTATGGAAGAAAAAACCTGCAACAAGAGAGAGAGAGAGAGAGAGAGATGTTATTGTTATATTTGACGGATTGAGCAACGACGTTACGAATAATCGAGCGAGTAAAATAAGGACCGGAAGTATCGGAGCGAAATTCAGACGAAAGGAAAAAAGCGTTTGGAGCGAGTGCGTAATTTCGTGCTGTGGTTAGTTCGATGAGGCGCGAGCTGGCTGAGAGAGCCTGTGAAAGGTGGAAGGGAGACTCAGCAGGTAGTTCGCCTTTCTCGAGCGAGCGAGCGAGCCAGCGTCCGGTGACTATCACTTTCGACGAGAGTCAAATTGAAAGTTTTTCGAATCCTCAGACACACACTCGGTCCTTCGAAGATCGGACAAAAAAATCGCGAAATTTAAGTTTTTTGGGCTGACCTACGGATTATGTAATTATCCAACGATTCGGACGATCCCGATTACGTCATCGTTTCGTAAATTTCGTTACAATTAAAGCTCGAAGAGAAAATTAAGTTTTCACGGCCTGGAAAAAACGAGAAAATGAGTTTTTAAAAAAAAACTTGAATTTCCCGAGCCTCACATCGAACTCTATAGGAATTATTGTCTCGATGAGCCAAAAGGAAGTGAAATCGATGAAAATTATGTTTGGAAATTATTTTCAAGCTCATCCTCCGCAAAGGAGCTCAAAATACGAGTCTCAAGGCTCTCGCCGTTCAATCCACTTGACCCTGGACCACTAACCCCAAAAGCCATTAAACTCAAATCCATCAACTCGACCAAGGAGTCATATGATCCAATCGAGCGTATAATTCCTTGCACTATCGTCTACGAAAGCACACGTATGATCGTCTCCGTTTATTCCGAGATTCATAAGTGTCACGTAAACCTTTTTTTTTCTTCTTTTTCTAACAATAAAAAGCACGAGCGGGTTTTTCGTGTGGCGAGCACGATCGAAGGTACTATGGATTCAGCACACACGCTCGTAATGACGTATGGATTGTCCTCGTGGATTTTTATGAGTTACAATGCAATCGAGAACGAGCACAGAATAGACGAGACCTGCTTGGAAACTTCAAAGTGTCGAGCCGTGCCTCTGAATCGATGTCAACGACATTCAATTATTTTCTATGAAAAAAAAAAAAACACTCGCGATTAGTTGATGAAAACGAAATTACAAACGAAATCACTGTCTGTCGATCAAAAAATTCACAAAACCTCGCAACGCACGTCACTGTTCTCGTCCTCTCGCGGAATACTCCGGTGAAACGGAAGGAAAATTGTTAATAATTGGGATTTAAGGAAATGAGAGAACTCTCGGCAATGGCAATAATTATTTCCGAGATGAACTCACCACTCGCACGGTTTTTCGAACTCGTGTTTTGTATATACTTTTTTTTTTATATATATATACTTCTTAATGTATATATATTTACAAAATATTTTGTTTGTTTGTTTTTGAACTTAAACTCGGAATCGAGAACTTGCGGGGAGCTCTCACCGCCGGCTCCTGCTCTTTAGCTCTGGCTGTAACTGTCTGTGTGGCAAGGCTTAGTGAGCGGCTTTTATTAGCAGGAGGGGCCTCGCGCCACCTCCATGCTACACTTGACTTCTCCGCTCCAAGATCTCCCCGTGTGCTCTTCCAGACGCTGAGGGTTTGTCGCCAATCTCCACGAACGGACCGTTCAATATTCGCAAAGAGGGAACACAGGAAAGAGAACATTTTAACAAATTATAAATATGAAACGACGAGTGATATACTTTGGCAAAGTCTGATGGTAGTTCGTGAGAGATTGGGAACTATGGGGGATGTGAACGTTTGTGGAATCATCCTGACGAACCTGAGATCCGAGATTTTCGAAAGCTCCCAAGTACCTTAAGGACGTTGTATGCTAAATTTTCTATCGATGGAATTCCTTTAAATTTTCACCACACAATGAGAATAGCGATATCTAATAGCTCGTGCAATTTCAAGAGGTTTCAATACGTAGAAGTCGAGATTTATAAAAATTACAATTTTCAGTAGTTTCTCATAAGATCGTGTGTTAAATGTTGCAATTTTCAACATTAAATATTTCGATTTTTAAATGGTGAAGCCTCTTAAAACTTTGCACAAACTTTTATGTAACATCGAAGAAGCTTTATTTAGTTTTTCAAAAAAATCGGTCGTAAATTTTTTTCGAAATTTTGTTTATTATATAACAAATACAGAATACCTCGGACAATCTTGAATTTAGAGTATGTTGTTGTTTAGTCAATTTGTAACAACGTTTTTGATCATCTTAGGCTCGCAAACCATTATTTTGTATGTAAGAAAAACTGAAGACAAAAATTTTGATTTGTCCGTCGCCATGAAACGTCCTTAAGATGAAAAGCTCAAAATTCCAGAAGAAGCTCGTAGAAATCTGTCAGGAAATCGATATCGATGACCTTGAGGGAAAGGGAAGTGAGCAAACAAGGACGAGGATCTCGAGGAATGTGCAAACGAGTTGCTGGATCATCAGAAAGATCGAAATATCGAGGTTACCAAAAAAAAAAAAAAAAAACGAGAACAAAATAATTTAAGTTGAGAAATGAGCGATTTGCTCTATCAGCATGATATCCTAGAACTTGATAAATTGAACGTAGAATTCTTAAAATACTGTAAAACGCACGTCACAATCCAAAAGAACTCAAAACCGGAGACAACGATCTCCGAAAAGTTTAAACGAACAAATTATTTCTGGAGAAGGTCGAGAGACGATGAGAAGGCG
Source organism: Hyposoter dolosus (assembly GCA_963921915.1). Taxonomy (NCBI): domain Eukaryota; kingdom Metazoa; phylum Arthropoda; class Insecta; order Hymenoptera; family Ichneumonidae; genus Hyposoter; species Hyposoter dolosus. The sequence continues at coordinate 4,239,693 of OY998138.1, read as the reverse complement.
ATAGCGTAAAGACACGACAAACGAAAGTGACTTTACAAAAGTTGAAAACAAGACGAAAACGATCGAAGAAGCAAAGGAGAATCCTGGCAAAGTTCACTGTAATAATAGTTTTTAAAAGAACATGAAAACGTGCAAATTACAACCCACGAAAGGACGAAATTAAAGTTGAAGTTGAAAAAAGAAAAAAGCATGCAATCGAAATTAAAATGAGCAAGTGGAAAGAGGGGAAGGCGATAATGATAATAATAACAATGTAGGAAGATCGAAATCCGGAAGAAAGTAATAAATTCTGTTGTCGAGGTTGATGCTTGGACAGAAGCATCATCGATCCTTTCTCTTGCTCCACTATAGAGGAAGTCGAATTCAAGGATAAGAAAGGATCGCGAAAAGGCAGAACCAATTAGCATTATAAACGAAGAGTTAAAAGTCCGAATGACAAAACAGATTTAAATGGTTCATAAAAAAATGATTCCTCATTATTCAGACAATACGAAAAAAGATCGAGATCGACGACAAATAAATGATTTCGCAAGGAAAATCGAAAGCTCCTCGGAATAAAAAAAAAAAAAAAAAACGATACGGTTACGGAATCGCAAAAAAAAAAAGAGGAATTTTCTTCAGAGGATAAAAATAACTGTGAGCAGAATCAAGACAACGATCATCGTTTCTTTGTATTCGTAGAGAAATTCGAACGCAAGGATAACTGAGAATCTCGTGGCGAATTGGCTCTCTCGTCGCAGGATTGGAGCTGTCAAGATAAGCAAACAATGGGGGGAGGTCGTTACGTTTAATCAAGCACGGAAAAAACGCAATACATCAATGAGTCCTGCGAAAAGTTTGTCGCGAGTTTAGCAATCGTCGTTGCAAACTTTGACGATTTTTATACACGAGAGCCATAAGCCAATTGTGTAGTAATCTCGATGCTATTGAGTAAGATCTGGATGCTGCTGAGAAGCTATAAAAATTCATTTTTTGCGTCTATTCAAAGAGAATCGATGAAAAACATGGAAAAATTTTCAAAGATAGAATTCACGTCATTCGTGTTTGTGATCCTTGATTTTTTTTTAACATTTTTTTACACTCGAATTTGCAAAAAACTATGAATAGTGGAAAAGTCGAGAAAACTCGTAAAATAAATTGATAAAAAAATTATTGAGTCATGGAAAAAAAAAGTTTGTAAACCGTAGAATCCCCGGTACACCGCGACAACGAATCAAAGAGTCTCATTTTCCAGCAACTTCATTTCTGAAGCGGCAGCCATGACGAGAGAACGATCCCGATTCCATTTTCAGGATAATACACCGAAGAGATTAACGTTTATTGCTCGTGGAGCTCTAAGTGACCGTTTTAATCGGTGCAGTCTGGAGGAAAAAAGAAAAAAAAAAGAAAATCAACTATGACGACGATTACTGTTCGAAAGAAATCGGTTCGAAATCGCTCTCTCGACGTCCTTGTTGCTTGTTGAGCTCTGCTTTGGTCTCTTGGAAATAATGCTTCTCGCCGTACTTTCGCATTTTTTTTCTTCCTCCATCGATATCGTTTCTAAATTCTCTCCTAATGTTTCTTGTCAATTATGCAGCTCGCAGTGGGCATGTGATCGAACTACCGAGCAGAAAAGTCGACTTGCAATCGTCGAACGAGCGTTTCCATTTTTAATCATTTTTTCGATTAATTTCCAAATGTCCCAGGAACCACGTAGAATTAACGAAAATCCTGCGAATCAAAAGACTGAAAAAAAAAAAACGTATTTAGAAAAAGAAAAGTCTGTCAATGGCTCAAGGAAATATTTTTATTTATTTTGTATATTTCCCATATTAATCAGAATCTGAATAATAATAATTAAAAAATGTGGTAAAAATTGCAATTGTTTTCTCGATAAATCAACAAGAATCTGGCTATTTACAGACTCCAACGATAGCAATCGAAATTAGCATAACAATTTAGCGAATATCGCGTGTTAAGAACTCTCAAATTTTATCAACCATTCGGAGGTTTCGAGGCAAAGTAAATGCATTCAAAAAACTAATTAGCTGTTGAAGGATCGTGGAAAATAACTTGCTGAAAAGGGGCCAAGTTTCATAACGAAGTTTTTATCGAAAATATCGTTTATCACGTGATAAATAAAATAAATAAAATAATTGCGAAGGAATTACAATTATGGGATGTCAACATCTTTGCTGATCGAGCTCACATGACTACGCAATCATAAAATTTTATTGTACTCTGACAGCAAAACACTTGTCACTGTCATCTTTCGTCTCGTTGTAAAAATCGACCACAATAATTGTCCAATTTCGACTCATACCTTGTCAAATCTGTTCACCGACGTAACGACGCTTTTCCCGTGTGCTTATCCACTCGGAGGGAATCGCTGAGCGCACGTCTCAGTTGTTTGTCGATCTTCTCTCACTTTTCGTCACCGATGCAAGCCTCTTTCAGGAATCTTGGTAACGTCGTTTCCATTCATTTATTGACACCTGTCACGAGAAGATTTAAAGTCTTTTTTTTTCTAGTAGTTTCGTAGAATAAATTTATTTCATTGATTGAGAGACCTCGCGTTTTTTCTGACCAAAAAATTCTACAGCTTCGTTGTATTTTTCTCATCCAGCAAATACACGTTTTGCAAGCAAAAATATTTTACCATGAGATTCAAAGATTTTCCAAAATACCACGAATGTTATTAAAAGTGAAAATAAAAATGACTTGGAATTGCGATCAATTTCGATGTGATGAAATTTTTTTGAACCCAATTTTGAAATAATCTCGAAACCTTTTACAATTTCGTAAGCAACAGATAAACAATCTTTTCCATTGGAAATGTTTTTGAGGATCGATGCAAGAAAATTTCCATTGGAAATCGAATCACATTTTGTCAGATCTGTCACGCCCTTTGAAAATTAAATGTTACAGTCATTTTTGTTGAATTATCTGTAGCACGACGTGTGATTGATTCAATAAGGATTAACATATGGAAATAGCCATGAAAGCGTGAATTAATTACCATATGATTTTTTTGCTTCGACTCTTAATTCAATGGAACAAGGAAGTTAAGGTTTTTCCTCAAACGTTTTTTTGTTCGAACTTGTTCGTTGATATTTACAATCTTGTTTACTTCTGCTTAACATATAATTGAAATAATAAGCTTTTATTATTATTTTACACTTGTCGAATGTGTAGAATCGAGATCGCGAGACGTAACGAACTCTGGAATATATCACGTAACGTACTTGAACGCTCTTCTGCTTCCGCTAACGGCGTCCGATCGTCATAGTCGCGTTCAAGAAAATATAAACTTTCGAGACTGATAGTTGCTGTGCGAATGGTTCAAAGTGCTCGGAAGAACGAAAAGGTGGAGCAGTCTGGATTCATATCACGCAATCCTGTGACGTATATTTTTACGGTTTCCAGCTTCTCATCCTTCGTAATCAGACGTAAACAACAGACTGTGCTAATTACGTACGTGTAATAAATTTAAATCGATGAAAATCGTTATGGAATAAAATCAGGAGACGATCTGGAATTTTGTTCAATTTTTTTTGGCCAGAAAATAAATTTCCATGGAAATAGAAAAAAAATCGAATCCAAACTGATATTTTCCGTTTGTTTTTGGTTTGAAAATCGAACGACAATAATGTTCGAAAAAATCGTTAAATTGTTACGATTTCCTAATGCGGTTACGTGGAGACACGTATGTCTGGAATGCACAAATCGATTCGTAACGAAGGGAAAAATTAGGCAAATTCTGTTCGAAGGATTGTAATGTCCTTCGAATCCTTTCCCAAACATTAAAATAAATATTTCGGAGTTGGTAAAAGAAATTATTATAATCTGCGTAAGATTAGTTTCTCGGGCCCTTTTTTTAGATGGAAACGAATCACGAGTCTCCTCAACTGTGTCGGAACGTAATACGATCGAATTTTGTTCAGCCTCATGCTGAACCGGATGTAAAAGAGGCGGGTAACGTGTCATTATGCTCGCTCTCTTTCTCCTTCCCAAATTCGGTCAGCGCAGGTTATATTTTTGTGTATCGTTAACGATTTTTCGAGTAGCCTAAACGAAGAGATCGTTTCTGTGACAGCAGAACAGGGAGAAAGTCTCTCGTGGTCTTCCAAGCGTCGCGAAACAGCAGATCGAAAGGGATATCGTTCCGAATGAACCATATTTTTTTAAAGACATGCGACGAATGAGATGAACGCATTCTTCTTTCCAACTAAACTAGACCCCTGGTCAACTTACGTAACTGCTGGCAAAAGTTCCAATCGAAATTTGACCCGAAAGGGCTCTGCACCAGGAAACCTTTTCCCAATTTTCGAAGTGCTGTCAATTTTTTTTTTAACTTCAACGTTTCAGCAGCATTCATGGAAATTCTGTGGGAAGGAACGTTCGCAATCGGAGCGTTGAGAAAAAAAATTGCGAATGCTAATCGCAGTTCAGCAATTAACCCTTACTTCCCACCTTGGGGTACAAACTCACCCCAGCCCTATTATAAGGAAAATAGTCATTTTTCCACTTTTGTTGGTTTTAGCAATTTTTTTAGTGCACTTGAATTTAATTTTTGGCTGCATAAAGTAAACAATCTTTTGAAACAAGCTTTCAATATGTTCTGCAACAATTTTCAAGTCGAAATATTCAGCAGTTCATTTTTTATAACAATTTTTGTCACTGGGGTACAAATCTACCCCATGGTGGCAAGTACGTATTTCTACAGAGATGTGGCAAGCAAGGGTTAAGGTAGTACTGTCGGTTTTAGAATTATTGTTCAGATTTTAATAAAATTTGGTGTAGTAGTAAATTATGATTAGAAAAGAATCCAGTCAGACTTTCAAGAGGCTACAGAGAAGCAGAAAAAAGATATTCGCATTGGTAATCTCATACATTTAACATTGAGACTTATGAGAAGTCTGGGTTTTCATTATTTTTTACAATGAATTCTTATCAATTATTAGATGAAATCACAGTTTTCATTGTCAAATACAATGAACTGTATGAAATCGATGTTAAATTCATGAAATTACCAATGCGAATATCTTTTTTCTGGTTCTCTGTTGCCTCTTGAAAATTTGACTGGATCTTTTTCTTATCATAATCTAGTACTGTACCAAATTTTATTAAATTCTGAACGGTAATTCTTCTCGATCATATTCCTCAATGTCGTAAAACTTCGCAGGCTATTTTTTGCTGTAAAAATGTTTCCCTTGCAAAGTTTCGTTCCCTGCAAATTTCATGCAATGTCTTGAAACGTTCAGATTGACAGACCAACATTTCTGTGGTCATTAACCATCGATGTATGTTGCAATATGATTATGTGGAATAATCATCAAATCATTGAAGGATTAATAACGAAATTACTCAATTTATTATGTGCATGTGAAAAATAAACAATTTTAATGGTAATCGATCGTGCCAATGGTTTATCAACCATCGATCACGTTGATCCATAATTCGTTTCGCGTTAACGTATCGGGACACGTAAAATCCGAAGTCTAACAACTTTAACGGCGCGCTACAGCTTCGGGTCGCCCAGAGGACACGAGCAGTAACTGTGAATGTTGTTAACCTTGTAAAAAAATACTTGCTCCGACTAGTGTATATTATTAATTACCATATCGATTTACAAGCTCGGATATAAATTAGAAAGAGAGATCGTTGTTGGTTTATTTGCATAAGTAGAGTCGAGAGCATTGACGAACTTCCCTCAACGAAAATTTCTTCGATTCATCGTACGTAGCATTTTCATCTCACTTGATTTTTCGCCAACTCTCCCACGACTTCTCTTCTGCATATATGAATGATTCGTAAGGCTCGTTTCTCGTCCATAGTCCACATGAAATATCCATACGATCTTACCGACTCGATGTACTCGCTGTAGAAATGTTGTTATGGCTTGAGTTTGTTTCGTCGTTCACCAGACGGAGGCACTGAACCGAATTACATTTTAAACTGCGAGCACGAAACATTTTTTCTCAAAAATTCCACAAAAAACGTTCTGTGTGCCTCGTTCGACGTGATTCAACGAAATCACATGAGAAATTTTTGTTCCTCACCATCAATCCTGTGATTTGAAAATTAATTCCGAAAAAAAATTTCAAAAAATCGTAAAAAACAATGTTTTGCTGTTTTCTTGTTTATAAACCGTCGAAATATCGACGTTTGCGTGAACAATAAACTTTACACCAAGTTTATAAACAATTGCCTCAAAAATATCGTGTCACTGTTTTTTCGTCTGCTAATTCATGGGACAACGAATATTTTCAAGCAAATCCCATACACGATTCAAGGTGAATTCTCACAATTTTTTTTTCCTTCTAAATCAACACGTTTTCGCATTGAAATCATCGACATAAATAAAAATTTCAAGAGAGATCTAACGTCTTTGAAACTATAAGGAAAGAAATGATAGAATTCGTTGGGGGACACACCAAAGCCAGAAAAGAATGTCGTCGAATATAAAAGTCGAGTGGGCTGCTCTTACGAAATTCGTGAATATCATTCGATTTATTTTGACCCAGTGTTCAGCTCCAGCAATCACTAAGTTCAGCAGCTACACGTGAGGTCAATACTTGGTTGGATGACCCCAAAGTCGACTCGAAGAATCAATATAAAAAAAAAAGAAACTATCGCTTCGAGCTGTACGAATTTTTCCTCCTTTTTCCTCTTCAACTGCACGCATCGTAATGTGCCCGAATAATTGACAAATGAAAGCTCCAGGATAAACTGCCATAAGATGCTCGTGACTCCACAGGGTTATGGCACGTTGCGTATCCGATAGGAGGATCTAATCTCGTTAGATGCTGAGGAATTCTGCAGGTCATAATTCTTGTGGTTGATGTCGAAGGAACAATACGCTTTAGCAATAATCATACACAATCTCGAGAAAATATGCGTGTCCAGTTTTCGTGGGAATTCTTATTATTACTTCTTGATCGTCGGTTACGATTTTCTCCAAATATATTGCATTTGCGCAATGATGAACGATTTGTGTCTTCACATTTTTGGAAAATGTTTTTTTTTTTTCGTGTTTCAAACAATAATCTGATAACAAAATGACGTGAAAATCCTTGGCAAGAATACTGTTTTATTGCTCGCCGAATGACATCGCGTTGAACTGAACAAAATTGTGCAAAAAGTGGTTCGAAGTATCGTCGGATCTGCCTGCAATTATTTAAATAATGCCATGCAAGATTATTTTTTTCTAATTGTCTAATAATCAACAAATCCTCTTCTTCCGGTGAAACCACACTTTTTTTTTTGCCTGTTCAAAGAAATATGAATAATTCATGCACACTTAAAACGGGAATAGTGTAATCGATTGCCTGGTCGTTGCAAGAAAATGCATTTGGGTTCTCGAGAACAAGACACAACGACCATTCTCTCTCGTACTTCTTTCGAATATCATCAGCACGATCTTACGAACCTCGAGAGCGCCACTTACTTACTCTCGACGTAAAAGGTGTCGAAAGCGTCCTTGCATTGTTGAAACTGCCGTTGCTGTTTCCTATCATTACACTGGGATGTCTCTCAGGGATTCAAGAACAAATCATTTCAGGATCATTGCCATGGTAAGAAAAACTACCTCCCACGCATTTCCTAAGAATTCTCGAATCTCTTTTCTTTGGTGATTCCAAAATATGTAATAAAATCTTGGCGCGGAGATTGAACAATCTCAAAAATATAGGAAATAACGACGAGAGATTCAAAATTCGTTGGAAATTTTGGTTTAATGATCAAAATTCATGATTCACGATCCATTCATTTTGAAAATTAGCAAAATAAATGGAAAATCTGAATTTTAAATATTTTCATTAAATTATTTATAAGAAAACTTGACGTGATGATTGAATAATCTCAAAAATAGGAAATAACGCAACGAGGTTTAAAATGGGTCGTAAATTTTTGTCCAATTATCGAAATTAATGATTCACGATCCATTAATTGTGAAAATTAGCAAAAGAAAAAAATGAAAATTTTGAATTCTAATTATTTTCATTAAATCATTTATCAGAAAACTTGACGTGAAGATTAAATAATCTCAAAAATAGGAAATAAAGAAACGAGGTTCAAAATTTACGATCCATGCATTTTTTAAATTAGCAAACAAAATGAAAATTCAGATTTTTAATAATTTTCATTAAATTATTTATAACTCTTCTTTGTGGGAATAAAATGTTCCTTAAATCAGTGTCTTTTGGAAATGTCAACATTTGCAAAAGAAAGATCCAACGAATCCAAATAATTCATAATTCTCAGAATTTTTAAAAAATAAAGAATTGATTCTGTTTTCTTTTTCGTGCCTGATTTCGTCTCTGCACGTCGTCGTCGTTTAAAAAAAAAAAAACGTTAACCCAATGCAAAACGCATTGGTACGATGATTTCGTTATTTCCGTTGTTTCGAAACCAATTGCGATGCCAATTGACCAAACGACAGGGCATCGATTTCAGAATCACTTTGGTAAAGTATGTTCACGATAAAAATAATGAAAAATATAATCAATTTGCTCATTAATGAAATCGCATACAGGCAAAGCATGGATTTTTCATCCTTAACGTACGTAATGGCTCGGTGCGTACTGCGTATATATACCTCAAGAGGATTCCGCAGCACTTCCGACATTACAATCCTCGTAATAAGACTTTCGCGATTGTCGTCGTAATCGAGTCGATTATATAGACGATAAAAGAATTCTTATGGCTTATAAGAATCGATATGATGGGACGATCGAAGGGAATCATCGATGCATGAAAAATGTGCGGAACCGTCGTACGTGGACATCACACACGGAAGAAGAAATCCTTAAGGACAGTGATTAAAGTTTCGTGCAGCGAAACGCGACTATAAAGCCAAGTCGAATGAGCGATTTTTTTCTGGTTCATCGTCAGTCGTTAAAGGATAAGGATCGTGTAGGGTTCGCGAGCAAAAATCTCTGCAAAAGTGGCCGCGTAATTGGTTGGTTAGTGGATCGATCGACTGGAGATAAAAATGGCGCGAAAGTACGGATTTTTAAAATGTTTTTTCGTGCTTTGCTTCGTGGACAAAGCGTTTCTCCTGCAAACCTCAACGGCACCCTCGTCGGACAGTTCGATTCAAGAGTCCGAGTCGAAACTCCTGGAGGTCAAGTTACCAGTTCAGTTTGAAAACACGAATGATTTGATCGCTTGGGTGAGAAACGCGATGCGTTCGATGGCGTCGAGGATCGACATTACTCTCGCTACGGTGGACGATCCTGCAGCAGAAAATGGTGAAAGTTCTTCGTCGAAAAGTGAAAAACTATCGAAACAACGAGATTCGATCGTTCCTTCGAAACATGGAAACAAAAGGCCAGACGCATCGAGCGGTGCACTCGTATCGACGTACGCGAGTCTTTTCGGTGCTGGAAATACGTTCGCTTCGATTGGCCAGGACTCGAATAATCTTGTCAAGGATTTTCCTCCTCGTGGAAACAGCGTTGTTACTCGTGACGATAACAATGTCGGGAGGAACGTTTTACCACGTCATGAAAATGATTTCGTCAATGCTTATTTACCTTTGTTGTTCGACGACATCGACGTTTCCAAGTTCCGTGACGAAGCTCTCAGGAAATATTATCTGGCGATCGAAGAAGCCAAACAACGTGAAAAAAGCAAACAGGAAATTCACGAAAAAACAATTAACAAATACTCCAGAGCCATCGCGCCCAAAAATTCTCAAGTCTCGACCGACAAAGACGATGAGAAATTCAATCAGTCGAGCGATCTCAATCAAGACAAACAATTGGCTCCTGTTATTTCTGTTCCTTTCGAAGCTTACGTGACGATAACGCGGGAAAACGCTGCGGAACCTCCTCGCTCAGCCTTAACAGAATCGCGCGATCCTCCCGACGAGTTTCCTCCATATTTCGAGAAAGACTCCCCGAGACGAGAAGCAACAACCAAATCCAAATTCGATAAAAGTAAAAAAATCAAGGACGGTTTACAGAAACAACAAATTGGAGTACTCGGCGATTTATTACGCACCATTGGCCTCTCAAGGAAATTACTCACCAAACCAATCAGTCCAGCCAACAACTCGCCAGCTAACAAAATCAAAAAACCTTCCACAAGCTTTACGCCACCTCCTCAATTTCAATTCGAAGATGTAAGTCAACAAAAACGTAATCGAATCCCAAAATAACCGATTGGGTCAATTTGACCCAGTGCGGTACGAGAGACATCGAAATACGAAAACTATTTGCTTAACTTTCGTTCAGGAAACGCGAGAAGTAGAAAATATTATGCAAGTCCTGTTTGTCGGTTCGTTCGAGTATCACAATTAAACAAAAGTCAAATATTGGGAGAGCGAAATGTTTGAACACTTATTTTCCCTGAGTATTTCGCGCGCTTTCGTAAGATTTAAATCTCACGTAAAGATTCGAGTTTCCTTTACCTCGAGTAGCTCCAAAATGGAAAATGTTTGATTTTGTCAGTTCCTCCCATTCGCGTAGGAGAGACATACAAAAAAATTGAGAAAATTCTATCGACATATTGGAAAACTGATTTGGCTTTCCAATTAGATTTTTAACGAATTTTCGTCCTTCAGTTAATTTTCCAATCGTATTTGTTATTGGAGCAATTGTTTAGCAATAAAAATTAGGAAAAACAAAAGTCGTGGAAAACAAAAGTATTTGGAAAAGACGATTATTCCACTCTGTTTATTAAATTATTATTCAATAATTTATAAATTTATAATAATTTATAATTTAAATGATTTATAATAATTTATAAATTTTTAAAATGTTTATTAAATGCGGTTTATTAAATTGCAGCATTTTTCTCTCTGTAACAAATACCAATCCTCGTTTATTTCTGATCAAAGTCGATTTCGTAATGAATGGCGCGCCATGAGTGATTATATGCAACTGGATTGGAGAACTTTCGATATTTCAACGATGATGACGTGATGAGTAGACGAACGTCAAGAGAAACACTTCAGTGGATTAATTTGTTAGCTCTTAAGGTAGTTTGATCACGACGATACAACATTGCCATGCTAAAGCATGTGAAAAATAAGAAAAATTTCAAAAAGATAAGAATTTAACAAACTTTGGTAAATATATTCTTCAATAACATAACAATACAAATTTTTTTAGATTTTTCGACCACGTATTACTCGAGTAATTGAACACTAAAGTTCACGTGTATAAGCATAGAGTTTACATATATACAGGCATACATATCGTGCATAAGAAGTTCAATTATTTCTCAATTATTCAATAACCATGCGGTGAAAAATTTGGAAAAAATTTGTGTTTTTATACTTGATGCCAAAGAATGTTATCACCAAATTTTATCAAATTCTGATTATTTTGATTTCGTGATCCAACCTCCTTAATTCTCGCTCTCTCTCTCTCTCCCTCTCTATTTTATTTTATTTATTTATTGCATTTCATTTAATTAATTTTATTTTATTCTATTATTCATTTTGCTGATGTGCTGTGCTGCTTCCGGTGCTTTGGTGTTTTTCACTGTATCTCATTTTTCTGCCGCGCCTGACAGTACTTCTGGCCCTTATTAGAACTCTATTGTATCGTATTTTGGCTCTCTCATCTTGCAAATGTATTTCTTCAATTTGCCCTAAAGCTCGCTGGAGCATAATAAATTTAATAAATCAATCAATCTCTCTCTGCTCTCGTAAGTAAAAACTTTACGTGCGTTTTTCTTTGACGTGCCACTGACCTCTTACCCAAGCTGGATCAACCGGGAAGGTTCTGTTCGAAGGAGTTGCGTAACTATTGAGTATATATGATTCGTTCATAGGACACGTCGCACGCATGCGAGCTCATGCGCCTCGTGCATGCGACGATAAAATAATCGAGATATTTTTTTTCCGCTGTCACTGCGACTCTTTTCGCTTTCGACGACCTATAAAACGCATATCCACACGCATATGCGGAGACATATACAGATGTGAATATCTAAATACGCGAGTAGATGGGAAGAAAGTTCTTTGGCCATAAGAATGACGTTCGGTGAGCTAAGTCAACGTTACATTTTTATTTCATATAATCTTTTTTTTTTTTGCATCGATACGCCCAGGAACCTCAACGTCAACGGAGAAACCAGACTTCGCAGAGACAGGAACTCGATGATGATGATGATGACGACGAGGATTATGAGGTGAAGCAATTTGCACTTTCTTAATAAACAAAAAAATGGCTAATGAATCTCGACAGGAAGTGCTTGCTCTCGATGATTTATCAAAACGATTATTCACCACTCAATAATTACGTGAACATTTTTTACCATTTAATTTCTAGACTTTTTTTTATGGAACTTGATAATTATTACGATTTCAGGAATCCATGGGATCTCTCGGATCCATCACCGATCTCTTACCGCTCGTTATACCGATTCTCGAAGACATTATCGATGTGAGAAATATTCATTAACATTCACTGCTCAATTTTGTTATTCTCTCGTTACTGAATCGTAATTTCTTTTTTTTTTTAAATGATTTTTTCAGCCGGAAACCGAAACCGATTTGGGAGAAGTCTTGGCTGCAGCCTTGCCGTTGTTGCAGGGACTTTCGGAGGTTAGTTGATCGGCCAGAGATGCAGATGTAGTTTTCGTTCAACGAGACATTAATGCTCGATCACATTTTTTATTCTATAAAGAAAACTGCAATCTGTCTGCATCTTTCTCTCAGTCTCTCACTGCTCCACAGTCTTTCTCGATTTTGGACACTGCTTATTTTTTGTCTTACATCAATAATGAAGAAATTAATTATTCCTGAACGATCGTTTTTTCAGCCAGATGACGAAGATGCTCCCGATATTATCGGAATGATTGGACCCATCCTGACAAACATTCTCGCCGTAAGTTCCAAAATTGCATTTTTCGAATTTTTATTTATTAAGTCTCGTCGTGGTAATTTTAACAAAATTGAGACTTCTGGCGATATTTTTAGGGAAAAGATGGACAAGGCAGTGACGTTGCTGCTATATTGAGACCTTTGGTCACATTGGTAGCTCCAATCATTGGACCTGTTCTGGGCCCTCTCGTTGGTCCAGCTCTCACAGCCAGTAGCAACGTACGTAATCCCCTCGAATCACATAACAAAAATTCTTCACATTAAAAACAACGACTCCGATCTCTAGCAAATCAATTTTTCATAATGCCTTTGGATTCATTCGGCACACAATTCGATTTGAAGAATTGTCAGGTTTATTGATTTAAATGTCATCAAATTGAATTAATCAGTTATTTATAAAATTAATTAACGTTACAGCCACCTGATGGCGAGGGATCTTCGTTGGCAACTTTATTAAACGCCGTTATAGGACCACTCGTACAGGTAATAATGATGGCTTAATTCTCGTATATTTTAACCTTCCGTGATTACCAGGGGTCAAAATGACCCCGAGTGCAATTTTGACTAGAATTTTTTTTTTACACATTGCTTCATTTCTGATTTTTTTTTGCCATTTCAAAAATAAGATAAAAATTTTTTCCCTCGATATTCTTATTCGGAAAGGTTCAAACTAACATCCTGAATTTTTATGTGTCGTTCGGAATGATACTGGCAACGTGGCAAATGTTTAAACATGGCTGGGGTCATTTCGGCCCCGTGTGATCACCGCGTTATTTCCAGAACTTGTAACCACGGAGGGTTAATAGCAATGGCACAATTGCCATGCTCTCCCGAATAAATTTTCATCGTGAATACCAGAGACAATAATTATCCACAGTCATACTCCATCGTACCTCGTTTAATTGCTTCGTGTGTATAATTTTTTTAATCTCTTTTGATTTCTGTAACGTTCGCAAGCCAATCGGGGACGGGAAGAAGTCACCACTGTCGGTTCTCACCGCCGGAGTTGTGGCGACTCTCAGCAAAGTACGTGACACGAATCTTTCGCCGGAATTCGTCAATTAGCCACGGATTACGTTGCATTTGGATGTAATTCAAGTTTTTAATTAATTCACTCAATTTCTTCCGTTTTCTTTCTCTAGCAACTGATGCCTGGGGCACCAGGAGGCTTGGACGTTGGCTCTCTCGTAGGAGCTATTCTTTCCGGTATTATCTCTGGAGCCAGTGCCGGGTTAAGCGGTCCTCTGTCAGAACACCCTCCTGAACATCCTTATCTTCCTTATGGGCCTGTAAGTAATTTTTTCTACTGACAATTTTGCAGAAAGCAGAATATCACAGAAATAGTAATCTTCACTTTTTGGCTGGCAAGGGAATTCATCCCTCTCATGGGAATATGGACAATTTTCGCGATGTTGTCGATTTAAGTTACGACACTTTTAAGTGCGATTCGTCAGAATGTCATCTCCACGAACTTTCCATGAAGCGATTGGTTGATACTAATTAAAAATGCACTACGAGTCAATTAACCCTGGAACGGTAACCTGGGGTCAAAAACGACCCCAAACGACTTCAAATCCCGCACCCTTTCTCCCTTCGTTTTTCCGTTTTTCATCGTTTTACCGCATTTTTGACTAATTTTTTGACTTCAAGCAAAATTGCCCCAGGCTCACATGATTTCTGCATTCAAAAACGAAAAGAATGAGCCCAAGTTGAACCCTTTTTGTTTAATTTTACCGGAGATATGAATTTTTCAAAATTGGGGTCATTTATGACCCCAGGTTACCGGAATAAGTAAAAAAAATAACGTTACCGTTCTAGGGTTAAGGTTTTTTAACAATTTCGAAAAACATGAATAATTAAATATTATTCCCTCGACCTTAGGGACCTGCTCAAGCTGGAAGTGTAAATACTGGATTCCACGCCCCGGCCTCGCAGGTCAGTCACTAAATTTCTAAATGCCTGGAAATTATTTTATACTTTTTGTTCGTATGTTGTATTTTTATGGCTTGTTCCGGTATCATTTGTGTTCGTAATTGTTTTTACTTGTAATTACACACAGAGTTTTCACACTGGTCTGCCATTTCTTCTCTTAATTACTATTCTGAGAGTGAACCTTGTTATTTGCAATGAATGGTTGTAATTTATCGAGGATTATGTTGTCGAAATAAATAGCGACCGAATCGTGGGCCTGGGAACAACGGAGACCATCAGAGAATCGTTAATAACCCTCCACGCAGACCTCACCCCAACCTTTCACAGAAACCCCCACCTGGACCACATCCAAGACCACAGAATTACGTCCAACATGGTCATCCCCCGGTGAGTGTAAACCTGAAAATATATCTATGACGATCTCATTTATTTTCATGAATAAATGGTGATTGGATATTTTCACAGGGGCCGTACCAAGCTGGCTCATCGTATGCTGCAACGGAGGGGGGTTCGAGTTACTTGCCTTATGGGAACGTGAGTTTCAATCATTGTGGACAATCATCAATTAATTATAATAAACATTCAGTTTAGGAAATTGTATGCCAAATTTTCTATCCATAGAATTCCTTTAAATTTGCATCACACAAAGAGAATAGTGATAACTAATAGCTCGCGCAGTTTTAAGAGGTTTCGCCATGTAGAAGTCGAGATATTTATTTATAAAAATCACCATTTTCAGTAGTTTCTCATGAGAGCGTGTGTTAAAAGTTGCAATTTGCAACATTAAATATTTCGATTTCTAAATGGTGAAGCCTCTTAAAACTTTGCAAACACTTTTATGTAACATCGAAGAAGCTTTATTTAGATTTTCAAAAAAATCGCTCGTAAAATTTTTTCGAAATTTTGTTTATTATATAACAAATACAGATTACCTCGGACAATCTTGGATTTGGAGTATGTTGTTCTTTGGTCAATTTGTAGCAACTTTTTTTAATGAACTTGGTCTCGCAAACCATTTTTTATGTAAGAAAAACTGAAAACAAAAATTTAAATTTGACCGTCGCCATACAACGTCCTTAAGTTGAGTTTTACGAATATTCAGTATTATTTTGCGAGATTCAATAATCATTGCACTCGATTCCTCATTTTCGAATTCATTGAATCGTTGTTTAGGCCACAATTTCGATGACGATTCGTCTCCCTGAATGTGACACGGACGGTTTTTGTTTTTTCCAGAACGCAGTGGCAGCGAACTCTGTAAATCCAATTGCAGTTATTGGTACAGCGGTCAAGGACGTATTGAGTGCAGGAATTCAAGTAGTTTCGTCGGTGATCAACGCGGTATTTGGAATAATCGGTGGGTCATCGGGAGCGGGTGATGACCCGCATCCCGGTTATGGTCCACCTGCTCAAGGGTACGGTCCACCGGCGCAAGGATACTCTCAGAGTGGGCGATGAGATGGAAATTTGTGACTGATGAAAAAAAAAGTAATAAAAATTATACAAAAAGTAAGGTAATTCGTAAATTTCTTGAATTCCTTCAAATATTTATTCGTATTGCGTTTGTACACGAGCTCGTAAATACTTCATATAAAAACACACCAAATTTTAAAAATTCTATCATCATTACTTCAGACACCTTAAGGCTTGAAATAAAAAATGCTGAAAAAATTCTGAAGATTTAGTAAGTTTTTGTACGAAGTATTTAAGAGGTCGTGTAAAAATGTCACGACGATTATGAAGCTCGTTATTAAAAAATTAACATTTTCTTAAGAATAATTTTTAAAACAAATTCAAAAAATATTTATCAATAAACTTCATTTTATTTCCGTTGCTTTCAGTATATTGTAGATTTAAAAAAATTTAGAAGTAAAAAAAAAACTTATCGCAAAGTTATACCAGTTTTCATAAAGACTACGTTTGACTACATTTAATTTATTAATGTTAATTGTTCAATAAGGAGCTTCCTAGTGATCGTGAAATTTTTCCACGATCTCTTAAATACTTCCTACAAAAATATACCAAATTTTCACAATTTTCTTATCATTTGCAATTTCGGATTCAACATCCTCAAGTAAAGGTTACGTCGAACACCTGCAAGAGCAATGAAAGTTGCAACTTCCCACTCGCTAAGTTTCACGTCCCTGTACACATTACGTCCGTCTCCTCTCGCTTCGATTCGTATACATATATTATGTATATCAAGGAGCAAAAGAGCACTGCGGAAATGGCCACAAACGTATCGGAAAGTCAAGGCATGCATTAAGGTTGTATTGTAACGTGTGTCGCGTGTGTAAAATGAGTACGAACGGCTTGTTCCATGTATTTCATTAGCATACTTCCGGGGGGGAATAAAATACTTCATGATACACAGTGTCCCCATAAATAAATACGTTTCGAATCGATCCCGCGAGTCTAGTGCCCGGAAGCGAAGGAAAAATAGTCAATTTTCTTCTTTTGTAACTTTTATTACTCCACAACGGATCGATGCAATATTCATGCACAACGTCATCACTTTTTTATATTTTATATGTGTATCATTTTTCTCCCGATGTAATCTCACCCTCGGCTTATGAAAGTGCGTGACCACTTCCCGCTTTTCACACAATTCCAATGCGAATTATTTTTAAACATCTTTCGTTACGACCAACTACGACAAATTACCGGGGCTCCTGGATTCGATCGCCCGCGGAATTATTCGTCACCGCACTTTCTCACGGATCATCCTTCCATCTTCACTTTTGTTCTTGTCATTTCTTCTTACTTTCGATCCACATTCCAAGAATAAGGAATCGTCGTCCGCGCGCTCGTAGTAGCGAATGGATTATTCACTTGGAATTTGTTAGTCGATCGTTTGACCCTAATACATTCAGATTTTCTTTCTCGCAAGAATATATCGTCGTAATGCAACCGATCTTCGCCACTATTTTTTGCAGGGTGATTGCTTTTTTGTCCTCATATAATTTGTAATCATCGGATACGAAATCCATTACGTATCGCTTTGCAGATCGAGGTTGCCTCGTTCGCAAGCGAAGATTATCATAAACAAGAAGATTCCTAGCAAGATTCTCGTTACAGTTTTTACAAAAATGAATGAATGTTAAAATTGCCTTTTCTCTATTTTTTGCTTTATTCGATTTTTTGCACTTCGATGATTTGTAACGGCAATCATGGAGTGTAATGTTGACGAGGATTCGTCAATTCGATTTCGAGATGACCAAAAAAAATTTGTAAAAATTAAGTACTTCGGATTCATGTTTTTTTTTTTCTTCATTTTTTCACAAACGTACCGGGTCAGTTGCAGTCTCTCGAGCTGCTATGAAAACCATAAATTCTAGAAACCAAGACTTGCCGTATTATTCGATTTTTAAAATGGTACGTCGATAAATATTTTGAATTTTTTCGACTGACGTGAGAAATTTCAATTTTGAAGAAAAAATTCGGAGCACTGAATCTCTATTCAGGAGTTTCCGCGAAAAATAAAAATTCGCTTTCCAATTATCGTTGTCGCCATGACTGACGGAGCCAGTTTTATTACATAAAACTGTACGCCTCAGTTATCATTCGATGATCGGAATTCCGTGTCAGGGCAGCAATGACACGATATATGAAAAATCGTTGAGTGAGAAATAGAAACGTTTACGAAGACATCGTTGCTTTGTGCACCTGTGAACACAGGATGGCGACAATTTTTTTTTCTGTTTAAATGACAGACGACGTGATGATGATAAACGATGACCATGACGTTGTTTTCTCGTGTACCTGGAGCACTGATTGAAAATTTCGAAATCATCGCAATCGATACGAGTGGATCACCGTGCTCTAGAATGTTACGACGATTCGCCACTTTTCATTATCCTGAGTGGTCGAGTAAAGTCTCCATTATGAAATAGTTCAAAAGAAAAAACGGTTGAAAAAAAAAGGTTATAAATGGATGAGATTCTCCGAAGAAATCTGCTCTTCTCGTCATAATCATTGCGTGAAAGTAGTACGAACACGATTCAGTCAGACTGCAATTTTATTTCATTATTTCTACAGTATTTCTAATTGTTTGTTCAGATTTTTTCTCTGATACCAAAAACCGACACTTTTTAAGAGTTTTCAAGAGTTTCTACAAAAAAAATTCGATGGGCTTTGTGAATTTCGAAAAATCACAATTTTCTCGCTCTCACTTTTTTCTCGTCGGTTTCTCGATAATAAAAATTTTTAAAAAATTGGGACGTATACTCTTTGTTGTAAATTAAAAGCGAACGTGACGAGTGCCACAAAATTCAAAGGAGAAACTTTCCATTATGAAAATGTTACGAAGAAAATCTAGCTGGAAATATTGAGAGATGTGTCTATTATTTGTAGCTTCTTCCAACTCCTGTCACTCATTGTCATTCACGTCGAACGGTTGATTCATTGCAGCATCGATCATCAACACGTTTGCTTTGCTTTATTTGGACAATTATTGTTTATTGTTTGGATTTCAACGTTTTTCCTCCTCCCTGACAGCTGTAAACATTTCGTGGCTATTCTTCCTCAGCTGATTATCATGCGTCACAATAATATTTGCATTTAGTCAGTCTAAGCATTGAACAGAAACAGCAACCGACGACAGACGATCGTTGCATAAGAACGTGGAGAAACGATCCGTGCGAGACTTCGTAGTAGTTTTGACCCTTGACCCTCCAACGAGTTCTGATCCTGGCGCTAACTTTCTAGTTGCATTTCATTAGTGTATAAATACTTTTTCATATCTCTGCAGAATACTTTTGCACACGTATCTCAAAAAACGTGTGCATATGTTTATATATATTTAAATTTCCATAACTGGGTTATTAACTATCGCGAATTTCTCATGTGGTTCAAAGATGACAAAAAATCGTATTCTTCAACGATGCCTCGACGTATCTCGCTGTTGAATCGATCAAAACATACAGCAACTTCCTCGCTCCTCTTCTGTCATAGAAACATAGCAATCTGCACTGTTTTACTTGGACTTTTTTATTACACTCGTTTATAATATTGCTTCCTGTTTTTCATTGATGCCAAGTGATTCCTTTTCGTGCATAATCTCCTCGGAGTTGAACTTTTGTTACGAAAGACGTTGCAGATTATAATTGTGAGAGACTTTGAGAGATCTTAAGGAATATAAAGAAATAAAAAGGCGAATGGGTTGATTTTATAAATAACGCGAATGGAGAGCAGAGCGAGAGGACAGCCATTTTTTTTCTCTCGTGACCTATTACCCTCCTGGCGAAAGTTTTGCTCGACCAATTCAATGGGTCCATTTCTTTTGTTTTTTTTTTTTTAAGTAGTTTTGGTTCGTTGGGATTTAGTTGATTTGGTTCCATTAAAGTTTCGATTGATTATTTTTTACAGAGTTCATTTGGAATCTTTTGCAGATTTCAATCAACTTTCGATCATTTGGGTTTGGAGCGTCAATTAAGCGGGAGCGTCAGTGTTATGGCTGAACAGTGTTCCTTGTTTTTGAACGCGTTTTTTTTTTCGATGAACTCTTCCTGAACGTTGTTGGCAAAATCTTGAGGCTGATGAACTTGTTGAGAAATTTTTTTTTTTTCTGTCAGTTTCGTAATTTCAGTGGCTACATTCGTGCGTGGCCAATTTTCAGAATTTTGCTAATTACTATTTTTTTAAACCGAATGAATGAAGAGATTGTTCGAAAGATTTAAAAAATTTGAAAATATTGCTATTTTGGGGAAAAAAAATTAATCAGTCACGGGTGTGCATAATATGGAATTCTATTTTGTTATTTTTCAGATTTTTACAAAAAATTCTACGGGGCATGGAACAAATTTTTTCAAAAGCTCATAAGTTTGTTAATTCTTAATTCATGCACTAAAAATTGCAAGTTGAAAAAATAATTTTACAATAATTATTTATTATTGTCAAAAGAATTGATAGGATTTTGACATTTTTTGAGAATCCACAGCGTCCCCTTCAGGACTCTCTAGATATGAATGGCAATTTGGAAAAAATCAATAAAATCACGAACATTATTGCGTTATAAAATCACCAATCAATTTTCAAAATGAGAAAATATCAAAATCGAAAACTCTTGTGACATTATTCAAATTTCAAAAAAGTTCAATAACAGATTATGTTCATACGACAATATTGAGCATTTGACAACTTTCTAGTATTTTTAATGAGTTAAATAAATATTTAAAAAAAAAAAAAGTGGTAATTAATTTTTTCTCTAGAAATGACAAGTGCTCCGAATGCATTCGATAATAATTCCAAACGCGTAAGAGTTTGATACATGCGTGATTCGTGTGACGTAATAATCAGAGCAAAACGAGAATTTCGTGATAGACAGAGCACAGAAATCTTTGAAATTATTTCTACTTATAAATTTTTTAATAGACAACATAACTAAGCGGAAAATCCGGGATACGAGATTATAAAATCATAATAATACAAAAGACGAATTGGGTTGGGTTTGTATCTGCATATATACGTTTTCCAACCACATCGTATCCGTTTTATAAATCTGCACAGCAACGACCATTACGTTATTTGGCCTTTCTCTCTCCCTCTTTCTCTTGAACGTATTTCAAGACACGTAACGAGAAATACTTCACGAGCAGTCACTCTACAAACTACGTAACGGAAGTCGTGGCAATTTGGACCACGATCTTTCTTTCGATAAAATTTCTACAAATATAATGCTCGAATAAAAAAAAAACAATTTGATTAATTTGATTCCAAATGCTCTCGGAGCAATATGATTATTTAATATTTTCTTCGGGCCAAATTAATGCAGCGGAAAAGACAGATGTGTACGTCAGAGATGTCCGCTACGAAGTCCATTCCGTTTTCGCGGTGGAGAAAGTAAAAGGACACACTATGCACATTTTATTTGGCTCACACACGCCAAGCACGTGGAAGGTATTATAAGAGGTGGGAGAGAACTCCATCGTTTTTGTCTATATCCGTTTTCTCCCACTCTTGACCAATGACGTACCTATGGACCTCTCTCCTCTGCAACATTACGTAAAATTTTATGAGATCCTGAGAAAGATGAGAATTCGTTGTTCCATGGAATTAACATGTTCGTGGCCCAGCTGTATAAATATGGAAACAAATATTTTCAATTTTTTATAATATTGCATAATATTTTGTACTCGTGGACGTGGAACGATTTATTTCTTTTGCTACAAGCATTTTTTTTTATTCCAAGAGAAAAGAGATTCGAAAATTTTTCAATTAGAATGGATATAAAAATGAAAATTCAAGATAAATTGTAAATGGACGAGAATCAATGAAAATTAATTACCATTCGATGCAATTTTCATCACACAACACAGAAGCTGTTTATGATTATGAATAGCTAATAAAACTGATCATCAACATTACGATAAACGCGTAAATGAAGTGTCGAATTGTCGAGAAAACATAAACGATGGAAATCCCAACAAGAGGCTCGTTTTAATCAGCGTGATCGATCGATCGATCTTTCGAGCTCTGGCAAAAACCTTACGCAATTTTATTTCCTGAACGCGTGCGCTATATGCGGGACACGCAACAATCGTAATCAAAGTTGCGCCATTTTTCTCCCATTTTTGTATTCGAGTCGACGAAATTAAAAATTATTCGTGCTAATGGAATCAGCGCCTCTGCTTGTCGATCGCTTTTTCTCTAACGTTTTGGGAGTCGTGAGAAATCGTTTTTTTTGGAGTTGCCCAGTAATCGGCAGTTTTTGGACGACCTTGGCTGAAGGACGAAGGATTTTTATTTTTTTTAAATAAAATATTAATTAGTTAAGCAAGTGTTACTTATAGAAATCGGATTTTCGACATTTTAGAAAAATGATGAAATAGTTTTCCTTTTTTTTATTTATTATTTCGTCGACTTTTCGTCTAAGAATTTTTATTTTGTCGTATGCCAATGATTGGCTTTCCGGTAAAGGTTTTATAGTGTTGTCTCGTAAAAGACTCGCGTACATAATACAACGCATGGTCGTACAGTCTAGCGGCGAAATTTCCCCGCGTGGACAACTTTCTTTCGTACGCGGGCGTCTCATCCGTGCGTATATCGACATCGGGGATATGACGGTGCGATGGTTATTCGAGCCTGAACGTGCGATCGTTAGCCATCGAAGTTGTTCCAATAACTTGCTTTGTTTTTTCTTGCGGTGTGTGTTGTCAACTTAACCACTGAATATATTCATCGAGGTTCGACAAGTTTTGTGAGGAAAAATAAAATAATAAATAAAAACGAGCAGACACACACAATTTTTTTTTTTTTACATTTTTTTTCGCCGGTTCCTTTCGCGTCATTAATTATTGTGTGGTCACGCGCCATAACCTGGATCGAGTGGTGTTTGATTAAGTGGCCGGAGGCAGTGAAGGTGCCTCGTTCGTCGACACGACGTTTTCATCGCAGCTCGACCTCGTCGTGACGTTGAAATCATTATCTCTCCCGATAGATTACACGCGTAGAGACGAAGAAAACGAATCAGACCTCGTCACAGTGGTTTACAGTTTGCACGTGGGAAAAAAAGAAAAAAAAAAAAAAACACCAGCGAGGAGAAGGCCCGTTACGACCTCGCCGAGGTCGTCGACTGCACTTTGCAACGAGATATCGATCCCTTCGCATTACGAATCGTTACCGCAGCCTCCGATTATCAAATTACAAATGTTTGGTCATCGATATATTCGTATGTTTGTAATCACTGAATATTAAGCGTGCATTGACGTCTCATTGGCGTTTCATTCCCTGAAGGCAATCACCAGTGAGAGCTACGTGAGTACGAATTGAATTTTTCAAAATTCCTCTCATCGAAATTTTCAGTTTTATTTTACTCAAATATAATTTTAAACTTTTATCAATTTTCCACAAACGAAATATGTCAAATCGCCATTTTTTATGCATCTGAAGCGCGAAAACTTTGAGAAAACAATTTTTCCCATCAAAATGATGGGAAGCAGCGATTAAATTTTTTTTTATCGAATCACGACAATGGGCACGGGGTCCATGTACGAATTTGGCAACCCTCTGCATCCGGTGGCTCCGACAGAAGCCAGTTCGTGGATGGGTGACCGGTTAGCCAGTTCCTGCACATCGTTCGCGAACCAAGAAACAGTTTTTCTGTTTTTTTTTTCTCTTTTTTTTCCTGTCAGCCACCTCGAAACCAATGAAAATATCTGCTAAGCTAGCCCCACGAATTTTACACAATTTCTCTGGACCTTGTTGCAACGTGATTGGGCAAATCACGAGGACCAAGTGATTGTGTGCAAGACTCTTGGGAGCAGGCTTCACACAGGAATATGAAAGTTCGCGAAGTGATGAGATAAAAATAATGAATCAAATAAAGTTCTTCGTCGTTTATTGACTCGACGAAGTATTTTGACGTGAAATTTTCAGTTTATTGCGATTAACGATCAATCAAGAGTAATCACCGAGGCTCCAGCTGAGATTTATCGCTAGGAAGACTTCTTTTAAATTTTTATGTAACGATCATCATCACCGTTCGAGTTTCGATCTTCTCGCGTGGCTACATAGACTACTTTCGTTTTCTTAACCGCATACACCTTCCGCGAAAGGATCCTGACCCCTTTTATATAATAAAAGAATATCCCACGAACGAAGATTCCCGTTCGGAAATCAACGCAACATCCCAGACTTGCACACAAGCATACACGAAGAAGAGAGATTATGTTTCCTCTCGCCTGACACAAAATTCCTCTCTCTTTCGTTTTTGCCACTTCATTGGAAAGTTGCTAATTTTGTACAAGAAAAATTGGAGCTTTCCCTCATTTGTCTCCTCCTCTTATCAGGCTCATTACCTTATTTATTCTCTTCTCAATTCTTACTTGTGCTAATCGCAGTCAACTTATGAACAACAAGGAATGCTTTCAGTGGTGCCTTGGAAAGATCACACGATTCTGGAAAGTTTTACCAATCGAGTGGTCTCCTCGACGTTGTGTCTGAGCAGCAAATACAAACGAGAGCTAGCCACGTTTCTCGCGGCGTGGCACCACTCGACGATCCTTCGTTTCTCCAATTATGTTCCTTTTTGTTTCACCTGCTGTGCTTATTAATTTTTATGAATTCCATGCAATCGATTATGACGTTTTTTTTTAATCATAATTTGTTGAGTTTGATAAAAAAAATCTTGGTACATAACGATAACGGAATTTTCTTATGACATTTGTTTTTGTAAGCTCGAAAAATATTAATTCAACTTTTGGACTGTGCGAGCTTCGCGTTCATTGACTACGAGCCACTTGATTACAGATGAAATCTAAATTTACCTAGTTTACCAAATACCCCTGTCAAACGTGTATGCAGATTTTTTTTTCGCAATCCGTTCCAGTTTTTCGAATCGTCACTAACTGGATCGAAGACTCTGGGATTACGAATAAATTAAGGGCTCACGCCAGGGGCAACGATAAGAAAAATATCGACATGAAAAAATAGTTTGTGCAATCGTACCTCGAGAAGTAGGGAACAGAGATAGAGAATTATTTAGAAATGAATAAAATTAATGATCTTTCCTCTCCAGCAGACCCATGGGGTTTTTACAACGCCAGCAAATCGTCATTCGTTACTTTACTCAATAAAAAGAAATATTTATTACAATGGCAGGATGAATTTCGTCGACGAAATTTGAAACTCGAAACCGCCACACTCTTAGCAAAGATTTAGACAATTTTTTATTTCACCATAATAACGTATGTGTCGTAAAAAAAAAAAAATCTAGCTCGCATTCAAAACCTCAAAAATATTATAAACCTCTTAACAAAACTGAAGGATTAATGGCACATTTACGAGGCCTCACGAGGCCAAGAATTCTTTCCTTTCAAGTGAATCCGTGAGTTGCATTAATTCAATGAGCAATAAAATACAAAAACTGCATTAATTCCTCGTCGAGGAATACACACACGTGTTCATGTGCAGCTTAAAAAAACGCAATGCCGAATTAGAGCGATTGCGTTCTGGTAAATTCCTCGTCTGGCATACATTAATGAAAGCTGAAACATTTCAGGTATGCTCGCGAATATGTGGCATATTATTATTCTATATATTTATCTCTATAGATTCATGTTGCTGCGTAACACACAATTGCCCAATCAAGCCACACCGTTAACGAAGTCAAAAGACTATCTCCCGATAAAATCTCGCTCTCAAACTCCGGAATATATTTCACGAAGCTATAAATCTTGAGAAAACATTCAAAAAATTCAAATTCATAAAAATAGTCAAGGATTTTTTATTCTGTTTTCCGTTTATTTCGGAAAAATTTGAACTTGTGATAATTCACAAGTTCCTATGGGGAAGGAACGATCGTATTATTCTTTTCGTGGTTCCTGAATTTACCTTTCGAACGTTTTGAAAAATTTTAGGTCGAAATATCGTACTGCAGATTTGAAACTATAAATTCAGGGGTTATAATGACGCCTCCATTTATTCGAAACTGTATTAATAAATAAATCTCCAAAGATGGTGCGAATAGAAAATTTCACAAATTACATAAAACCCAGAAACTTTCACACAACCTTTCTTTTGACCTTTGCACCGCTATTAATCTATCTTCTTTCAAAAATGATGCAACAATTAAAGATGCTCAAGGAGCACGATATCCTCCCATCAAATCTCGTCAGTTTAATGAGTTAATATTGCAACTACCAATAAAACAAATACACCTATTTATAAATTCTCTCATCACGCAGAAATTGCACCTCTCGTTTCGTAATAATCAAAAAAACCAAGTCATTGATTTTTATTATTTTACAAAAAAAAAAAAAACTGTAGTGAATTATCGAGAATTTACTTTCACGTTTCAACATTAGGTTTGCGAGCAATTTAAAATCCAAATAACTTTTCGACACGTAACTCGAGATAATTCGTAATTACGTATGCCAAAATCTGATCGATGAAATAAAATTTAGTGAATTTCAAATCACGTTTATTTTCGACGATCGATGCAACCTTGTACCAAAAGTTTCAATTTCATCGAAATTTTATGAAAATTCCCCATTTCGTCAAACTAATAGCCCAATTAAAAAACTTTATTCGGCTGAAAATCAGTATTTCGAATACTGTTTGAATTTTTCTAGCCGAAATTACAATCACTTCGTTTTGGA
Source organism: Hyposoter dolosus (assembly GCA_963921915.1). Classification (NCBI taxonomy): domain Eukaryota; kingdom Metazoa; phylum Arthropoda; class Insecta; order Hymenoptera; family Ichneumonidae; genus Hyposoter; species Hyposoter dolosus. The sequence continues at coordinate 4,212,840 of OY998138.1, read as the reverse complement.
AGAAAAATTTCCCCAAACCAGATTTAAATGAATTCCAACGAAAACATACGTGACATAAAAAATTCGAAAGTCAACGAAAAGCCTGATAAATTCATGAAAATTCATTGCGACTCAAAAAGAAGGAACAAAATTTTATTGGAAATCGAAAAAGATAGCAAGTGTCCAAGGGAATCGAAGAATGATGAGAAAAATCGTTGAATAATTTGAAAAAAAAACTTTCACGTAGTAAAATTTGAGTCCGACGACATTTTGGCAAAGTCCCCGAATTCTATCCAATCGAAGCTTTAAATCCGATGCGTTTCTTAATCCCGATTGCGTGAAAATGAACAATTGTTCATTTCAAATCTGCTTGCGTGATATTCTGTATTGAAGCGATCGTAAAAAAATTACGCAAGTAAATAAATTATCCCGAAGTACCTTCGATAATAATTGATCGTCCAAGTGTTAATTCTCCCCTCCGTTTTGTCAATAATTTCAAACCATTTTTGCAATATTCTCCCCCACGAAATAAGCTCGATCGATCCTCGTAGCAATCTCCAGACGATTCTCATCTCATGCGCGTGTGACAACGCGGGGTAAGAGGCTTTTAAGAAACGTGCGTCAACATTTCTACACAGTACTAAACCTTTTGCCGGTCAGTCGTACACGAGACGCAGAAGACAACGGATTGTATCCTCGCAACAAGGTAGCAAAATCTTCTCATCCGTTTGCCATGTGCAAAAATATTTTTATCGATTAACAAAACTCGATTATTCTCACTTGAGTCCATTGTATCGTTCAAATCATTGAAAATTGTGTACTTTTCTATAAATCGATATCCTTAACGTCTCTGGTCACTAATTCATTTCTGACAACTCCAAAATTCAGTATTTTTCTACCCCCCAAACGATGAAAGCAAAAAAATAATCGAATTAACCAAATACTTAAGTTTTTGCAGTTTGACAACGTCTACGCGATTCTCAATTTGTGTACGAATACGTATTTACTTATGTGTTGATATTTATGGGTATATAGATATAGAGATTAGCTAGTTTGAGCACTCGTGTACCCTGGTCGACCCGGCTATTCGCAACAGCCGCGAGAACTAGCTCTCTTTCCCCTCGTCTGACCGTCGATGCAATCGAGCCCGCGCCTCGACGTCGTCGTCACACACAGCACACAAGACTTCGGGCTCTCCTTCGACTTTAGCCGCAAACGAGTCTCGCACCTTGCAAGGCACGCGTCTTTCTTTCCTCGCGTCTTTGTAAGACGGTCAAAACATCGACACGTTTTCGCCCCTGAGTGTTCACCCAGTTAGTAAGCTTTCGATTATTTTATTATTTCCTCGAAATTTTATAAATAAAGAAAAATAACGAAATTACGACGATTTTATAATCTAATCGATTCCTCCGGCTAGTCAGCCTGGAAAATAAACTCGACTCCGTTGGTATTATCGACAAGTGACTCTGTATATCCCGATCAAAGAAAAAAATTATCCATGTCTGACCAAACACTGATATTTCTACTTGCCCCATTGAAAAATCGTCAATTGGCCATTTCGACGCGAGTGTTCCAACTTTTTGCCACGAGGAATTATCCTCTAAATGATTTAATGTGCGAGAGGCGGTTTCGTTTCTTTTGCTCGCACTTTCTGCCTTTTTTTATCGATACGTTTTTTTTATTTTGTTCACTATAATTCTCGAAAGGATAAACTACCTTTCACTCCTGGTGATCTAGTTTTCATCGGTGCTGAATAAATTGGTCAGGATTCAAGGTTTCGAGCAATCACGAAGCTATCAACAACCTCGATATTATTCAGTCGTAAGTACTTAAACTTTGAGTTTTCGCTTTTTGTGTCGTAGGCTTCGACGATTCTTCAAGAGGCTCGTACGCAACGATTTATCAAGACTGACACAAATCCACGATTTCATCATGAGAATCACACTCGTTCTTTGCGCCCTTTCGCTGCTTCTCACCCTTACGGCTGCCAATCCTATTGTCAAAAGAGCAACTGACAACAATAACATCGATCCTCTCAACGAGGTAAGTCATCGTTCTATTTAAATCGTTTTTTTTATTCATTTTTGTCACATCGAGCCGAGAGCTCATTCAGTTTTCTAAAAATGGACAAATAAATATTGACAATTATTCGCGCTCATGGGAGTGTTCTATGGATATGAAAACCAGAGGAGCCAGTCGAGAGTGAAAGTCTCTCTCGTCTGAAACACTCACTGACCCAATCACACTAAACGACAGAATACGATGGACCAACGCGTGGATCCGACTTTGAAGATTCTTCAGTTTTGTGTCTTTTTCTCAAACGAACTTTGACATTTTGACTCGCTCACTATTCGCACTTTCTGACACAGCGAGAATATTGACCACGTGAGCTTCGACAATAAATCGACGATTTTTGCACTAATGAACTTTTAAAACTTTAAAAACTATTTAAACTTTTTAAAACTGTTTGAAAACACTCGTCACTCAATTCGAATAAATTGAACAAAAACGATTTTGCATAGTACATTTTTTCTTGAGCATTTTTTTCCAAAATTCGATCAATTCGCTTTTTTCAAAATTAGCCCAAAGCCACTGTAGGATTATTGCAAGATTTCGGATGCTGGAAATGTGTCGCATTTGTGTTAGTAAAAAAAAAATAACTTGAGAATAAATTCTTCTTGTTTAAATACCGGCAAACTCTATCGGATTCACTCTCGCTTTGGTATGTTCTTCCGTTCGAAAACTATTAGCTTTCAGTGTCGAGGAAGCCTAAGAGAAATTACGTGTGTAACGTAAGATTCACGAGAGAAGGTGAGCGCGTGGCCTCAACTGTATTTATACATATATATCAATACAGCGCTTAGTTTGAATTACGTAAAGTTTGTAACCGCCACGACTGATTCCCTAGACGATCGTGACAGCTTTGAAAGATGGCCTTAGTCTGTTGATTGAAAAATAAACTTGAAAACGTAACTCGACGATTTCTTGATGATCCTTAAACAAGAATTAATTATTTCCATTGCAATTGGTACTTGAAAAAGTTGCCAAAAATCGAAACTATCGAAAGATACGTTCGATGGGATTTATTTTTTTTTCGTACTACTAAAAATTTGAAATTGACTAAAAATTATTTTCCAAAACGTGAATTTTTTGAGTGAAAAATTTTGAATAATTGTGAGTTTTTATTTGAATGAGAATCGTTGATGATGAATTTTTTTTGAGAAATAGAAAATTCTTCGGTTTTTGGGGCAGCAATTTTCTGAGAGTTTACGAAATGATGGAAAATGTTGAGTCTGTTTGAAAATACATTTAAAAAAAGCATTTAGCCGTGAGGTGTGGTCGTCAATGAGGATTTTCATGAATTATTTCGAGCACGTTTTCAATTGCAACGTCGTGATCGGGGCTACGAATAAACTCATTGAGCCCGTTGTTTCGTTGACCAAATTTCCCCATGGGGTAACACAACATTAAAAAAAAATTGTGAACGAAATTCATTCCCGAGAAAATTGCGTAAAATGGTGTCTTTTTCTTTTGAAAGACAAAACAAAAAACAACGACTTTTTGAACCTTCGCAGGTTTACGTCTTTGCCAACGAGGAGGAGCCATCGGTGGACGTTGAGGGCGAGCACGGTGAACGAGAAAAGAGAAAGATCGGAATCATCAAACTTGGAGTTTCCAATGGAATAATCAACTTCGTCTTTGGGGTAAAGAAACAAACTTTTTGAGCTCATTCATTACGTCAAAAATTATCTCATAAATATTACGAACCAAGTTTGTTTTTTCGGAGTCTTTCTCCTTCGTATCTGGATTTAGGTTCACTGCTTGCAAGCACTCTTCGAATGGTCGTCATTTTCAACGTCAGAAATATTTGTAAAGGAAGCAAAAAAAAAAAAAAATTGTAAATTCAACTTTCTTTATGGTGGTTCTTTATGGTTTATTCCTTAATAACGCCAAGTAATTCACTTCCAATTTGTACATTTTCGAGTCAATCTGTTCTCGTGGGAATTTTCTCGACCATGTGTCATCGTTTCCGCATTTTCTGCCGTAATCAAAAACATTTCTTTAGCTCTTTATGCTTTCACCACTAATGGGAATCTTATTAACCCTTTGAGCCATCGTGGGACTTGCATTGTCCCATCAATTTTTTTTCTTAGTCGCTCTAATCATCGAGTTACATTTACAAAAGGAATTCCTTGTTTATCGATTCTCCACGGTCGCTGGGCCATTCATAAACGTACGAAAAACAGGGACAGCAGAAAATTGTTTATTGCATAAACATCACATTTAAATAAATAATCGAATCTCGTATTATTTCGTGAAAATAAAATCAACAGACTTCAAAGGATTCTAAAGTGAAAGAAAATTATTTCAATGACATGGGTTGAAAATCTGATTATAAAAACGATGATTTATCGATGACAGAAATTGGATGCATTGATCGACGCTAAGACGAGAGCAATAACCGTTTTGGACGAGGGTAACAAGGCCAAGAACGCGGCCTACGGTATCGACAACACTCAGTCAGCGACCGGTGCATTTATCAGCAATCTGATTGGTCAAAAAATACAAGCAGGCACATCGAGTATCGGACCACTGATAAACAGTGCGACGACCTTCATTTCGAGTGCCAGCAGCGGTCTCACTGGTGCATTTGCTTCGAAACTAGGGCCATTGAGTTCCCTTGCTGGAGGATTATCAGGGGGTTCAGGTGAGAAGACTCAATTACTACAACCGGAACATCGAAATGAAAATGGTACTCGAGAAAAAACGACAAAGAATTGAATAAAAATGAAAAAAAAAAAAAAAAAAAAAAAAATCATTACGAAAAACTTGATTTTATAAAAAAATTCTTCCATTATTTAAAATTTAATTTAAAAAGAATGCGAGAAACGATTAAAATTCAAGTTTTTATTAGAAGAAATTTTGAACAATCAGTGATTTCAATATTTTTGAAATTTCTTCGCATTTCAATCAGAAAAAAAAAACGAAAATTATTGCAGGTTCGAGCGGCGGTTCGAGTGGAGGAACTAGCGGAAGTGCAAGCATCATTGGTTCGCTATTGTCAGGACTCAGCGGAAGCAGCGGAGGCCTGGGAAGTCTGAGCGGCGGGAATAACAACAACGGTGATGACGACGACGACGACGATGACGACAGCAACTTGTCAAGTGGTAGTAGTTCGAGCGCGGGTGCAGGAGTAGGGGTAAATCTCGGTGCATTTGCCAATGTTGGTGGAGGACCGTACTGAGTTGAAAAGACGAGAAAAACAAATGAAAAATAGCCAGAGCTCGCCACTGGACATCACAGTGCAATTTTTAAACTCAAACTTCAATCATACGCAGATCTTATGTATACGAATGTCCCAAATGGAATGAAAGGATCAACATCAATTTTCCAATATTTAGGACTGAGCGAAAATATTGAAAATTCACTCTGATTCGTGCGAAAAAATCTTTCCACTTGAAAAAGTACGTTTAACGATCATTTTCCATAGTTTATCACGTCGTTACACAGTTGCAAATATATATTTATCTGTTGAAGAAAAAAAACTGTACTTTTTCAAGTTGAGGATTAAAAAATCGATGGCATAAAAATATTGACGTTACTTCCATTTGGGATTTTACATATTTTGTAGCAAGTAGTGAAAAAGCTCTCTGTTATTCCCCTCAATTAGTTGTTTTGAAAAACCTCGTAAGCTTCCTCACCCCACAGTCGTTCGACGAGTGTACACGAAAATTTCCAACCACTTTATTTTTGTTTTTTAATTTTTTAATCACGCTGTAATGAATCGATACGAATTGTCATTTAACTTTACGACAAATATTCTAAGGGTAGTTTCCTGCAATAACACTTCCACGCAACCTTCGCCAAGAGTGCCAAAACATCGTTCGTAGTTCCAGCAGCTGGTGGCTTCCAGTGGATACGGTTCAAAGTAGAAAATTCCTGGCCCTTGTATTTTTAAAATGCTGATTTATTTTCCGCCACTTTTAATTTGCTTTGCGGTTGCGAGCTTTCAGCAAGAGCAGAGGCTCCGTTCGCCTGCTGATGAATTCTGTAATGCCACTTTCTGGATTGCCGTCATCGTCCGGACGTTTTACTCGAAAGAGCAAATTTTGTGTCAACCCCCTTTTTTTAAAACTTTTTCGTATTTTTTCTAGCCAACACTTCGGTAGATGTGGATGCCCCTGGCCCTTAAATCGCGTCTGCCCTAAGGTGACACCGATCTCTCGTGGAAGTCTCTCGACCTACCCTCGCGAATAAAATCCCTAGTTAATATTTCTTAATACCGAATTAACAGTTTTCTTTTATCTTCGCGCATTCGCGGCGATAACTCGACAGGAACTTACTCCATTTTGGTTTTTAACGATTAATGCATTTTCAGAGATTACGATCGATCGAGTATCGAAAAGACACAGCTGTGAATAACTGGATAGTGAACTTCTGTAAATGATGTAAATATAGAAAAATCTTTTGTTTGTTTCAATTTTTATTTTTTCATTTTTTTTTTGTTTTTTTTTTTTTAAATAATTTTTTTCGTTCTGTAATATATGCATCGAGGCAAACAAACAATATAATGGAAGGTGAAGATAATGACGACGTCGACGATGACAGTAATTTGTCTTCTGTTGTGATTGATCGAATGGTTATTATTATTATAATTACAATAATATCGATGTCAAATAAAAATGACGACTTTGTTACCCACGAGTTGATTCTTATGTCTCTACAAAAAAAAAAACATCGCTCTCACGTCCCTTTTTCACATCGAACTCGTTCCAATCACGAAAATGTTGTTTTATGTCGTTCTTGTCGTTCGTTCGAAATCCTCATTCCCCAAAATCCACATGCACGTCCATCAGTGAACAAAAAAACGCACTTGGATCAGGTGTTGGAATATTCCTTTCATCCTGGCACGAATCCTTCGAGGTGGGGTGACGAAAAACTGCGAGAGAAAAATTACGAGACGGATTAGATAAATGTGAGGGAAATAAATCAAAAGTTTAGTTTACGTTTTGAAAGAATTTTCTTTCGTTAACGACGTTAGAATATTATCAACGATTCCTTGTTTATCTGCCTAGGGAAAAATCCCAAGGACCACTGAGAGCGTTCCTGAGTTTGATAGAGTTCACGTCTCGTTGGATTTCCCACCACCAGCTTTAGGCACTGGGTTTACTCTCATTAGGAGCATCAGCGATATCCTCAGTAGCATCATTCTAGTGAGTCTTTGGGAAAAGTCATTTTTTCAAAATTTACATCGCGTAAATTCGATAAATAGATTTTTTTTCAATTATTTTATGGAAAAAATCAAAAAAATTGATTGTTTCTCATTAGTAAACGTTTTTATATGAAAGTTTATTATTTTTTAAACGATATTCTGCGTTTTACGTCTTTCTCTTGTTTCAGAATTCCGCACGTCGTACCCAAAGTGTCCTCGAAGTCTTCAAGCCCATTTTCCGCGGTACTTTTGCCATAAAGGGTCTCCCTTCGGACCGGACGCAGTAGAGCATCGAAGGGACATTGAAGGACGACAGAAACCTTGCTCAATCGATCGGGTCAATGGGAAAAATTCGAATTTCTTTTAGGCTCGATAATAATTTATGAAAATGTAAATAACATGATGTAACCAATGAGAAACTTGCAAAGAGAGACCAAAAGAGAAAGAGAGAGAGAGTTGAATGAACAATAGTGTGATTGCGAAGATACGTGAACAGCAGTGGCTGTGATCCACGATGCTGTCAAGCCACAAACGAGCCTTAATAACTTTCCAACTCCTCGCTTTTTTATCCTCAAACATTCTCATTACATAAACTCGAGTTTTTGACTCCACGAATTCACTGCTCGCTACGTGCATTTTGCAATACGTCTAACCATGAGATAAGGAATAAAATCGAAAGGAAATTAATTCCCTACGCCAATACCCAGAAATACGTAGCCATAGATTCTCAGGTGCAAGAGTTACGTGTCACTCACTAGACACGATGATTTCGATGTCACGAAAGTGCAACTATACTCCTAAATGAAAATAATACGGGTCACAAGTGTAACTTTTATCATTCATATACATTCTAATTAATTGACACTCGCTTGCCATGAAATGGCTTAGAAAATGTACCAATAATTTATGAAAAAAAAAAATCAGTAAAACGGACACTAAAAGTTTGTTCATTTATTTCGACGTGCTTTGTGCTTCAGACTCAAAATAACCAGCCATAATTTTATAGGACGTTTTTCAAAATGGTTTTTCGAAAAAATGTACCAAAAGTTTATTAAAAAAATAATAAAAACAGACTCTGCAGGTTGTTAATAATTTTTATTATCCATTGCCCTTAAAAGGAAAAAAAAACTTTTATTTGCTCGAACTATCAAAAGTGTGTTTTCCCAAAAATTGTGACAGTTTCTCACGGAAAGGAACGAGCGATTTGCGGGATGAAATTTCTCACGATCACGTCATCGCAGTTGGTTATCCTTTTGAGGAAAATTGTACGCCGGTTATTGGAGGGGTAATAATTGAGGGAAGGGGAAAGTGTGTTTCAAGATCTTAGAAAACGAATGGGCGATCTTTCTGAGATCGGACGACCGTAGGAGGGAGACAAATTTCGAAAGGCACGAGTGTAAATCGTCCAGCCACACTTTGCAAACAGGATGTACTATTGACAGGGTGTTTGACGCGATTCAATGGGACCTTGTGCCAAGGACGGAGAGGAAAGCTATTTGGTGTGGAGAAAATCCGATTTCGCTTAATTCTTACAAATTGACATTCGTACATCCGTGAGAAATGAATCATATATTTCTATCGTCAGTCTTACGAGTACACCGAAGAGCCAAAGCAGCTTCGTATATATTTGTATACGACGAGCCCGCCCAGTCTTTCGTAAAGAAAAAAAAATAAAAAATGCCGATAACCTTGAGGGCCTGTGTCCCGATATTCCACGAGTCTGAGGCCACGAGGCTCATCTTGCTAGTATCAGCCACGTCGAGCAACCAGCAAGATGCATTTCTCTCAGTGTCACGAACAGGTGCGCATCATTTTTTGTCATTTTGCTCATTCGAATTATCACCAAATCTCATGCTTATAAAAAAAGTGTTAATATCGTGGAAACAATGAGGAATCATTGGATTCTTAACAAAAACAAAAAATCCAACAATATCTATTGAATTTTATCATCAAATTAAAAAAGAAACTCAAAATCTTGGATCGAGGGCGATACTTTTTATTAATTTTTGCACTCCTTCGGAGTGCAAAGAATTTTTTAGCTCGACAACACATTTGCAAACCTACGGTGTTTGTGTCATTTATAAATATTGTCTCGTTATTTATCACGGTTGGTCGACTGCGTTGATGAGTCAAGTGCACGCGACTGAAATATGCACAGTTTTCGTTTAAATCATAGTGCAACGCAATATCCGTATTATACATAAATATATATTTTGCGAGTGACTATATTGACTCATACGTTTCATGTACGTTATACTTTCACTATTCGCGTTTTCAGATCTAATGAGCTGTCGTTGCGTACTACAGGCCCGGAAAAGGAATCACCTACAGTATTACAAACCTCGTGCTGGACCATTCAATAAAATTTCGACGACATAGATAAGGTAAATTTATAAATTTTCATAATAATCATTTAAAAAGATAATGGAATCTTTTACACTTCGAATCTGACAATATGATTTTCACAAACATTGCATTTCGAGATAGAAATTCCTTGGACGAAAGATTGAAACGTTTTTTTAATTTTTTTGCCAAAAATTAACGACGTTCGGACATTTTTTAATTTCTAGAAATTCATGAACGAGGATTATTCGAATCTGCTGAATTCGATCATTTGTTGAGAAAACGACGAATACTCGAATTTAACAATTTCTGCTCAATAATGCATGGAGGTTCACTTTCTGAAAAAATAAACGTACTGTTTGGAAGAAAAATCGAAAAAAGTTCACGTCAATCCAGTAATTTCAATTTTTCGAGGGAAATTGTTTGAGAAATAAAAATTTGTATTGAATGGAGAGAAAGATAAGAATTTGTTAACGCATCGTACGCTCGTACAATGTTGGTCTCTCGCGTGAGCCAGAGTTATGGCACAAACGCACGATGCTTTCGTAAGAGGTAGACGAGAAAACGATGATGTAAATTACATAATGTACTGGACTGACCAACGACGGTTCATGGAACTTGGGAAGCAGGGGACCCCAAGCGGATATTTTCAAAGCGATATTTGTATTCGTAGCTTTTTACAAAAGTTACATAGTTTTTATGAGTTTTCGAAACGATGTACCATAAATACGATTATTTGGTAATCGGCGAACGCAGCAGCTGCAATTTGCATACGTAGTCCGCGTCTGTGATTCGTGCTTCGTGATCTACAGCGCGTGAAATTTTTCCTCCTGTTGTTATACTTCGAGGTAATCGATCGTTAATTCACCGTAACGATTTTTTGCAGCTCAAACAATTTTTACATATTCCTAAAATATGGAAAAAAATATTTCAAAGTTTTGGTAATTCGAAAAAAATGTTTTATCTTCGCGCCAAAAAATCTCTTTTATGGATTCATTTTTTTTCGCCCACTTTGTTGTCTCTCGACATGATTTTTTCACGAAAGTCTCCAATTAGCATAGCCAAACAGATAGCCTGTGAATTTTAATTGTGCGTAACGTTCGGATGTGCAACAGACACTTTGACACGAAATCACAGGAAAGGCGTAAAGAACAAAATATTAACGAGTCTACAAGGAAACGATTTTGAAAAAAAAAAGAGAAAAATAATGCGAGATCAGGAAAGACTCGAGTGTGGAGACAGGATTGCGAAACCGAAACACGAGGACCAAAGATCAGAATCAAAGGTACTGATTATACTAAAAAAAAAGAGAATAGAAACTATTTGTCTCGTTTCTCCGAAGACCTATGAGATGTGCAAGTGTTACAAGGATATCCAGCATGTATTTATGATTATTGACGAGTGTTGTGTCCAGCTTCACTAGAGCAGAGATCAAATACCTCGACGACAAAAAATTCGAGAATCTTTACATCGAGAAGCTCGAGCGTTTTTTTTTCTGCATGAAAATATTGAGTTCGATGCTCATTCGACATGGAATACCAAACTAACCGTGACTTCGAGTTCACTTGATTATTCTATTCGGCTCAAGGTGATCGTAATGCAAATATCAATCCTGATACACTTTTTTATATTAGAAAAAAAAAAAATTCCATATTTATGATTTTATCAACCGTTTAGTAAGTGTTTTTTTTTTTCGATGAGAATCATGTTGGACATTTTTATTACTCTTCCTAGACACACTGGGTCATTTTGACCCATTACTCATAGCTTCAATTATATTGTCCACAACGTACGAGTGAGCAGCCCTTTTTCGAAAGGCTGCTAATGATAGGCAGATAGGCTTCGGGTCAAATTGACCCAGTGTGTCAATGCAGGTACCGAAATTAAAAGCTTCAGTGTAAAAATGTTAATTTGTCATCAATAAAAACAGTACCTTCGCGATAACAATAAAAATTTATCGACAAACTGAAATTGTGGGACGTTCTCACGAGAACCCTGGTTCTTTACTGGAGAAAATGAATATCCTCAAATTGGCAATTTATGGTTCTTAATTCTGAAAACAATGATTTTCTCGTCGGTAGAATTGATGATCGGTTTCTAGGAGATTATTTGCCTAATGTCTAATTTTATCTTCCGTTGGATAGTTGAACAAACCAGCGCGTAAAAATTCTCGTAATCGATGGAAATCTCGGTCGCGGAAACGTCGCGGAAGTTGCCGAGAAAGTGCTGAATCGGTCTGTCGTCTCTCGCGGTTACAGCAGGCAGACATTTATCAATGTACACGGTTTAAAGCAATTGTCACACAACTCCTACACTGTCTGGGAGAATCGCGTTCGAACGATTTCTCAGGAAACACAGTAATGAAACGTAATATTCAATAAAAAAAAAAAACGTCGAAATACACGTTTATTTTTTAAGGTAGTATTGTCAATTTCAGAATTACCGTTCAGAATTTTAAAAAAATTCTGTAAACTAGTAGATTATGATAAGAAAATTATCCAGTTAAATTTTCAAGAGGCTAGACAGAGAACTAGAAAAAAGATATTCGCATTGGTAATTTCATGAATTTAACATCGATTTCATACATTTCATTGTATTTTACAATGGAAACTGTGATTTCTCCTAAAAATTGGTAAGAATTCATTGTAAAATTCTTTCTTAAAAAAAAAACACGTAGTCAAACCCGAAACTATTGATTTTCGAGATAAATAAATCGAAATTGACGCCGCTGTTGGTTGCCACGGATACGTTTATTTATTCGTCCCCAGGTATATGGCAAAACCGATTTTGTGGATTCAAGTGTCAGATCACGTGTAACACACGCTTTAAGTTTATTATATAGGGCAATCGAAGAAATTATAACTGCGTGAAATATTTCGGATATACAGAATTGTATGATAATGTAGGTGATTTAATAAAGGGAGTAATCAAAAAGCCGCGTTGTTGCTAGTACAATGAAAACTGATATTTCTCATAAGACCCAATGTTAAATGTATGAAAAAACCAATGCGAATATCTTTTTTCTGGTGCTCTGTGGCCTCTTGAAATTTTGCCTGGATACTTTTTAAATCATAATCTACTACTGTACCAAATTTTATTAAATTCTGAAACACTAATTCTAAAACCGGCAGTACTACCTTAATGAGTGCATTTGTGCGTAATGAAAAAAAAAAAACAAAATTTCGACTGTATTTGAATCGTTGAAAGTCCAAATTAAGAGAAAATTTAATCGGCAATAATTGCGATAATCGAAATGGTTGCTTCACCTTCACAAAGTGTTTCGTCAAGCGCGACATCGATGAATCGATTTTTGGTTGTTACTTCTTGGAATCGTTTTGATGATTGCACGAAGTTTAATTCGAAACACGCGCAACGACGATTGAAACGATGGTGACTTGCAGGCCAATTGTTCGTTTCGTAAATGGATCGCCGAAACTTTTGCGTTGAGCCAATTCTAGGGCGAGGCATTATGGGGCATCGAGCAACTCCATATACTCGAACGTTTTTACGCGAGAGAAAATTTATCGGTTGCAGCAGTTGTGAGCGAGAAACCGACCCCGTCGGACCGACCATTTTTTACCATTGTCTGCATGGAAAACGATATACGAGGTGCAATCGCGGAATTTTTCGAACTTTTTAATTTTTAATCAAGCAAAAAACTTTTTTTTATCTTTATCGCAGATCTGCGTTTCCTGCTACTCGGCGATTTAAACGTCACTGAAAAATTAACGCAATCGTATGCACATTTTTTGTGGAGACGCTAATTTTGAAAAAAAAAAAAAATTTTACAGATGAAGATCGATCGTTACCAAACTTTGACAACGATCTGTTTGCTGGCAGCAAGTCTAGTCGAGGTGGATGGAAAGACATTGCGAAAATCTCGATCCATAAACCAACCAACCGTTCGACATTCTCGCTTAAATGGCTTGCACTTCGAAGATCAAGATCGTTATCGTCAGTCAAGACCGAATTACTCGAGTCAATCAAATAATCCTGGAAGATCGATCGACGTCGAGAACGCAAGAAAAATCCATGACGAGGAAGAGAAATTGTTCAAAGTTATAACGTCGAAAGATTATCGCGGTTCGTCTCCATCAGAATTGGAAAATTTTGATCGTATCGGCGAACAAATGATCAACAGAGCCAATCTAACTGAAGACGCAAAGAGAGTCGTGAGGCAGGTCAAGAGACAGAGGCCAGGATTTTTCTGGACTCTTGCCCGAGTCGCTTTCGAAGTGAGTCAATACTTTCACATTTTTAACCCAAAATTAAAATTAAAACAGAAATGAATAAAATGATCTTACGAATATTTTATTCTCCAAATACTCGAGAACGTCACTTTTTTTTTCAACTACAATTTTTATCGAGAAAATTATGCTGAACCATCTGGGAGTGACTTCAATTTTCATCTTTTGAGTGTCCCGCAAAATTCTTTGATTTCTCGTCTTCAAAAATGTTATTGAAAAAAAATAATAAAAATGTGCGAGTTCTATTTCACTATTTCTCTCTCTCTCTCTCTCTCGCCCTTTGAACTTTGCCCCGACACAATTTGCGAAAATGAAAAAAAAAAGTAAAAGTTTCTAATGATCGTAATTAAGCGATTACTTGCAGTACTAAACGTTCCAATGGGACGAGGGGAAAGATCACGAGTTCACACGCAGTTTCTGAAAGTTCTATTCACGAGAGTTCCTTTTTTTTCGTCATATGTCTGAGTAATTATCAAGTATTGTTAATTTAATCGCAGACGGTGAACGAGACAAGATCAGCGATTGAGCAGATAAGTGTTCTGGTCTCGAAGAATATCGCACCGGAAACGACAACCGTCCGAGGAGGCACAGGTCGTGGCCTGGGCGCTAAAGGAGCAACGACAGAGCCGACAATAACGACAACGGGTGCTTCGGAAGGCGACGGTGAGGAGGAGCCATTCAGGTTGACCCCAAGCGAGCTGCAAACTCTTGTTCGAAGGAATTTACGAGGATTGATTCGTTTGTTCAATATCGAATGGCGTGATGCCCTGAACGTAAGAATTGTTAATTAATAAAATCGAAAATTTAACTTCACCGACTTCACAACGTAATTTTGATTCTTTCGGTTTCAGCAATCGCAGGCAAACGTTCGAGAATTTCAACGAGATCTGGGCAACCGAATAAGTCCATTCCTCCAAGACAATCCAGACGTTGTCTGACCCAAAATAATATCGAAATATCCTTGGACAAATCTGTACATAAACACGAATGCAAAGTAGCTGTACATAAAATATATTTTCATACACAAAAGGAAAAAATTTCGAGAGACTGAACAGAAATATCGATTCTTCACATTTTTAAAATGAAAATTCAAGACTGCACGAAATAATGAGGGGCGAAACTATTTCCGTCGGCCAGGCTTTGCCTCTTAGTATTGATAATCTTTCTTGATCGAAATGATGGCGATTCGAAAAAATTGAACTCGAAATTTCGGTATAAATCAGAGTTTTTCCTTCGCAAAAAAAAATAAATAAAATTACATTCATCTCCAAGGGTTCCAAGGTAGTACCTTGGATCCCTTGAGGACAAACGTAGATGCAAATTTAGCGAATTTGGTTAAGGTTTCAAATAAATTAAAAAATAAGATTTCGATTTATTTATTCTTACGAAATGTGTACGGGCAGTGATCTTTCAAAGTTGTTTACTCCATTACGAATGATTCGAGAATGATGTGATTTTGCGCAATGGAGTGTCGAGTGTCGAGAATCACAAAATGTATAATACAAAAAGTATGCGTCACCACGCCTACTCAATAGTGTCTTTATCGCTCACCACGAAAAGTAAAAATGGTTAAATCTCGAACGGAGAAAGTCGAGCTCAAGTTTTTTGCAACAAGATGATTGGTCCATCATGGTTTTTTAGCGTGGGTTAAAAATCTCGCATAACCTACCCCCGTGTTTTTCTCCTATAAACACCCGGCGCTCGGATTCACGCGAGGATTTGACGTTCGACTTTCACAGTGTCGCAAAGATATTCCTCTTGTTATAATCTTCGATTTGTTCCTTTGATCGCGAATTAAAACATTTTCTCTTTGCCGCGAGGAAAAATGTTCGTCGTCGCTTTTTTCGTGATATTCACAATTTTTCAAACTGTTTTTGGAAACTCCCAGGGGGTGAGTGCTTCCCTCGAGTTAGGGGTTGGCAAATCAGACAAAAACTTTATTTTCATCGTTGAAACTCTTCTGTAGGATCGATTACGATTCAGCGATCGAAGAGAACCTGAAAACTTTGAATCCAGAACCTTCAACAGACGAGGCTCCTACAGTGGAAGTGGCTCTAACATCGCGGATGTGTTCAAAGTGAGAATGTTCGGGATACGGTAACATTAAATCGTGTACAGGGAGAAAATAAATTTTTGGAATCATTGAAAATTTTGTTGAGTCAACTAAATCCGACGTACAGGGGCTGTCAAGAGAACGTGCAGTAGAATCAACTGAATGGGTTCATTGCTTGTTCATATAAACGATTGTTGGTGCAATAAAATAATATTTTTGTTCAACTGAAATAGAGCGCCTTCCCAGTAATTAGTCCAACGAATCCATAAAATTGTCAGTTGGATAAAATTGTATTGTATATCGATAGTATACCGAATTATTTATTTTAACAATTCTAAAAATATTCAGTTACTCAGTCTATATCAGGGTTGAGTCAACCAATTTTAAGTCAACTGGATTTATTTATTCGATTCGACCATTTTCTTTTCTCAGTTTGGGATAAACCGATTTTTTTTTTTTTTTCAAATTGTCATAATGAAGAAAATGTGTCTTTTCGAGTAAAATTTGGTAAAAAAAAAATCTGCTCCATGTTCCTTTTATACGAATTTCAAACGAGGATTTTCTCTTATTATCGAAAAATTAATTCGACCCCATAAAAAATTACGAAATAATGAATGAAAAGTGTTAATTTAATAATTATCAATTTTTATGATAATTCGTTGACCAGATACCGATTGCAGTGATAAAAGGAACTTCAGCCGCAGCTCAAGCTTTTTCACCTGAAAACACTCAGGCAATTCAGTCGATTTTTGACGTAAGTGTGAAAAATCGCACGACTGTAAAAATAAAATGTGAAAATTTGATTTGTCAATCCGAAATTTGATATTTTTTATAGATTCCCGTGACGACGTTGGATGCTGTGGGAAACTACATAAAAGAATCTCGGCCTCAGAGAATCGGCAGCATAAACAATAATAATAACAACGAATTCGATGATAATAATAATGATTTCAGTAATAACAACAATAACGCTCAAAATTTTGGATCACGACGACCTTTGAGTTTGAGTGATCAACGCCGACAAGAACGCAGAGAGAGAATATTAAGGATGAGGCAGCAAGAACGCGATCGTCGTAAAGTCATGGACGAGGAAAGATTTTTCCATCTCGGGCATCATTCGAGCCTCGATCTGTTCTCAAGCCTCGCAGATTTGTTGGTCGGCGGTGGTGGTGGTGGATACCACAATGGCAATTTGTTCGGAGGTCATGGTCATGGACATGGTCATGGCCATGGCCATGGACATGGTCATGGACATCAGTGGAAACCTCCGAAACGCCCGTTAAGACCATCAAAACCCGGACATCACGGAGGCCATGGTGATTAAAATTTTTCGTTCACTCTATCAAATTAGAATGAAGTCCAATGTAGCAAAACAAAGTGCTGAGTAGATTTTTACAGAACTTTTGTCGTATCATGTAATTTACGACGTTGATTCATTTTTTTTTTTTTTCATATTCAGTGTAAACACACTGGAAATGAAATTTTGTTAACAATGGTCGATATTTTGTTGAACATGGTAAAGCAAACATTTTTGGATAATTTCCAAATTTTTGTTATTTTAGCAGTAAATTTGGTTTCTAACGGAATTGTTGACAAAATTTACGATTGGAATGACAAAAATTTGCTTCCGAAGAGACTTTCTACAAGATTTCTTACTGCAATAACACAAATTTTGGGATTAATAAAAAAAACGTTCAGTCGAACGTATCGAACTAAATATCGATCTTTTCCAACTAAATGTTGTATTCAGTGCAAAAATAGTAAATGCCTCCGTTTGATAATACTGACTGTAGCATATGAAACGTTTATAGGTTCAGCTGGAAATTTTTTGGGTGGAAGTAATCATTATGCGGTTCACGAACAAGTAAATGACAGACCCATACAAACAGGAATATTCTCATGGTTGCAAACTGGAACTAGTCCTCCGTTCAACGACAACGAAATTCAGAACAAAATTGCTCCAGGATCTGAGTTTCGTATCAATGAAGAAAAAGCGGAAGCTCGGACTTCATAAAAAAATATAGAGAAAAATAATGTTTTGATATGAGGATAGAAATAATAAGAGAGTACGAATGTTTTGTACAACTTGCGTGTATCTGCAACATATAATAGAAGCCATTATGTAAAAATAAAAGTGACAGCGAGAATTGGCCTTTGTTCACGATCGAAACCGATCTTTGTATTTAAATTGTACCTACGATAACCAGTTGGACTGCATGGCGAGCGAAATCTCAATTGCTAATAAAAAAAAGTCGTACATTTTAACGAAAGACAAGACACGCATTCGCAATGAATTTTGACTGCATCGTGATTGCTTTTGTTTTGTTTTAGTGTGCTTAAAATATTAATGACACTGGAATAGTTTTTATCAAGCAATAAGAATCTCTGCACTCATATCGTCATGGGTCTGATAAAAAAAAAAAAAAAAAAAAAAATCAGAGTATCACGGAAAATTTCCAAGAAGCTTGTGAATTTTTAATACAGTCATGAATAATTTTATACTGCTCGAATGTTTATTGGGATCTTCCTCATACCGTTTCATATGCTGTGAGCAATAAAAACTGAGGCCCGTGTTACACAGCGTAAAATTGGCTGGAGCACATTGTCTATTCTCTTCTTTCCACGCTGTTGACGCAAATAAAAAATTTGATCATTCAACGAAGCCGGATCGTGATAAAATGCAGTAGTTTTTCATGAAAATTAATTATTTCTTTGGAATTATGGGAATGATTGACGGATGATTTTTTTCCATTGCGTGCACTGGGTTTTTCCTGGACCACCCCGAGGCGAATGAATAACTCGTTCTTTTATGCGGCTTGCTCACCTCCATCCGTAATTACAGAAGTGTAAAAACGGTTGTGAATGTCTGTGTGTGTTTTTATCGGAGTGGAGAGTGTTGATCGTGGAAAGCGAGTCACGGATTGGCTGGATCGCATTTTATCCCCACCGACGCTTCCCGATTCCCTTCTCTGGATGACGCGGGAGAGCGAGAAGGAACCAACATACGATGCGTTCTGAAGTTACGATGTTCTTAAGCTGTCTACCTGTCTACACATGCACAGATTCCTACATATATATGCGCGCAAACTGTTCTCGCTCACGTTAGCGTGAATAACACGACTCAACTCTGTATTTTTTGCCGACTGTTCTCTCCGAGATTTCTGTTCCTTCCAGACAGACAAGCTCGTGGTTTCAGACCAACGAGTCGCACTCTGTGTTCAGTCTCTCTGCCGAGATGGTGAATAATCAAGTTAAGATTGCGTTTTTCCTCGTTGCCATAGCATCGGGACAGACAGCCGCTTTTCCACAACCTGCAAATGTCGATAAGGTGCCGACCTCTGGATATCCCGATAATTCGCCGTCGATTGACGTAAGTTATCGCATAATTTTTTCTCCCACTCTGTACGACCGCGTAACATGATATAACTAATCAACTGCACGAGAGTTAAGAAAAATACTGAAGAATGAGAATGCAAATGAAATAAAAAGCGGGAATATGAGATTCATGAGAGAAAAACAGTTTGTTCGAACAAGTGTCTTGACCGAAGGCAAGAGCAGTTGTATTCGGTTCATCGTCGCGGTCGTAACTTCGATCAAGTGGTGACCAATCGTCGTTGTGTTTTCTAATCTTTTGTCGTTTCACACATAATTATACTTTAACTTCTTAATGCAACGGATGTGCGTATATGAACATCGTGGTTATCGCGGTCGCCAATTATAGATATTTCCATTCGCGTGTTTGTTTTCAGAATAAAAGAGACAAAAAAAACAAGACAAGACAACAGGGCATGTGCAACTTCCTGACCACTTCATAGAATAATAAAGCAGCGATATTCAAGACTACTATTATGTCACAATCGGGCAAAACTGTTACGGAAATAGGCGATGATACTGCCAGGGTAATAATAATTATGTCAATGAAGGCGGTATTCGCATTTTGTTGAACACATTCGATTAGGAAACTAGACGCACTCGTCAATGACTGGGTTTGATCGTTTTCCCTGACCTTATGTTTCGAATCGTCGTAACAAATTGCATTTTTAGTCTGAAGAGAATAAATCATAACGCATCATTCTCGAGCTTCATTAGAACCGAGCAAACTGCATAGTTCGCCAAAGAAATATTTATACCGTTTTATTTTTTTTTCTACTTTCCAGCTTCCATTCCTCCAGTTTCAAAATGGTGGCATCAGGGTAAATTTCGCGGGTTACCATGCCGAAGCAGGGCTCGGCGGGTTGCTCGGTGGACCGGATGCGAAGGGAGGATTGTTCGCCAGCGCCGGAACCCCTTGGGGCCCTTCGGCCTCGGCTGGACTCGGTGGCGGTTTGGGAGGTGCCGATGGCACCGCGGGGGGCGGATTACACGCGAGAGCGGGTCTTGGGAACGGTGGACCGGAAGCGGCAGCTGGTCTTGGAGGGAATCTTGATGGATCTGGTCGTTCCGGTAGTCGTGCACGAGGAGGACTTTACGCAGGTGCTAGCCCAAGAGGACCACCGGTACTCGTAGGTCTCGGAGGAAATATTGACGAAAATGGGAAACCAACTGGAAGCTCATTTGCATCCAATGGCTATAAAACAAAGGTCGCTGTGAAAGGCAGCAATATTCAACAGATTGCACCAACAGAAGCTAAAGAACAAGTCTATCTGGCTAAATCCGGAGCCGATGAACCGTCCACCAGCTTGGAATTTAAACTCCCAGTGAGCAATCATTATGCCGCTGGTTCATCAGGCCTTGCTGCAGAAGATGTTGGAAATGTCAGCCCCAAGGATGCCAAATCTACACACAATGGCGCTGTATCTGGTATACGTCGCAAATGATGCTTCAACTTTTTTTCTTTTTAAGTAACCGTAGACGATAAATAACACGCTCTTTTCTTTGAGAGCAGACTTAGGTGGTTCGAAAAAAAGTTCTTCACCGTAAAAGACGCTTATTTGTACATTCAACGACGAACTAAAGGATTATAGAGTCGCTGATAGTAAGGGTCCAACATCGATCGGACTGGCATGGACTTCTCTGCACACATAAACAAACACTGTAAAAAGCTTTCTCCTCCTTTGGGACCCGTATACTCAAAATAACGCAAAGAATGGCGGTATAGTCTTTCTCGTAATGATTCTTGATGTAAATAGTTGTTGGCTACATTTTTATTTTTGTATTTATTTAAAAGGGAATAAAGGTTTTTTAACATTTATTGAATGCATTTTTCAGCAGAAAAACACTTTTCGGGCTGAAATTCCTTCAATTTTGAACTGACAAAATTAATTTTTCAGAATGCGACACTACTTAATAGAGAGTTCTGCTTTCTTCGATTAGTTTGCTGCTTTCTGTCCATTTTGATTAATTTCTAAACCTTAACTCGTAGTTTTATGGCTTTTGATGGAAAATTTATTTTCATGAATATTTTACTGTTTAACAACTTTCGGTGCCAAGTGAAAAAAAAACAACCGGTTACGAAAGTCGTGACTTCTTCAACAAACCTGCATGATTGTCAAAAGTTTACAATAATTCTTTTGAGATTAGATATGAAGTCTGCACGCATAAACAATATGGACAAGGTCAAATTCGGTAGGACAGTACGATCATGAATACTTCTTTTTTTTAGCGTCAGAGGTACAGGATATCGTTGGTATTCCATTGTCACCACGTCGTTATTACCGCAAACTACTTCGCGGCAATCCCGTGCGCAAAAATGTTTTTTACAAATATTTCACAACGAACGATGTGCCAATTGAATTAGCCAGCTCGAATCAACCATCCGGGATTGTGGAACGTCAGGGATCTGACAACACCACCCACAGTTACATTGACCATGATCATGGCCATGTACCTTATCCTATCATCCCTACAAGGCCGAAGGGCACAACTCTTTTCGACGATATATTCAACGTAAGTAAACAATCGTTATTTTTGCGAAAATCTGTTAAAAATGTTATATCGTAATTTTTTATACTCCGAAGCACTTATTGCCAGAATAATTCGATGAATCATAATAAATGTACTCCGGAAACCCGATTGTTCTCAGATACCCATCTCCACCCTCGCAGCAATCAATCAATTGCTCAATAACAAGGCTGGATGATGCCCTTTCAATGCTGTGTCTGAGTGACATCACATGTGTGGCATAGGAGTCCATCGGATGAAGGTTCAAAATGACGTGTGTCAGCTGGAATACGCCACTTTTATTTTTCGCAGTAATATGTGACAAAAAACTGATTTTTACCACAGAATTTTCATTTCACATGCTTATGTATGAGTTTCGTTAAATTTTTTGTACCTTTGTAGTGTTATTAAGACCCCACGCTCAACGTGATTTGTACTGCCGTAGAATTAATTGAGTCTCAATAAAATTCTGCATGTTGTAAATGTTCATAATAATTATATTGACCTTCAATCGAAGCGGAAACATTCGACAGCCATTGATCCTCACGAAATAATGCTCCAGGAAATCTAACGTACAGTACTTTGTAGTGGACTTACTAATTAAAGTAGAAATAAGTCGACGTCGGTCGAAAGAAGTAATTGCTCCCTAAATTCAGCCTGAAAACTGGTCCTCAATCCAATAGCTATCATCCGGTTACAGTTGGAAAGTTTACCTGCTGTTCGTGTCTTACTTTCGGAAACCGGCAATTAAAAACGTCCTTGAGAATTCACTTACCCGTTTTATCAATAGGGGGTCGTTGAAATTACGCCAAACCTATTACACGGAGGTATGGAAGTGACCAGTTGATTGCTTTCATGTCAATTTCGCATACCTTAATTGTGTAAAAACGAAAAATGTTTAATTGATGTCTCTTTCTCGTCAAGTTCAAGTGAGACCGAACTCATTGTTATGAGCGATAATGAAACGAGCTGCCGTCTTATCTACAAAACGCCGAGGGTTCTTAAGACAGTTTTTTTCACGGCACAAGGTTCATTTGGGAAAGCGTGCTATGGTGGGACTATTCGGTGTCTGAATTGTCGCGCGCAAGCGCCCAAACCATATATTTTCTTGACAATAACGTAGGGAAGTACGCAAACAAAATGAAATTAAGCATATTATCGGTGATTTTCTTACTAACTGTGAGCTGTAATGCACAAGAGAGTTATCCCTTACAGGTACATAATAATAACTAATCGATGGAATTCGAATATAACTGCTGTGGAATTACTCGATTTGTTTTTTAGATTGATAAATCAGATTCTCTTGATAAAAATGGTTGGCGATGGAATTTCGGTGCTTCATTTGGAGGCTCGCCCGAAACCAGTTACAGCGATTCAGGCCAAGGATCCTCTGGAACGGGTGGTACAATTCCCGTAACCGTGGTACCAGGCGATGGATCGAGTTCATCTGATAACGGTTGGGGTTGGAGTATCAATGGTGGTAATTCGTTTGGATTTTATCCTGGATCAAATAATCGCAAGTCCAACCAGGGATCCGACGGTAATTCTGGATCAAGTAACAGTGGATTGAAGCAAGGATCTTCTGGATCTGCCGGAAAAGGCAGTACGATACCTGTAACCGTAGGACCACGCGGTGGATCAGGTTCACCTGGAAATAAGTATGGATCGGGTAACAGCGGCTCAAACAAAGGCTCTTCTGGATCGTCTGGGAAAGGCGGTGGGTCTGATTCTTCCAATAACGGTTGGTCATTGTGGATCAATGGTCCCAGTTCATCCGCGGGTAAGTCTGGATCAAGTTACAGCGGATCGAATAAAGGATCTTCTGGATCCTCTGGGAACGGTAGTGGATCTAGTGCGTCCGGGCAGACTTCGGCATCGAGTAAAAATGGTGCCAGTTCATCGGGAACGAAATATGGATCAAGTAACGGTGGATTGAAGCAGGGATCTTCTGTATCTTCTGGAAAAGGCAGTACGATACCTGTAACCGTAATACCACGCGGTGGATCTGGTTCATCTGAAAGAAATTCGGCACTCAAGAAGAATGGGACCGGTTCGTCTGGATATAAATATGGATTGGGTAACAGCGGTTCGAACAAAGCATCGCCCGGAAAAGGTAGTGGGTCTAATTCTTCCGGTAACGGTTGGAAATGGTCGATCGATGGTTCCGGTTCATACGGGGGTGATTCTGGATCTAGTAACAGAGGATCAAACAAAGGATCTTCTGGATCGTCTGGGAAAGGTGGTGGGTCTGATTCTTCAAATGACCTTTGGTCATGGTTGGAAAATGGTTCCAGTTCATCGAGGGGTAACTCTGGATCAGGTAACAGCGGATCGACCAAAGGATCTTCTGGATCCTCTGGGAAAGGTAGTGGATCTAGTGCGTCTGGGCAGACTTCGGCATCGAGTAAAAATGGTAGCAGCTCATCTGGAACCAAGTATGGATCAAGTAACAGTGGATCGAAGCAAGGATCTTCGGGATCTTCCGGAAAAGGCAGTACGATCCCTGTAACTGTAGTACCACGCGGTGGATCTGGTTCATCTGAAAGAAATTCAGCACTCAAGAAGAATGGGACCGGTTCGTCTGGATATAAGTATGGATCGGGTAACAACAGTTCGAACAAAGGATCGTCTGGAAAAGGTAGTGGGTCTCAAGCTTCCGGTAACGGTTGGAAATGGCTGATCGATGGTTCCGGTTCATACGGGGGTAATTTTGGATCTAGTAACAGCGGATCAAACAAAGGATCTTCTGGATCGTCTGGGAAAGGTGGTGGGTCTGATTCTTCAAATGACCTTTGGTCATGGTTGGAAAATGGTTCCAGTTCATCGAGGGGTAACTCTGGATCAGGTAAAAGCGGATCGACCAAAGGATCTTCTGGATCCTCTGGGAAAGGTAGTGGATCTAGTGCGTCTGGGCAGACTTCGGCATCGAGTAAAAATGGTAGCAGTTCATCTGGATCCAAGTATGGATCAAGTAACAGTGGGTCGAAGCAAGGATCTTCGGGATCCTCCGGAAGAGGTAGTGGATCTAGTTCGTCTGGGAAGAATTCAGGATTGAGTAAGAATGGAACCAGTTCATCTGGATCCAAGTATGGATCAAGTAACAGTGGGTCGAAGCAAGGATCTTCGGGATCCTCCGGAAGAGGTAGTGGATCTAGTTCGTCTGGGAAGAATTCAGGATTGAGTAAGAATGGTACCAGTTCATCTGGACCCAAGTATGGATCAAGTAACAGTGGATCGAAGCAAGGATCTTCTGGATCCTCCGGGAAAGGCAGTACAATACCTGTAACCGTAGTACCACGCGGTGGCTCTGGTTCATCTGAAAGAAATTCAGCACTCAAGCAAAATGGGACCGGGTCGTCTGGATATAAGTATGGATCGGGTAACAGCGGCTCGAACAAAGGATCTTCTGGATCGTCTGGGAAAGGTGGTGGGTCTGATTCTTCAAGTGACCTTTGGTCCTGGTGGAAAAATGGTTCCAGTTCATCCGTGGGTAACTCTGGATCAGGTAACAGCGTATCGACCAAAGGATCTTCTGGATCTTCTGGGAAAGGTAGTGGATCTAGTGCGTCTAGGAAAACTTCAGGATCGGGTAAAAATGGTACCAGTTCATCTGGATCCAAGTATGGATCAAGTGACAGTGGATCGAAGCAAGGACCTTCTGGATCATCCGGGAAAGGCAGTACAATACCTGTAACCGTAGTACCACGCGGTGGCTCTGGATCATCTGAAAGAAATTCAGCACTCAAAAAGAATGGGACCGGTTCATCTGGATCCAAGTATGGATCGAGTAACGGTGGATCGAAGCAAGGATCTTCTGGATCCACCGCAAGAGGTAGTGGATCTAGTTCGTCTGGGAAGACTTCAGGATCGAGTAAGAATGATATCGGTTCATCTGGATCCAAGCATGGATCAAGTAACAGTGCATCAAAGCAAGGATCTTCTGGATCCTCCGGAAGAGGTAGTGGATCTAATTCGTCTGGGAAGACTTCAGGATCGAATAAGAATGATACCAGTTCATCTGGATCCAAGCATGGATCAAGTAACAGTGGATCGAAGCAAGGATCTTCTGGATCCTCTGGGAAAAGTAGTGGATCTGGTTCGTCTGGCAAAACTTCAGGATCGAGTAAGAATGGTACCAGTTCATCTGGATCCATATATGGATCAAGTAACAGTGGATCGAAGCAAGGATCTTCTGGATCCTCTGGGAAAGGTAGTGGATCTAGTTCGTCTGGGAAAACTACAGGATCGAATAAGAATGGTACCAGTTCATCTGGATCCAAGTATGGATCAAGTAACAGTGGATCGAAGCAAGGATCTTCTGGATCCTCTGGGAAAGGTAGTGGATCTAGTTCGTCTGGGAAAACTTCAGGATCGAGTAAGAATGGTACCAGTTCATCTGGATCCAAGCATGGATCAAGTAACAGTGGATCGAAGCAAGGATCTTCCGGATCCTCTGGGAAAGGTAGTGGATCTAATTCATTTGGGAAAACTACAGGATCGAGTAAGAATGGTACCAGTTCATCTGGAACCAAGTATGGATCAAGTAACAGTGGATCGAAGCAAGGATCTTCGGGATCTTCCGGAAAAGGCAGTACGATCCCTGTAACTGTAGTACCACGCGGTGGATCTGGTTCATCTGAAAGAAATTCAGCACTCAAGAAGAATGGGACCGGTTCGTCTGGATATAAGTATGGATCGGGTAACAGCAGTTCGAACAAAGGATCGTCCGGAAAAGGTAGTGGGTCTCAAGCTTCCGGTAACGGTTGGAAATGGCTGATCGATGGTTCCGGTTCATACGGGGGTAATTCTGGATCTAGTAACAGCGGATCAAACAAAGGATCTTCTGGATCGTCTGGGAAAGGTGGTGGGTCTGATTCTTCAAATGACCTTTGGTCATGGTTGGAAAATGGTTCCAGTTCATCGAGGGGTAACTCTGGATCAGGTAAAAGCGGATCGACCAAAGGATCTTCTGGATCCTCTGGGAAAGGTAGTGGATCTAGTGCGTCTGGGCAGACTTCGGCATCGAGTAAAAATGGTAGCAGTCCATCTGGATCCAAGTATGGATCAAGTAACAGTGGATCGAAGCAAGGATCTTCGGGATCTTCCGGAAAAGGCAGTACGATCCCTGTAACTGTAGTACCACGCGGTGGATCTGGTTCATCTGAAAGAAATTCAGCACTCAAGAAGAATGGGGCCGGTTCGTCTGGATCTAAGTATGGATCGGGTAACAGCAGTTCGAACAAAGGATCGTCCGGAAAAGGTAGTGGGTCTCAAGCTTCCGGTAACGGTTGGAAATGGCTGATCGATGGTTCCGGTTCATACGGGGGTAATTCTGGATCTAGTAACAGCGGATCAAACAAAGGATCTTCTGGATCGTCTGGGAAAGGTGGTGGGTCTGATTCTTCAAATGACCTTTGGTCATGGTTAGAAAATGGTTCCAGTTCATCGAGGGGTAACTCTGGATCAGGTAAAAGCGGATCGACCAAAGGATCTTCTGGATCCTCTGGGAAAGGTAGTGGATCTAGTGCGTCTGGGCAGACTTCGGCATCGAGTAAAAATGGTAGCAGTTCATCTGGATCCAAGTATGGATCAAGTAACAGTGAATCGAAGCAAGGATCTTCGGGATCTTCCGGAAAAGGCAGTACGATCCCTGTAACTGTAGTACCACGCGGTGGATCTGGTTCATCTGAAAGAAATTCAGCACTCAAGAAGAATGGGACCGGTTCGTCTGGATATAAGTATGGATCGGGTAACAGCAGTTCGAACAAAGGATCGTCCGGAAAAGGTAGTGGGTCTCAAGCTTCCGGTAACGGTTGGAAATGGCCGATCGATGGTTCCGGTTCATACGGGGGTAATTCTGGATCTAGTAACAGCGGATCAAACAAAGGATCTTCTGGATCGTCTGGGAAAGGTGGTGGGTCTGATTCTTCAAATGACCTTTGGTCATGGTTGGAAAATGGTTCCAGTTCATCGAGGGGTAACTCTGGATCAGGTAACAGCGGATCGACCAAAGGATCTTCTGGATCCTCTGGGAAAGGTGGTGGATCTAGTGCGTCTGGGCAGACTTCGGCATCGAGTAAAAATGGTAGCAATTCATCTGGATCCAAGTATGGATCAAGTAACAGTGGATTGAAGCAGGGATCTTCTGTATCTTCTGGAAAAGGCAGTACGATACCTGTAACCATAATACCACGCGGTGGATCTGGTTCATCTGAAAGAAATTCAGCACTCAAGAAGAATGGGACCGGTTCGTCTGGATATAAGTATGGATTGGGTAACAGCGGTTCGAACAAAGCATCGTCCGGAAAAGGTAGTGGATCTAATTCTTCCGGTAATGGTTGGAAATGGTCGATCGATGGTTCCGGTTCATACGGGGGTAATTCTGGGTCTAGTAACAGCGGATCGAACAAAGGATCTTCTGGATTGTCTGGGAAAGGTGGTGGGTCTGATTCTTCAAATGACCTTTTGTCATGGTGGAAAAATGGTTCCAGTTCATCGGGGGGTAACTCTGGATCAGGTAACAGCGGATCGACCAAAGGATCTTCTGGATCCTCCGGTAGAGGTAGTGCATCTACTTCGTCTGGGCAGACTTTAGGATCGGGTAAGAATGGTACCCATTCATCCGGATCCAAGTATGGATCAAGTAACAATGGATCGAAGCAAGGATCTTCTGTATCCTCCGAAAAAGGTACTGGATCCAGTTCATCTGGGAAGACGTCTGGATCGAGCAAGAATGGTACCAGTTCATCTGGATCCAAGCATGGATCAAGTAACAGTGGATCGAAGCAGGGATCTTCTGGATCTTCCGGAAAAGGCAGTACGATCCCTGTAACCGTAGTACCACGCGGTGGATCTGGTTCGTCTGGGAAAACTTCAGGGTCGAGTAAGAATGGTACCAGTTCATCAGGATCCAAGCATGGATCAAGTAACAGTGAATCGAAACAAGGATCTTCTGGATCCTCCGGAAGAGGTAGTGGATCTAGTTCGTCTGGGAAGACTTCAGGATCGAGTAAGAATGGTACCAATTCATCTGGATCCAAGCATGGATCAAGTAACAGTGGATCAAAGCAAGGATCTTCTTCATCCTCCGGAAGAGGTAGTGGATCTAGTTTGTCTGGGAAGACTTCAGGATCGAGCAAGAATGGTACCAGTTCATCTGGATCCAAGCATGGATCAAGTAACAGTGGATCAAAGCAAGGATCTTCTGGATCCTCCGGAAGAGGTAGTGGATCTAGTTCGTCTGGGAAGACTTCAGGATCGAATAAGAATGATACCAGTTCATCAGGATCCAAGCATGGATCAAGTAACAGTGGATCGAAGCAAGAATCTTCTGGATCCTCCGGAAGAGGTAGTGGATCTAGTTCGTCTGGGAAGACTTCAGGATCGAGTAAGGATGGTACCAGTTCATCTGGATCCAAGCATGGATCAAGTAACGATGGATCGAAGCAGGGATCTTCTGGATCTTCCGGAAAAGGCAGTACGATCCCTGTGACTGTAGTACCACGCGGTGGATCTGGTTTCTCTGGGAAAACTTCCGAATCGAGTAAGAATGGTACCAGTTCATCAGGATCCAAGCATGGATCAAGTAACAGTGGATCGAAACAAGGATCTTCTGGATCCTCCGGAAGAGCTAGTGGATCTAGTTCGTCTGGGAAGACTTCAGGATCGAGTAAGAATGATATCAGTTCATCTGGATCCAAGCATGGATCAAGTAACAGTGGATCAAAGCAAGGATCTTCTGGATCCTCTGGGAAAAGTAGTGGATCTAGTTCGTCTGGGAAAACTTCAGGATCTAATAAGAATGATACCAGTTCATCAGGATCCAAGCATGGATCAAGTAACAGTGGATCGAAGCAAGAATCTTCTGGATCCTCCGGAAGAGGTAGTGGATCTAGTTCGTCTGGGAAGACTTCAGGATCGAGTAAGAATGGTACCAGTTCATCTGGATCCAAGCATGGATCAAGTAACGATGGATCGAAGCAGGGATCTTCTGGATCTTCCGGAAAAGGCAGTACGATACCTATAACCGTAGGACCACGTGCTGGATCTGGTTCCTCTGGGAAAACTTCAGGATTGAGTAAGAATGGTACCAGTTCAACAGGATCCAAGCATGGATCAAGTAACAGTGGATCGAAACAAGGATCTTCTGGATCCTCCGGAAGAGGTAGTGGATCTAGTTCGTCTGGGAAGACTTCAGGATCGAGTAAGAATGGTACCAGTTCATCTGGATCCAAGCATGGATCAAGTAACAGTGGATCAAAGCAAGGATCTTCTTCATCCTCCGGAAGAGGTAGTGGATCTAGTTTGTCTGGGAAGACTTCAGGATCGAGCGAGAATGGTACCAGTTCATCTGGATCCAAACATGGATCAAGTAACGGTGGATCGAAGCAGGGATCTTCTGGATCTTCCGGAAGAGGTAGTGGATCAAATTCGTCTGGGAAGACTTCAGGATCGAATAAGAATGATACCAGTTCATCAGGATCCAAGCATGGATCAAGTAACAGTGGATCAAAGCAAGGATCTTCTGGATCCTCCGGAAGAGGTAGTGGATCAAATTCGTCTGGGAAGACTTCAGGATCGAATAAGAATGACACCAGTTCATCAGGATCCAAGCATGGATCAAGTAACAGTGGATCGAAGCAAGGATCTTCTGGATCCTCTGGGAAAAGTAGTGGATCTAGTTCGTCCGGGAAAACTTCAGGATCGAATAAGAATGATACCAGTTCATCAGGATCCAAGCATGGATCAAGTAACAGTGGATCGAAGCAAGGATCTTCTGGATCCTCTGGGAAAAGTAGTGGATCTAGTTCGTCTGGGAAAACTTCAGGATCGAGTAAGAATGGTACCAGTTCATCTGGATCCAAGTATGGATCAAGTAACAATGGATCGAAGCAAGGGTCTTCTGGATCCTCTGGGAAAGGTAGTGGATCTAGTTCGTCTGGGAAAACTACAGCATCGAGTAAGAATGGTACCAGTTCACCTGGATTCAAGTATGGATCAAGTAACAGTGGATCGAAGCAAGGATCTTCTGGATCCTCCGGGAAAGGCAGTACAATACCTGTAACCGTAGTACCACGCGGTGGCTCTGGTTCATCTGAAAGAAATTCAGCACTCAAGAAAAATGGGACCGGGTCGTCTGGATATAAGTATGGATCGGGTAATAGCGGCTCGAACAAAGGATCTTCTGGATCGTCTGGGAAAGGTGGTGGGTCTGATTCTTCAAGTGACCTTTGGTCCTGGTGGAAAAATGGTTCTAGTTCATTGGGGGGTAACTCTGGATCAGGTAACAGCGTATCGACCAAAGGATCTTCTGGATCCTCTGGGAAAAGTAGTGGATCTAGTTCGTCTGGGAAAACTTCAGGATCGAATAAGAATGATACCAGTTCATCAGGATCCAAGCATGGATCAAGTAACAGTGAATCGAAGCAAGGATCTTCTGGATCCTCTGGGAAAAGTAGTGGATCTAGTTCGTCTGGGAAAACTTCAGGATCGAGTAAGAATGGTACCAATTCATCTGGATCCAAGTATGGATCAAGTAATAATGGATCGAAGCAAGGATCTTCTGGATCCTCCGGAAGAGGTAGTGGATCTAGTTCGTCTGGGAAGACTTCAGGATCGAATAAGAATGATACCAGTTCATCTGGGTCTAAGCATGGATCAAGTAACAGTGGATCGAAGCAAGGATCTTCTGGATCCTCTGGGAAAGGCAGTACAATACCTGTAACCGTAGTACCACGCGGTGGCTCTGGTTCATCTGAAAGAAATTCAGCACTCAAGAAAAATGGGACCGGGTCGTCTGGATATAAGTATGGATCGGGTAACAGCGTATCGACCAAAGGATCTTCTGGATCCTCTGGGAAAAGTAGTGGATCTAGTTCGTCTGGGAAAACTTCAGGATCGAATAAGAATGATACCAGTTCATCAGGATCCAAGCATGGATCAAGTAACAGTGGATCGAAGCAAGGATCTTCTGGATCCTCCGGAAGAGGTAGTGGATCTAGTTCGTCTGGGAAGACTTCAGGATCGAATAAGAATGATACCAGTTCATCTGGGTCTAAGCATGGATCAAGTAACAGTGGATCGAAGCAAGGATCTTCTGGATCCTCTGGGAAAAGTAGTGGATCTAGTTCGTCTGGGAAAACTTCAGGATCGAGTAAGAATGGTACCAGTTCATCTGGATCCAAGTATGGATCAAGTAACAATGGATCGAAGCAAGGATCTTCTGGATCCTCTGGAAGAGGTAGTGGATCTAGTTCGTCTGGAAATACTTCAGGATCGAGTAAGAATGGTACCAGTTCATCTGGATCCAAGTATGGATCAAGTAACAGTGGATCGAAGCAAGGATCTTCTGGATCCTCCGGGAAAGGCAGTACAATACCTGTAACCGTAGTACCACGCGGTGGCTCTGGTTCATCTGAAAGAAATTCAGCACTCAAGAAGAATGGGACCGTTTCATCTGGATATAAGTATGGATCGGGTAACAGCGGCTCGAACGAAGGATCTTCCGGATCGTCCGGAAAAGGTGGTGGGTCCGATTCTTCCAATAACGGTTGGACATGGTGGATCAATGGACCCAGTTCATCTGGGGGTAACTCCGGTTCAAGTAACAGCGGATCGAACAAAGGATCTTCTGGATCGTCTGGAAAAGGTGGTGGGTCCGATTCTTCCAATAATGGTTGGTCATGGTGGATCAATGATTCCGGTTCATCTGGGGGTAACTCTGGCTCGGGTAGCAACGGATCAAACTCTGAGAAAAGTGGTCAGGTCAGTAGCAGCAATTCAAATGGACAGACTTCCGGATCAGGAGCCAAAGGCACGAGAGGTGACCGTAATTGTCCTCCACACCCCAGGTATTCCACAGCAGCGATACCAAACGTAGACCCTGGTCTTTATGTCGTGGACGGTTGTGCTCCACCGTTCGATAATAGTGAACAGAACTATTCGCTGTACGCGGATGTACTGTACACTCTTGACGGCGCATTGCAGGTAAACAACTCATTTAGCTCTCCTACGATTGACACATGTTACAGTTCACTGTATATAACCTGTAGGATCTTCCGAGATGCTCGATTATTTACGGAGTATTTTGAAAAGCAAGGTGTTTTCGTGTAATCATTATTATTGGTTTTTAAAATTGATTATAATGACATTATTTTTTCGTTTTATGTTGCAGTTACCTTACCGATTGTTAACGTCAACGTTTGGTAATTTGCGAAACTTGTTCGGCATCACGGTGTAGGATACGAGATTCAACTGTGTCCAGACTGATTTATCGAAATACATGTTTCAAGTTTCAAAGTTGAACGATTGTAATATTTTTTTTTTTATCGAGACATTATTACGAAACATCCTTATCCTCGTAAAACTCACCCAGTATATACAGGTTTATTCAATGCGAAATCAGATCCAGAATTTTGAAAGTTACATACGATAACAAGGATAGCAGATGATTGCTGACATGACTTACCAATCGGCAGGTAAGCAACGCAGGGAAGAATATTAAAAGAGAAAGCCACGATGGCATACGTGTCGTAATATTTGAGCATGGTAGAGTGGGAAAGCAAGACATGAGCGTCAGGAAATCGGTTAGTTGCTTTCTGCACACTATAGCGCCACGCATCGGTCAAGTCACGGTCGAAAGGCTAATAATAATTTACAAGGCACATTGTATTCCTACTACTTCATATCAAAATTGAAAAGTGCATCTCGAATAAATCTGACACCCATATTTAATAATACAAACGTAAATAATACAAACGTTCACCCATTTTTGAAAAAGCAGCCCGTTTTGTACGTGGTTAACGAATGAAAATTTTGAAGTTTTCCGTTCAAAATCGCGGGTTGTTCTGATATCGTGAAATGGCAAACGGTGGTATAGTATACACAACGATCGCCATTTTTGTGGTCGTCCTCAATCTCAACATTGCGATCGGACGACCGGCCGAAACACCGACAAAGTTACATTTGAACACTACTGTGGAAAGCATCGATCGAAATGACCGAATCTCACCATCCAGATGGGAACAAGGCATGGTAATTGAAAGCTACCGGTTCTAAAGCACATTTCTATATGAATTAATATATCATTTATAGGCGATCGTTTCACAATTGTCGAAACTCAAACTATTACTTCGAAAAAGAATTCAAAAGTTTTAGAGCTGCTATAACGCAAAAAGATTGTTTGGTTCAATTATATTCAACATGATCCATTGTAGGAATTGTTAGGCCGAGTTGGGGACGCATTAAGATTCGGCAGAGGGAAATTAATCAATTCTGCTATAATGACCAGAAACATTATAGTCGAAAGAACGGAGGTAATTAAAATATGCGCAAAATTGTTCGACTGTTCAATACATAGTGTACCATATATTGTGTTTTGTGTTAATTACAATATTCGTATGCTATAACCTTACATTTAGGTGATTAGGTCAAAAAAAAACTTTTCCTTCTATCAAGGGAATCTCCTATCCCAATTACATGAGTGTAAGCAATGTTTCTCAATCTCTTCTTCGTGCGTTAATAACAACCTTACTACATTATTGCACGCAAAAGCAATCAAACTAACAGGTGTCTGTAAGTTTTTTGTCCCACTTTTTTCTGTACTCAAGGTCTATCTGATAATTACCACCACGAGCAGGCAACTTTCGTACTTTCATCCATGCATCGACGATTTTCCATTTTCGATACCGATATGCAGCATTGGAATCAATTCACGAAAGTTCACTACTGCGCCGTCTAGAATACTAAATCACTGCCTTCTTCAGACTTGTGAAATCGATTTCATTTAATTTTTATAACGATTTAGCGATACATAATAGAACACCAAAATACTGATCGAATAACAATGAACCGTGCAACATGGTTAACCGTCACATCAGTGAAATCAGTTTTAATTGCTATATTCTCTAGGGTTTAGCGAGCGAAGCTCGTAACAACGTTGCATCTGTGATTGCTGCAAACAGTGACATTTTGGCTCAGGGATCGGATGCCATAACTACGTTCGTCACTTCTGGACCTCTGGACAGTTTTCTGCCGCCGAAAACTCGTGAAACCGTGAGATTAGAAAATGAAAATGATCAAGCACTTTTCGAGGCTAAGAAAAGTAACCCAATAGGAAATTTAATCGCAATGTATCTAAGTCCTACACCTCTGGTGGATAAAATCCGTGAAGAGGATAAATACGGGAATTCCGGCGATAAATTCATCGGCATAGGACGAGCGCTAGTTGGTGGATTCGAGGGATTGAGTAATTTCTTGAACACGGTCGTTGACGTAAGTTTCAATGACGTAGAAGTTGGTCCTGACTTCTGTTTTCTAAATCCCTAATAATTCGAAGAATGGTCGTCAATCTCTCGATTCAATTATTTCTGCAAACGTTGAAAACACTTGCTTATGTGATAGTTGAGAAAAGTGACAAACAAATAAATTGATGAGAGTCAAAAAGGATTCCATTAATGATTTCGCAGTATGACATGAACATTCTTGCGTCAAGAAAAAAAGAACAAATCTCTCATCAGAAATTTGTACGATCTCGGGCATTTGAAAATAATTTATTCGTCAACAATATAAATTATGCTTGCTGTACACATAACAAACAAGTTTTACAATTTGAACTACATTTATATTTTCCTACACATCAACAATACAATAATTATTCTATTACAAAAATCTTAACAGTTGATTTTGGTCGGTCAATAATGATGGCTAAGCAGTTATATTGTTTTGGTACTTGGAGGATTTAAAAATACGTTTAAAAGTAACCATATAAAATACGTGGGGTGATAAATAGTTTCAAAAATTTATGAATTAATATCATTTTCGCAATATTTTATGAAAATATTTTTTTCTCCTTCTTAAATAGTGATTCACTCTGTTTATTTTTTCTTAGTTTCCAATCGACACAGCAAAGAAGACCTCGCGAGGTGTTTCAAAAGCTCTGAATGAATTGGGAGGTCGACTGGTCGGTCTTCAGTGAGAGTTCTTGGTTTTTTCTCACGTGTCAGTATTACTTTTCAACTCGTTGATTATGTTACTCGATAATAAATGGTGTTAATCGTTATAAATATATTTCCGAGAAAAAAAACAACAAAAATGTAAATAAAGTTCGTACTAATTTTCGTAGCTGTGTAATCTTGACAACGCCCACTCAAATCCTAAACATTACATCACAATCATCGGATTTACACTCATTCGATTTCTGATACGCACTAAATTAGGCATTCGCACTACAAAATACTATTGACGTAATGTGTCGTTATATATATTAAAATCTATATTCACATACATTTCGTGAAATACTTGAAAATCGTTTCCTCAATGTTCTCGTGAACTACATCTACGTAACGAGAGAAAAAAATCTCCATGGGAACTTAAAGCGTCTGAATTATTTCAGTTTTCCTCGAGTCAAGCTTTGGATCATTCGCGATCGAGTCGCGGTCATTAAAAAAAAAAAAACAACAACAAAAAAAAATATAAACTCTGACATTTTGAGAGAAAAAAATGTTCGTTGTTTTACGCTCGTTTTAAAAACCAAAATGGTTTTCTTTTTTTATAATCTCTCGGCGGAATGGTTTTTTGTGTGGAGATAATAGAAAAAAAGTTCTTTCGTACATTTCTTTCGGTTTTTCGGGCTTGAAACTTCTTTCCTTGTCTCTTTTGCCTCTTTTGATATTTCATTCTATTGCGTTACAAACGCTATGAAATTCTTCGTCATTTTTCCTCTTTTCTTTTCGTAAGGAAAAACCGAAAGTAGAGGGACCATTAAAAAATTTATGTCACCGTCTCCTCAGACGGTGTGGCAGGCTCGTGGATCCCGTATGCCGGGATCCACGCGCGTTCCTAGGTATTCGCAGTGTCGTAACTCTTGTAAGTGTGGGACGATCTCTTACTGCTGACGGTACAGAACAATATCATGCTTGAGACGAGTCCAAACAATTGTAGAAAACCTACGACAAGTCCTACAGTACCGACCACGTGAAGTCTCGTAACCAACCACATTTGTATCGCCGTTGCGCAACCCTTCTTGTGCCATAATTCCTTATTTCGTCCTACGGGATAAAGCCGTCCGCAATAACGCTCCCGCTTTATGCAGCAAGAATCTGGAACTCGATCTTCCAGTGGCCATGCCTCGATTCGGAACCAATCTGTGTAGTCCCGGATACCGCAACATTGGAACTTGAAACAGACACGACGATGAGAAAAAGTTTAATTAAAAATCCTTTTTTCGATTCTGACGAGTTAAATATTTTTACATTGAATCAGATTCGTCTTAACTCGTGGCCACCACATGGGTGCAAATTAGCACCCAGGAAAACTTCAAGCGGCGAGATTTTCAAAATTTCTTGTTTTTAATTTTTTTTTGTAAAAAATCTTGTATTTTTACATTTTCTGATAATTGTAATCGATAGTCCAGGATTCGCTACCCCTAAAAAGTACCTCACGAGTTTTCAATCGGTACAAATTTCGATGAGACGGAATGTTTTGAAAACTCGAAGTGCAAATTTGCACCCATGTGGTGAGTATGTTAGCCCAGAGGTAGTGTGGTGTTTGGGAGTAAAACAATAATTTCATTACAAATTTAAAATTGTCCTTATCAACGTTTCAAAATGTATGAATGCCTCTCGATACTCCCATTTTTTCAAGTAAATTTGCAACGATAACGGAATGTGGAAATCATAGAGAATCACTACGCGATGTTGAAGAGTAACGTATCGAATTTTTGAAAATTCAGTTTCATTGGTATTCGTTCAGCAAGATCGCTCTTTTGATAATATAAACCTGAAGTGAATATTTTGCTTCGTCAAAAATCCCATAATGATCATTATAAAAGTAGAATTCAGACAATTTTGATGCTGCATAATTTATATACCTCTTCGTGAATGTGATCCCAGACAGCAGGCAAAGTACCAGGCTCTCGTGTAATATTATAATGTTTGTGGATACCGAATAATAATTCGTCCTTGAGGCTTCTGGCGAGATGTTCGCGAAATACGAATGCCAGAGCGCCCAGCATAAATTCAGCGAGAAATACCAAAATGACGAGGCTGAAGTACTGCAAAAATAATTCAAAACACAAAAAGAAATGATGATTTTTTTCAATATATTTTCTTCAATTAACAGATGATGATCAATCAGTTCTCATTCAATAACTATGATGAACTCAATTCGATCTAATTATTGAAGAATTGAAAATTGATTAGATTAATTGAAAAAAATTCAAAGAATTCTTTATTTTTTAATTTTTTGATTTTCACGAGGTTTTGGCACTTGAATTTAATCCAATCGTTGTTACTTTTATGTCTGATGAATACATTAATGTAAACGAACCGTAATCAGCATGCATCTCGACTGAAACCACGCTCCGCAGCATCCAAAAAATGCAACGACGAATGTGACACATCCTGCGGCCAAAAGGACCGAGTCAGCTGATGCAAAACTGTATTGCGGTACGAGGGTCGCATAACCCGAATATGCGAGTCTCAGCCAAAGTCCAGCACCCAAAACTCCACAGGCACATAACTGTAAAAATAATTTAAATTTAAATTAAAAAAAAAAAGTAATTTCAATATTCATACACGATCTTCTGAGATATTCACTAAGAGAAAACGCCGAGCATCCGCGTCGAGAAACACGAAGAGCACTTTTCAACTTATTTACAATTATCATCGAGAGCCAAGACACCTACTTGTGGGTCACCTACTTGTCAAGAGTTCCACTATGCAAAGGGTGTCCCTGTCGCTTTCCAACTGCTTTACAATTTTATTAATTCGTATACTTTCTAAGAAACTTACAGATCTTTGAAATCTTTGAAATTAATTCAATCACTGTAGCTCAAGAATGAAAGAATGAAAGTTCAAACAAAGGTCAACAACCTCATTCACTAAATATACTTATTTAAATTTTAGCTAGTTTTTTGGATTTGCTGATCGGACACCCGATGCATACGTTCACATATTCAGTGGTAACATCTAGTTTCCATTTATAAATGCGATGTGTCTATACTTGGCAATACAATACAATAATTCCGGTATATAGGCATAACTTCGAAATCGTGGGATACGATTCTCTCCATTATATGTTTTCACAATCACTTTGAAACCTGCACACCATTATTATTCCATGAAAAAAGAGTAAATATAATAACATATCATTTGTACATGAGCGAGATCGCCTGGAAATTGGATAAATGCATAAACGATTGGCCATGGAGTTCACCTAAATAACAGCCAATTTACATTTCTCTAAGGGATTGACATCGTGTTTTTTAAAATGGATTATTTTCGAACTTTTTCACATTTTGGAATACGAGAGTCAGTTTCATTGTTTATAGATTTTTTAAATATCGAAACCGACGAACCAGAATGATGAGAATGTTGAAAAAATATTAACGAACCTCCAAATGCTAAAGGAGACATGGAACTTTTAGGAAATTGAAAATTCTAGTGATGCGAGAGAGAATTTAGATCCGTGAGGTCTTTGAGAACTAAAAATCATGTCAAGCTTTTCGTTCGCATTTATTAAGTGACGAATTATTTAAAAATACGTAAATTTTCTATCACTTGTGTATTTACTTAGAACACTGCTGGGTTAAGAACTGTTTTTTTTTTGTTTTGTCAAATGCAAATAAGCATCGTCGCACGCACGTGACTCGAATGTCAAATTGGAGTGGATTTTGTACGTTTTCTCCGACTCCTTCGTTTCTCGTTCGTCTTTTTATCTCTCAAACAGGTCGCGGATTACAATAACAATTATTCTCGATTTGTATTCAAGATGTACGCACGAGCATCGAACATGGCGGTTGAGCTCGAGAGCAAAGGAGAGATGAGGAGGGAAGAATGGCTCGAGTAGGTAACGAATGGATGAGCCATAGCGAGAGCTCAAAGATTCATTCAAACTTTGAGAATTGTTGGAGCGTTGAAAAGAGTCAATAAATCGGTAAAAGATCGATTAATCTTGCAAGCGATTGCTTGATTTGCGAAAAACTGCAAATTTAATTCAGAATCTTGATTTTTCGATAAAAAAATATGAGTAGATTGGGAATTTTTTTTTTTAAAGACGCCGAAGAAGAATCGTTGCTCCCCAACGATCTGAACTTCACATCATAGTTTCTTTCGGACAGCTAACGATTGGAGGAGGGTGAACAACACTTAACTATTTTTATACTGCTCTCGAGGAATGCATTCTCGGAGGCTGTAACAATTTATTTTCTCCCATTCGTTCTCGAGTGTGTTTACGTGTTGATTTTTGTACATACCCAAATGAGCACGTTCAGCGAACAGAAAACGTGCCTTATGCACGTGTATCCTGTACGTCCCATTGCTCCCCACGTCGAGGCACGCTTTATCGTTTCTTTTTTTTCCTTATAATTTGAAATCTCCCTCGTCGCGTATCGAACCGCGGTATTTCCTGAAATAAAAAAAATTCAATACATAAAAAAATGCATAAAATGAGATCGCGATAGTTACGCTGGAATGGAATTATTAATCAGAAAACGAGATCGACGTAACGGTCCGTTTTGAAAGCTAGGACGGTCGTCTTTCTTTTTGCTACCTCCATCAACTTTACGAATGTATATAGTGCTAAATATATGCCCTCGAATCTCCGGTAAAACAGTCATCAGTTTAGTCAATCATCAAAAAATAAATTCCCCAGAAAATTTTCGTAAAAATGAAAAAATTTTCAATCGATCGTACGACAGATTATTACTAAACGAACAAAAAAAAACTAAACGCAACTTTATAGGCATTCGCACGACAGCATGCCACTGATGCGAAGACACAAAAGTCACAAAAACACAATAAAAGAAATAAATGTAAAGTACGTTCAAGCAGGATTAAAATTCCGGAGTTATCAGCTGACCCGTATTTGACCCGACGATAATGATTTGACGTACCGCGGTTTATACGAAAATCGCGTTCACGTACAAGCACGAGAAGTTTGTCGTGTGATGTCGTCGCGTAACTATAACGGGCGGATGGAGCTCATCATGCGACAGAACCACGAGGGATTCTCTGCTCCATTGCGCGCCTACACCATCAAAGCGCGCGCTGTCATATAAATATATAGAGCGCGTAAGTGCGTACAAGCGCACGCGATTTCAACGAGACGAAGTGTACACGGCGCACTTTTAACTAGTACCAAAGAATCGAGCGCGAAATTACACACCAAGAGAGAGAGAGAAAGAGCAGAGACGAGAGAGCAATCATGCGACTGCAGTTCTATAATGAATGACGTTTAAGCTCGTGCACGGAATATTATCATAATAATGTATCACATGCATTTTATATTTAAGGATATATATACATATATTATGGAGACGTTTGTATGGTCGCGGTATTATAAAAGCGATGAGTTCGATGATAGTCGGCAGAGAACTGCTGACCGATCGTCTGTGCAGTCTGTGCTACTACTACTGTACACGCTCCATCAGCAGCACGGGGCCTCAGAGAGGAGGATGAAAAGAGAGAGAGAGAACAAAAAGCGAAAAAAAACAAGAGAGAATCGTAAGGGAGAGAGAGAGAGAGAGAGAGAGAGAGAAATGAGAGGCCTTCCAGGTCTCATAACGGGACATCGCTGAGAGAAACATCAGAGAGCCGGCAAATGCTCAACAACCAGTTGTCTATCTCCCTCAAACATTCTCTACGCGAGGCCCGATTCCCACCTACGCGACACACGTTCACTCTTCTCACCGCTGACAACCAAACATGACGAGAGTCTCCACCCACGTTGTCACGTCGTCTTCGTATAACTATATGTATCCGTATTATGCATTTGTATTTCTTTGTTTTTATCTCGATGCATTAATCGTGACGAGATTCACGCTCCAATGCAACACTCGAACGTAATTCTTTTTCTTCAACTTCATTTCTTTCCCATTCACTAGAAAGTACGCTCGAGTGATGCCCTTTAAAAATTCCTCGTTACGGTGTGAATCCCGATCATCGCGATTCGCTGAAAAAGCAAAAAATCACGAAATTGTCTGCAATTAGTTCGCTAGACTTTTTTGAAAGATTGCAAACAAAAATTTCAGATCGCAATGAAAAAAAAAAAAAAAAACACACAACCACGACCCACTGAGTTTTATCGAAAAAAAAAGGAAATTAGCATTTTCTAAATTTCAAATGACCAGGAAATTTGTTAAACAAAACCAGTTCATTAAAGATTCAACTGATTCCCATGAATTTTTACCAACGTAGTTACAGAAAAGAGATTTTAATCGGATTAGAAATTCATGGAGATTCGATTAACGTAACGTTTAATTAACAGTGTAGGGGTTTGATTAAATCTGAGCGATCTAAGTGCAAATTCCCATGATCAGAGTCGCCTTTCTTTTGTCCTTATGGACGCTCACGCTATATCGATGCTTCACAATATTTATATATGTCGACATGTGTATAGCTTTGTGTGTAACGTAACGGTAGCGATCGTTGACATTTCCCATGCGTTGAACCAGAGCGAGCAGTGCACACCAGATCTCCTCCTGCTGTTCTGTATATACAATTTCTTACACACACATCGATATATTCACAGCTGTAGATGAAATAATATTTTAAAAGACCATTCAGGTTAGTGCCTATGTATGTGTGGACGATATTATGAGCCCATTTACAAATGCCAGTAGCATGTACAAGAGAGAAGCTGTATGCAAGGACGTATGGAGATGACATACGATATATCGATTGCCCAATCTTGAAATAACGTCTATCACGAATATCATTGCAGCATTTACGTCCTTGAGATTTTCAGTTGTCAATACACACAAATTTATGTACGTGGAGATGAAAAAAAGAGAGAGAGAGAGACGAGGACGACAGGAGAGGACACTGAGGAAAATGTTATGTGTATATTTTAATGCTGTATATACTTGTGGATGAGAAACGTATGTGGTGGCAACTCAACGATAAGCATACTTTCGGTCCCCCCAACTTCCTGCCAATTTCAGCCAATTTGCAATCATCTATGATCCCCACACGTTACGCCTCGCTTCTTTCTCTCTGTCTCTCTCTCTCTCTCTCTTTCTTTCTCTCTGTCTATAAAGTTCTCTCACATTTTATGGACGACAGTTTTGCACCAGCAACCCGATTCATCGAATAGCGAGGCTATTAAACGCGTCCTAGAACATCTGTTTATCTGCATTAAGTAATTTGTCTCAAATCAATTTTTTATTTTTTATTTTTTACTGCCACAGGAAGATGATTCATTTTTTTTTATTAGCAGCTCAGTTACTGCTTTTGACATTTTTGTACAGTTTGCGAATTATGTATTGTTTGACCCTTCGATTTTGAGGTTTTGAGGATTAAAAGGGATTGAAATCAGAAAAATAACAAATTTGAAATATTTCGAATTTGTTTACATGAAATTCCTCATGCGCACGTTTTGCGGTGCATTTAATTTGTTCATGTGAATGCTAGACACTGTGACGTCACGGTCAGAATAACAACCCTCTTCAAAGGACATTGTTCCCTCTTTGGTCTCCAGAGTGAATTTACACCACTTTGCATCTCGAGACAGCCACGGACGATGACACTTGCAAAAATTAATGAAATTTCAATGTTTCCAAACACGTAGTTAATGATTTGCTTAGTTTTCTTATTCCCAAGGCCTTTGGTTTCATTTTTCCAGTTTTTCATTTCATAATTAATTTCAAAAATTTCAAAAAAATGGGTTTTTGGTTAATGTCTTTCGATTGTAATGTATGTAGGGAAAGAGGTTACGGAAATGGCCATTGCTACGTGAATGACGAAATAAGTATGGTCCGAATTTTTGTATTTCGGTCTCGTATATGGCCTGCTGGAAAATTTGACACCCGGAACGTGAGAGAAAGAGATTATTTGCTTGAGCAACCGTTATATCTATATAACGTATTAGTTTCGTGTGTAACACGAGGAATACCAAGAGCATGTAGTTATAGGATCTATAGGGATTTTGTTCAAAAAATCTGGGTCGTATATCGAGTAGCAACGAGAAGTCTGTAAATTATCGTGTTTAAGGTCACGTGTTTGAAGAATTACACTTAGTGGGTGAATTTTTGAAAGCGTCGAATTCCTATCGGTTTTTTTTTTTAACATTAAATCTTCGCTCTATTCGATCAACGATAACTGCGTGCGAGGAAATGTGGACGACGATCGATTTGCTGCAGGGATTCGAAAATAAATCCAATCAATTAACTTTTCGACGTGACTAATTAACC
The DNA here is from genome assembly GCA_963921915.1 of Hyposoter dolosus. Taxonomy (NCBI): domain Eukaryota; kingdom Metazoa; phylum Arthropoda; class Insecta; order Hymenoptera; family Ichneumonidae; genus Hyposoter; species Hyposoter dolosus. The sequence goes on along the minus strand of OY998138.1, from coordinate 4,168,936 downwards.
GAAGGGTTTTCAAAAAATGAAGAAACTCAAAAATTTAAGTATTTTCGATGCTAATTAGTTCTGAATAAATGAAAATTCATCGTGAAAACACTTTTTTTTTAACCATGAGTAAAAATAGTCTCGTGTATTCACACGAGCGTCGCACCGGATTACGTCACTAAAGTGATAAATCCACGGCTTTAATTTCCTCCTCTCGATACTCATAAAGCCAAACACTCGTAGTGGCCGCAACAAATATTAAAAATCCAATGTCCCGTCTGCTCGACATTGCTTGGGAACGAGCTCACGATTGTGCTAATACGAGTTAATCGAGGACGGCTCAAAATGCCCTGGAAATTGTTGCATGCGACAGCTGATTGTGACAGAGCGACGATAAACGACGGAGGCAAAAATGACATTAGGCTCGGATGTAGTTACACGTTTTCAGAATGATTTCTCATCGCCAATCGATTCTCTGGCAGAAGAAAAAATAATGAAAAGAAAAATGTCTTTCTTCGTTGTAATTACTTGCTCGTGTAACGTTTGTAGACTCAAGACCGCTTGTATGTCCACATTAATCGTATGACAGGAGCGAAATATCGAGCTCACGGTTCGTTCAGATAAGAGGAGAAAAAAAATTCCAACGTAAAATTGTCGAACCAACAACGTCGAACGACACGAATTCTTTTTTGTTTGGTTCACAATTGTAAGCGAAAAAAAAAAGTTTTTCATCAATTTCATTTTTTAAACGATGAGCAAAAAAAATGAAAATACATCGATGATGTTTATTACGTTATGCAATAAAATTTGAAGGGAATATTTTTCAAAATGATGCATAAACTTTTAATTACGGAAAATCAAACTCAATTAACCAATTATTCGAAAATTGAAACAAAAAATTGTTTTTAATTATTATCACGAAAATAAATGACTTCAGAATTATCTGGACTCACCGTTTAGTAAAAAAATACCATGCTCGATGGGAGATTCGAGGAAGCTCACCCACGGATGAGAAAGGAAATGAAAAAAGAAGAAAAAATCGTCCGGAAGATCGGCGTGTCCCACTAGGAGACTCACGAATCGCGACTGAATCAAGGAACGCGAGCTTCGAACACTTTGACTCTGGCCAATTTGTTTTTACGAGCATGTGTAAGCTGTTCAGTGAGCAGAGACTGAGAGGGAAAGAGTTAATGAGTAAAGAGTGAGAGAGAGAAACAAGCGACGCGATACCCGTGTTCTGCGTTGCGATTCAAATTTTTTACTATCCTGCTCATTCAGTAACGTTATCTTTTCTTTTTCGTAGCAAAATCACTTTACGGTTACATTTTTACTAGCAGCCGGTCTCCACGATTTCTTCGATACTTTTTCGCTACGTGGGTCGTACAGACAGCGCCATCTACGAGCCTGCAGATTCATTACAACGAAGAGCAGCTCTTCCAGAAGAGTTTTCTGATTTGAACGATTTTTGTCCGAAAACCGAAATTTTGATATTTCTAAAATTTTTATGAACGATCAAATATTTTTAGTTTCTTCTACTTAAATTTCCTTTTGGATAATGTAATTTCTGCATCTTGATGTAAAAATGGGTAGAAAATGATTGACGGGACATTGCAAATGAAGAGTTTATTTCTTAAATGATAAAAATTGTCAATTATTGAACATTTACCGATGTGTATGATTTTTTTGGCAAGTGTAATCGGCGATGCGTTTCAGTCAATTTTTTATTAGTACAGGAAACATAATTTAACGTAAAAGCCATAACTTGTTGAGATTTCAATGGAAAAATACAAATTTAGTCGGAGATCGAAGGGATTCATGTAAAAAACATGAAAAAATGACAAAAAGTCGTTATCACATTTTGTAAACTAGGCCTAACGAAAAAAAAAGATGTTTTATCAACGAACCAATTAATTCTCAATAAATTAACAATATTTTCAGGTTGAAATAATTTTTATGAATATATCAGTCATTTTTCAAACTTGTGGATAATTTTTCGACCGCTTTTGCCTCCATGAACAATCCCTGAATCAGTCTATCGAGAAGGAAAACATTTGGATCATAAAAATCGAGCTTGAGCAGTTTGCTCATTTTTTTGTTGTTGTTGTTGTTGATGATACAATTTTTCTTTTTTATTTCTTCGATTAATTGGCTTTTCTGAGCCTTTGCGAAGATTCTTCCATAGAATCGAGCCATAACTTAAGCTCCTTTGAGACCGCAGGACATTTAGTGTCAGGCTCGATTGCTGCAATTATTTCGGGCACTGGTACTTTGAGCCCCGTTACACCCTGTTTGCTCAAAATTACTGCTCGCACAAAATTGTCCGAAAGAGTGATAAACTGGTGCTCGAGGTAAAAGCTCTTGTCATCCCAGTAGAGTAACTGAAAATTTCAAAAAAAAAAAAACATTTTTAACGTTCGAATTCGTACGATCTTGAAAATTATTTTGAAAAAAATGTACGATCCATCTATATTTAAGGAAAATTTACGATCGTTAAAATGCGTCCTATGAGTTTCTTGGCCATTTCAGGGAGTTTTATAAAAAACTTTATGGAAAATGTGAAGTAAATGTTTACAAAAATAGAGGAAAAATTTATGGACGATTAATAACAAGTTAGAAAAAATTAGAACCTGTTTACCTTTGTGGTGACCTTGTACGGTGTGAAAATGGGCAACACACGTCTGTATCGAACGGAAGATGCACCTTGTACTGCTCCCCCACCTCGTTTGCTGATCTCAGCATAAATTCCAGTTCTGTCATAATAATGGAATCGAGCAAAGTCAAGTTCTCTCAGATATCTTGCATTATTCATGTGCTTGAGAAACAGATCAACATCTTGACTGGTGCATAAACCTGCAATTCCATAAATAAATGATTAAGCTTTTTTAATCATTACAATTAAATAACAAATCATTTACAAAGAATCCATGAAGAGCTTTGAGAATTTATCACTAAGGAGAAAACTATTTAACGTAAGAGTTTTATTTTGTTTTTTCACTTGCTTACGATTTATTCATGAATCATTAATTTTTCAATTATTGATCACAGGAAAATTATCGTCTGTGGCTGGCAAGGAAATTTTTCAATAATTGTTTATAACTGGAACTTATTTTGTATGCAAAATCGGAAATCCAGCCACCGTCCACTTTTCTGCATTTCCAATCACGTAAGAAATGCTAATTCGCTTTTTTTTATTACACGCATTTTTTAATTGCGCGTGAATTTTTTGCTTGCGACACACTTTTCCTGTAGAAATTCACACTCATAGAGATTATCGACTAACGACAAAAACCAACTCATCACAGAATGTCCATGAACGTGGCAAATGACTCGTCCAACAATTACAAATCGAAGAATCGTTGATTCAATGACTTGCAAATTTGCATGGTCCCAATACATGCATTTCGTATTTCCCGTGATCAAGCAAAAACCTTCTTCAGCAGTTTACAACTTTTTTTAAATGCATTTGCACAAATTACTCCCAAATTGTTTGATTGGCAGTGGAATTTTTCGATAGCAGTTTCGCCAGTTAAAATATTGTTTCTGAATGAGTCACGATCTCAATCGTACGCGTTAGTGTAGAAAATTTGACACGCGGATACTTTAGAAAATGACGAACAGTTATTCCTACCGTTATCGGAACCGGTTTCAAGATTCTCGTACGAATTGAACGTAAACTTTTTATTACTGAGAAATTAAAATCCTTATTGCTAACAATAATTTACTAATTTTTTACTAATTATTTATACCAATTTTTTTTTTACTAATTATTTTAATGTCATAAATAATGAGAATATATGAATAAACGGCAGAAAACCGTGGACAAAAAAATTAACATTCAAATTCATGGATTACGAACATTTTTTTATTTTTAGAAAACAATTTGTTCTCAATTGGTCCAATATTATGAAAAGTAAATTTAAAAAAATGGAACCACTAATTGATAATTAGTTTGATTTCCAATTCACCGATTTCTTGAAGAAAAAAAACTTTTAATAAATAAAAGTAGATTTTTCCTCACCGTAGATCGTAGTTTCATCGAAAAGTTTCTTTTTCTTTTCGAAAAGTCGTCCCCAGCCAATGGTGAATATAATTCTCAAAAAGTAATTAACATCAAAAAGAATATAAAGAATTGCTATGGTGAACCAACTCCATGCACAAGTCATGGCGATTTTTGTACAAATTACAAAATTGAGTATAAATCGATCGCTCCAAGATTATCCAATTTAATTACGACGACTATCGATCCTCCGTCGTTGTCGAACGGCGAAAGACTGCCGACGATGTAAGTGGTCTTGACGTACAAAGCCTGCTCCACAGTTCCGCTATTCCACGTTGTCGTCGTTCGTACTTTTATCGTGTGCTATGTCTATACGTTTCCCCACTCTCCCGCTGCGATGTTGCTCCTTCAAGTAAGCAATCTGTTGCAGTAACGCTCTAGAGCTCTCGTAACTTTGACCGAGAACTCCAAACAGGTTTTATGTTTCGATAAAATAGAAAAACGAAATACAAACACAGAGTACAAATTCAATGATTATTTTTTTCACTTAATTTGCAGGAAAACAAATTTTTCCACGTTTCAATCAACGCAAACTAAAACGTCAGATCGTTGAATAAAATTCTCCCAAAAAAAAAAAAACGTTTTATTGCTTATTACGAGGCAGAATTTGTTTTTAATGTTTTTTAAAAAAGTCACTATTGCCTGATAATGGACTGTTAAGGAATAAGTTTAATTCTTTATGTAAAAGATTTAAATTTTATTACTCAACATACGATACAGAGAAAATTTAAAAAAAAAACACAGGGCCAAGGAACCGGATTCGCAAAGTAAAAAAATATTTTGCCTGGAGTTTTTTTTCTTCGATATTCTTTCGCGAATAAAAATATTCATAATTATTGCACAATCAAAAATAACGATGATTGGTCATTTGTACCGAGTGACAATTTCAAGAAAAAAGAGAGAAATTTTTCTTTTTCTTGAAAATTTGGTGCCAGTCTGTAAAATAGTATATTACACTACAAGGGCAGAAAGTTTGGGATTCCTGCACTGCGCAACTTCATGCCCGAGGCGAAGCCGAGGGCATGATGTTGCGCAGTTCAGGGCTTCCAAACTTCTGCCCGTGTGGTGTATACTATTTTTCTCCATAGCCGGTCGAAAGTACGATCGATTCACGGCAGATTATCGATCATGACAGATTTCATGTATTGATGCCTGCCCCGACATTTGCGGCACGAGCGAAGCGAGTGCCAGCTGGTCGGGGGCAGGCATCAAATACACAAGAAAAGCAACGAAAAGATACACAATCATCGAAGAATAAAAACAATAATTGATTCAAACTAATACGAATTTTTTTAAATTTTACGTAATAGATAATCCACAACACACACATACAAGTGCATGATTTTATGATCTATTATCACGAAATTCAATAAAATTATAATATTGAAGTTTCCATCGTTGGAATGCAACGAAATTATGTTTTCTCTTGAACAGAGCTCATGATTCTTATTCAATATTTCGTCCGTACAATAAAAGAATTTTTTTTAGAATCCAAACACAGAATCGATAGAAAAATTGTCATGGTTTTTGAATTTGAACAAAAAATTCACAGAAAAAGTATTTTTCGTTGGAACGCAACGTTGCGACCATCAGTGTAATGTAAAATCATATTTTTTACGAAGATTTTTATTCCAGAAATTTGTTTCCATCATATTTATCACGACCACTGCAATGAAAAAAATTGTTAACGATATTTTCACGAAATGCACAGTTTTCATTTTTATTAAATGGACATTCGTCAACAAATCGATCGGTTGACGAAAATTTCGAAATTTGTCCTCTTGCACTTTGATTTTAAAATAGTTCATTCTCTGATATTTTCCAAAAAGCTCTAACCTTAGAAAAACGGATCATGGAAAAAATTCAAATTTGGAATAACACAACAGCTCTGTCATTAGACTTTGACATTAGAGAAAACACGGTTAGAAAGTCACTTTCGGCAGTCGTGGCAGCCGAAAATACTATTTGCTCCCGATCAGAGGGCGATTGTGTTTTTTTTTTACCAATGCACGAATGTCGCACTTTCTGCATCGAAATCGATGCGGGAATCACGTACTTTCGACCGAGGTATGGAGAAAAAGTCATTTTCACGAAATAATTTGCAGTGCTGAAGAAACGAGATGTACAATGACTCTGATTACAATATACAATTCCGCGACGTCCAGGTCGTGAACTTGGAATAATTTTGCGTTGGATTATGGCAGCCGAATAAACGCAAGGTTAAGTTAAGTCAACCACGGACTTAATCAACTCGATGCTGAACGTGTATTAACATTTCCAACATAAAGCAAATCTGATAATCATTTTATCAAAACTTTTTGAGATTAAAAATTGACGTTCAAATAGATTTTCACATTTTTTATTATTCCAATTACGTTTTTCATGCTGTGGGGATGGGGATGAAGTTTTTGAACAAATTACAAAATGATTTTTCTCGATAGTCGAAACGTTTGAAAAAACATTATCCAAAAAATATTTGACAGTTTTGAATGAATTTTCACGAGATGTCAACTGAAGGCAATGTCAACTCTTTATTTCGATTACGAAGAAGTGTACGTGTATATACATCGTCAAATATTAATTATAATTAATGAGCTATCGTTACAATTATTTACAAAGGATCAACCGTTTCAACAGAAGAATATTTCACGGACCTTGCAGAAAAGGTCAATTATTTTTTCACTTTTCTCTCCATTCTTGAACATTTTAATAATCATTATAATATTTACACCGAAGTTATCACTTTACAGTCAATACAAAGACGGAGATTTCGTTATTTTCCACAAAATACTCAACTTTTTAAGGAGCACACCCTGTATAATTCATTCTTATTATTTATCGTTCTAATCCTTTTTTTTTTCATCGTAACAAAAAAAAATATTGCAGGCACGAGTGGCCTTAATAGTGCTTTGTAAGGACGCTCAAAACTCAAAGTTTTGACGATTTTTTTGTAAACGAAAAGAATGCTTATCGATACTAATCCTCTTGGATAACGAAAAGTTATTTTCACTCGATCCTTATCAGTCGTTGGATTAAATTTCGAACATATGGTAAATGGGAAAAATGGACGAGATATTTTCCAGGGTAAGAAACTCGATAGTGCAGAATCTTTTTTCAAAGATTACTGTACACGACTCTTTGTTCAACGATCGATTGTCTTTCGATTCCCTGAGTTCTCGGAGCGTTGTTTACTTCGCTTTGGTTCAAATGATTTTCGATGCCGGACCCTCTGGGGTCCTGAGAGTTGGGTCAGCAATTTGTATTTTCCGATGCCGATGGTCGTTGTCTCAAAGCTGCCGAAGAGATCTCGTTACTTTCCAGCCATCTCGCCACTTCCGGAGGAATTTCCGGCCTGACGTGTGGTATCTGACAATTTCGTCATTACAAAACAAATCGTTACGACTTTCAACAGAAACCCAGTTACTCGGATTTCTCAATTATCCATTTATTCTTATCACGAATCCTTAGCACGAGAGTCTTCGAATTAAAAGCCACTTTTCAATCGCAGATGATAAATAAAAATATTCAATTTAAATGAATTTCTCGTTTTTATTCTTTCCTCGTCGTTGGGGTGTGGTTCATGGATATGCGAGTGAGTGAATAAAAATGTAAGAATCGACACTTCCCCATAAGATCGCGTTCTCGTAGAAATTAACCCTAAAACGGTGACCTTATTTTTTTTACCCATTCCGGTAACCTGGGGTCATAAATGACCCCAATTTTGAAAAATTCATATCTCCGGTAAAATTCAACGAAAAGGGTTCAACTTGGGCTCATTCTTTTCGTTTTTTAATGCAGAATCACGGGAGCCTGGGGCAATTTTGCTCGAAGTCAAAAAATAAGTGAAAAATGCGGTAAAAAACGACAGAACGAAGGGAGAACGGGTGCGGGATTTAAAATCGCCTGGGATCATTCATGACCCCAGGTTACCGTCCTAGAGTTAATATAAAAAAAAAAAAAAAAATTCCAACGTACCTGCGTAACGCCAACTTCGACGCTTCCGTTTTGCTTGACTCCTCGTTCAATGAGAGCACACATAACAGCTTCAGCACTGCAGTCCAACAAACGTTGACGACAGATTGCGATTGCTCTCACGAAGCCATCCGTAGGAGTGACGAATCGATGCTCCATGAATATCGTTTTTTCGTCCCAATAAATAATCTGGAAACGGAAAGATAATAAAAAAGAAAACGAGCTAATAAATCACGCGTTCAATCTGCGCAATTAATACTAACGACGAATTAATGCAAATCGCATTAAAAACTAATCCCAATGATGGACAATGGAAACATTCATGGATACGATAGTAACGAATGTCTTAATCGTTTCTTTTCTTTGTATCTACGTGTTCAAGATTCGTTCAATGTCCATCATCAGGTCTACTAACTTTTATGTGTACAATTTGTTTTCAGGGATACTCTCTGGATCGTTCTGTTTGCAAAGCCACCATTTAACGAGCTACCTTGAAACGTGGAAAAGATAATTCAATTTGTATGCAAGCTTACTGTGTACCGAGAACTCTATGCTGCTGAAAAACACGAGACATTACAAAACTCGAAGTTGTACGAAGGAAAAATCGTTTGTCCAAATCAAACAATGTAGAATAAAAAATATTTTTGAGCAAGATTTCGTTTGAAGACAAATTGCTACGTCAACCGGTAGAGCGTTCCATAAAAAAAAAAAAAAGAAATTCGTTGTCAATTGAATTTGATTGACAGGTGGAAATTCTTTTTTTGAAATAATTTCTCGTTTTATGCACTGGCAATAAATAATTATGGTCTCGGAATAAAGTGATTAATTTTTTGGATCGTGGGAAAATTACTTTCGGCGTAAAATCGAATTTCTTTGTGTCCGAAAACTGTATTCATCGCGGTTACACAGTGTCGTCAAGTAAATTCAATGTCGCAGGTAAAAAAGCAGAGGTAAAGTTTATTGACTTTCCGAAAGTGATGGCGAGTCAAATTTTACAAAGAGATTAGTAACTGAAAAGAGGGACGCAGTGAGAGACGTTCACTCTTTAGTTATTCCGGGCAAACGTTTAGCGAGACGAGTCGTTTATTGACAAAAGACGAGGATCGTCAGAGAGTCTTGGAAAGTGCTCGATACAGAGATATTCTTCAGGAAATCTTCCAACGTGCAAATCTCTTGAAACGCTAAATTTGATCCACACAAACAGTCTCCACACGCGACTAGATAATAGAATCGCTTTGACTTACTTTCGATATGATTTTAAAGATTGACAGAGGCTTGAGAAATCTTCTATAACGTATTGTTGCGGCTCCTTGGACTACGCCTGTTCCTTGCGAACAAATTTCACGATAGAGATTTGTTCTCTCGTAAAAATCGGCTCTCGCAAAGTCGAGCTCGCGCAGATATCTCGCATTGTTCATGTGATAAAGGAGAGTATCGACGTCCGTCGTTGTACAAATTCCTGTCGTTAAAGCGAACAGATAAATTCCATGAAAAATAAAAAAAAAAAAATTTTAAATAAAAAAATATTGAGTTTTCGAGTTTTATTGTTCCATAAAAACCGTTTAAAATCTCGAGCCTCAGATTTTGAATTACCATATGAAATTTTAATCGAGAAATCGATGAAAAATTTTAATCAAAACAGGAAAAGTAATTAATAAAAAATTTATTGGGAGCATTTTTCTTCGGGTTCGTACGACGCTTCGTCGTTGTTTGTTTGGCCTAATGACGATCGATATTCGAAGGGTCATGTGCACTCAACGCGACTGAACAAACCGTCGTGAAAAGGCACATCGGTCAAGGTTGACGTTCCACGGAGATAAGTACGGGAATTGTAGGGATTCGCGATTTGGCTCGTCGCCGAGAAATATTTGTGTGAGAGGAAGTGGTGGATAAAAAAAAAACTGATTTAGAAAAATCCGGTTGATTTTTTGTGGAAAAGATAAAGGCACGAAGTAAAAAAAGAAAAGGGACGAGATTGCTTACCGTACACGGAAGTTTCATCGAGTATGTGGACTCGTTTTTTGCAAAATCTTGCAAAAAATACAGTGACGAAAATCCTCAAGAAATAATGAACTTCGAGGAGAGTGTAAAGTAGAACAATTGCCCCGAGGATACCGGTCAAAACCCAGCAAGCAAACATCTTTTCTTCACGAGAAAGTGTGATATGTCGTCTCTATTTTTTTTTTTTCTTAAGTATTCCTCCTTGGCCCGGGTGTATTTTTGTCTCCGAGGCTTTCGACTTTCTTTCTCACCCTCTTGTGCAAGTTTAAGTCTCCAAAAAGCAGGAAAATATATAGATATGTTTGTAGGCCCTCGTCTCGCTTTAGTCACGTTGCGACTTATCGATTCGCGTCTGCGGTCGCCTCCCACTGCTGTGTTGCTCCTTCCAGATTATGCTTTTCATCTGAACTGAATAAAAAATTACTTCTCCAAACGCCACGATTAAGAATTTTACGAAACAGGAATTTTCCGTCTGGAAACATTGTCACCGATTGAGATTTTTCAAATATTTTTTATCCACGAATTTTTTAATCGTTAATTTTTCGAATTGAATGAAGAAAAAAATCATTTTTGCAAAAATTTCCTCAATTATGTGGTCGATTTATTGATTAGAAACGTCCGGAGTTACTGACGATGTGATCAGTCAAGGAATCGATAGAAAAAAAATGTAGTTACTCAAGTTCGATGATCGCAGTCGTCCAGGACGTTTTGGAGTTGATTTTTTATTTCTTTATTTTTTTATTTCGGCGCTCGTAAACTTTTTCAACCCGAAGATTAACCGAAATAACGAGGATCTTTGATTTTCGGAGACTCAGTCTCATTGGCCCTCGGCAACCCTCCGACAAACGCCATTTCTCAGTCTCTTGGTGGTCGCAATGACGGCAACGAGATAACGCAGTGCGACAGCTGCAAAATAGTCGATAATGAAAAGACCATCGATTATTCGAAGGACGAAAAAATTAGCAGAGATAACACACGGCGTGAAGCGAAAAAGTCTTTCGTTTCACGTGGAATTTCGGTTACTCCCACGGATAAACGGAGAAAGTATTTTTACTCGAACAAGAAACTGTTTTCGCTGATCGCACGTGTTTAACACTCGCATCTTATGTACCACGGGCACGTACACCACGAGACAGTTAATTGAATGATTTTTCCGTGCTCTCTATAAAGTAGCACTTCTTTATTTTTTCCCTCGGATTTATATTCCGCGTGTGAAGAATGCACGGAAAAGAAAATTTTGTTGGAAAAGATCGATACTTTGTTGGATCGACTAAACTTTTTTTCAAAAATCACAAAAATGTTGTCATTGCTGCAAGAAATATTCCAGAAAGTCTCTTCGTAAAGCTAATTTTTGTCATTCCAATCGTAAATTTTGCTGACAGTTGCGTTAGAAATTAAAAATATTGTCAAAATAACGACAATATTAAAATAATTCAAAAATATTTAGTTTACCGTGTTCAACAAAATATCGACGATTTTTAACAAAATTTCATTTTCAGTGTGAAAAAAAAAAAAGTAAAAACACTTCAAAATATCGTGTAATTAGTTTGATCGTGTGCCAGCAATTGACAAGAATTCAGTGATTATGGATGAGAAACTCGTAGGATATTAATGAGCACGATTTTTGTGGCAAATAACTGTTTTCGTTCTTTTTTTTTTAGACGTATTCACGATGAAAAATTCATGACAAAAAAATTGGCAATCACAAGGAAACTTGTGAGCAAAAATGCAACGAAAAATTTGAAACGATTTTTGTGCGTTATTTGTAGGAAAATCTAAAAAAAAAAAACGATTTTCTTAACATAGGGGAAAGGAGACAAACAGAGACCGTAGCTGGGAGGCAAAAATTCTATTTTTTATCATCTCTGCTTGATGACGTGAGATGACAAATTGAAAAAATCGATAAAAACCCTTCTGCTCGATTTGTAAACAAGATATTCAGGGAAGAATAGAAATTTCAATATTTCGAGGACGCTGGACTAGAGAGTGATGTGAAGTAATGAAAATTGAAATAAAAAGGAACTGGAAAAAGGCTCACCTTGAAAATTGGAACAATCTCTTTATCGAGACACGGTATTTGGCAAATTTGCTAAGTAGTTAAAGCCACGATAGTCAGACGGTGTTCTCGGAGGGTTTATAAAATAGTGTGCAGTTTCCAGTGGTTCGAATCGACGTTACGATCAGGCAAGAGTGCACTTTTTCATCGTAATTCGATTGTTTATTTATTTATTTGAACCCACGTGGTTAACAAGAAATTTTAAAAACTGATCAACGTTCGTCAGACTATAAGAGTCGAGAAAACTTTTCTCTGCTCACTTATCGGTTCGCCGACATTTTACAAACTGAACTGATCGCATTGGGAAGGACGAGAGAGATGTGAAAAACGCTAGAGTCTTTCTGCGTGTAACCGTGTGCGTACAACGTCGATGATTCTCCCCGACACTATCGTGCAGACTATGCGTTCGCACCTGCGCGGTGCTGGGACAATACAATTAAGCGTCTCGTTAACGCAAATATATATGCGATGTGTTCTTTATCTTTCGACTAAAAAATTCACAAATATCGAACAGTCAAATTTTCAAACCTACGCTGCTGAAATTTATTTTTCCTTCAAAAGTTAAAAATTTGGAAACGTTGGAAATTTGGGATAAATAATTATTCAGCGAGAAAAATTCCAATGGTCATACTTGTTATAATTGATAATTTATTTTCCAAGTATTTTCAGAAGTTGCAAACGTCGCGAGGGAATTGGCTACTGTGTTACAAAAAATGCCTCTTCGTTTTTTTTCTTTTTTACAAAGATTCTTCGTTGCATGAATTATTCATGGAAGAGGCAGATTGAGTGCGTTCGGTTGAAAATATATCGTGGATGAAATCATTGACGAATGGTTTGCTTGTGCTGGAATAACGAGTGAGTGGCAAATCATATGGCAAAGGGAACGTTGGCCACGATCTTGTAGAGTCTCTGCAAACGGAAAAATCGTTCTCTCCAGTCTGAAAATTCAGTAAAAAAAAAATTTCACTCATGAGACGATTTACAACGAAATTAAATAATCAACGTTATGGTTAACGAACTAACCACGAACTTAGGGATGAACACGACGCTGGCTTCGTAGTTGAGGATTTTATAATTCCCAAGCAATCGTTTGCCCCAAGCAGCCTCATTGGGATTCCCCGATCCCAGCACAAAAAACGAGATTCTTTTGTTGTCGGCGGACAGCCTCGTGAAAGATTTCATCTGCGGCATTGCACGTGTACGCGACAACTTGTCCGCTTTCCATATTCTGCAAATCCAGACGATTCCAACTTTGAGATTACAAAATTAATGGACTGTCAATAATTTTCCAAAAATTTCAACATAAACGCTGAAAAAACGTATTGACAAGTCATGACGTCGTTCCACTGGAGCGAATGATGAAAAAAATTGAATTTAAGGTGTTACTATTTAGGGTTCTTTCAAAATTTTGTATAAACGTTCTTGGCATCAAAACCAACAGTTTTCTCCGATGAAGAAAAATTTTCTAACGTTTAGAATTTGAGATATTTAATTTCCAAATTTTTTATTTTTCTCATCTAAACGCGTGTAAATTAAAGTCACGTTTCGTCAAAAAGTTGCAAGAAAAAAAAACAAAAGAAACGCGACTTCAATTTACACGCGTTTAGATGGGAAAAATAAAAAAATTGGAAATGAAATATCTCAAATTCTAAACGTCAGAAAATTTTTCTTCAAAGGAGAAAACTGTTGGTTTTGATGCCAAGAACGTTTATACAAAATTTTGAAAGAATCCCGAATAAAGTCGTTTTGTGATACTGTAATACGTTAAACATTGAAACTGACCATTCAATCAGCTAGGAACTGCGATCCATAAAAACTGCATTTTTTTACTACGTGACAAAATGCAGAAATGTCACAAAATAACAGCTTTTTTAACATGGAAACCGAATAATCGTTCTCATACTCACTGCATGTGTTTTTCGATCCAGCGCCGCGCAGGTCCTTCGTCATTGGAGAAGCAATGCGACGATAGACTTTTTTCGAGACTCTGATTGTATTCACTGATGGTCGGGAAGATAAGTTTAAAAACTGGCGGATTTTTGTGTTCGGAAAGAAGTGATGATTTTCTTTGAAGGTCCATCGCAACGACCAGTTGATGACGAATCCATTCTTTATAATTGGCCGAAAAGCTGCACATGCTGGAAGCTTGAACGACGATGCTCATGCGAGGCTCGTTCTCCGGAATGACCATGTGCTCGTGCAGAAGTTTACCCAATTTTTGATGGCCCCATTCGGTGTCGTCGATGTCGTAAAAGCCGGGAACAGAAGCAACGAATGCGACATTTATAGCAGAACAATCAGCACGTGAAACAAGTTTCCTCCAGTGTTTCATTCGACTGCCGTACTGTTCCAAAAAATGAAGAAAATCGCGTTTGAATCCGGTCGGTGATTCACCGTCGGTCGTGCCTGCAGAGTTATCCATACGCGGTAAATGCGGAGACATCCACAGGCTGGGGAAAATAAAAAAAGAGAAAAGTACGAACTTGTACACAATATCTTAAAAAATTTGCGAAAATTCAAGCGATTAGACGATTTTTCGAAAAACTCAGATTTTCGTAAAATTCGAAAAATCATCAAATTTAAACCGTTCGACCGATATTTCCCAAATTTAATACCAACCTTCCTATTATGATACTCTATTGATAAAAAAAAAATTAGTTGTAAATCTTAAAATTTGCGGAAGTTAGGACAGAATTTTTTTGTAAATTTCAAAATGCCGTAAAATTTGTATTTTTCTAGCTATTCCAACAAAATTCTCAGAGAATGAAGAGCTTGTATAGATTAACATCTGTGCAAAACGGGAGCCCTGTATCTGGAACCGTTCTCGAGTTATGAACGTTTGAATTTTGCAGTGCCAGAAAATACACACACGCACACATTCGGAAATTTTTTCTAGATATGATTTTTCGATGTTTTGGGACATTTGAAGCACATTGACATTGAAAACTGTAAAAAAACAAAAATTCACCGATACACAGCTTCCTCTATGAGTAAGCAAAACACGAACGTGCGAGATTTTGCAATCGGAGTCAAGGGAACAAAAGAAACGATGGAAAAGTACGCTCCATAATTTTAGCCAAAACAGTTTACAATTCTTCAGGAATTTTGGGAAAAGTTCGGACGTTAATTTCGCGAAAAAAAAAAACATCGCGTACCCTTGAGTTCGGAACTCCCAATCGTCGCGATAAAGGTTGCAGCTGGAAACGATAATCCTTATGGCATCATCGCGATATTGGAATATCGAGATTGCGGCATTATGGCTGCCATGTGTTGGACATTCTACTTGATAGGCTTTGATATTTTGAGGCACAGATTGGGCTTTTGGTTCGATACCGTAAAGCACAGTAATCCTTATTTTTCCTCGTTGAGCAGCGAGCTTATATTGGTTCCACAACCAATCAAGCTCAACGACCATTGTCGTATGCAAACTCTGAACGATGTCGCCGATACTTCGATCGAGAAGCTCCGAGAACGTTACGCTCAAAGGCTGTGTTCGAGTCTCTGGAATTTTTAGAACTGTTGTAAAAAACATATAATAAGGAGCTGCTTTCTTCCATTTCGTTAAAAATTGACCCATTGGTGCTACGTAGTCCGGGGTCCTGTCTAGAGTTTCCAAATTCTCTAGCGCTCTCATACGAATCCTTTCGCTCATTTGTCTTTCTTGTTGTATCTTCTTGAACATCTCCCCCAATTTAGCGAGAGAAACATGCTGCGCAAGAATAATTCAAGTAGAAAATACAACAATTTCGACCACGAAAAAGACACGGAATCGAAATAAAACAAAAAAACCAAGAACAAGCGGAATTAAAATCTCTTGAATTTCTGCTTTTTTTTTAATTCATTATTGGAGTAAATTTCAAATTCGATAAATAACCATAGAAAAGAAACGTACAGGAAAAAAGTTTTGTAGGAATTCGAGTATTTTTACGAATTCGTATTTCATCGATAAATGGGAAATGTTGAAATGCGACAAATCCACATTCAAGTGAAGATAAAATTGAATTTAAGGTCGATTTTAGAATTACCTTATTTTAGAATTTAATCAAATTTGGTACTTTGGTAGATTATGATTAGAAAAAGATCTAGTCAAATTTTCAGGAGGCTACAGAGAACCAGAAAAAAGATTTTCGCCTCGCTAGTTTCATATATTTAACATTTAATTTTATTAATCAAATTAACATTTAACATTTCATTGTATATTACAATGAATTCTTATGAATTCTTGGGAGAAATCACAGTTTTCATTGTAAAATACAATGAAAAGTACGAAATCGAAGTTAAATTCATGAAATTACTAATGGGAATATCTTTTTTCTGATTCTCTGTAGCCTCTTGAAAATTTGACTGAATCTTTTTCTTATCATCTACTACTGTACCAAATTTTATTAAATTCTAAACGATAATTCTAAAACCGACAGTACTACCTTAAGAAAAATTTAGTATCGCTAATTGACGCCATTTTTCAATATTATTGGATGATTTTTTTTTCTATATTGTAAGAATTCTTGGAGAACTATTTTTTTTGCATGATTTTTATCGTGGAGAATCTTGATTGAGTGTGATT
The DNA here is from genome assembly GCA_963921915.1 of Hyposoter dolosus. NCBI lineage: Eukaryota > Metazoa > Arthropoda > Insecta > Hymenoptera > Ichneumonidae > Hyposoter > Hyposoter dolosus. The sequence goes on along the minus strand of OY998138.1, from coordinate 4,152,307 downwards.
GTAAAAACATCTGCAAATACCTGGTCTTCGGTTTTATGTTCGTCAGCCGAGTCCGCTGGGTCATTGTCGAAGTTAGTTTCCATCGAAAATACCAGGATCACAAAACGACAACTCAATAAAGTAGAAAAATGAGGGAGAAGCTTTATCTTTTCATAATCTTCCGATGATATTTTTTCCACGTTTTTTTTATCCTTCCAGGTGATAGTTGGATCAATAAAAACGAATGGAAAGTCAGATCCGTTGCTGCAAAATGGATGCCAAAAGTCGGTGTAAGTTCCAATTCAATAATTAATGCATTTTCTCGATTTCGCTTATTACTGTCTCATTAGTTACAGGACAAAAGTTAATTAAGTGAGGATGAGTAAATTGAGGGACCTTGAAAGTCTGGCTCTTAGGCTCCGAGGTCTGGGAAATCGATGAGAAACAGCAGAGACGTCAAAAATGTAAATCCACGCCTGAACTTTTTTGCTTTAGTGGGGGAAAAATTTCCTCGAGGAAACTGCTCCTTCGAAGAGAAATTCCTCCAAGTTTTTTGTTAAAAAAAAAACAATCAACACCGGATGTAATAAATTACGTACCTTGTCCCAAAAAGCCTTTGTTAAAAAAAAATCCGAGGGCCTAAACCAAATTTTCCCGGAGACATCGATTGACTAAAGAAAAACCTGCACCGGATGTAATAAATTACTTTATCTCAAAAAGATCTAGGACCCCCAAACCCGAGGGGGTCATAAATTATCCTGACGTGAGGATGACTCATCCCCTCCCCTCCGCAACATCAAAGAGATGCCGACATCTCTGAGGATGACTCATCCTCCCCACTCCTCCAAAAAATCGAAAAGGATGACTCATCCCCTCCCCTCCACAGCATCAAAGAGATGTCGACATCTCTGAGGATGACTCATCATCCCCCCCTTTCTTCGCCACCATCGAGCCTATGGCGACAAGGACATTTCCCTGCTCGCTCGTCCCTCCTGAGATGCCTGGCTTAGAACCCGGGTTACTTTTGCACGGTAATGGTTGGATGAGCGTCCAAAAAAAATTTAGAAGGAATGAAGTTTTTCCTCGAGGACGTTGTATGCTAAATTTTCTATCCATAAAATTCCTTTGAATTGGCATCACACAAAGAGAATAGTGACATCTAATAGCTCGCACAATTTTAAGAGACTTCACCATGTAGAAGTCGAGATATTTATTTATAAAAATTACAATTTCCAGTAGTTTCTCATAAGAGCGTGTGTTAAAAGTTGCAATTTTCAACATTAAATATTTCGATTTCTAAATGGTGAAGCCTCTTAAAACTTTGCACACACTTTTATGTAACATCGAAGAATCTTTATTTAGTTTTTCAAAAAAATCGGTCGTAAATTTTTTTCGAGATTCTGTTTATTGTATAACAAATGCAGATAACCTCGGACAATCTTGGATTTAGAGTATGTTGTTCTTTAGTCAATTTTTAACAACTTTTTTTAATGAACTTAGACTCGCAAACCATTTTGTATGTGAAAAAAACTGAAAACACAAATTTAGATCTGATCGTCGCCATACAACGTCCTTAAAAGACTTTGGCTTTTCATTTTAGAATGCTGCGGAAATTTTTCTGCTCATTTCATCAACAAACTCATAGCATTACCCACTTTACGCCATATCTCTCCCTCTCTCTCTCTCTCTCTCTCTCTCTATCTCTCTCTCTTTTGTGCTAGCACGAGCTATTTATCGATTGAGTCAATACTAGATCGGTGTATGGAATCACTCGCTCACATTTCCAGTAGTTGATCCCAAGGTCAAATGGAATGACGACCATCGACTAATGCACCGCCGAGAAGAAAGAAAAAGAAAAAGTTGGAAAAATCAGCTCTTGACCGTCATAACTCGAATATTACGTGGCAAACGTACGGTTACAATAATGACAACTCGGTTCCCTTATCGTTGACAGTTCTGCGCACAAATTGAAAATATTTGTAAAAATTCGACACGATTTATCGACGAATTTCTGACATTTTTTTCGAATACCATTTTATGAATCAATGTCAAGTCCTTCGTGCGGTTGTTAAAATACAAAAAGTCCAGAAATCCAATGAGATTTTTGTCGGTTTTAAAAATTGTTCGCAACGTGAAAACACCCAGGACCAACAAAACAAAAATTCAAGTTTTTTGATGCAGTTACAATCATCAATTTGATGAACTTAAGAGAAACAATTAACACTCAACGAACAATGTAAAAAAAAAAACTTTGAAATGTCTATGGTTAACAATATTCTGCTCACCTTGAGTGAAAATCGAGCAGGAATCAAATTCAGCGACTGTTTCTCGACGTCGCCAACGAAAACAGCTAAATGCACTTATGCAGTTAATCAAAGTCTAATTTTCAACGTTGAGTAACTATCAGGACCACTCGGGAGACGTCGCACCTGTTGCCATTCCAGAATCATCTAGATGGCGCGTGAATTACCGTCGCTCTTCATACTCAATGGAACCATCAATTGGAGAAAAAGTTGTCAGAGTGAATCTTGCTCCGATCGAGTTACCAAAAAAAAAACTGCCCAGAAACGTTTTGTTTGTAAAATTTTTTGTTTTCTGTGCGTTCCCATTATTTCCGTTGTTCCTGTCAAAAAAAAATTTCCCGCCAAATGGAAATCCTAGTTAATCCCTAAATTTAGCAAGGAAGATGAATCTGGGAAAAAAAAATTTCAAGACAAATTTCAATTGCTTTTTCTTTATTGAAAGTATTAAAATGTTTTTTTTTTTAAATAATTCTTAAGTACGAAAGATCCCTGTTCATATATATCTTTTTGCCATTTAATTATTTTATTTCTTTTTGGCATTTAATTATTTTATTATTATTTTATTATATTTTTTGTTCTTCTTTTCTTTTTGTTCTTTTTTTTTGTTATCGATCTTGTGGATTCTCTTGCAGGTTTTCACTAGGCCATCCCGTCGATTTACCCCCTTGACTGATCCTGTTCGCTCTCGTTTCTACGAAACTTGCCGGAGTGTCGCCCACAGCCACTCTTTCCTTAAGCACTACTTGTATCGCATTTGCACGGGGGCCAAGGGAAACTGTGGAAAATCCGACCGATACATGCGGCTGTTGAACTGATTTCCTGTCGGTTGGTACCATGAGGAATTCAGAAAAACTGCTTACCCTTCCGCGATTGATAAACGAGCCGGTGGATGGCTGAGCGCGGTCACCGGAGACAGTATTCGACTCGCTCGAGGCTGCATTGCTCGGTGACTGTCGAAGCCAAACACCGACCTTGTATCCATCGCTTTTGGGCAATAATTGCATTGGTCTGAATTCTTGTTCATGTTCGTTTGTTCGAATTTTTTTTAAAATTTTTTATTTTTTAATTTTTTTTTAATTTTTAATTTTTTTTAAATTTTTTTTTAATTTTAATTTTTTATTTTATTTTTTTTATTTTTTTTTTTTTATCTTTTTGAAATTTTTAAAAAATGTTTGTTGTTGCAGCAGCGATCGTTGTCGGTATTTATCCGGCAAAGCCTTGTATTTGTCGACGATTGGGAATCTTGGCTAACAGAGTGTAAATCTCTGTGTAGCTAAAATTAGCGAGATTGACGTAAACTTTACTATCGACTGTGGGGCCGATACTGCCTCGGACGGTCTTTGCGAAAGCCAACTGTAGAGGGAATCCGTACAAAGAGCGGTTCAAGTATAAAGACATTTCGAAATAACCCGGAGTGATACGGATGCAATCTCCTTCGGCTGAGATGACAACGAGGGCGGAAACTTGTTCACAAGGTTGAGGGAAGTCGCTGTATTCAACGTAGACAAGAGTGACTATCTCTCCGCGGAAAACGCCGTTTTTGCTACTCAAGATTTTATACCGGGAACCGATGATCAGCGGGAGATACGGTTGTTCCTCGAACTTTTCGAAAGCAGCGACACAAAGCTGGTCCTTCGCGTCGCAGGATTGAATAGGAATTAATTTCGGCATCACTTGCAATGGCAGCGGCTCGTTTCCTGTTTTGACCGCTTGCTCATTGAACTTTTTGCATTGATGCCATGTGGAGATTGCAATTAGTAAGTTCATGTGATGTGCCTCGACGTTCAAATACGAATAACAAACGGAATCGTTGAATTGCTGGTCCCACTTCGAAACCCAGTCGGCGAACTTTTGGTGATAATCTTGGTGGAGTTGATCCCAAGTCATCGGCTGGCTGGCATGGAGCGTGGGTATTTGCCTCAAGGCTTCGATGCAATATTCGTGAGGAATTTGGCGAACGTTGAACTCTTTGGTGAAAAATTGACGAAGGTCGAATAGCATTTGCTTGGAACTTTGGAACCCGCCGAGAAATTTGTGATAGGCTTGTTGTTGATCCTCTTGTGTTTCGTGCTCGAACTCGTAGAGGCTTTGCGCAAGCTCCATCGAGGCGTCAAAGTTTTTTGATTGGAGTCTTTGTTCATTGCTGTAACTTGAAACCGTTTTGTCCGCTTGTTTCTCTGGAAGCTCGTCGTCTTTCGTTTGTGGTGGAACGAAAATTGGCTGGATTTTGTAGCGGCTGCCGCACAGCAGCAAAATGACGCTTTCTCCAGAATCTCTGGCTTTTATCAGACGTTGGAGCATCCCTTTCACCATGAACAATTCGTTGGCGTTGATAAGGTTGAAATCGTCGATGCAAACGACCAGATGTTGCTTCGGAACCGATCCCGAAATTTGCATTCCGAACAACTGGTTCAAGGCTTGCCCCTGTAGAGGAAACTTGCTCGGCAAATTCATCGATCGCAGCCTCTCCATGGGTATTCGATGTAAAATGTTTTTATAGAACTTGCATTCGTCGTAATCGAGGCCAAAAAGTAATTGAGTCAGTGAGAAGAAGGTCATGGTAGCTGTGAAGGTCACATTCAATTTGCGGCTTCCATCCTTGAGCAACGAGTGTTGCCGTGCGACGTAGACCAAGTCAATTTCTTCGTCTTCGATGAATTGGTTCAGAAATACTGTTTTTCCGGTACCCGAGGGACCGGTCAGCGCGCAGACGTGGAAACGCTCTGCATTGAGCGTCTCCTTCATCAGGCGATACGTTTCTGCCTGCTGCTTGCTGTACTTGTACGTTAGTCGCCTATCCGTTTCGTGGCTCGTTAGTGGAATCCGCGTGTACAAATTGCGTGTACGATGCGGACGGTCATACGAAGCTTTGGGGAAATCAGCGACTTCGCGCAGGAGCCAATCCTCCGTCACATCGTCGTACGGCTTGATTGTGAACGGCGGATCAGTCCTGGACTCCTTGAGATAATTAGACGACTGTAGCCATTCCGCTTCCTTTTTCATTAGTGCGATTATTTCCTCGAATGTCAAGGAAGTCTCGTTGGTAATCACCGTTTCGTCGCTTGACCGTCGCAAACGTTTCAAGCTGCTCGGCAGCTCTCGCAAAATGGACGGGCTGGTCGAACTCGAACTTTCGTCTCCCTCGGAATCGTTCTGTAAACAGACATTTCGTTGCTTTCATTTTTTCCCATCGGTCAAGACACTCAGGGGCTTGTTACGTAATCGATTTCCATGAAAAATTCGAAAAAAAAAAGTCGATCACATGTCTAGTGATCAGGAAATCAAAATGCTAGGAGACGAATCGTGGAAAAGAAAATTACATCTCCGGATTGGATTGAGCTACGGCATTGATTTTTTTTTAAATGAAAGAGAAAAAAAAAATAAAAAATACTGACAGTATCTACAATCCAGCAAGGCCCTGGAATGAAGGTAAGAAAAAAAAATTCACCAACTGTCAAAACGCAATGTTTGGCGTATATGATACGTGGTAGCTCGTCGACGCCGTTACGAAATTTCAAAAACGTACTTGTCTCGATTCGCTACAGCGAATCTTAATTTTCATCTTTTAATGGTCGAGAGACTCTGCATCGACGTGGAAATCTCGCATAAGCTTTAGATGATAATTTAGATGTTATCTTGATAGTAAAACAAAGCAGGACGTCGACGTGATAGTGAATCGTCGATTCGGATTTATTCTATTTTTCAATAAAAATAGAAAGTCAATTTTTATTATTTCTCAACGAATTACGATTTTACTTTCTGATCGATTAATACAAATGTTTACCTCGTAAGTTGGGGTTCCTGACCGGAGGTCCGGGGACCGCATTCTCTTGGGTGATGCCGCCATTGATGATAATGCGATTGCAAAACGATAAATCGATAAAAATGGAGTAAAAAAAAACAAAGACTGTTTTTTGATCGATGTTAAAAGTTTAATTCATTCACTGAATATTTTCCAACATCTATTTGATTTTTTATGATTGTCGGAATGAAGAAATCTTTGGGTTGTTTGGTTCGCTGGCTGAAAAATAAAAATGAAAAACACACCGTGGTATGGTCACAAGATCCGGTTCATTTTCTATATTACAGCTTATCGGTACGTTTCGACGAATCCAATGATCGAATCATCGTCACAGGGTCAAATACTATTGATGCTGGTTTCACTGATAAAAAAAACACATACTCGGGCACACACACACACACAGAGGAAAAATTATGCTAATCGATAGGCTTCCGAATTGATTTCCCGGATTTCGTGAAAATGTTGCAACGATTTTTTTTCCAGGAAAATTCTACTGCATGCAAAGTCTCGAAAAATAAAAACACGGAAAGCTCGTTATTCGGCAAATTCTGAATATAATTTTCGACATTTTTTTCTAAAAATCTTGAAAGTTTGTAAAAGTTCATTTTTTTCAAACTGCTGTGAAATAAAATGCTCGAATTTTGAACCCTTCAAGTGCATACCTCCTATAAATGCATGTTGGGTCAATCTGACCCAAGGCGTTTTTAAATCGTTGTATTCCGGTAAATATGCATTTTGTTGTTATTTGTTTTTTTTTGTATTAAAATATTAAATGCACAAAACTCTCGTTGCCATTAAAAGCCAAGCAATCGGTGACGAAAAATTGTTGGGGTCATAATGACCCAGTGTGCACTGCAAGGGTCGAGTTATTTCGAACATCAACTAAAAAGTTGAAACTCGAAGGTGACTGTCTCGAAACTACCGACACGTTTTACTCACTCGACTCCCTAAAATCTGAATATAATGGAGAGACAAAAATCCTCGCGGAGATCTCGAGCTCGATCATTCGTCATCTGCAATCTTTGTGGCTCCCATTGCACGGATCTTATCTCGAGGTGATTGGTGTGCACACCAGTCCGCCATCTTGTGTCCGTCTCGCACTTACGACGACGAATACTCGCGAAGATTGATACGCGGCGCACGAATCGCAACTATCAAGAGATCCTTCGTCTCGCTCGCTTCGCATTTTCGAACAAGAGAATTTTCGACACCGTTGCCCGGATCGAAATTAAACAGAGTTTCGTTTTATGATAAAAATGGCAAAAATGGCTGACGATGTTTTTTATTCCGATAAGTCGGAATGGGAAACTCTCAGAGTCAAAATTCGCAGATGTTTCTCCTGCACTTTGTGGCATCCATTTTGGAGTAAAAATTAAATCAAATAGGAAAATTTGTATGGAAAATTGTATCGAGTTTGACACAAAAATTCGATCACTCGTAACTTTGTGAAAAAAATCGTTCCTTCATCGATTTTAATGTTGAAAATGATTTTTTTTAAGATCTCACGAATTCGAAAAAAAATGAAAAAAATCGCAATAAAAAAAGAACAATAAACGCCGCTGCAAAACCGGCGCACAGTAAAAATGCTCAAGAATTAAAAAAAAAAAAAAAAAAACAGATTTTCTCGCCTCTGATGTCATTTTTTTCCGGAGCAACAGATTCACTCGAAAATTTCAATTCTCTCGATTCGCAGCACAAAGTTACACGATGTTATTCACTCGATACACATTTTTTGCGTGAAATTCAATTCGCTATCAATTGCCTATAAATTATTCGATTTTATGATAAATTCTTTGGTATAATGATCGATTTACTTCGGTATAACCGTCAGAATATTTTTCACGAATAACAAACTATTTAGAAACTAAAATATACATGTTCTATGAACTTTTGAGTTTCTGGACCATCGAAATCGTACAGAAGCAATTTTTGGAACATTTTTTTGACAAATTTCGAGTTTTTCCATCGCTCGATCGCATTTTTTGTGCAAAAACAATTGAAAAATTCGAAACTGTGTTTTTTTTCGTTTCTACCGAATGCTATGCCGGTCACTTGACTCGTAGCGCAGCGCTGAGCGAACGTCATGTCAAAAACTCACGATTTTCGTGGAATAAAAAGTAATAAAAATAAAAAATGAATGATTAATAAAAAATAAAATAAAAATAAATAAATAAAATAAAAATAATGAAAATAATAATAGAAAACTGAAAAAAATGATTAATAATCGACGGATTATTCAATCAAGCAGTCGGCGCGTTAAATATATTTTGAATTTTGTACTCACGTCGTTATCGAAGTCGGAGAAACTGAGAACCGTCTCTAAGCACTCCCACTGATCGAATGAGTTTGCGCTGTCGTGACAGCCACCCATGAGTCCCCGATGTTTCTCTACGTTCGTACGACGTTCGAGAACTTTCGAGATGGTGGGAGAATTCGTTTCTGTGCAGGCGCGACTCGCCTCCACTATAGACGAATTATAGAAGTCGTACGGTAGAAAATGGCCGCGGACAAATAAAAGGCGAACAATTAAATTTAATAATTTCGTATTTATTAATTATTTCACTATGTTTAATTTAACTCTACTTGCAAAATGTTAATAAAGCGCTCCTAGTAATAATCACGGTCATGCTTGAACCGATAAATCGGAGTGAAGTAATTTAAAAGCCTTGATTTCCCACTCCGAGTATCCTGAGCTCTGATCTTCATATATATATATATATATTTAGCCTTTAACATATATACCGTGACACTTTGCTAAATAATTCGGAGAACCATTAAATTTCATGAGAATTTTTTAATGTTTTTCATTCACGTTTAAAATTTATGAAAATACGTAAAATCTAATTTGTATCTTCCACCGAAATTAGCGATAAAGATTTTTTTATTCGAAAACTGTTGAAAAAACTGAACGAAAATTATTCATAATTAGAAAAAAAAAATAAAAAATGTATTAGCAACTTTGAAAATTGATTTCATTTTATTTTTTGTAATTCTGTAATGTTTTTCATTCACGTTAAAAATTCATAAAAATACGTAAAATCTAATTTGTATTTTCCACCGAAATTAGCGATAAAGATTTTTTTATTCGAAAACTGTTGAAAAAACTGAACGAAAATTATTCATAATTAGAAAAAAAAATAAAAAATGTATTAGCAACTTTGAAAATTGATTTCATTTTATTTTTTTAAATATAACATTGTGTCCTGTAGAAAATATTTTATCCCCTTCGATTTGTTTTATTGAAAATACAAATATATAATAATTTAAACAGGGAAAACCTGTGTTGTCGCTGAAAGAACGAATTATCGCCATATACCACTTGATCCTCTGTTTGGTCTACTGTTTGTCCTCTACCCCGACTGCCTTTTTGTGCTTCTCGATCCCCCCCCCCCCCCCCCCCCCACACTGAACAAAAAAAACACGTCTCAACGTGTTCTCGCACGTTGAGACGTGTTTTGTTTTTTTTCTATATTTCGACGCCACTTTCTCTTGAGACTGCGTCTGCCACAAATGTCGTAAAAATGTCCCTTTTTCTAATTCTGGAATATGGTCGAGTGACAAAAAATTGTGGTCGAATAAAAACCTTGAGAATTATATCGAAGAACCAATTTTCTTTTTAAAATTTTTAAAACTGTTTGTTAAAATTAATCGATTATCATATTTTCCGAGGGTCTCGTGAGTCACCGGGAACCCGAGGCATTTTCCTTTTGTGTGATTTTTAAGAATCCAGGGAGAAATACGTATCCCCAGGGCTAAAAAATCTTTAAGAAGCTATTAGGGCCTGACGCGCACGGACACGCTCGATTTTTGTAACGAGCGAGCCAAGTGCGTGTGGATCGCCAGCGACCCACCACGAACCCCTGGACAAGGACCGAAGAAAACGCCTGAAAGGATTTTTTTTTGGACCGGGCTGTAACGGGGACGCGTGACATTATACAGACTTTAAATGCCATTGTCACGGAAAACACTGTTAACGAATGGCTTGTTGGTGGGGGCATAGGGAGTCAGAGGCAAATCGTATGGCATCGGAAACGTTCGCGACGATCTTGTAGAGTCCTCGCAAATAGAAAAATCGTTTTCTCCGGTCTGCGAATAAACGAATGAAAATTCAATTTTCCATGTTCTTGAGATGATTTATCAATTGTGCGATCGCCGAAAATCTTGCGGTACGTTTTCTCCGGAGACGCTGAGTATTTCAAGAAAAATATAAGCTACACGTGGTTCTCGTATCGTCGGAGAAGGCGTAACTTTTATTTTTCTGGGAATGTCAAGAATGTTCGAGGAAAACGAATGTCTGCTCTTTTGGTTATTTCTTTCCTGCTCACGCAACTGATAGATCGCCTTAACGAATCACTGTCCAATTTACGCTGAATTTTCATCAATTTTTTCCAATCGAATAATTGTTCAAATTGTTCGAATCAACGTACCACGAATTTAGGAATAAACACGACACCAGCTTCGTAGTTGAGAATCCGATATTTCCGCTGGTAATGTTGGCCCCATCCAATTTTACTGAGATTCGCTGAGCCGAGAACGAACCACCATATTCGTTTGTCGTCCTCGGAAATCCTCGTAAACGTTTCAATGTGCGGAATTGCAAGAGTACGTGACAGTTTTTCTGCTTTCCATTTACTGCAAAGAGAACAGTTTTCTTTAGGCATCGTTATGAATAAATGCATAAAAAATGGTGAGAGAATTATTACACTCACTGCATATAGGGGAGAATCCACTCTTGTTTCTTTTGTTGCCCATTGCACAAGCAATTAGTGCGTTCGTTGAAATCGTGACTGTTTTTAATATTTTCTACGGTCGGGAAAATGAGTTTCAAGTCCGGAACGTGTTCGTTCTGTCCCTGGGTTTTCGCCATTGATGCGAGGATTTTCGTGCCGATCCAACTGTCGAATTTCTTGCCGAGTGTTCCAATGCTCGAGGTTTGAGCAACGATAGCCGTTCGAGTTTCGTTCTCCGGAACTTTAGCGTGATTCTGCAAAAGCATGCCGAGTTTTTGGTGACCCCATTGCGCATCGTCGATCTTGTATTTGCCGGGAACAGCGCCAACGAATGCCACGTTTATCGACGAACAATTAACACGCGAAACAATTTTTTTCCAATCGGTCATTGGACTGTCGTACTCGCCCAAAAAACGTAGGAAATCACGCTTGAATCCCGTTGACGATTCGCCGTCAGTCTCCTCTGCGGAATCATCCATTTGCGGCAAATGTGGAGATATCCACAAACTAAGGAAAAATCAACAAGAAGAAATTTATCGAAATTATGAAAATATTCATTTTTTCAATAGAAATAAAGAGAAAAATAGTAAAATGCGAGTCTCGTGATTCGCCGCTTGAATTTTCACACATCGTGAGCTCACGGAATCCTCCAAATTTGACAACAATTCGTAGAGTCAATTTTACTAGCAATTCTTTCCGCATATCAACAAATATCCTGGTGACAAATTTTCAAAGATCGATGATCGCTTACCCTTGTGTTCTGAACTCCCAATCAGGGCGATACAGATTCGCGCTGGAAACCACGATCCTTATCCCAGAGTCTCGATACTGGAATATCGAGACTTTGCAGTGATGAATGCCGTACTGCGTCTCACATTTTATTATGTAAGCTTCGCAGCCCTTCGGCGCTCCGAATTTGTTCGGAGGACATTGGTCGTAGAACACCGTCATTTTGGGCCATTGACCCTGATCCGCCAGAATATATTGATCCACTAGCCATTGGAAATCAACGACCATATTCAGGTGCAAACTTTGAACAATATCGCCCAGACTCTTGTCCAAAATCTCTGGAAACGACACGCTCAAATTTTGCTTCAAGGTGGCAGGAGTTTTTGGCACCGCCGTAAAGAAAATGTGATACGGAGCGGCCAATGTCCATTTTGATACAAATTCACCCCTTGGCGCTGCGGAGAGTGACGCCGCAGGCTGCTTCAAGGTAATTCATAAAAAATAATGTTTCTGATTTCAATAAATAAGCAAAATTTCGTTTCTTTTAGAAAATTTTGTAGAAATATTGAAATTTTGTGGCAAAAGATTAGGAAATGGCAGAAAATTTGCTTTTTGCTCGATGAATTTTTTGGGAATTGCAAATCGCACGCACCTTTGGGCTCGGTGTTTCTTGCGTGTCATCTTTCTGCCTTTTTCCATCATCCGAAGCGTCGGAGTCCTCTGAACAGCTTGCTTTTCGCTGCAGACAAAAAAAATGTTTGATAGGAGTTTAAAAATGTTTTGAATGGCTTGAGCGTCAAGATTTCCAACAGAAATTTCACGCTCGTTTAGTCACGGAATTGAAAGGTCAAAATACTGACCTTGAGGGCCGAAGATTCTCCGCCACTTCCGTTTTGCTTTCATGGAATAAAAAATAAAATTCAACGTCAAATTCAAAGTTTCAACATTTTTTATGAAATTATTTTCTCACGTGAGATTCAAAAATGTATCAAATACAATTTTTCGTAGAAATAATTGTAAACGTGTGTTCAGAATAAGCCAGTGGAAGATTTTTTCCAAAAAATCTATTTTCAGATTGCGTATTTTTTATTTTTTCATAATCCTTCGAATTTTTTGTATAATTTATTTCGAAATGTTGAAATTTTATAGATTTTTATGCATAAAATTCATACACGGAGACACCGTAATAATAATCGTAAATGAATCGTAAAAAATACTCAATTGTGAGTCCAATTTTTCATTAGTTTAACGAAATAGAAATTTTTTTTCTTTGATTTGTGCGAAATTTGAGGTTAACCATTAAAAAACAGCCTCAACGAATAGTTCGATTAAAAAAACAAATGAAAATACTTTTATCGTACGAAGAATTTCGAGTTGTTCTCGTAACAAAGCTCGATTTCCGCATTCGAATTCCAAATTGTCAGGAAGAATAATCTCGGTTCCAGATATTTGATCCAAAAGTTTCTCGACTGAGGATAAATTTGGAAAAATAAACAACAGCGTAAATTTTGAATAACGATGAAGAAATTATGAGATTTTTGCTGGAAATATTTGAAATAGGCAAACGTACGTTGAGGATGTAACATCTGCCCGAAATGCAAGGGATTTTTGCGGTAGCACGAGACTCCGTAAGAACACTCCAGTTTTCGCGAATCCATCGAAAATAACGAGAATTTAAAAAACAATTTTAACTGATCGATGCGTAAAAAACTTTAAACAAGAAATAGACGGAATATTTTGTTTATCACGTCGACCTCCCGCGTATGTAAAGAAAATATCATCGAATGTCGAGAATTGTGGGATTTTTGAGATCGCTCTCGTACAATGTACGCGTTTAGACTTGGTTAGAAGGAACGATGTTTTCAATAATGTCAGTGTCAGTGTGTGAATTCCGTCAGTATGAATCACATATCCGTAAGTCCATCTCTCTCGCCATCATCCCTTCGCCATCTTCGATCTCCCGCGCTCTTATTACGCAATACGCAATCTCAACAGCACGTGCGCGCAAATTCGGCGTTTTTACACCGGTCAAAACATCGCGACTGAGCATGCGCGGGAGAGACGCGTTTTCGTCACGTGACCCGTGTGACCGTTGAACAGTCGCGGAGTGACGCGGAGCTGGACGCGTCGCGAGGAGCGAGAACCGCGAAAACAGCTAGATCAAAAAGATGAGCAGCGCGTTCGCGATATTTTGTGGGGCGGGCTGTTTACTTATTTTTTTGAGAAAGCTTCATATCTGGAGTAGAGTCAGACCCACAAGAAGATTGTGAACAGTTTATCACTGGAAATAAATAGCAGGGAAGCCTATTCGCGGATTATTATGACTCGCAGGATGACCGCCCGACCTTTTTCAGCGTCTGATGGATCCGATGATTCGACTGAATTTCAAGAATGCAATCTGCTTCATGTGAGTGAGATTATTTCCTTGAAATTGCCAAAAACGACAAAAGAGTTTGATTGTCGAGAATCTGGTATTGAAAGACAAATGGAAACAAACCTACAACTGTGTTGTGCGAATTCGATCGAACAAAAAAAATGGCGGCGATCTAAACCAATTATGTAAAAATTAGAAAAAATAACATTTTGGTCCATCGAAGTTATCTTCAGTAAACAAATTTAACTGGAAATTGCATTCCGTCGAAATTTAATTTCAACAAAAATTGAATCGATCATTAATTTTTCTAAAATCATTGAAAATATTCTGAGGGGAACTGGGCAACGCCGCGGAGATTGAAAATGAAGTTTCGACTAATTCCGATGTTTTCATAATGATAGTGATGAGTATAATTCTCGCGCCATTGTGAGTACGAATGAGCGTTGCGCAGAAATCGCGCGCAGTGTGAGTTGCCATCGGCCAATAGCGAGAACGTTTGTTTCTGGCGGGAAAATTAGATCTTGCGCAGTAGTTTGTAATATTTCGAATGTCGGGGGCGTCGTTCTACGAGCAGGCAAGAAAATTCAAACGCTTGACAATCGTTGTACTTGGAAATCATTGGAAATTCGATTTTACGTTGAAAGTAAATTTTTATTACGAAACACAAGAATTTTCTCGATTCCAAAATATAAAAATCCAAGTGCAGCGACGCAATTTCTTCGGTGAACACGCAATTAGCTGGACAAGATTTTCCAAAATAAATTAAAATGGAAAATTCGTACAATCGATTGAAACGAAGATTTTCATTTCGATCTGGAAACAGGGATTCGGTTGAGGGAATAGAAATAAAAGTTTCTTTCGTGAAAAATCGGCTCTGACGCAGAATAAATTTTTCAAAATATTTGTACAAATAATTTACGTTCACTTTTGAACTTTTTATCCAGCGACTTATTTTCTAATTGTCATACCTGACAAAAATATTCGACTTATGAAACAGATTCTTCATTTTTCCGAGGCTCAGTGAACCGGAAGTACCGAAACCCGATGAGAATTCTCGAAATAATTCTGCTAATAAGATACAAAAATAATTATCTCGAAAATTTCCAGCCAAGATTATTGGTTTGTAATAAATAGAGGGGAAAAAAAATGTACATCAGCCTTGATAACTATCGCGAAAAAAATCATCGACGAATGGCCTGTCGGTGGGGGCATAGGGAGTCAGAGGCAAATCGTACGGCATCGGGAACGTTGGCGACGATCTCTTAGAGTCCTCGCAAATGGAAAAATCGTCCTCTCCGGTCTGCGAATAAACGAATAAAAATTGAATTTTCCATCTTCTTGAGATGATCTATCAATTGTGCGATCGCCGAAAATCTTGCGGCACGTTTTCTTCGGAGATTCTGAGTATTTCAAGAAAAATATAAGCTACGCGTGGTTCTCCTATCGTTGGAGGAGGTGTAACTTTTATTTTTCTGGGAATGTCAAGAATGTTCGAGGAAAACGAATGTCTGCTCTTTTGGTTATTTCTTTGCTACTCACGCAACTGATAGATCGCCTTAACGAATCACTGTCCAATTCACGGTGAATTTTCTTGAATTTTTTCCAATCGAATAATTGTTCAAATTGTTCGAATCAACGTACCACGAATTTAGGAATAAACACGACACCAGCTTCGTAGCTGAGAATACGATATTTGGCTTGATAGCGTTGGCCCCAAGCAGCTTTACTGAGATTCGCTGAGCCGAGAACGAACCACCATATTCGTTTGTTGTCCTCGGAAATCCTAGTAAACGTTTTTATGTGCGGTATTGCACGAGTGCGTGCCGTTTTTTCTGCTTTCCATTTGCTGTAAACGAATGAATTCGATTTTTTTTTAATTTTGAATTTTGAACCTGTTTTCAACGGAACAATGGAGGAGCTAATAAATAATTACGAGAAAATTGCTTACTGCATATACGGAACGATCCACTCTTGTTTCTTTTGTTGTCCATTGCACAAGCAATTCGAGAGTTCCTTCATATCGTGGCTGTTTTTAAAATTTTCGATAGTTGGAAAAATGAATTTGAAGTCGGGCACTTTTTTATTTAGTCCCTGAGTCTTGGACATTGCTGCGACGATTTGAGTGCCGATCCAACTGTGATAATTGGGGCCGAGTGACCCGATGCTCGAGGCTTGAGCGACGACGGTCGTTCGCGTCTCGTTTTCAGGAACTTTGATGTGATTTTTCAAAAGCGCGCCGAGTTTTTGGTGACCCCATCGCGTATCATCGACCTCAAAGTTGCCGGGGACCGAGGCAACGAATGCCACGTTTATCGACGAACAATCAGCACGCGACACAATCGTTTTCCAATTGTTCATTCGACCGTCGTACTCGCCCAAAAAACGTAGGAAATCACGCTTGAATCCCGTTGGCGATTCACCGTCAGTCTCCTTCGCGGAATCACTCATTTTTGGCAAATGTGGAGATATCCACAAACTAAGGAAAAATTAACAAGAAAAAATTTATCGAAATTATGAAAATATTCATTTTTTCAATAGAAATAAAGAGGAAAATAGTAAAATGCGAGTCTCGTGATTCGCCGCTTGAATTTTCACACATCGTGAGCTCACGGAATCCTCCAAATTTGACAACAATTCGTAGAGTCAATTTTACTAGCAATTCTTTCCGCATATCAACAAATATCCTGGTGACAAATTTTCAAAGATTGAATATCGCTTACCCTTGTGTTCTGAACTCCCAATCGTCGCGATAAAGATTTGCGCTGGAAACTACGATCCTTATCCCAGAGTCTCGATACTGAAATATCGATATTTTGCAGTGATGAGTACCAAAGTTAGTTGGACATTTAATGACGTGTGCTTCGATGTTATCCGGGAAGTCAATCTCATCGGTACACTGGTTATAAAACACAGTCATTTTGGGTTTATGATCCTGGCCCGCGAGCATATATTGGGCGACTAACCATCCAAAATCCACAACCATATTCATGTGCAAACTTTGAACAATGTCGCCCAAACTCCTGTCCAAAATTTCGGACAACGTTACGCTCAAACTTTGCGTCCACGTGGCACGAGTTTTTGGCACTGCCGTGAAGAACAAATGATACGGCGCGGCCAGTATCCATTTCAATCCAAAGTCACCCATCGGCGCTACGTATTCTGGCTCCGATCCACATTCCCTCATTTTCCGCAGCACGACTTCTCTCATTTTCAACCTTTTCTCATCCGACATCGCGTCCGATAACTTTGCATCCCCTGCCGGCTGTTTAAAACGTAATTTACAATAAAAAAGCTTTTTTTTTCAATCGCCAACAACTCTTGGACAAAAATACAGAACGATTCATTTTGTTAATCCATGAGCACAGTTGCCAGTGAAAGGACAAAAAAATCGTCAATCTTTTTGTTCAAATCCTCAATGTTTCTTCAACGCTATGAAATTTGTACCCAATTTGCGGAATATTTGTCCGAACTCTAAAATTCGCAACTCCGAAAAGACAAAATTGCATGGAATTCGATTTTGGGTTGATAAATATTTCTCGGACGATAAATCCAACAAACCTTGGGTCTCGACGTCCCTTGTGCCTCGTCTTTGTGCCTTTTTTCCTTATTCGAAGTGCCGGAAGTCTCTGGACTGTTTTTCTTTCTCTAAGGAAGATAAAAAAATTTCTATACTTCATAAAACAGTTTCGACCACCAATTTCGTTATTTTTCGTTTATTAGTTGGCAAGTCGAGCGCACTGACCTTGAGATCTGATTTTTCTCCGGATGAGCTGAGTTTTTTCTCCTGACGATCATTTTGTGAAGATTCTTCGGTACTTTTATTATGCTTGGAGCAAACGGGAAGTTGTATTTAGTTTGTAAACTTAATTTGCGAAGCTTGACAATGCGTCGTTTTTTATTGAAGAATTAAAAAAAATTCTCTATTTTTTCGAGGCAAAATCATTTTTTATGAACGTTTTTTGAAATTCTTATTATTGGGAGAAAATTATTTTCGAAATGACAATAAAATACACTTTTTTTTTCGAATTTTCATGGAGAAATTTTGAATTGACTGTAAAATTCGATTGACTCAGAGATTTTTGCGTCGAAATCCATTTTTAGAGTCCAGGCGATTTTTTATGCACGCAAACTCGATCGATTTAGCAAATTCGAGCGATTTTGAGGTTAACTATTGGAAGAAGCTGGACCGATAGAATTTTTAAAATAATCAAAAATACCTCGATTGTGCGAAGAATTTCTAACTGTTCTCGTAGAAGAGCTCGATTTCCGCATTCGAATTCCAAATTGTCAGGAAGAATAATCTCGTTTCCGGATATTTTGGCCAAAAGTTTCTCAACTGTAAAATCATTTCGAACGAAAGACAAAATTTTACACTCTAGGCACGATGACGAAAGAATTGTGATTGTTTTTCGAAATATTTAAAAATAATGCCAAACATACAGTGAGGATGTGACAGCTGTTTGAAGTGAAAAGGATTTTTTCTAAAGCACGAGACCCCGTAAGAACACTCTGGTTTTTGCACCTCCATTGAAATCGAACAAAATCGAGAAACCAACGTTATTTACAAAACTGACAATTGCGTGAGAAACAAGAAAACTTTTCAGCTTTTCGTGCGTACGAACATTTATGAGAAAATTTGTTTGTTTCGCCAAGAGACACGACAACGTGAAAACGTTGTCGGATGTTTTGATTTTTTACTACCGTCGTACGCAGTTGAACTGGCAATAAAGTTTTCACTCTGGTTCGCAGACTGTTTTGTCGTTGCGGTCGTTTTAGGAAGCTCAGCCGAGTTTACAGATTCGTAATGTTGGGATACTCGAAAATTCTCTCGATCCTTGAATCAGCCTCTTCAAGACATATTGTTTCTTTCTTTTTTTTTTTAACTCTTAGGGTACCTACAGTCGTTCGTAATTGCGAAATTAAATCGTTCAGAGGCGACTCATTTTTTCAAATTATGAATTTCGTAATTGAGCTTGTTCTATTTTTTTTTTTTTTTATGACACTGGAGTTTGCAACGTTGGGGTCCAACGAAAATAACTTTTTCTATTCATTTTTTATTCCATTTTAAAAACCACGAAAATTTTCGTGCCGAATTTTTGTTTGGATCCTAAAAAAAGATCGTTTTATGGTTCTGACTGAATATTGAATAAGAGTCTTGAGTCTGCTTAAGAAAAAAGAGAATTTCGTTGCATTCCAACGATGCCAATACGACAATTAAGCACATACCTCAAAAAAAACTTTTCATAGTTCCCATTCGATGAAAACGAAAAAAAAAAGTTGCTTTTGTAATAACCTTGAGGAAAATGATGGTAAAATTTTATTTGTCAGGATTATTTCGTAATTCAAACAACTCTCGCATACGACTTATGATGGGAATTCCTTAAAAATAACGTTTGGAGTGTCTATTTATCTCTACTTTAAATATTTTTGTAAAATTTTTGACTCAGCAATGTACGACGCGCGATTTCGTTCTTTCGTTTTAATATTTGTGTTTTGCAGTCGTTGGCCCATTTCTTGATAACGATTGAGCTCATTGCCATCAGTAAAAGTTGCTCCAGTCTCGAGTCAACGGTCCGCGAGTTCTGATGTCATTGAGATTTGTCAAATTCATCGCTTCAAATCGGGCCAAAACTAAAATTTAAAAAATTTTAATAAACAATGACATCCGAGTGTCTCGGTTGACACATCGATGCACAAATACTTTTTTTTCTCGTAAAAGTTTAATAAAATCCACAGATTCGATCCGGGCTATTTTGCAGGCTCAGAACTTCTGAAAAAATAGGAATTTTTCGAGACATTTTTTTTCAAAATAATCGTACGAATTCCGATTAACAATATGGCGGGGAATTAAAAATTGACGATTGCTTAGTTTTCCATCGATCGAAGTTTGAAAAAAAAAGTGCAACTCAATCGCCGGGTCGAGGATCGTTTAGGTCTGCTTGGGTCAAATTGACCCAGAGTGGGAAGATATTTTTAACGGAACATTGCATCATGGCATGGATCGAGCTCAGCATCGCGTTTGTCATTTTTCTCTTCGGACTCCATTTTTGGTCAACGTTGACCTTCGATTTTTGGAAACTTCGTAACGTGGCAGGACCGAAGCCTTCGGTTTTTTTCGGTAATTTAAAAAATTGGTTTCTAGGGAGACTCTCGTTCGCTGAGGTCGTGCAAATAATTTATGAGCAGCATCGTGACGAGCCTGTGATCGGTATTTACATGGGACGCGAACCAGCTTTGGTCCTCGTTGATTTCGACCTTATAAAGAATGTGCTCGTAAAAGATTTCGTGAAATTTCCTGATCGTGTAGCCAGAACGTCCACCGAAGCAGAGCCACTGTCGCAAAATTTGATCAAGCTCGAAGCTGCGAGATGGCGACCCCTTCGTCACAAACTGTCGCCGGCATTCGCGTCAGGAAATTTGAAAAAAATGTTTTATCTTTTGCTCGAATGCGGCGATCGCTTGGAAGAATATTTTGAAAAATTCAATAGCAACAACGACTCGGTCGAGTGTTGCGAATTGACGGCCAAATTCACGACCGATGTTATCGGCGCTTGTGTCTTTGGCCTCCGGACGAATGCACTTGCCAACGAAGAAAGCGAGTTTCGAAAAATGGGTCGAGCAGTTTTTAATCCCAGCTGGAAAAATTTTCTTCGAATGCGATTCCGCGAATCGGTCCCTTGGCTCTACTCCATCCTTGCACCTTTCATCGCCGATTCAACCGTTACCGATTTTTTTACGAATATTATGAAAGAAACGATCAATTATAGAAAAATTAATAAAATCGTTAAAAACGATTTTATCGATCTTATCGCGCAGCTGCGAGATCATCCCGACCAACTTGGCGACATTGGTAATAATAATAATTATTATTATTTTGTTTTCTACGATTACTGCCAAAACGATTTTATCGAAATTTTATGAAAATTCTAACGACCGTTTTGACGTAACAGTAAGAAAAATAATTGAAAATTGCAAATTGCTTCTTCAAGATTTAGCACGATGCTCAAATATTCCTCTGTGAGGTACTATATTTTTTATTTTCGCTTTCTCACAATGAAAGCTTTGAGCATCGTGCTAAAACTTCAGGAAGCAATTTGAAACTTTCAATTTGCAGCGTATTTAGTAAAATTTTCACTCATTTATCGATTTTTCCTTTTTTTTCAAAATAACTTCGACAACGTTAACAGAAAGTAAAGAGAAAGTACACACTTATGCACAATATCTTACAAAATTTTCAAAAATTCAAGCGGTTAGACGTTTTTTTCGAAAAACTCAGATTTTTGTAAAATTCAAAAAATCATAAAATTCAAACCGTTAAACCGATATTTCCCAAATTCAATACCAACCTTCCTATTATGATACTCTGTTTATATGAAAAAAAAAATTAGTGATAAATCTCAAAATTTGCGGAAGTTAGAGCGTCGACACCTTTTTTTTTGAAAATTTCAAAAGTCCGTGGAATTCGTATTTTTCTAGCAATTCCGACAAAATTCTCAGAGAATGAAGAACTTGTGTAGATTGACATCTGTGCAAAACGGGAGCCCTGTAGCTCAAACCGTTCTCGAGTTATGAACATTTGAACATTTATGAACATTTTTTCTAGATATGATTTTTCGATGTTTTGGGATATTTTAAGCACATTGACATTGAAAACTGGAAAAACAAAATTTTCACCGTCACAAAGCTTCCTCTATATGAGGAAGCAAAACATTTTAAATGCTTAATTCGAGCTCGGCGATTAATTAGAACTCTACGTTTAGCTGAATGATTTGTTTGAGGAAAAAAAAATGAAATTTGGTGTACAGAATTAACAGATTCATTGCTGACGGCTCAGCTGTGCGTGTTTTTCCTTGCCGGCTTCGAGACTTCGTCAACAGCCATGAGCAACGCGCTCTACGAGCTCGCTCTCCATCAGTCGATTCAGGCCAAACTGAGAAGTGAAATAAATAGCGAACTGGCAAAAAACGATGGCGAGTTAAGTTACGAGGTTGTTAAATCCATGAAATATCTGGACATGGTGTTGAAAGGTAAAAATGAGAATTCTGTAGTGTATTTCTGAAGTGGAAGGTCGTTTCCGGAAGCTAAACAGTCGGTTCATCGTTGTCAATGATTTTAGAAACTTTGAGAAAATACCCACCGGCATCGACGTTGATCAGAAGATCGAAAGAAGTTTACACTTTTCCTGGTACAGATTTGACGATCCCCAAAGGGACTCAGATAGTCGTGCCAGTTTTTTCGATTCATCGGGACTCGAGCATTTATCCAAATCCTGAAGAATTTGATCCTGAAAGATTTACGGAAGAAGCGATCAACGCTAGGCACTCTATGAGTTGGTTGGCATTTGGAGCTGGTCCCAGAAATTGCATTGGTACGATTATTAATTTATTTAAATTATTTATTTATTTACCACATTCCTGCTGAGACCTCCATTCATTTTTTCACGAGCCCAGCCCATGACCCCAGTAATAACAAAATTGCAGGAGGCAAATGCTTCCAAAAACGACAAGAAGCAAAAAAATATTTGTCAATCAATATCGAAGTGTAATAAAAATGTTCCAATTACTTCAGGAGCTCGTTTTGCCAGCCAACAATCAAAAGTCGGACTGATAAAAATCCTCCAGAAGCATAGAGTCGAAATCTGTGAAAAAACACAAATTCCTTACGTCGTAAACCCTCGAAGCGTTCTCCTGGCTCCTGCGAATGGCATTCACGTGAAAGTCAGTAAAATCGATTAAAACCTCAACTCAACATGTCTCTTGATGACTTTCTGTTCAAATACGAATCATTCGTAACCCAGGAAGAATATTTTACCTTTAAAAATGTAGAGAAAGATATTGAATCCTTGAGACTACGTAACAACGTCTCAAGGGTCGAATAAAAAATCATAGAAAATCGTAAACCCTGACCTTATGTTTTTATCCCAAGCTAGGATCCTGAGTTTTCGGGGTTCTGGGATTGGGTGAAAAAAATTTCACATGTAAACGTCTTTTTAATTTTTGCAACGTGTACCAAGAGGTTTTATTTTATCTGAAGTTTATCTAATAATAATAAAGTGATCCACTTCCTTATCACACGGTGTCCAGACACAGAGTGACGTCCACATGTGAACACGAACGAGAAAGCTTTCAATCTTTATCTATCACAAATAACTCGATTCCCTCCAGTGCTCTTTTGTACGTTGGTCAAAAGAGTTATTTCTGGCTCGTTCTATTTTTATGAATGTATAAAAAAAACTTGAGGGTTTTCCTGTCGTTGACAATCTTAAGGATGTTGAGACCTAAATCACAAATGATAAGGAAATTTTGTATGTTTTTGTATGAAGTATTTAAGAGATCGTGTAAAAACTTCACGACCATTAGGAAGCTTGTTATTGAATAATTAACATTAATAAATTAAATGCAATCAAATGTAGTTTTATGGAAACTGGTATAACTTTGCGATAAGTGTTTTTTTTTTGACCTCTCAATTTTTTAATATCAACAATATACTGAAAGCAACGGAAACAAACCGAAGTTTATTGATAAATATTTTTTGTATTTGTTTAAAAAATTGTTCTTAACAAAATGTTAATTTTTTTATAACGAGCTTCATAATCGTCGTGAAATTTTTACACGGCCTCATAAATACTTCGTACAAAAACATACTAAATATTTAGAGCTTTCTTATCATTTTTTATTTAAACCCTTAAGGTCGTTAAAGTAATGACGATAGAATTATTAAAATTTGGTATGTTTTTACATGAAGTATTCAGGAGATCGTGTTCAAATTTCACGACGACTAAGAAGCTATTTATTAAACAATTAATATTAACAAGTTTCATAAGTACTCAACATCCTCAATCGTTGGACATCGTACGTCAATGAATAAATGAAATAATTCACTTGCTGTTTTTTTATTTTTATTTGAAAAATTCGTCTCCTTCTTACGTGTCATAATTGGTGGACTCTGATAAGTCGTACTGTCGTTTCGTCCCAATTTGACTTTGAAAACTATATGTAATAATAATATGTAATGTATTTGTATGTACAGAATTATTTACAGAGATTAGCAAGTGTCACAAAGTTTCATGCACTCGCTCATGTGTTTTTTAATTTCTTTCTTTTTTTAGAAAAATAATGGTGTGTTAGTCTAAAAAGTTGTTTCGGGACTGGTCGAGATTTTCTTGCCAAATATTTCTTGCATCCGTTCAAGATTTTTTACCATTTTTTATCTGCAATTAGTTTTTTTTTCCTTTGTTAATTCTTGTTTTTTTTTTTTGGCTTTTTGAACGGTCACTTTTGGACAAGTTTCGAAAATATCGCGTTCAGTCCCTCGACAAACTTCTTTGGTCTCCCAGGATTTGTATCTTTGGTCAGTTTTGTTGTTGGTTTATTTTTCTTTTTGTATCGTCTCTTTCCAATGCGTCGTGACTCAAGGTCAAATCGATCGCTCCTCGCCGTTTCATAGGCCATCAACAAAAACGGATTCTCTTCCGAATTTCTTCTCATTTTTTTGTGTCATTTTGTTCTCTCGCCACACGAGACCAGCCTCAAAGATCTTTCGTCCTCTCACAAATTCGTCTCTTCCAAGGATTCCACCCTTAAGAGACGTCGCTTCTCGTCCACCCCGATGAAATACGTCGTCACGAGACCTTTCGGCTTCACCCATGTTTCTCCACGTAAATCACACTTTATTCCGTCGTGCTCCAATACCGCTGCTGTCTCCGTCGTCACCTGGGAGACGATTAATTTTTTTACAAAAATATTTCAAAAATTTCGTTTTTTACGAAAAATATTTCAAAAAATTTCATCTTTTTTCGAAAAATTGTATGAAATAATTTAATTCCATTTAATAGAATTAAAAATAATTAGAACAATCAAATTAATTATTAAAATTTAATTAAATTAAAATAATTGGATTTAATTTTTTTTTTCTTTATATTTTCAACGATTTCAAGTTTTCTTTGCTCACCTGGATTTTCCCTGGAACTCCCGTAGTGTCCATCCTGGATGCCATGTTGACCGCGTCGCCCCAAATATCGTAGAGAGGCTTTTGCGAACCCACCACACCCGCAGTGACCTCGCCGTGCGATATCCCGATCCGGAGTCTATTATTTTTGAGAAAATGAAATAATTTGTTTTTGTTTTTCAAACTCGGTAGTTATTATCGAGGGTCTGTGAGACCCAGGCTCAAATCTATCGTGAAATGTCGTATTTTTCGTCACGATTGCTTCTTATTTTCTCAATTGATCGATCGGTTTTTGGAATCGAGTAGCAACCAATGAGAAAAAAAAAAACAGAAAAAATATTTCTTTTTTTTTTTTGGATTTTGGTTTTTTTGAATTTTGAGACGTACTTGTACGGTTTCGTGTTGGGAAACGCCTCGATGTTGAGCCTGTCGAGAACAGACATCATTTGCGATGCAAATTCTGCCATAACTTTGACCACGTGATCGACGTCGTCCTTTTCTTCGTTTCTCATGGAATCTCGACGATGAGCTTCCAGTCCACAAGCAGCCATATACGTCGTTCCTGCTATTTTGATTTTCTCAATTCTACACACGAAACTTGGCTCGAAAAGTAATTTATCAAACTCGCAGATTATTTCGTTGAGATCGATCAGAATGTTGCTCTCGTCGATCGACAAGTCTGTCAAGGAGGCAAACATCACTGCCACGTTCTCATGGGCTTTGTGGTACAATTCGTTTTCGTCCGTTCGGTTCATGTTGAGATAAAAGTCAGCTGCGTGGGAAGTAAAAATAAAAAATTAACCGATTTCGAACTTTCTTCCTCGTCCAATAAATTTTTTTTCTTCGTTTTTACGAACCAACGTGCTCCGGTAAAATATTTCGTAGCAACAATTTGTTCGCGTTTCTCGTGTGAAATGCCTCGTCCTGCTCCTTCATCAATTGACGCTTCCATTGATAGTCCAATCTGCTTAGATACTCTGCCTGCAAAAACGAACAAAATTTATTCAATTAGTCGATGAGAATCACAAAACGACTTTATTTAAGATTCTTTCAAAATTTTGTATAAACGTTCTTGGCATCAAAACTAACAGTTTTCTCCTTTGAAGAAAAACTTTCTGACGTTTAGAATTTGAGATATTTAATTTCCAATTTTTTATTTTTCACATCTAAACGCTTGTAAATTGGAGTTTAGTTAAAAAGTTGCAAGAAAAAAACCAAAAGAAACGCAACTTCAATTTACACGCGTTTGGATAGGAAAATAAAAAATTAGAAATTAAAAATCTCAAATTCTAAACGTGAGAAAATTTTTCTTCATAGGGGAAAACTGTTAGTTTTCGTGCCAAGAACGTTTATGCAAAAATTTGAAAGAATCCTAAATAAAGTCGTTTCGTCATAGTAATACCTTAATCGACAAATTATTAACATTATTATGCACGTAAAAACAAGTCAAATGGAAAAATTACGATAGCAAGTAATCGTCAGTTTTCGTTTATTTTTTTTTAAGCAATGATTTCTATTTTGGAGTCTTTGAATTTTTAGCTCACCTGACGATCTATAAGATGTAGAGAAAAAGTGAGAAAGACAACGTTCAGAATATGAGCTAATCTTGGCTCCAAATGGGGATTCCAAGTCTCCCCTGCCTGGAATAAAAAATAATTGATTAATTAAACTTCTTCGATTTTTATGATTTATGGTGTTTAAAAAAAAAAAAAAAGCATGGAAAGCGTAGTCCACATGGTGGCTTACCTGAAAAATGACGGATCTGTAGGAAAAAATATTCCATGCATAGAAAATTACGATCGCAATACCGATCAAGAGCTTGAGGACGAAATGCACTCTCAGAAAAAGGAAACTCGTGAGAATCGCTAACGAGCATGTTTCCGACATTTGCTGAAAAGTTTAAAGCAATTTTTCATTTTTTTTTAGCACGAAAAATGGAAAATAGTTTCTTTTTCATTTAATTTGGTTTTTCTGTTTTGGAATAATCTTACCCACGGTGTCGAGAGACACGGAACATCGGCTGCACCGTTTGCAGCTATGTTTGAGGTTGCATTATTGCTCGCCAACGCATCCTCGTTTTTGCACTCGAACTGAAATCCAAAAAATCCCCTTAGACCGACGTTTTTTCAGTTTTTCCTTTGGTTTTTGTTTATTTTATCGTTTTTTTTTTTATATTCGTGGCAGAAATTGATTTCTTACCAACATGTCGAACATTGCACACGCAGCCAGCATTATCGTTATCACCAGATAAAGCGTTGTTCTCAGTAATGCACTCCAGACGACCTTAAAAATGAACGTGACACCGATGAAAAAAAAAAAACGAAACGAAATTATTTTCGAACCTTGTAAAAAATTGACGAAATAATTGAACGTTTATTTTTGAATTTTTCAATCTCGAATTACGTGCATTCGAAATTCAATTTTGAATGCAAAAATTTTTTTCTACAATACAAGTTGAACAGTTTTTTTTTTCTTTTACAAAATACAATTTTTTTTTTTCAATTCTTTTTGTTTCATGCAATATTAATGTGTTGCAAAATTTATGAATTGTGCGTGTTGTTTAAAATATTTTTTTTAAATTGGAAAACAAGAAATTTGACGTTTGCTTACGGAATAACTTTTTGATTAGTTACCTTTATGCTGGTCTGATACATAAAATGAAGTAGTTTGTTTCTCGGCTGTGGCACATGGCCCTCGTACTCATCGTGAGGATCTTTGCAACGATTCCAAACGAAATGCATCCACGTGAGTGGCAACAAAGCGATAAAGAAGAGCACAGCGATTGTGTAAGCGAACGTGGTACTCAAGTGGAATCTAAAAAAAAAGAAGAGCCATTATTTTTTTAGATTTTCAACGAGGATGAAACGAAAAATTAAAATTCGGGATAAAAATGTTTTTTTATTAAACGTAATTTGACACTGGGTCATTCTGACCCGAACGGGTTAGCAATATTTTCAATAGGAAAACAGAGGCCAAATTTGCACGTCAAGATCATTTTTGAAAAATTTTCAACGAACATTAAAAATACTTACTCTGAAAATAAAATTGATGGTACCAAAAAAATGAGGCCCATGCAGAGTAACACGAGAACTGCGCATCCCATGTAAAATTTAAACAACGGATCCGGCTCTCGTAAAAATGGTATTTCCCAACTGAGTTGCGAGAACGTAAGGAAAAGAGGATTTATGTGTTCCCATTTACACCATTGCCTATCAAACCGAAAAAAAACAGTAATTAGTTGCATAATTTTTTAAATTTTTTAATTAAACAAAAAAAAACACCAAATTTTGCGTTTTTTTTTTTCAATTTTTAATTTCTATGTCGATTCGGAAATTATTTCGACTAATTGAACCAATTTTCATTATAATCATTGTCGTATTGTGTAAATGAAATAATCAATAATTAGTTCCACAATTTGTTTTTTTAATTACACAAAAAAAACAACAAAATTTGTGTTTTTTTTTAATTTTTAATTTCCATTTTGAGTCGGTAATTATTTGGACTAATTGAACCAATTTTCATTACAATTATTTTCGTATTTTGTAAGTGAAATAATCAATAATTAGTTCCACAATTATTTTTTTTAATTACACAAAAAAAAAAACAACAAAGTGTGCGTTTTTTTTTAAATTTTTAATTTCCATCTTGAGTCGGAAATTGTTTCGACCGATTGAACCAATTTTCATTGTAATTATTTTCGTATTTTATAAATGAATGAGATTTGTTGGAATTGGAAATTGTTTTCGTACTCACTCCCATTTGCTCAAAGGCATTTGTTTGATGGCATTTTCCATTTCGGCGTCAGCAGCCTTCAGCATTAAATGATAGTCTTTGAGACAAGAGTCCATAAAATGTGTACGACGTCGAAAAGTACCGGCAAATACATCAGCGTGGTTGTTGCTCATATTTGTGGTTGCTCTTCTTGCACCTCTCGAGGATGCACCCACGCTGGTGCTTGGTCGTACACTGTACCATCTGACGTAATGCTTGCTCTGAGCTGGAGGTGTTGATGGCCTCGTGACAGGCAAGATCTTCTCGCTGTTCTACAACAAAGCCTTTGTTTGTCAACGAATCCTTGAAATTAGTTCCGGACATTGATTTTTTTAGCTCCTAATTCACTCTATAAATAAACTCAATAAAACAAGAGAAAAAAATACGATGCAATACAATCAACGTTTTAGTCATTACATAAAAATAAAATTAACTCTTTGGATATTTAAGAACAAAAATTATTTCACAAAGTTTCTTGAAAAAAAAAAAAAAATTCGTTTCGTTAGAAAAAAAATGCTTGAAAACAAAAAATTGAATTCATTTTGTTGTAAATGATAAAGAAATGGTATTAAGGGCCGGCACTTGGCTCGATATCCTTAAAATCGATGAAAATTCGTTTCGATGGAAAAAAAAATGCTTGAAAACAAAAAATTGAATTAAAGTATTTCTAAATAATAAACCAATGGTATTGAGTGATGGCAATTAGCTCGATGTCCTCGAAATCGATGAAAATTCGTTTCGATAGAAAAAAAAATGCTTGAAAACAAAAAATTGAATTAAATTGGTTCTAAATAATAAACCAATGGTATTAAGTGATGGCAATAAGCTCGATGTCCCCGAAATCGATGAAAATTCGTTTCAATAAAAAAAAAAAATGCTTGAAAACTAAAAATTGAATTAAATTGGTTCTAAATAATAAACGAATAGTATTAAGTGATGGCAATTAGCTCGATGTCCCCGAAATCGATGAAAATTCGTTTCGATAGCAAAAAAAATGCTTAAAAACAAAAAGTTGAATTAATTTAGTTGCAAATGATGAAGAAATGGTATCAAGGGATGGGAATTGGCTCGATATCGCGCTCACCTGCGATATGGGTGATCCTTCTCCGGTGGGTGTGATTAAATAACTTCGAATGTCATATTTCTTGAGGGTCTCGTCATTAAGGGTCTCGACTGGCATGCAGTCATACTGACTCGCGTCCAGAAGATTCAGTGTCTGTTGCGTCACGTGTACCTTGCCAGGCTGACCAGTTTGTTCCATTTTATTCGCTATGACAACGTCACGTGACCACACATCGTACTGCCATTTATTTGCTCCCAAAATTCCTGATATTATTTTTCCCGAGTGTACACCGATCCGCATGTTTATATCCACTCCGCTCTCGCGTCTCACACGTGCTCTCACTTCCTTTATTATTTTTATCATGTCCAATCCTGGAAAAAAAATTATTCCAGACATTCTCGTCGAAAAATAATCAAAAAGCGAGATTTTTTGTTTCTTCAGAACTTTTGTTACTTTTTTATCTCAGTTTTTAAAATAGAAAATGACTTTTCAGCGAATTATTTTGAGGGAATTTGAATTTTTGAGATTCTGCTGTAAAAAAAATTGTTCGAATTATCGATTTTTAATAGGAAATTTTTGCTTCACTAGTTTTTGACGAATTTTTTTAGAAATTCATTTTGTTTGCTTGATAGGGAAATAGTGAAATCATTGTCTCACCGAGATCGACGCAGCTCTTAGCGTGATGAATATTTGGAGTCGGTACACCACTGACGCAGTAATAACAATCGCCCAGAAACTTGATTCGCAAAACGTTGTGACGTTCCGAAGCCTCGTCGAAACTCCCGAACAAATCGTTGAGCGTTTCGACCAATTTTCTCACCGGCAACGTCACCGTTAACCCCGAAAAGTTGACAACGTCCGCGTACAATATGCTCACGTTGTTGTGCGTCTCGACGTAAAGATCGCTGGAAAAATAATATTGAATTTTTAAATTTCATAAAAAATAAATTTCAATGATAAACACGCGATATTTTGAAAAAAAAAAAACAACGAATTTTCTACTCTTTTCGAATTTGCTTCCGAACAGATTTATCTGGTCGAAAATTAAGGCATCGAATCTTTTTTGTTTAATCAAATTTGAAAAAGAATCCAGGACTCACTTTCTTCGACGTCCTTTGGGCGGTGGTTTCTTGTGCTCCTCAATAAATTTAAAAATGTCTCGAAAATCTTTTTTTATTTTAGCAGCAAAATGTTGAGGCAAAATACTCCGAGTTAATTGTTCCTGAAAAAAATAAATGAATTCTCTGTAAAATGCACTTTATCGTTCATTTTGTTTCGATCGATATCGTGCTATTTTTTTGTTCTTACTTCTTGATCTTTTTCGTAGTTGAGTCTGAGAGTCGACTCGACACATTTTCGTCTGTCAAGGAACGAGCGTCTGATGACGATTTCGTTCATGAATCTAAAGTAAAGGCCGAGGCCATTGACGCACGCGAAATAAATGGCATCGGCGATAATCTGAAAAGAAATTAAAAAAAAAAAAAAAATGAATTTTGAAATGAAAATCGAAAAATTAGAAAAATCCATAAATTTTTTTTTTCCAACTCACTCTTCCGGAATAGCCGGTCATGTTTCTGTAAGTAACGAGCGACAAACTCGCGAGGTAACATGACGTCGCGGTGATTCCGAGTATGAAAGCATGGAGATTCTCCGTCAATGGTAAAAAGACGTAGCACGCGAGTAACACGTGAGTGGCGTATGCGGGTCTGCAAGTAAAAAATAAAATAAAAATAAAAACAGAAAAAATATAAAAAATTTAATTTATGCAACTCGCGCGCCTAGAAATCTCGTTTTTTTTGTGGACGATATGCAGGTCTGGACTAAACGTGAGGTGCCGAGGAAGCAAACAAATGTCCCTTTCTTTCGTTTCCTCGTTTTTACTCCAAAATTTTATCAACAAAAAAAAAATTACAATTAAAAAAAAACCACTCATCAGATCGAAATAGCGATTTTTTTTTTTTTTAATAAACGTATTACTATCACAAAACGACTTTATTTAGAATTCTTTCAAAATTTTGTATAAACGTTCTTGGCACCAAAACTAACAGTTTTCTTCCACGAAGAAAAATTTTCTGACGTTTAAAATTCGAGATATTTCGCCAGAGCAAAGTTGCAAGAAAAAAAAACAAAAGAAATGCGACTTCAATTTACACGCGTTTAGATGGAAAAAATAAAAAATTGAAAATGAAATATCTCAAATTCTAAACGTCAGAAAATTTATGTTCATAGAAGAAAACTGTTAGTTTTGGTGCCAAGAACGTTAATACAAAATTTTAAAAGAACCCTAAATAAAGTAGTTTTGTGATAGTAATTCCTTAAGAAAAAAACTGCCAGTCGTTTGTATTCGTTCGAATTAATAACAAAATTTCTTTGGCTGAATTGGAGCAGCATTTTTATTGTTTTGTTGATTCGAATAGAAATAGTAAAAATAAATAAAAAGAAATGAAAAGTCTAGGTCGTTGAGATTAAATGGTAAGGGAGTTCCAGAGGTGGAGTGAAGAGAATTATCGGAGCCAAGGTCGTAGCTGATAATTAGGAACCTCGAGTGATTAGCACTGCTTGAGGTTGGTCGATCCATTTCTTTCTGCTTCGTTTTTTTTTCTGTTTCTTACGCACAATGAATATACACGATGATATATATTTGTACATTGTATATAAGTGTGAACCTGCTCGTATCTTAATAATGCACGTTCGCGTTCCTTGCTATATATACGAATGATAAATAACCAGTCATTGTATACACGTACTGCGGAACAGAGAAAACATATCTGGATGGTTACGAGGTGCACACAAATGTCGAGAAGAGAATGCCAGCTTGTCTGCCAACTTGAGAAACTTTCTCACTCATTTTTTTCCTTCATTATTTATTATTTGTTTTTCTTTCTCAACGTTTTATATACGTGAGAGAAAATAAATTTACTTGGCGTATTTGATTTATTTATTCTTCCATTCGCTCAATTGTTTATTCATTGATTTATTTATTTTTTATTCGTTCCTCCATTCTCGAAAAAGAATTTTTGGATCATTGAATGGGAGACTAATGAGTATCGACGCTAAATAGTAATTAGTTTTTTCCACGATTAAGAACGTTGCAAAAAAAAAAATTTATTGGTTTTCTTTCTCACGCCGACAATTTTTATCAGCGATTATGCTAATTTTTGCATTTTCTTTTCTATGCTCATAGAGAAAGCTCCGAGTTTCCTTTATTCGAGTAATTATTCCCGCGCTTATTATTTCTCGGAAGAAATTCAGAATTTCAATTTTTTTTTTTTTTTTTTTTTTTTTTCGTTTCTGATTTTTAATTATGTGACAATAATGTTTGGTTACCTTATCGCTGGAATGTCCTCCGTGCAATTCAACACGTACCAAAGAGGCACTGCCAGATCACCGATCACCAGCAAAATTATTATCAGGAAGGAGAGCACTACCGGAAGGTATGTCTCTCGGGCGATCAACTTTGTTCTGAAGGATAACGCTATTACCGGAAATAAGAGAGCACCCACGACGCTACATGTTACCACGTCCGGTAACGACGCCTTAAACTCGACCTGCTATAAGAAAAAAAAAAAAAAAAACAATAGAACAAAAATACAACGAATAACGATTAAGCAATTATAAATTTGATGAGAATTTTCATTGAAATTTTTTACCAACTCTACGAATTCATTTCATTGTTAATTTTTCAAAATTAACAAATATTGGGCCTTTCGCAATTAAATATTATAATTTCGTGAGGAACGATTCTAAAGTTTTCAAGAAAATCAACAAATTCATTTCATTGAAAAAAAAAATCGTCCGATTATTTTTTTTGAAATAATTCGTTGATGCTCTGTCGATTTCTGCTTTCTGCAAATCAATGCTCGCAATTACTAGAGTGTCACTTAATTTTTAAAGACGGAAAATTTGGAAAGATTTTTAAATTAAAAAAAAATTTTTTGTTAAATTTTAACTCGTTGGGATTTTAGTGTCACGGAATAAATTGGGTGAATATTTTGGAGGCCGAGGAATGAGTTTATTAATTATTCTTACCGTCATTATTAAAACAGTACAATGCGTAACACCGAGAACCAACTGGAGTAAAACGAAAAGTGATAGATATCCATTTTGCAGCCTCCTCTGATAGATCGAGTAAAGTTTTTCGAGGTTTTTGAACTCGAATTGTTTCTGCAAATTGAATACGAGAGGCATGTATTTATATTGTGGTGTGGAGATGCATCGACGAATATTCACACGTCCAGGTGTGTGTGTGGAGTGACATAAATAGGAGAAACCGAGGCAACGATGTTCCGAATATAAATGAATTCCGGTATCGATCGATCGAGATAAAATTAACGAGGAAATTTAACGGGTGGATATGGGCAAACAAAGGAAAACCAGTTCCTCTTTGTTCGCTATCTATTTGGGTCACCGATTCCATGCACTTTTTCGATTTCGTCTTGCACTGAATTTTCAATTTTTCTTTAACATGATCGATGTTTCGTTAACTTGTGGCAGTCACGTTCAAAAGTTCGTCAATATCTCGAAAATGGGATTGTGGAAGTTTTCGAAATTTCGCATAAATTAAAAAAATGATAATTTTTTGAATGCATACCCAAAATTTCACGAAAATCTATACAGAGTATTTTTTTTTCTCTAATTTCTAAACGATTCAAATTTGATGGATTACACAATTCGAACGATCGAGCACACGTTCTCGTTGCGATTTAGTCCTTGGACGATATAAAAAATACCGGAAACGAACACACCCCTCGAATAATCATTCGGCAAATGTCATTTCCGGTTTAAATGATCGACGAAAATACACGAGTCACACGATGCAACTAGTTGATTACAACATTCCAATTTGGTCGATATCTGGAACATTTGGTGCACGATTTCCAAAATTAAAACAAAAGAGACCTCGATTAAAAAAAAAAAAAAAAACAAAAAAAACATAATTATTGCAGAGCAGATCGTATTTTTTGTTACAAATTTTTTCCCGCGTTCAAACACTGGCCGAGCAGGCTTCTGGAGTTTTCGAAATGAATCGACGTTCTCTGAATATTTTTCGTGTTGCCACAAAATTTCAAAAACGATTGGCTGTTTATATTGTTGATTTATTTTAATTATTTTTTCACTAATCTTCGTGGTTCATTTCTGTTCCGAGTGAAAATTAATAAAAGTTACAAACTTGTGAATAATTCGTAAAAATGAATTTTCAAGCACGTCCACGAATTGGGATGCACTTTAAATGTCACGATATGCACTTGGCGAGAGACGCGTCAATATTCTCTGGCGAGCAGTCGATAATTTTGGTTCCGATGTCGAGCGTGTGATTCGAAAAATGAATATTTTGGTGACTGATGAAAAAAAGGCAACAATACCG
The DNA here is from genome assembly GCA_963921915.1 of Hyposoter dolosus. NCBI lineage: Eukaryota > Metazoa > Arthropoda > Insecta > Hymenoptera > Ichneumonidae > Hyposoter > Hyposoter dolosus. The sequence continues at coordinate 4,117,244 of OY998138.1, read as the reverse complement.
TTTTGGTAACTGTTCAGCAATGCAATGTACCACCGACTGCCAAGTTTGCTGGTGTCGCATTAAGAAACTAGGAAATAGCGTGACGTTACACGCTGCGAAGTACATCAGCACGTACACACACACACACACGTATACGTACGAAATCTCCCACTTTTATTTTTTCACGTTCCTTTTTCCGCTAACGAAAGAGCAGGACAGCGTTTTATTTAATCGAGTGCACGAGCTAGAAAAAAAACTGTCCTTCTTCACTCGAATTAGAACCTGTTTTTACGAACCTTAATCCAGACATATATATATTTACAAACGTACGTGTCCAGTGTGCACAACGGGCTGGATGCCGGGTGGCGTTAATTTATTTCCATTGCTCATATATTGCTCGTATATTCGCATTGTTTTAAAATGTCATAATAACAATAATAACAATGATAAAATAAAATTTAAATGAGAGTGTAATTACGTTTCGAATTTAAAAAAAACAATCAGGCACGAGGGGAAATTGCTTTGCGAATACGTTCGAATAATTTCGTTGATTCCGCCATAAAAAATCAATGCCACTCCTTGGAAAGCTTGACCCGGTCACGGTATGCAAAATAGATCGAAATGACGTTTTTTTATTTTTTAATATTCATTTTAAAAAAAGTTTGGGCTCGTAAATCTCACGTTTGTGAGTAGAATTCTATTTTTTGTTTGATCGTCGCTGCAGTTTGACACTTTTGAATGACATTTTTGTCGATGGTGATGGATCCAAAAATGGCAACGGTTGAGTGCATGATTTTTAAGATTCACGTAAAATTTGATGGAATTTTTTTTTTTTATTCGTTAGAATCCTCATGCCTTCGAAGGCAATTAGTGAACAATATTTTTGAGTTGAAAAAAAAAAATGTTCAACTTCGATAATTGCCTAGAAAGAACGATGAGTGTACGAAAATGTTAATAATTCGATAAAACTCACAGGAAAGTCGATCAGTTTCGTCCGTGACTCGAAATTTACTCCCAAACGATTTTCACCGCTCTGAACGAAAGCCCCGGGCTGCCGGGTGGCTTTTCACCGAGTAAAACAATTCGATACAGCGCAGACGCTCCACGCCACGGTCTCGGAGGTAAAATAAATAGTCTGAGAAAGAGCAACACCAATGTTTGATATATTCTCTCTTGTTGTACACGAGAGAATGGAGAATTCACTGTCCCGTGGTGCGCGGCAACTTGCGGCCAAGCAAAATTCTCCCCCGCGAGTACAACTCACCCTGCCGACCCCACCATCATGGCTTTTGCCTTGATATTGATCTTCAATCCCATCTGGGAGACAGTTTTAACCTCCTGGTTCTCATCTTTCCAATCTCCACAGCCTCCAACATCATTTTCTCAAATTTCCCTTCGATAAAAAAATTTTAAGAAAACTAAGAAAACGATTCCAGATTCTCTCATGAAAAGCAGTCGCTGATTTCCTCTTGAAATTTACCATTAGAATTTCGGATGAAAAACTCACACTGAAAATGAATTTTTGTTTAAAAACTTCGATATTTTGTTAAACATGTTAAACCAAATATTTTTGGATAATTTCAAAATTTACGTAATTTTGGCAGTAAATTTGGTTTCTAAGGGAACTGTCGGCAAAAATTATGATTGGAACGACTAAAAATTGCTTTCCGGACAGAATTTCTGAAATATTTCTTGCTGCAGGGACAAATTTTTGGGATTATTAAACAAAAAAGTTTAGTCGAACGTATCCAACAAAATATCGATCTTTTCCAACTAAATTTTGTTTTCAGTGAATTTTCCATCAAATTGTCGTTAAAAGTTTGCATCAATTTAATTCCGACGTTGATTGTTCGCTGTTCGAGATTCATCGGAATTTTTGCTTCCGTTCCAAAATTAACGAACAAAATAAAAAATCGTTTAGATTATTTAGCTGGAATTTTCACAATAATAGAAAAAAAATATTTATCATTTTTGCATCGAACTTATTCGTCATTTTCGTCGTTATCGTGGCGACTCGTTTTCCGATCGAACTTCTAACTCACAGTGTCTGTAAACCAGGATTAGGTGAGAGTGCCCCGCGAAGGCCACGGTCGTGATTGAGAATCGATCCCCCCACCCCCCTGTCCCTATGGATTTCCTGCACAGAACGAATCCCGCAACTCCTATCGACTCATCATTCACTTATCGAGTATCTCCGATATGGCACATCCGAGTTTGAGATAAAATAGTGCATGAGTGTAAACTATACGCACGATCCATCGTCGAGTTGCTACTAATTTCAACCAAGCTGTGAATATCTCGAGTCTACACTCGTCCGAATCCATTTGTTTTAAGGAAATTGGCTACATACAACAATATGATAACAATTTAATAAAATTTGGTGAAAACATTCTTTAGCATCAAATACGATGACACTATTTTTTTCCAATTTTTCGTCTACATAGTTGTCGAATAATTGGAGTTTACAATATGCAAAAAATATACCTATATATATCTGAATGCTATGCTTATGCATGTTAACTCTAATGTTCAATTACTCGAGAACTATGAAGAAGAAAAATCTTCAAAAATTTGTTTATTCATATTTAATACTAGAAAATACTCCACCATCCCCCTTAATGTAGCCACCCTCCTTAAGGTGATCTAGCAGTCGCGTGCGTGCGAGAGAGAAAACCAAAAAGTAGATACACATTTTTCTCAGAGACCCTTCACATTTTGAGAAAAAGAAAAGTTACTATTTCTTCTCTGGTGAAATGGGAACAACGTGTAACTAATATTTTTCTTGAAATATTCAGTCTCTCTAAGTAAAACGTGTAGGGGAATTTTTACCGACCGAGCAAAGTGATAGATCGCCGTAAGGACGATGGCTACACACAACAATGTTGCCACGTTAAAAGCATAGAAAAATTCGAAATGATTAGAATTTAATGAAATTTGTCGAATATATTCTTTAGTATTAAATATGAATATACAAATTTTTGAAGATTTTTCTTCTTCATAGTTCTCGAGTAATTGAACACTAGAGTTTACACGCATAAGCATAGTATTCGCATATATATAGGTATATTTTTTGCATATTGTAAACTCCAATTATTCGACAACTATGTAGACAAAAAATTTGAAAAAAATTGTGCCATTGTATTTGATGCTAAAGAATGTTATCACCAAATTTTATTAAATTCTTATCATGTTGTCGTATGTAGCTAAAACGTCTATGAGAGAAAAAATGTTCAGTCACATTTTTATTGCTAACAAGTTGCTGTTTGCTGTCATCGAAACATTTTTCCATGTTTTCCAAGAGAATAAAAATGTTACGAGCAAATAAGATTGTCGAGATACGGGGATCGAAGCGACAAATACCGTTATGTGCAATCCCTTAATGGCCAGGGTCGTTTCCGATCGCAATGACATTCGAAAAATTCAATTTTAGCCCATGAGTTTGTTGCAAAGCACATTTGAAATCGAAAGAATTGAGAAAATCGATCGTTCATTTTTCCAACGACTGGGGTCAAATTGACCCCGGCAATGTATTCGGAGCTTGAGCTCTCGGTTCTTCACGAGAGCTTCCGGTCTATAAGGAAACACAAGAAAATCGTCTCCCGCTGTAAAAATGATTCCATATTTTAAATTCGTTCTACTCGATCGATTGAATCACACATTCGTCTATAAATTCTAGGAATTCCCAACGATATGGCATCACGTGATCGATTAATAAAACGAAAAAAAAAACATGTATCGCGTAAAAAAATAACTTGTTACACAAATACTCGTTAACTCGGGATGCTCGATTGATTGCGTGGATAATTATTGCATGAAAAAAAGATCTGAGCGATGCATTTATGATGCACAATTATATCATGCATTTAATCACGTACATGCTGTTCCAGATCGAAGCTCGTTTCTGTCTCACTCGCAGACAATTATTATCTCAATAATTTTCTTATTAATACAGTCGTGGCTCTGTAGGAATTCGAGCAAAAAGTTTCAGTGCATTTTTCCCCGCGATTAATTTATGAATTTTCGTACGAGATTTAATTTTTTTTATGGTGTTTTTTTTTTGCCTATATTTGGACTCGTATTTTTCCATTTTATTGGATCCGAAGAATAAAGGACAAAGAGGTGGTTTTTGAAATATTTAGCACGGAATTTCTAGCGATCGATCGAGTTTAGAAATTGGAAAAATAATCGGTTTCGGTCAGCAACCTCGAAAAGCACGTCTGCGGAGGAAACTTACCCTCAAACTCGACCATGTCCATTCGTCGAGACTGTTTGGTGAGACAATCATTCCATCGTCGACCTTGTGCAATGAGCTCAGGGATGTCCTCGTCACTAGTTCGACGTCCATCTCGCTGGCGTTGTCACGTGCTGTAGCTCAATTTCACTTTTCGAATATGACGAAAATAATGACTTCGTTAACCTCGAGTCTCGCGATATTTTTCTCCCTCAAAACAGACTCTTGGCTCTTATTCCTCTGTCCTCGCAATTATCCATTCTGCCTGTCTTCTCGTAGCTTTTTGAAGAGTTCTTCACTCACTGTATAAAAAAAAAAAAAAAAATTAACCATTTTTCAATGGCAGCAGATTTTTATGAATAAACCAATCATTGACACACTGGGTCAAATTGACCCGAACTCAGTTGACATACGCAAGGTCTCTAGAAACTTTTTAAGTAAATTTCCATCATTACATCATTATTTTTTATTTTATCGATGTGCTCCGGGTCAAATTGACCCAAAGAACTATTTCACGTGCCGAAATCGAATCCGGACTCATAAATTGTCGAGTTTTGTCAAAATTGATCCAAAATTTGTATTAATTACATTTTTGGGAGTTAAAAATTTGTTTACTCTCACAAAACGTTCCTCACGAACTTTTACGCTTCGTGCACTCGTTAAGGGATTCGTAAAAATGAAACTTGACGACAATTAACAATTTTCAGACACATGAATTAATTAATAACTCATTTTGTTCTCTTTATCGTAATTAATGGGTCACCAGTATGAATGAACGATCGATTACAATCAGGATGGAATGATTTCTTCTTTTTTTTATGTTTAAACTCGCACAACCGATGAAATGGAAAATAGCACATATATCGTGTCTTGTAGATCGCGTTCGACAGGTTCTTTGGCTATTGGTTCACGAAGGACGTTTGACAGGTGAATGCAATAATCTTTGGCGAGGAGTAGTCGTCCCCAAGCGTTTCGAAAACCGTAAAAACTTTCTCCGGTTTCCACGCCACACTGTGACTCAAGCAATCGTCGTGTGATCACTCGGACGATATTACACGAACGCACGTTATGTGCGAAGCATATGTTACAACATTGTCTAAAGTGCTGATTTTTTTTTTCAACCAATTTTGTGTAAATCCGAAGGAGAAATAAACAATGTATCGAATCCAGTGCGTCAAGATTTTTCACGTTGATAATTGCAATGGAACGTTTAAAAAATATTAAAATCGATAAAAATATAAATAAAAATATTTATTTTTTCGATAATTCCAATAACCGCAACCTGCCCGATTGCCAAACAGATCATTTGCATTTTTAGTCTGCACAAAATTCGTTTCCCTGCACTTTGCAATATGAAGAAAAAAAGTTTTCATCAAATTTTGACATTTACTGATTCCGCTTTGTTGTAACAAGTGTCGCTCGTTACGAGAAGACGCTTTCAGAATGAGTCTTTATCAGTTAAACAAGAATGCACGAGGAAAATTTTTCTCGCGATCGGAAGCCTTTTTTTTAAATGCAAAATAAAAAAAGCGACGATTCTCCAACGGGATTGTGATTGACGTATGCCTGCGTGATAATGGGAGGCATTTATTCTTCAATTCAGATTTTATTTCGCTTCGTTACTTACGAGCAATCTTACGGAAACCGGACATTAGGAGCAGGAAAAAGTCTGCACGATCCAATTATTTCATTTTCGAACAACGTGATCGGGTCTATAAATATTCCAATCAGTAACAATAGCTCGCACTTTTTTGTTTGTTAATTAATCGTAATCTAAACGAGAAACATAAATCCAATTTTTCTTTTCCTTCGTCGAAATATTTTTCCTTGACAATTTGTAAAGATGAAACAATTGGATTTTTCTTCAAATTATTTCGTACGCATAGAAATATTTTATTTATTTTTTTCCCAAAACGTTTACGATTTTTTATCAAACACTTTTTGCAAATAACTTTTTGCTCCGAGTCGTTGGATTCGAGTTGGTCGTAACACGATAATAAACGAGAAACCGGAAATAAACAAAAACGAAAAATCATTCGGTTCAACTTTGAAGTCGCGATTGGGAATGAGGCAATTTCTATAAATATTTCTGTAGAGCTGCACCAGTTCAATATTTAGAACAAACGTAGCTCCTCAATTCCATCGAAACGTGTCTACTAAATTTTCAGCTTATGGCTTTCGCATTTGTGATCCTTTGTTTTCGTAAAAACAAGACAGTTCTTTAAATACCCGGATAAGGGAATCCAAACGATCTTTGAATAATGACCAAATAGAATTTCATGATTCACAAATAATTCTCTTAAAAGTAATTTCTTTTTTGATATTCTGCAATGGAAATAATTCGACGATATTTCCTCCAATTCACAATAATCAACGATGCAAATTTCCATCCCTCTCAAAAAATTTACATTTAAACAAACAAGTGAAAAAAATAATTTTTTTTGCATCCCAGACTCGAAATAATTACCTGCCAATTTGTATGAATTTTGAAATAATCGTAAACACACAAATGGTGATCTTTAAAATTAATTAAAAAATGAATTTAAACAAATTTTTAGCCACAAACATTTGCAATTTTGTTTTCTGCCATAAATATATTAGAATAATCTAAAACGAGGCAAAACTGATTGAGGAAGCAATTGTTTTTGCATCAAAATTTGTTCAGTCTGAATTAAAAAAAAAAAAAAAAAAAAAAAAAAACAATGAAATTATACAGATTAAAATGATTCTTATGGTAAGTCGATCGTTGAGACTCGAAACATGATGGAACGATATTCTTATGACGATAAAAATATCGGAAGGGTGATCGAATCGGGTCTACGTGTCTCGAGGGCTTTACGAACGTATTACGAATTAAAAATGCGTGCAGCAATATTATATTTGTGTATTAATATGTGCGTTGATAAAAATTGAAAGAGACGCGAATGAATGGTGTTGACCGATTGATCGTGCGTGCTTATTTCTCCGTGTAAATTTCATCGTTGGAAATCGCAAAAGGCAACACCGTTGATGACTTCCCGGTGGCGCGGGGTTTCGAGTCGTTTTCGTTTCTTCAATCGGCCGCTGCATTATACGCTCGTGTGTCTTAATTACATCCTGCCTGTGCATGGAAGTGCAAGCAGCAGAAGAAAAAACCCACGCATTAGATCCGCGAGACAGCTCGTAAAATCAAAACCCTCCACTTCATAAATTATCGAAATACGAAAAAAAAAAATTGAATAAATTCAACGCTAACAGCCAGTCGACGAGATACACGGTCGTCAAAGTTTTTATCAATATTTTTTGTCTCGATTTAAAAAAAAAAAAACAATTCGTTTTTTCAACATTTTTCTTTGCTTCTGCATTTTTCTTGCTTTGCGGAACGTCTTGTGGTTTTTTTTTTCTGGAAAAAATTAATTTTTCCACCATTTTTTGCTCTTCGATTTATTTTACGAAGAATGTGGTCGCGTTGTTAATTTTTCATTGCTTCGTGTCAATAGAGCAAAAAAAAGAAAATTGAAAATTCGATTTATCCAATAATGTCGAAATGGGAGTCAAGTTGTTGGTCTCGATCTGAGCATTGTTGAACTTTCAACGGCGTGGAGAAGGAAAAGATTTCTGAAAATTCCTGAGCAGACTCGTCTCGCCGGAACATGATCGATTTGTGTTGAACGTTTTTTTTTTTTTTTTTTTTTTTTTTTTAATTTGTATCCACAAGTCGTGAGCGATCAATGAATTTCTCTTATTTATATTTTTGCACGACGTTCGTATTTTTTTTTTTTTAATTCGTACTCAGCTGGACAGTTTCATTTGAAAATTGATTGATCGTGTAATTTTGGGATTTGCGAATTGTCATCAACCAAGGACGACAGACACCCACGCACTCTTCCAGTCGTCTTCCTATCCGATGATCGTCATTCGGTTCTTCGAATACGGCTTTCCTCGAATACCTTACGATTACTCTTCGAATTCGTTTTTTTCCTTTCTCTCTTTCGTTCTTTCCTTTTTCCACCCACTCCAAACTGTGGGAGTCGACGATTCGACTTTGCCTTTTTTGCACTATGCATCACTATCCTAATTTTAGGTTTTTTCATTTCATTCACGATTCGAATTTTATTCTCTATTTTGTTAATTATTTTCTTCATTAATTATTTTCGCCGAAATTTTTTTTTAAGCACAAATTTCAACACGATATTCGAACTTAATATTTTTACAAATATTCAATACTTATAATCAATATAATCCACACGCCACGTCAAAAATTTGAAAATGTAGAATTTTACGTTTTCATTATTTTTCGCCCGATAAAAACATCGACGATTTATAAATTGTTTATTTTTTAGTATTGTTATCGTTGTTTCGGAGAAATTCGGATGAAGGTATCGTTCGATTTATTGGAAAATTGAAAATCATGGAAAAAAATGTGTAAATTTTTTGCAAAAATCGTGAAATAATAAATTTTTGGTTCGTCGAATAATGATGAAAAATGGACAGAGTTTCAATGACATAAATCGAAGCTGTTTTCAGCATAATTGAAATGAAAAAAAATGACTGGACTTACCGTGTTTGTTGGTTACTGAACCTCAAGGTCAATAATTCAAATCATTTCGTTTCCGATAAAGGCACCAGAAGTTGGAATCACTGTTATCAATAATAAGAAATTGTTTAACGTCGATATTCCCAAAGTGGCACGATATTTCCATGAAAAATTCCGTTGCTAACAAAACACTTGATGAATAAAAACTGCGAAATAATAAATCGATCACTAAATGATGAAAATGCTGAGAAAAATGTTTGAGATGTAAAAGTGCCGGCGATGTTGAGTCACGATGACATCGTACGAGCGTGTGTGCTCGAGGAAAAGAGTCTCGAAAGATTCCCCGGCGACTGGCTCCTTCCTATTGACCAGATTGCCAGTTCTTCTCGTATGTTATTGTAACATGTGGTTTTTTTTTTCTTCCGTACAATATTATCGATGATCGGTAAATTTCTCGTTCAAGCATTGACACACAAACCGAAAATTTTTTAAATTCCCGTCAAACTTTAATCCCGAGCTTTTTTCCTCCAATTCCGAATCATTTTATCGGCAAACCGGAAGTGTACCAGTTTCCAAAACACAGACAACTTCGTAACCTCCAATTATTGGCTCCAGGATCGATTTTTTTTTCCCTGAATCATTTTGCCATCAATTTATTACGTTCACACACTTTCGCAATTTTTTTACATCCGGAACTTTATTGGTTATAGAGAATTTTAACGCTGACATGAAAATTTGGGAATACGAAAGAATTTCCAAATTATTTACTGACTCTCGGACGACTTTTCGTCCCACGGGACAAAGGCTCGTTCGAGCACTGTGGAAACTCGAGTGACCATCGAGGGCGACTATCTATCTATACTTGCTGTCTCACGATAACGCTACGCTATCAACCCGCCACTTTTGATATCACTACATTGGCTACATATATGTTTTAATGCTTATATGAATTTATACATTTATTTTTATACGTGTATATATAAAGATTGAGCTATCCCATGGCATCTCTTATCAGCTCATCACGATACTCACGATCGAGTTGCTTTAATGAAGTGTCAGTTTGGAAAAAATATTCGAAAAATTCCTCTCGATACGATCGATCCGAGATTTCACTTGATTCGCAACAGGGCTAAACCTTTTGTTTACTATCTCGTATATTTCGAAATATATTTATCGTACAGTCGCGACGAAAACTCGACAAATTTCAATTCTGCATTTTATTTTTCCTGGACTTTTGATTTTTTTGTTTTGTTTTTTTTTTTCTGTCGTGGGAAAATTTTTTCGAAATTCGAAAACGATGCTCCGAGGCTGTGGAAAATTTTCAATAAAAATTCCTGACCAATTTTTTTTGCTGCATAAACAAAAAAATCGAAAAACGACTTGATAATCGAAAAAAAAATCGTCGTACCGATTTTTGAGCTGTTAGTTTTCCACGTCGAAATTTTGTAGATGAGAATTTTTCGTCAAGTTTTGATTTTTCGAATAGTGTCAAATTTCAGTGTAAACTTGTTTAAGAATTGTGGAGAATTTGTAGCATAGACTTCCTGTCTTACTCGGCAGCGAAGAATCGAGAATCTAATGCGATTATTCCGATAACGTGTACCGCAGCTGATAGTGCATAATCCTATTCTCGTCGATAGTTTATGACACACCGGAATTTCGCGGCCACGGGAATCAGCGAGGTAAAAAAAAAAAAAAAAAAAAAAAAAAAAAAAATGAAAAAGTTTCATAAAAATTTCGATGTAAAAGATTCCAAACATTTTTATTTATATTTTACCGTGCCACTCGAGAGAATTACGTTTGCTTCGAGCGCACGAATAAACTTTAGTCCAAACAGCGAATCTTTTTACTTCCGTAAGGTCGATACGGTTTTCTCCTTTTTGTTTTTATCGTCGATGACGTTCAATTTTGATAGATTTTCCCAAACTCGCAGAATTTCGAACAATTTATTTTGTTTTTTTTTTTTTTTAAGACGCTCGTCAGAGAGTAAATTTTTTACGATAAAATATTGTAATAAAAAAAGAACTGAAGGAATAAAAAATGTTGAATTGAAACAAGAAAAAACATCGATCGATCGTAATTTCCGATGGTTGCGTAATTTCCCTTCGAGAGTTGTTCATCCCTGTGAAATGAGTTTTGCTTCAGTTTGTTATTACATCTTACGATTATTTTATTGAATTTTTTTTTTTAATTTTCGCGTATATAAAAAAAATATTCTGTGCATATTTATCTTCGACGTTTATTATAAAAAAAGGCACGCGTTAGAAAACTTGGTTTCATATTACTGGATGACAATTCACAGGCGCGTGTTGCTAATAATTAAATTGTAAAAAAAAAAGACAGTCAGTTGGGATTTTCTTCGTTTGTTCGATTTCTTCACGAACATCACGATAGACGACCGAGAGTGTGTCTGTGTGAATATGACGCGGGAAGTTTCTAATCGAAAAAAAATGATTTTGCACTCGATGCTTAGAGCAATCGCGATACAGTTTGAATTAAAATGAAATAAAAACTTTTTTATATTTATCATCGTCGTCGGATGACCGCGCTGGCGCAATCTCTCTTCCCGTTTCCTCATCGATTCCTTGATGCGTTCACGCGAATCTTCGCAACGGTAAAAAAGAAAGAAAAAAATAAATAGCTTATCCCGCGGGGCTTAGGATGCAGTCTAGGAAAATATGCGCATCATATTTGCCGAGACTTCTGGCGTCAGTTGAGACCACACGGCATTGTAGATGTCAGAAAAATCGCCGTTTACCGATTTCACGAAACCCATTATCGTTTCCTTCGTTTCTGTAAAATTTTCAATTCGTTAATCAATTCAATTTTTAAACAAACTTGAAAAAATGTATCAATGCGTCGTCGGAGGCTTTATAAAATTTCGCTTTATAAAATTTCGAAACTTTTTTCGAAATTTTATAAAGCCTCTGACGAAAATTTCGAAAAACAATTCTTGAAAATAACGGTTACGAAAAATCGTAAGTTGATTAAATTTTTCAAAATATTGTCGTAAATATTTTTTTCTATCCATCAGACGATTAATGTCAAGCATTTAGAATTATCGCGCGTGTGAATTTTCATACGAACGTGCGCGTCAGACTCTCCACAGTGTGGTACGAATTCGACGATTTTCAAATTTGTGATTTTTATTTAGAAATTCCTTCGTTTGACTCGATATTTTGAGAGTAAAATCGAAAGAGTTCGTGAAAGAAAAACTTTTGTTGATTATTTGAGAAATTATAATTTTTCTCACCATCGTTGGGCGCTTTTTCCTCGTGAAGTACGTTGATGGCAAGGGCGAGAAGTTCGTGAAGATGAGGTTTCACAATTTCGTGGCCAGCTCGATAGAGCGTAAGGACAGCGTCGAATACAGATTGATATTCGACAAAATCTTGTTGGAGTGGGAGCTGTTTGACGAACGATGGAAAGACCTGATTGATATCGAGGATCGCATAGTTAGCGATAATCATCCGTGCTATCACGCCGACCATATTGTCACGTGGACCAGCTTCGGCCTCCCGAGCTGAGGCGACAATGATGAGCGAAAGGACATTGCTGTAATGGCTGTACATCGCTTCTTTCGAGTGCAAAACCAATTCTCCCAAGCCGTAAAAAGCATTATTCCGCACATCCGGGCTCTCGTCCGAGGAACATTTGTGAAAAAGTGGCAAAAGCTGATCGACGAACGCTGCCGAAGTGTGTTTCAGCCCAGAAATGCACTCTGCGATCGTTCCAATCGCAAATGATTTTTGGGCTTCCGATTTGTTCGATTTCTAAAAGAAATATTTCATTGAATCGATTCTATACGTTGCTTGGGAAAAACTTTTCATCGAGGGGGGAGAGAAATCCAAATTGTTAATGTTTTTTTTTTTCAAAATCTACGTATTTTCGTAAAAATCGAGATAAAATTGGAAAAGCGAGAAAATTAAGAGAAAGCACTAAGAGTTAAAACTTTATTAGAAATTATTGAATCGATCGTATTTACAAAATTTCATAGAATTTTAATTAAAACAGTAAAAATGTGATTTCTCGTTTTTATTAGTGAATTTTCTTCGTTTACCGAGAGTTTTGAGATTTTTGGAAAAATGTAAATGGAAGAAAACTCACGCATCGTTCCGAGAGTATAGGAAGAACAGCCTGGAAGTACATGGCAAAGTCTTCTGGGGGAATGACTTTTCCAAGGGCCGAAAAAACATCGCCAGCGTATTCGATCAATGCCTCATCTTCCTCGGCTTCGTTGTCACAGTCGTCCCCAGCGACGTCGTCCTGATCCTGGCACTCGGTCTTTTCCATCATCACCTCGGTAACGCAATTGATTATTGCGTCTCGATGACCGTCCCCGACCAATACATCGCCTTTGATTTCTTTTAACATGGTCGCGTAGGCTCCTAAGGCGTTCATCGCCACCGATCTCTCGCAATCCAATCGAATCAATTCCGACAGTTTTGGCACGAAAACTGACAGCGCCTTCAACAAAGCTTCTCGACACTCGTTCGTACTGATTTTTGACAAATTCAAACAAAATTGCATCAACGCGTCAATCGATGCCTCTCTGATGTCCATTTGGGGGTAAGTCGTCACTCTGAACGTTTCTTCGAACGATTTTTCCAGATACGGTAGGAACGCTTCCCTGCAAAATTCCATATTATTGCCTCGATTATCAAAAATCCCACATTTTTCACTAAATTATTTTTAATAATTTCAAAAGAGCCGTTTTTCTATCCAAATTTACTAAACCCAACTATTTCAAAATTATTGAAATATAACCTCGATTGCTTTCGACCAGCGAGAACTTTAGAAATTACCAAAATTACGAAAAATCCTGCAAACATTGAACTGATTATTTTGAATAATTTAAAAAAAAACGATTTTTCTATCCAAACTTGCTAAACCCATCTGTTTCAAAATTATTGAAATATAACCTCGATTGCTTTCGACCAGCGAGAATTTTTGAAATTACCAAAATTCCAAAAAATCCTGCAAAAACTGAACTAATTATTTTGAATAATTAAAAAACGATTTTTCTATCCAAACTTGCTAAACCCGACTATTTCAAAATTATTGAAATATAACCTCGATTGCTTTCGACCAACGAGAATTTTTAAAATTACCAAAATTCCGAAAAATCCTGCCAAAACTGAACTCACTCTGTGTACTGTGCTATTTCTTTGAGGGCGAGTATCGCTTCCTCTTTTTCTTCGACGTAAGCGCTGTTGACCCTGTAACCAGCAACGTCATCATCGTCGAGGTCCTCTTCGTCGTCGGTATTTTCAATGTCTTCTTCGCCTTCCTCGTTATCGCTGCCATCGTCGTATGTAGGAAACAAAGCAGTGGCATCTTCGTCCTTGTACCGAGTCTGGAGATGAAAAATAATTTTTTCCCAAATTGTAGCAAAAAAAAAAAAACAACAAGATTATCGGATTTTATTCCGTTGCGTATTTTTCGTTCGATCGATTTTCATCGATTGCCAAGAATCAGATAGTGATTGGAATTTGGAGAAGAAAAAAAAGGAAGAAAATTACTCACCACGACGCCTTCGGTGCTGCGTATGCTCTCGAGTATGTACTCAACAATTTTGGGCAACGCCGGTGCCATTTCTTTCTTCATAACTGTACTGATGGACGCAAACAATCCATAAACGACTTTCCGAATATCCGGATCGTTTGTGTTTTGCAAAAGGTTCAAACCGAACTCGAGAAAGCGACCAATCACTGCCGTGAGATTTTCACTTCCTATATTTCGTATGAGAATTCCCAGAGTATCTGAAAAACGACAAAATGATGAAAATATTAATTTTTTTCGATATTTCCGACATAAACTTCCGGTCGAAAAAAAATCTTGAACGGAGCCGTCCAAAGAGCCGGCAAAACTGAATTTTTTCTCTCGGGTTGTACGATTTCAACAAAACGGAATAATAACAATGAACATCGTTTATAATTGCCGAATTTCGAGCATTCGAATAATTGAAATAATAATTTTTAAAATTGGAATAATTGTCAATTAATGAATTTTCGAATAATTTTTGTAACAAGAAAAATAACTTACCAATAGCCTGAATCTGCAAGGACATAGTTTCTTCGGTGGGTGGTTCAGCAAGATGAGCATCCAAGTGTCTCATGATGTCAGGAAAATATGGAAGCATATGTTGTTTGGTGGCATTGGCAGCTGCCCCAATGGCGCTGAAAACAAGGCCGCGGATTTGCAAGGAAGTTCCTTTGTTGAGATAGTCGATCAGTCGTCGCATAAGTTCGGGGAGTTCGGGCAACAAGGCGTCGTCCAAATTCTCGCAGAAGGTTTCCAATGCGTAGAACATTTGTATGACACCCCTTGGTAAATCTTTCTCCTCGTTGCCGCACTCGTAAACTCGATCCAAATAATGATAAAGAACGGGCATCAATTGATCCGAGAATCGACTTATATCCGGTTGCAGAAATTCGGCAAATTTTCCGGCTGCGTAAAGCGCTGCGTTGCAAACTATTGGGTTATCGTGCAGCACCGCGGACAGCACGTATTGCAAAAAATCTGCCAAGTAATTCTTCCTTATGAACTCCGAACAACCTTCCGTCAGAACTGCCATCGTCATGTACGCAGCTTTCTTCGCGTAAACGTCGTTCCCATCCAAGCCCGGTTTGATGCAACGAAGCTGTAACGAAATAACAAAAAAATGAAAATAAAAATCACCTAAATTGCTTTTTCTACGTGAATTCTGAATTGGCCCTTGAAATTTCAACCTTTGCTTCCTCATAGAGGAATCTATGTGACGGTGAACATTTATTTTTCCAGTTTTCAATGTCAATGTGCTTAAAATGTCCCAAAACATTGAAAAATCATATTTAGAAAAATTGAAACTTTCATAACTCGAGAACGGTTTGAGCTACAGGGCTCCCGCTTTGCACAGACGTTAATCTATACAAGCTCTTCATTCTCTGGGAATTTTGTTGGAATTGCTAGAAAAATACGAATTCTACGGTATTTTTAAATTTTCAAAAAAAGGGTGTCGACGCTCTAACTTCCGCAAATCTTAAGATTTAATACTAATTTTTTTTTTTATAAATAGAGTATGGTAATAGGAAGGTTCGTATTGAATTTGGAGAATATCGGTTGAACGGTTCAAATTTTATGATTTTTCGAATTTTTTTGTAGTAATTTGGAAAGTATATGCGATCCGGATGAGCCCAGAGCTCCAAAAATACGTTTGGAAAACATTGAGGTGGAGAATTTTTGAAAAATCAAAATAAGACGCTTTTAATTACCAAATGAGGGAACAGCTTCTCAGGCTGGATATGAAGACCCAAAAGGTGCATTGTGTGCGCTGCTCGAATGGAAGGAGTTTGTTTCTCATTCTCGTCATCGAATAATTCCTCGTCTTCGTCGTCGTCCACCTTTGCTGACATTAGTTCATACAGAACATCTGTTCAGGGATCGAAGAAACAGAAATGAAACATTTTTTCTATTTTTCATTACGAAATATCTTCGCGAATGTTTTTTTTTTTCAATGATGTTTAGGTTTTCCGTGAACATGACGATGTAACGTACCGACTATAGGCTCGATGAGTTTGTGTTTCAATATTGTCTTTTTTTTCGTCCTAATGAGCGTTCTCAAGAGACTAATTGCTCTCGATCGTAAGTCGTCACCGAACGAAGTATTTTTCGCAATCGTCAGACACATGGAGACGAGATCCTTGACTCGTGGGCCAACCACGGTGATCGCTTCCTCGCAAAGCTCGTCAAAAAGTTCCATCGTCTCGATAGCTTTGTCCTCGTTTGTTGTTGCCAGCGCTTGGACTACACCCATCGCGGGAATCATCATTTGGTGATACGCATTCACCATCTGTCAACATTCAAATCGAAATTAATATCCAAATCAAACAAAAATCACTGAATGGGACATTCATTTTTTCCAGACCAATCAGGAGCATCGGAATGTCCAGAACTAATAAAATGATCAGTCATCGACAATGAGAACCGTAAGGAAATGACAAAAAAAAATCATTTCGATTTATCGAGAAAAAAAAATAAAAAAAAATATTAAAAATTTTAAGAAATTCAAAAAATTACGTTTAATTGACGAGTTGAGGAAACTAGCGAAATAATGCAGAACGAACGAAAAATGAAGAAAAAGTAAACAAGAAATAATGGAGAAAACGATGAAAAAATTGAAATACCGACCATTTGATTGCCATCGACCAAAGGAACGAGATTAAGCATCGTCTGTAGTACGTAAAAGGCGGTCATGGTTCCCATCTGGTTGAGACTTTGCATGACTTGGGCCAAAAGTGTCATGATGGATTGGGCATGGCCGATGTAAGCGTCCGGAGCGATTTCTGTGATTTTGGCAAGGGTGTACATTCCCAGTTCTTTTTTAGCAAGGTCCTCGCTCGCCGACAACTCTTGTATAATCTCAAAGATCTGTGGCCATCCGTTGCTCGGTAGTTCGTGCCTGACTATCACTCCCATCAGCTGGGCTATCGCGTTTCGCACATTGGTCTCCGTCTCTTGACTCAGACCCTGGCGTCAAAACGTTCTTCTCATAGATTATAAAATAAAAATTACACAAAATCCAAAACGCCATTAACAGTAAAAAAAATGTTTCTCTCTTACAATACCAAGTTTGGAACAATTTCCATTTGCAGAATTTTGCGACTTTCTTTCTTTTCCTACTTTTCACGATTCAACATAATCCGGTGACAAAAATAAATCACAGCAATGTTGGCAATTTTTCCCGTGAACATTCGAAAAACCTTTTTTTGGCGTTCCGCAAATTCTTCATTATTGTAGGAGCAAATTGAATTTTTTTACCTGCACGATCAACTGCTTGGCTTGAGTGCGAACATCAACCGGAAGTTTTCCCCAATTTTTAACTTTTGAATAGCGTTCTTTCAAAAGTATAGCCGCGTACTGTCTTATCTGTTGAGCGAGTAATTTTTTGGCAGATAAAACATTGTTGACGACGTCAAGCAAAGTTTTTTTTATTATTTGTGATACAAACCATTGGTTTTTGGGAAGCGATCATGAGCTGGAACAGCTGCGTGCTGCTTTCCGGCTTTTTGAACATTCCCCTCAACTCGCCGGTGGCCTTGAAGAGAATAAATTTATTAATTGAGAAAAAAATAAAAAATTTTGTAATTTTGGAATAAAATAACGAAATAAAATTATTCGAAATTCTGGTTTTTGTTTCGATCGCGGGAATGAAAAAGCGAGTAGAAAATGCCGGTATCGGAAACGACGGAGAAAAGCACGAGCACGTGTTTTTTTTTTTTTTTTTTTTTTTCAGAAGCCAACAAAAGATCGAATTTTTGGGAAAATAAACAACTTCATGGGTTTTTGTTTTTACCTGTTCGACGACATTAGTATCAGATACTAAAAGTCTTCCTAAAATATCTTCCATCGCTGACTCCGTTGTGTAAAAAGTCCTTTATTCGCCGGTGATTTTCGGCCGGATGATGGCCTTCGAGGCAACCAGAAGGCTTGACAACTACGAAAGCCCCCGAGTCGGGAACGAGATTGATCATATTGCGCGTTTTTATTAAACGGAATCGATAGAGACGAAAACTACGGAGAATCTCAAGTCTTCGGTGGATATTCTTCTGACTGACGCTTTTGTTAGCGGACAATTTCGAAACTTATTTGTAGACGGAGTTCGATCGTTATTGCAGTTCTCTAAAAATTACGTACTCCACAAGACCAGCTATAAAAAATTGGCCTCCCGACTATGATTTTTGCTATTTTTAAAAATTTTTAATGATTGTTTGTCCATAGTTTGTGATTGTTTGATCAATTAAAACTTTTGTTAGATCGTATTCATTATTAAAGAAACGAAACAAAAAAAAGCGTAAAGTTAGCCGCCACTTTTAAAAATTTAGTACAATTTCATTTTTCCGAGTGCCAATCGATTCGGAATCGTTCGTTTGAAACAAACAATATTGTTTAAACGTTATTTTACCAAAAAAACTAATAAATAAAATAAAAATCATAAAATGCATCGAAAAATATCAATCCATCGAATATTTTTGCGGGTCAGAGACTCGCACGGCGTCAATCATGCGGACCAAAAAAATAGTAACGTCAAATTTACGTACTTGCGAAAAAATGGAGAGAATTTTGATGGACAAATAACTGAGCCAATGGATTTTAAAACGAATGAGATTTTATCAATCGATTTCTGCTTGCGTTTATTTTATATTTATTAATAATGAATATTTATGGAATAACTTGGAGAAATTTATTCGGTGTAAATCGTTTGTTTTGTTCACGTTCTACTGGTTCTACGCGTTTCCGTTCGGTTTGTTTACATTCTCTGCGGTCTCGAGTATTCGACGCAATCGCTTGCTGTGCTGTCTGTAGGGAGAAGGGGGCAGGGGGACGATAGCTGAACTTGCGCACCGCACGGGGGGAGCGGGATGGAGGGGCGTGCTGGTTGCCGCGACAGAGAGGGGCGAGCGGACGGGCAGTCGGGCGCCGGCCCACCTGGAGAGCGCCACGCGTGCGTCGGTTGGCCAGCTCGATGCGTCACTTTATCGTTCATCGACGCGCAGCTGCTGAGTGAACGGTATGTTTAAAACGAGAAGAATTCTACTTGATCTCTAGTAAATAATACAGCGAACTAAATAATCTTCCTCCGGATTCAATTTATTCTTCGATCGAATAAAAATTAAATCATAAATATTCATACTGAAGATTTATATTAAATCCAGAGTTGTCTGCTGATGATATATAAACAAGTGCGTGAAACGAATTAATGATCTTTTCGTGTAGAAATTTTAAATGAAACATTGAATTGCCGGTTTTAATGTTGAAGCTAAATCTCAGCGAATCTAATAAAACGAAGTGAAAAGTGATTGAGTGATTATTCTGTGGCGGCTGTCGGTTCAAAAAATGCAGTCTCGAGAGGTTTTGCAACGAATGACGATGGACTATGCTGGATCATTGAAATGAGCATCCAAAAGTGAGTAAACGAATCAAATTTATTTGGGTTTGTTTGGGTATATCGAAACGTTGTTTGTTTTCTACTGTTCCATCCTGAAAACAATCACAACTAATTTTTCCATTGTAACGTTCAGTCGTTCGATGTACCAAGGCAAGCATAAGTTTCGTGTCGTTTTCTTTTCACTACACAACATAACGCGAAACTTTTGACGAAATAATTGAATAATAAATATCCACCGATCAAACGCGAAGAGTTCTAGTCGTTTTCGTTTCTGGAAAAAATTTGATCCACAATTTTCGGAAAAAATAAAATCAAAAGTTTCAACCATGTGATGGAGAAAGTCTCCCTGCGTGTCCTCGTCAAGAGATCTAGTCATTTCCATTTCTCGAAAAGTTTTGACCCACCATTTTCGGAAAAAAAAAAATTTAACTGCTCATACATTCAATAGAATAGAATTACTTAACCGAAAAAAGTTTCGGTTGAGTAATATCAATCATGACACAATCATTTATCCTTATTTTTCACTTTACAGTTTTTATTATGATTAAAAAGGTACATCCTTTGCTTTGCCTGTTTTCTCTGCATGATTGATATGAACTAAGAGCGAGTATACTCTGAAATAAAAAGCAATTTTGTCAAAATTTATCAATCTTCCTTTTTACAGAGTTAGTTTTATACGCAATTTCCACGACAAAAAAGTGCCATTTATTTTGGATCTAATTTTTTCACGCACAAACGATTCGTTTTTGAAAAAATAAGAAAAATCAAACATGGGGGTCTAAGTTAGGGTAGGTGCGCAAATGCACAGTCGCATGTCGTAATCCATTTTTTCGAAAAAGTCGTTGACCGCTGAACGATTTAATTGCGCCACCATAAACCACTGAACGACCACCGAGAAATTTGTAAAAAAAAAAATAATATTGTCAACTTGATGGGGCTATCTCAGTGGAGGTTTGAGATTCGACTGTGAATACCGTCCTTTGTTTTTTCAACTCGGTCGGTATAGCAGATGAATTTGGCATGAAAATGAAAACGAAGCCGGTGCGCGTTTTGTACTTGGCGGTTCTCCTCGATGCCCATTTGCACACTTGCTAACGACGACACGCAACGCCGATAATAAACATATATAGAGATATATGATATCGGCCGTTTTTTTTCTTTCCTGGTATCGAAGAAACGGTTCTCTCGGATTTCAGTCGTTCAGTGCCGGTCAAAGTGTCATCTGACCGGGATAAACCGAATGAAACTAAACATGGATGTTCAACAACAGATTGTCGAATTGCGAGAGAAATTTTTCAAGAAACTCGAAGACGAAAATGTTTCCGATGACCGTGAGTACCTGGTTTTAATTCATTTTTCCTTTTTCCTAACCTTCACTATCTGTCAAGTCCACACATTCAAAAATCTCTCAATACTTTTGCATCAATTTTTTTTCTTTCGATCTTATCGCAGCTTCTCTTCGAAGATTCTCATCTTTTCATTTGGCCGGGTTCAAAGGTCTACGATTGCATGTTCATTGAATATTTAAACGATCAATTGTCCTTCATAACTCCTGCTGTATATAAATTCCTGTCTCTTCCACGTTAACACGTTATTTCTATCTCGATTACCTTCGTCATTCGCTTTCAGCTTCAATTTCATTCGTCTCGAACGAGAATCTTTACAATCATTACATTGTCGTACAAAAAAAACTATTTTTTCTCTATTTTCGAAGTCGAAAAATATTTTTTCTTTTTATTACCACATTCCATATTTTCTGTTATATTTATTTGCAAATTTTTATCCCAATTTTTCTCAACGACTAATTGCACGAAACTGAAAAAAAAAATATTCCCTGTTTTCCCGAATTTTATTTTTGAAGATGATTCGAAATTTGTATCCTAATTGTTTATTCCCAAAATCAACATTTCAATTAGCAATTCCGTTTTTGTTAACGAGGCAACAAAAAAAACTTTGAAAAGAAAAAAAATTTTTGTTCTAAATATCAAATTTGAAGTCAATCAATTTTTTTCACTAATTTCTAATAAAATTTGTGATTTGAAGATTTAGTGAATTTCCTCAGAATGCAGAATAAGTTTTTTGCTCTCAATTTTTTTTTCTTTGCTGTAAATGAGTTTAAAAAAGAAAGAAAATATTTGATTAGGTTTCCATCCACTGGACATTGCAAGAATAAAGAGTCAAGACGATTGGCTGAAGCGGTTTCTAGAACACAACGAGTACAATGTTCAAGAATCCTTGAGCATGCTCTGGACCAGCTGCGAATGGAGAAAAAAAGTCGGCGCGAATGGTAAATTGAAAAAATCAATCGAACGACTTGAACCTCGTGCGGCAATTACTATTCTCTACTTTTTTAGCTCCAAGTAGTCTCTGCCATCGAAGCTAGCTCGAGAACTCAAGGTCAAGCCTTTTGCTTGTTTTTATTTCAGAAATTACAGAAGACAGCGTCAAGAGAGAATATCTCGAAGACGGAGTTTTCTTTGGCTACGGAAAGGACAAAGACGGCAAAACTCTCTTCATAATCAAATCAAAGCTCCATACAAAAGGAGCCAGGAACTTTGGGGAGCTTGAAAAATGCATCATTTATTGGTTCGAACGATTGCAGCGGTGAGATTTTCAATCGATATATATTTTTCATTGAATATTGACTCAATTTTGTTTTTGGAAAAATAATTTCCTCTAGATTTCCATTTAGAAACATAATCGACGTTTTTTTTCCATTGACGTCACCATCACTGCTCAGAGCCTTGTGCTTTTATCATTTGCACAACTGATTTGCAAAAAGATGGATAAATTTTTTGCTAGAAATTTTATTCGATCACTGCTCATCGTAATTTCATTCCATGAAATTTCTGCACGCAAATTTTGGAGAAGATTTGAAAAAAATCTGAAGAAAAGGTGGTCTAGCAAATTTTAAGGTATTACTATCACGAAGCGACTTTATTTAGGTTTATTTCAAAATTTAGTACAAACGTTCTTGGCACAAAACTAACAGTTTTCTTCTCTGAAGAAAAATTTTCTGACGTTTAGAATTCGAGATATTTAATTTCTAATTTTTTACTTTTCCCATCCAAACGCATGTAAATTGAAGTCACGTTTCGTTAAAAAGTTGCAAGAAAAAAACAAAAGAAACGCAACTTCAATTTAGACGCGTTTAGATGGGAAAAATAAAAAATTGGAAATCAAATATCTCAAATTCTAAACGTCAGAAAAATTTTCTTCACAGGAGAAAACTGTTAGTTTTGGTGCCAAAAACGTTTATACAAAATTTTGAAAGAATCCTGAATGAAGTTGTTTCGTGATAGTAATACGTTGAACTTGTATTTCGAAAAAGCGACAATTTTCTTAAGAATTATTATCGAAAATCAATGGTCGATGAGCTCCAACGACGCTTGAATAATTTCTGATTCATCAAATCTAAAATTCTCAATTACAAGTTTCCAAAATTTCAATGAGATTTCGTACACGTAATTGATATTTTCATCGTTTAGATAATTTTTTATTCATCGATTTTCAGAGAAGGAAACGGTGATCAAATATCCTTGTTTTTCGATATGGTGGACGCTGGATTATCGAACATGGATATGGATCTCACAAAATATCTGATAGGCCTGTTCAAGGATTACTACCCCAACTTTTTGAACTACATTATAATATTAGAAATGCCTTGGGTCTTGAATGCTGCCTTTAAGATAATAAAATCGTGGTTGCCAGCGAAAGCGATACCGAAGATAAAATTCGTCAACAAATCTAGTCTGAAAGAGTTTGTCGATCCAGCAGACGCCCTGAAGTGTTGGGGCGGTACGAACGATTACGTTTTCGCATTCGTTCCCGAAACGAGGTCCGGAGTTCCCGTGACAAACGGCCAAACGGAGAACAAGAAAGTGCATTTCGAGGGTTCTCCGTTAACGGAGGACGCTCCTGGCTCGTTCGGCGAGCAGAACAGCGAAGATAATCGTGAGTGAATTTGCAGGAAAATTGCAAAAACAAATAACAAGATCGATTAATCTTTATTTTCCTTTTCAGTGTTGTCGATAACTCCGGACGTTATTTCCATGGTGAAAGTTGGATCTGAAATCGTCGGTACAATCACCTTGAAGAATTCAACAACGGACAAACATTTGTCGTACAAAGTAATGAAGAAACAACGTTGCAAATTGCTTATTTTCTTGAACCGACAGTATCCAGCGTTTTGACTGAATTACAAAATAACTTGGAATCACATTAATTACAGATAAAAACAACGGCACCCGACAAATTTCGAGTACGACGAAGCACGGGAACACTTTCGCCAGGCCAATCGACCAACGTTACAGTTACTCTTCAAACGGGTTACAACTTCCGTACATTGTTGCAAAACAAGTTTCTGGTTATGTGTGTTCCCATGAAAGATCCTCAAATGACGACCGAACAATTGGCTGAATTTTGGAAGGTACTGGACTTTGTGGTGATTGAAATAAGGAATCGGAACTTTTTATGTTTGGGGCTATGCTACTTGCTCGTACACACTGGGTCTCTGAGACCCGAGAGTCCAAACGTATCTTTAGATGGTTCGCAACTTTTTAAAACAGAAAATCGCGTGGCTGATAAATATCTTGTTGCATTTTCTTGGGTCCCTCAGACCCGAGAGTGTACTTCAAGTGTCAATTTCGAATAGAGTCTGAATTTCGGAAAGTATTGGATCTCGAAATGGCTGAAATAAAAATTTTGAAACTTTTTGTGTCTGAGACTTCTACGTGCTCGTACACACTGGGTCTCTGAGACCCGAAAGTCCAAACGTATTTTGAAACAGCTGGCACTTTTTGAAAACATGAAATCACATGAAACCGCACTTTCTTGGGGTCCCTCGGACCCAAGAGTGTACTTCAGGTGTCAATTTTGAATAACGTTTGAATTTTTTATTCTTCACAATTCGAAAATGTTAGGAGAATGGGATTCAAGTGAATTTTCGATATTTCAGACCGGAGGTCAAAACGCAGAGCTCCATCGAATCTGGTGTCGTGACGGAATGACAGAACCGACCTCGATTCTCTCGTCAAACGTTACCGGAGGTGAAAGATCGTTGGACACGGTATTCACGAAAATGAGTAGATTGGAGGAGAATCAAAACAAGTTACACAAAGATTTTGTAATGATGAAAAATTTGTTGCTGTTGTCGATACTCCTGACGATTTTTGCGGCTGTTTCCGTCGTGTACATTTTGAGAACCGATGTGAGAGAACTTGCCGAGGAGCAAAGCTGCCATATTCACCGAGGATAGCACAGACCTCACTGCGGATGTTAGTCGCTGAGAAAAAACGATCCAACGAGTGCAGCACATTCGATAGAAAGAATCAAGAAAAAAAATCCAGTGAAGTTTCATGCCATTATTATTTTTTCTCCAATTCCGTGTAAATAATTATTTCTCTTTGTCGAACTCCCTCTTTTTCGCATTCGACGAATCGACGAGTCATTTTTACACATTTTTTCGTCATGCATCATTAATAAAGAATCTAGAAGAGAACCAACCATTCGATTGTAGCACCAACGAATGTTTAGAGGAAAGTTCAAGCTACGAAAACAAACCTGCTTAAAAATATTTTTGTAAGCTTTTGTATAACGTTTTCCTGAGACTCAACTATATGTTCATAACATATATAAATATATATTATATATAATACTGTTATCCAAGTCGTAAAAAGGTGCACAACGTGCTTCGTCGATTGCACGTTTTTTTCATCATACAAAGTGCCTATTCTCTCGCATGATTTTGCTTTTTTCATTCTTTCGATAAATTTAAAAGTTCAATGTCACCGAGACCACAACAAAGTCTTTGTTGGCTGGAATCGTATAATTCATCGATCTTTGCGCATTGTAATCGATACTTGACGTTTTTTTTTCTTTTCATTGTAAAATCGTCTGAGCCTCGAGATTAAGGAGGTTGGCTACATACGACAATATGATAAGAATTTAATAAAATTTGGTGACGACATTCTTTAGCATCAAATACGATGACATAATTTTTTTCAAATTTTTCGTCTACATAGTTTTCGAATAATTCGAGTTTACAATATGCAAAAGATATATCTATATATATCTGAATCCTATGTTTATGCATGTAAACTCTAGTGTTCAATTTTTCGAAAACTATGTAGAGGAAAAATCTTTAAAAATTTGTACATTCATATTTAATACTAAAGAATATACTCAGCAAATTTCATTAAATTCTAATCATTTCGAATTTTCCTATGCTTTTAACATGGCAACATCGTTGTGTGTAGCCAACCTCTTGGAAAAAACTGAGACGTCAGTCGAATGAGTGCCAAATTTTTACAACGGCTTAATGGGAAGTTTAATGCACGATTCGAACGTGATCATAATGAGTTTTTATCACATCGTGTTTTATTTACGTAGAAAAATATTAACATGAAATAGAGAGCGCATCGATCGCAATGGCGATTCCCACCATTTTTCACAGAATGAAAACGTTCAATTTGTGCATCGGCATGCCGCAATACCGTTCGGAAAATTTAGCACTTGTCTGATTAGTCTATTGTGTTAGGATCACCTCAAAGGTCTCTCTCTGTTATTTCGTTTCCCTGAGAAACAGGAAAAAAACATTTCAATAGGTACTATAGATAATATATTTGATGGTTAAATTATTTATGTTTCGTTGATGCCCGAGCGGCCTATAGAGGAACGTACGATCGAGAGTTGTCTTTTGGAATGGTCGAATTTCCTACCAAGATTTCGCGAAACTCAAATCCCACGATTCCGCGTTCTCTTTCGATCGAAAAGGAAAAGATTCCCCTCGTCATTTTATTTTTGTTTTGCATTTCAATCACTTTTTCTACTGCTGCCAAAAATCGAATTTACGCAAATTCAAAAACTCGTGTTTCCAGGAAAAAGAATTTTTTTTTGTCTTCGGAATGACCAAGAGAACTTTGCTCGCG
This sequence comes from Hyposoter dolosus, assembly GCA_963921915.1. Classification (NCBI taxonomy): domain Eukaryota; kingdom Metazoa; phylum Arthropoda; class Insecta; order Hymenoptera; family Ichneumonidae; genus Hyposoter; species Hyposoter dolosus. The sequence continues at coordinate 4,090,662 of OY998138.1, read as the reverse complement.
CTTTCGCGGCTGGAAATGGGCCAAAGTGAAAATGAAGCAGTTTAAAAAGACACTTCTCCTTTGTAATTAGCGTTTGTGCTAATTTTTTGTTTACTTTACGTTGTGTTCGAAAAAAGATTCTATATTGAGGTAATGGAGCATTAATAATAACAGTAATAACAATATTAACAATAAAATAAATGATTACGTCACTTTGTTTATCGTCGAAGACCGTTTTGATATGCCAGCTCGTCTTTTTTTTTTAACCCTCCTTTCCCTATATTCTGTTAGTTGTGTCAAAATTGTAAAGATTAGTCGTTTGACTAATCGAAAAAAGGTTCTGTCAGCGTTCGCAGGACGATGGCAAAAATCGGCTCACGGGGGCTTATTTTTATTGGAAAATTTCAATTTGGAAAATTGTCGCTATCTCTCTGGCACTTATTGCATATATTGCGAGATAGCGACCGATCTCCGGATCGGAAGACATAACCTGGAAGAGCAAAATGGAATTTTTTTGACGAAGAAATATTTTTCTGAATAATTTTCCACCAAAATTTCTGTCAAAGGCAGGAAATCTGTTCTTGTGATCAATAGTAAAGAATGTAGCAGCTGAACGAAAGAGAAACGACATATATATTGAGTGCATCGTGTCTTTCCTAAAAATGTGGAGGGGACGACAAACAGCACTCTCCTTCTGCTGCGAGCCGTTGAAAAGGGGAGGGGGCGGGTAAGGCCACTCCAGTTTCCCGCTCTTTTCGTAGGAGCGTCGTTTTTTCCCCCACCCCTCGTTTATCCGAACGTATGCCGTATGGACGCGTCCTCTGTGATCGGTGCGGGACGCGTGACGCATTCGGTGGCAAACAAAAATTTCTTTACTCCGCGAGCAAACGTACATGTGTACAATTTATTCTCTATTTCATCAACAATCTGCGCGATCTTCACGGCGCCGCGCAGTAAATTCACGTAACCATACATTTTCGAGCGGACTAATTAAATGTAAAAAAAAAAAACGATCGTATTATTGCAATAATCGAGGATGCTGAAAAAATAATTGGAAAAAAAAGCATACGAGAAAAATACCGCGTGGCAGCGATGTGTAGGACTGGGAAAACTGGTCAGGGGACGCGTGTGCGCAACATCGGATGCGCGAGCATTTGAACTTTTAGAAGCATCGGGCGCAGCCACAGCTCGATATAGAGAGAGAGAGAGAGAGAGAGAGAGAGAGAGAGTGGAGCGGCCATTTTGAAGAAATATTGCTGCGCCTCTTACACAACGCCCTCTCGAACGAATAAACGAGGTAAGGCGCGCGCGAGAGAATTATAATATTTCGGAGCTCCCTCTTGCGTGCATGTGTGAATGTGTGTGTGACATTTTTTTTGTTATATTTGTGTGTGTGTGTGCGTGTGTTTAACCGACAAAAATAACGACGCGTTTGGGAGGAAAAAAAAGGAAATTGTTGCCTGTTGGCGAGATTGAGAGATCACTTACGTAAAATATCGCGATATTAACTTTACTACGTTAATACCGTTTGTACGGATTTCCAAAGCGATTGATACACCGTTTCGCGAGTTGTGTGTGTGTTAAATAGTGCGGAGAGCCCGAGAACGACGAGAGAGTTTCGAGGTGAGTCCGCGTTGCGTGTTAAGAGCGCCTCTTTGGACGAGAAACGACGAGACACGACGACGACGACGACGACCGCGACGACGGCGACGTACGGTGAACGAAAAATCTGCTTTTAGGCGTCCTCCATATTGATGACAGCGCCGACAGTGATAATTTTGTGAAATTTTTGTCGTTAATGCCCCCTTGTGTCCTGAAAACGAAAGCAACCCGCTCCATTCGTGTTTATTGTCGCCTTTTTTTTTGTAATCCTTATTCCCCTTTTACTCATCAACGCTGGCCACTGTCGCCGACAGAATGCGCGCTTTTTATTATGCCCCAATTCCAATCAATTTTACCTCCGATCTGTCTCCCCTCGGAACTCGATCTTTCCACCTTCTTCCTCCCTCTCGATCACTTCGTCCTCGTCCTCGAGAATCCTCCGGAATGATGACGCGCCTCCCGAATATCCTGGCCCAACATTCTCGCCTCTGCTCGCTCCAGCAATGGCGTCCTTTCAACTTTTCATGCTCTTCGAGACTCTTTCACACTTTTTAACGTTTCACAATACGTTTCCTCGTCCCTCCATTCCTTCCACCAACTCCAGCTTGTTTTCGCTTCGTCACTAACAATTTACAGACTCCTCGCAACCACTTTCGATGTGCACACTCGATTTCACGGTCCAGCAGACTCGAGTTATTATTTCTTTCCAATTTTAAGCTTTTATTGATTTCCGATACGAATTTTGAAACTTTGGCCGTTTCAACGACTCCAAACACCTTTTTTTTCACTCTGCATTATTTTTTCGCTTCACCAGATTTCGGGAACAGCTCGTGAAGATATTTCCAAATTTCTGATTCGATCTTTCGTTCCTTTTTGCTCAAACAACAAATTTCGTGAATTTACAGTTTTTTTTCTGCTCGTTTCAGTATTTTTCACGAGAAATTCACTTTCAAGCCCACTGTCCCACCCTCTCGACATGTCATTGCTCCGCACACTCCGTTAACTCGATCCCAAAGCAGCCGCAAGGTTCGACTCCCAGTTTTTCAAAACAAACCTGCAAATTTTCCCCCTAAAGCCAAGCTCATGGGTTTTCCTTCTTTCCGTAGGTTCGTTTCCTCCGGCTGAGCTACCGAGCCTCTGATTTAATGATTCTATCATGTCCGCTAACGTAGCGACTATAAAACTAGAGGAGGGACAGGAATCTGTCACCGAAATACAAACTTACCTCGAAACTTTTAACAAAGAGATCGAAGGCGGTCAAGGCGAACAATTGCAACATGTGCAACGTAAGCAAAGCAAATATTCATCTGTGTATTTATTTATTTTATTTTATTACCAAACGGCATTGCGATTCGATAAGAAACGACCAGTCGGTGGGTTAAAAAATTTTCAACGGGGTTTCATGGAATAATTCTTGAATTTACAGTCCAACAAGTCGAAGGCTTGTCGGGCGGGGAAGAGGGTGGAACCTACTTCGTGGATCAGTCTGGTCAGTATTACTACCAGGCGAGCGGCGACGATACGCCCGTAATGACACAAGTACAGATTCAAGAGATAGATGACGGCGAAGCTCAAGAAGGCGAAGTGTCGGAGGAGCAATATCACGAAATAGAAGAATTGGATGCCGTAGAGGGAGACGAAGATGTTTGTATTTTTCACGTTTCTTAATTTACAAGTTTCTCAACTTACGAGACTTCTTTCGGAATGCGGTGTTCTGATTTGCTATTTGCTTGCTATTTGCAAGCCCTGAAAGTCGAGAAATTACCAACCGAATTAACGAGATGCGATTTTCAGAGCTAAACGAATTTTTATTACTTACCCGATCGATTTTTTTCAACGAAAGATTCCCATTTTCGAGTTTAAACTCGTTTAGAGAAATTATGGTGAATTTTGGAAATACGAATCGCTGTCGAACTCGGAGCGATTCTAGGTTGGCAAACTTGACGATTTCGCTGCCTCTTTCGATCGGTTTTTGTTTCGATCTTCGTTTGTTTCGAAGCTTCGCGTTTTTAATGGCGGCGAGTAGTAACGATTGTTACAGCGATAATTGTCATTCGCACAGGCTCACAACTCGGAGAACAATCGAGTAGTACTGAACTCTGGAGATGCTTATCAGACAGTGACGATAGTCCCGTCAGATACGAATCCGGGTGAGGTCAGTTACGTCTTGATCGTGCAACAGCCGGACGGTAAGGAAGGTCGTGGCGGCGGAGACGGAGAAGGTGGCGAAGGGGAAGACGGCGAGGGTGACCAGGACTTGACGGTGTACGATTTCGAGGACAACGAGGACAACGCGACCGAGTACGAAGCCGAAGACGACAAGTCTAAAATCATCAAATTTCTGCCGAAAAAGTCGCAAACCGTGACTCAAGCTCACATGTGCAATTATTGCAATTACACGAGCCCCAAACGTTATCTACTCTCTCGACACATGAAATCTCACTCCGAGGAACGGCCGCACAAGTGCAGCGTTTGCGAACGAGGATTCAAAACTCTTGCCTCTCTGCAAAATCATGTCAACACTCACACCGGAACAAAGCCTCATCACTGCAAATTTTGCGAAAGCGCTTTCACCACTTCTGGCGAACTTGTTAGACACGTACGCTACAGACACACTCATGAAAAACCACACAAATGCCATGAGTGCGATTATGCCTCCGTTGAACTTTCCAAACTGAAGCGACACATCAGATGCCACACGGGCGAACGACCCTATCAGGTAAGTTGTCTCCTCCAGTTGTCATCGCACTTTCAGAAAACAGGAAAATCGCAACAACAACAAAAATTCACTTAGCATTCTATTTGGGGTCAAAATGACCCGAAATTCATTTTGAGCCCAAATTTTAATTTCAAAATCATTTCTTACATCAGCCCTGGAGACATTTTCTTCGATTGAGAAAATCTTGTGGAAATCTATTTGAAAATTGCACAAAAAACACTCAAATTCCAACTTTTCATGATTACTCTGAGTTGCAATAGGAATTTCGAAACTGATTCTCGCTCCCTGAATCCGGAAAAAGAAAAAGGAACAAAAAAAAAGAAGAGATTTTTGAAAACATATTCGTAGTACAAATTCATCGATTCAATTGCGTTCAGTAAAGAAATTGTTGCGATTTACCCATTTTCTCGAAATATCGTTGCAAAATTTATAGCAAAATTTTTTTTTTTTTCGTAATTATGTAATGAAATAATGAATTTTACAGAAATCGACCTATGTCAAGACTGAGATGGTTGAGTCCGAGTAATAATAATGTTGATCAGAGAAACACTATTTGAAAAGAGAACTAGAAGCAAAAAATGGTCTATGCCGCAGTTTGATGAAGTTTTTCCAGCAGCTCGTAGAATTTCAATGTTATTCTATGTAAACACGATATTTTTTTGAATACACACAAATTTTTCTTGTTCATAACAGTCTCGGTTTTTTGAATTTATAAAAATAATGTGAAACCTCAACCGAATGTGTTGTGCTGATTGACGAAAGTTGTCCAGATTCATTAGTGGCAAAAGAGCGCATTAAGTTTTGGGAAAATCAATGAATTCATCAAATTTTCGATTTACCATCAAAAACGTAAATTACAGTTTTCGTTATCGACTGCTGGTGAACCGCGTTCCATTTTATTTTCACACAATGATTGACTTTGAGCAATCGCTTTCGGGTCTGAATTTCATTTGCAAATTAGTGCGATTGGAATACCGAAAAAGCAAAATTCGAAAAATCCATTTTTTTTTTCATAATTATGACGTTATTCACGAATTTCTACGATTTAAATTATTTCAAAATTTTTCAATTGAAAAATCGTCTCGTTTTAATCGCTAGTTGGATTTTTTTCAGTGTCCGCATTGTACGTACGCGAGCCCCGATACTTTCAAGTTGAAGCGTCATTTGCGTATTCACACGGGAGAAAAGCCTTACGAATGTGATATCTGCAACGCGCGTTTCACGCAATCGAACAGTTTGAAGGCTCACAAGCTCGTGCACAATGGTGAGTACGTGATAAAAGGACAAATCTTAGAATTGTGAAATTTAAATCACGAATGTCAAAGTCGTATGCTTGGATTCTCCTTCAGTAGGAGACAAGCCGGTATTTCAATGTGAGCTTTGTCCAACGACCTGTGGAAGGAAAACCGATCTAAGGATTCACGTACAAAAGCTTCATACTTCGGACAAACCTCTTAAGTGCAAACGATGTGGCAAAACATTCCCAGACAGGTAAAAAAACAACTTGTTACACTTGGAAGATTAACCGTCCGTGGTCAGCAGGGGTCAAAATGACCCCGAGCTCAACTTTGAGTTAGAATTGCTACAAGTTATTGGCGCCGGAGACGTTTGGCATCGTCTCGAACGGTGCTTTGGGGTGCCCGAAGAAATTTCTTTTTTTTTTTTTTGCACTTTGCCTCGCTGATTTTTTTTCGCCGTTTTGAAAATTGGATAAAAATTTTTTGGCCTGATATTCTCATTCCGAAAGGTTCAAACTAACATCCTGAATTTTTATGTGTCGCTCGGAACGATACTGGCAACGCGGCAAGCGTTTAAACATCGCTGGGGTCATTTCGACCCCGTGTGACAAGCGCGTTATTTCTAGAATGTGTGACCACGGAGGTTTAAGAAATTTTACTCCGTTTTTGGAGTGCCAAAGCTCTCATTGCTCAATTTCTCACGAAAAACGAAAAATTAACGTTCTAAGGATTTGGCAAGACAACGATAAAGAACCTCGAAGTTTCCAATCGATTTTTATTCTTCCCAACGAAACAGGTACAGTTACAAGCTCCACAGCAAAACGCACGAGGGCGAGAAATGTTACAAATGTGATCTCTGTCCCTACGCCTCGATATCCGCTCGCCATTTGGAGAGCCACATGTTGATCCATACCGATCAAAAGCCATATCAATGCGACCACTGCTATCAGTCCTTCCGGCAGAAACAATTGCTCAAACGGCATTGCAATCTTTACCACAATCCGACGTACGTACCGCCACCGCCGCAGGAGAAAACTCATCAGTGTCCCGAATGCGAGAGGGCGTTTAGGCATAAAGGAAATTTGATACGTCACATGGCGGTCCACGACCCCGAATCTTCGTTGCAGGAAAAGCAGCAAGCTTTGAAAATGGGTCGACAAAAGAAAATTCAAATCATCGATGGCCAGAGAGTCGAGGTTATGACCGGTGAGTAAAAGAAAAAAGCATTTTTTCAACGAATATCGAACAAGAATCGTATTTTTTTTATACTTGACCAAAAAAACATCCATTTTCGTAACAAACATCATTGCCGAGCGTTTTTTCAACGAATTTCAATTTGTCGAATGTGAATCGTATTTTTTTTATACTTGACCAAAAAAACATCCATTTTCGCAACAATTGCAATCTTGTGAAAACTTCACATTGGATTCATGGCGAAATTTTAACTTGGCCGTCCGAGGATGCTTACGATATGATGCCTACGTCATTGACTAATCTCCCCGTGTTGTGTTGTGTATGACGTGCAGGTGATTTAGCTTCTAAACTTAAAGGTTACGACGACGAGGAAGAAGAAGACGAGGACGATATGATGGCCGTTGAGGGAAGCGACGGACAGCAATACGTCGTTTTGGAAGTTATTCAACTCGCTGATAATCAAGGAACCGAACAGGTAATTGTCTTTTAAATCTCAACCGAAAAAAAATAATTATTTCTCAATATATTAATAATAAATAAATAAATAATTTATATACATAAAAAAAAATATGAATAAAATATAAATAAATGATTTACTATCGACCGACGAAAATGAGCCTTTTTCGCAATTTTACAAAATGGAATTATTATCTCGTAGTTGTTTTTTTCTGCACGGAGCAGCATCGGAAGAAAAAATTGATTTTTTGTCTGTGAATATTTCGACAGATGGCCGTGGTAGCGAACGAGGACGGCGATCTAATGATGCAAGATCCTCTGGGCCAAGAGAGCGGGCTCGTTGTAACGGCAGTCGAGAACGGCGAGGAGGAAGAGGAGGAAGAAGAGGAAATGACGATGGAAGAATTAAAAACAGAAACGAACGGGAGACAACCAATGAAACAGGCGCGTCAAGCATCGCGAGCTGATCCGACATTACGCAAAGAAATGGAAACGTGCTTCGGCTTCGATGACGTGAGTATCGAAAAAATAAAAAAAAATAAAATAAAAATGAAAATGAAAAACTAGCATTTCGAGAAAACTTACGTTTTCATTTTTGAAATCCATTATATCATTTGGTCGCAGGACGAGGAAGAGGACAACGAGGCCGCCGAAGATATACGCTTACTTCAGACAATTTCGTAATAATAATAATTTTAAAAACGTAAAAGTTGAAAATATGAATAACTAAAACGGACAGAAAACTTGTCCTACTTAATAGTCAAATATTTTTCTCCTCGAGCAGTACGAATAAGTGGCAAATATGAAAGGAGACAAAGATAAGATACTAAATAACTACAATACGCGAAAAAGAAACAACATGATTTTCGAGAGACTGTGGCAAAACAGTGTACATTAGAAACATTAATAATAATTTATCATTACAAATGTAGCCTCATGTTATCGTAGCGTTGGACGAGAGAGAACTTTAATTTTGCGTGTTACGTGTGTGCCTGTGAGGACAGAGAACAGACAAGATAATAGTTGCCGATACGAGTGACATTTTCGTTAGAACTCAATCAAATTTTATGGCGAGCTTACGGTCGCGCAGGTTTTAACGATTTTTATCGGTTTTGTCATGTCCACAAAGATTTTCTGCAAACTTATTCACTCTCAATCACAAAATTGGCCATTTATTCAACAAACCTTCAAATTCTCCAGCAGACAATCATTTTGGATCCTATAACTGAGCGATTCAATCGATTCCACTTTTAGAAAGATCGAGAACGCTACGATCTCGAAAACTAATCACGATTTTCGTGAAATCCAATAAACTTGCCTTTTTTTTTTTTTTCTATAAAAACTCTCGAATTAGCATTCGTGTTAATGGAGAATTTTCTCACCTTGCAATCGCTTGTGCGGAGGTCAAATCCTCGATTTTCTCATTTTATTAACGAAAAACCGTTCGAAATGACAAAAAAATAATAATTCAATGAAATCGAGATGCAAAAATCTCGACAATAACTTTGCTAGACGTGACAGACCGACAAAGAGTCCTGAAGAATTAAGAAACTCGGTCGCACTTCAATAGTTTCGTAGTCACTCGTGATGGGGCCGAGCACAAGTTTTTTTTTTTTTGCGAATGAACGAAAGAAATTCGTTGAGAATTTCGAAAGAGTCTGATGAGTATTTTCTCGAGAGAGAAAAATCCGAAAAAAAAAGAACGCGATCGAAGTTTGCATCGTTGGAAACACCGAAAGTTTCAGTCGCTGTCAAAATTCGCTATGATTTTGTTTATCTTTTAAAATTTTGAAAAATGTTCCGAATTCAGTTAAAAAATGAAATTTATTTTTTGTACAAGAAAAATCTTGATCTCGTTACAACGGTGCAAACTTTTTTAACGTCCGGACGAAATTCAATGATTACGCGAGATTAACGTATTACCATCACAAAACCACTTTATTTAGGATTCTTTCAAAATTTTGTCCAAAAGTTCTTGGCACCAAAAATAACAGTTTTCTCCTCTGAAGAAAAATTTTCTGACGTTTAAAATTTGACATATTTAATTTCCAATTTTTTATTTTTCACATCTCAACGCCTGTAAATTGAAGTCACAATTCGTTAGAAAGTTGCAAGAAAAAAAAAAAAACAAAAGAAACGCGACTTCAATTTACACGCGTTCAGATGGAAAAAATTGGAAATGAAATATTTCAATTTCTAAACGTCGGAAAATTTTTCTTCAGAGACGAAAACTGTTAGTTTTGGTGGCAGAAACGTTTATACAAAATTTTGAAAGAACTCTAAATAAAGTTGTTTTGTGATGGCCTTAAAAATCAACGCCAAGACGCTTTTCCTCATCGTTCGTTATCCACGCAGCGATGTTTTAATCCGAGAGCGTTTTAAATCCGCAATATCACTACGAGGCGATGTGAGGCTGCCATGTAAATAAACGCTTTTCATTATTCTGTATTTGGTACGATAGAACATAGATCTCGAGATTAAGTGAGTAGGATAGAATTTAAGAAGAAAAGGGGGAAATGGAGGCGAATGAAAAAATAGAGCATTTTTTAATTCCTCGTCCAACTGGTCGCTTGCACCGATTTTTTCATTGATTCATTGACGCGCGAGCTCAGCGATGTTTCCTCGTTCTCTCCGAAATCTTTTAAAACATGCAGCAAACAAAAAAAATTTGTGGGACTGACAAAATAAAAACGAGAAAAGTTTCGACAGGGAGATTTTTCCAACGGGAAATCTTTGCTCTTGCTCGGCTGCGCTCGATTTTTCCAAATCTTTCCTTTTTCTTCCGTTCTTCGTCGGACGAGCACACGCGACACCGCACGATACATTTTTCAATGGAAGTTCAAAATAAACCGAAAAATAATTCACACACACACACACACACACGCAGGCCCGCGTACACAAACACAAACAAATGTACGCTATTGTTATTGTCGGAAAATGGAAATATAAATTATTCTCAACAACGTGTTTGGACCTCAATCGTAGAATTTCTATTCATCTCTCTCTCTCTCTCTCTCTCTCTCTCCTTTTTTTTTATGCGATCGTTTAATTGTGAAAAAATGAGGAAGGAACGAAAATTAAATTTAAGTTATTCCATTGATGAGGCAAAAACCAGAGTACGAGACTAAAAGTAGTGCTGAGTCGTGTGTTTTTTTTTTTTTTTTTTTTAATTATCGAGCTCGTAGACATAATCAACAAGAATTTATGAAATTACAAACATTTGCTCGCACTATTAATTTGTTGTTGATACTAATAATCGATTTTTTTTTTTTCGACTCGTTTGCACTCTCCACAAGTGATAATTCGTACTCTCGATAATAGCAGAGAGAGCCTCGATAATAATGGTGGCAAATAGTTATAAAAATAAAAAAAAATAAAAAAAAAAAACAACAAGAAAAATCGAAAATCTATGTACATTTTTTTTTACATAATAATTGTACAATTGTAATTTAGTGATTGAGACTTTACTGTATGCTGTCAAATATTATGCACTTTCTTACTTTATTCCAAAGAAAAGCAGTGTAGCATTTTCTCGAAATAAACGTTTAAAAAACTCGTTCGACTTTTTTTTCTAAAATCGCCCGAAACAAAACCAAGTTTTCTTATTTTTTCTTTCGACTTTTGTCTCATGTCTTCATTTTTCGTACAAAACAATTCTTTCAAGTTCGTACAGTCCAGCAAGTGCTGGAGTCCCGAAAACATGTAAAAAATGTGGGAAAAAGGGAAAAATTGGGAGAAAGATTTCTGTTCAGTATTCCCACGAATTATTCGTTGCCTTAATTTTTAATTGCAATTTTCAAGGAAATTATAAGAGGCCAAAAATGATATTTTCCATCAAATAAATGTTTTTTTTTTTTTTTAAATTCATTTTTGTAAAATTCATAATTTATCAAAATTCAGATTTTTCCAAAAATTCTCCATCCGACGAGCACGAAAAAAAAAAAAAAACATGTTAACGTGTTTCTCTAAAATGTCGGATCGAATAACGAAGTTGTTAAATATCGGGATTCTTTTCTTACGACATGACAAGGTATAATTTGGATGTTACGTGATGTTTGAATTTTCGTACACTCGAGGCTGAATACACGAGGTCGAGAGAGACGAGCAGCGTTTGCTTTCACCCTCTTGAGTTTTGAACGAAAAAGAGGGGAAGAAAAAGGAGAGAGAGTGTGTGAGGGGAAAATAAAAAAAAAGAGCCGCACCCATGTGGCGTTAAACTCCCTCGTTATCTACACGTTTATACGGTCATCCACCCAGTTTTGTACTATGTTAACAGAAAGAGCCATAAGGGAAGCTTTCTACTTCCTTCCTTTTCCCCTAAGTCACGGTTGAATTTTCTAAAACATATACCATTCGCGGAGGAGGTTCAACTCTTTACAGTCCTCGAGTCAACCATATCATGTTTACCATGGGGTGGAAAAACGAGTGATATACTGAAGATTGGCCTAATTGATTGCTAGGGGGAAAAATACATAGCATCCAGGTTGGTATGGGTAAATGGATAGGAACACTTATCGCTTGACAATGGCCAATGATAAATGACGATTGACAAGCCAATTAGCAACGGTTTATACCCCAATTGCGTTTTGTCTGCTATAAAATTACTGACGTAGAGTCTTTCAAAATTTTCAACATAATTCACGAAATAGAGAATAATTAACCCGTTTTCCCGTTTTTTAAATATTTTTACCGATTTTTTGACAAATTTTTTTACTTCATGCAAAATTGCCCTGGGTCACGTTATCCTGCATTAAAAAACGAAAAGAATGAGCCCTAGTTGAACCCTTTTCGTTAAATTTTGACGGAGATATGAATTTTTCAAAATTGGGGTCATTTAGACCCCAGGTTATCGGAACAGGTAAAAAAAAAAACGAGTTACCGTTCTAGGGTTGATAATATTTTTCAATGTTGTTCAAGAATCTCACAACTCTGGCCTGCCGACGATTTCGATGACGAAAGATTATGGAATTCTTCTGCAAAATTGTGTTTAAAAAATATGTAATCAATTTTTAAACACAAAAATCATCAGGCAGATTTGAAAAATAATTCAAAACACTCAAGTTTTCTTTGGATTCCGAGAAAAAATCGAGAATATTTGAGATATTTCAAGTTCTGTGGTGGAAAATGAAAGGATATGAGACGATGGTGAAAAACGAAAGGATGTAACGTAACCGGAACGAGTTTCGGCTCGGTTACCTCATTTTTTATTCATCCTACGTTTCGGGGCTCTTCGGGCAGTGTACAGTAATAACAATTCCCTCTTTTGGCCTCTCTCTTTCCTCACACACATAAAAAAGGCTGTATGAAACTAAAAACGAGGAATGTTGAGTCTGAAGGAAGGGTGAGTGCGTGAAAAAGTTTCGTGGGATCCAAGCAACAGTGTTTGCCTTAAAAAAACGGTGAGAGAAGACCGGAGGGAAGGTGGCAGAGAGTCTGCATTTTGCCTGAGCCATGCATATTCATCAGGCACTTTTATGGCGTGTACCATTTTTTTATTTTAACTTGCTATTTTTTATACACACATTACGAACATTGAGTGTATTGATTATTTATAATAATCACGTGAAAAAAGCACTAGCCCGAGGCAGAAAATGTTTGAATGAATAATTCTTTAAAAAATCGAATGATTCAATTTTTCAAGTGGTCGAAAAAAACTTTCTCTTGCGAAAAAATGAACGTGAGATCGAAATTGAATAAGAATAAAAATGAAAGGGAAACGAAAAGTTGGAGCAAATGCTATTGTCACCATCATTTGCACTTTTTTCTCCAAGTCCCTCTCCCCTGGGCTTTCCATGTGTATATTGTCAAAGGAGAAGAGAATACGAGGACAAATGTACTTGGCAAAGAGACAGACACGAGTTATACGAGAAAAACACACGTTGCCGAGTAAAAGAGAGAGGCCCACGCATTAGTGAAGCTGCTCTCTCGCCTCCCACGGATTTTAAGTCCCTCTCCACCGTCTCGTGATATTCTTCACGTTGCAAAATACTACTGAGAGATCGCGAACGTAATGGAAGACGAAAAAGAAGTCGGAGAAAAAGGACGAGCCAGAGATGGAAAATAAAAATTAAAAAAAAAAAAAAAAAAGGAACGTTGCACTAAAAGAAAGAGATGGTTCGGTGTGAGAGAATCTCGCGTGTCTCGTTCCGGAGCAAAGCTTCTGTTTTTTTTTTTCTTTATTTTTCTCTTCCTTGCTTCGTCTTTTTGGTCTTGTTGTTCCTTCCTCCATGGCTCGTCCACTCGCGATCTTCTTGTAATAAAATGCATGTATGTACATGAATGCAGTTTCCTTTTTCAGATGCTGGACCACCCTGTTTGTTATATCGTAGGTAGTAAGTCCTAGCCTCGTATACGTTGACCCCTATCGAGCCAAAAGGCTTTAACCCACATTCCTCTTTCCCTTCCAACTCATTCGGCATACGCCCTTGTTCCTTTGACCAATCAAAACATCTATAGACGTAAAAACAAGCTTATGTGTCCTGTAAACATACGAGAATCCTTCGAGTCCTTCATCCGTCTCTTCTCCCCGCGCTACAAAACAGCAAAGTCCTTCTCTAAGCTTTTCATCCCCCCAATCGGAACCAGAAACGTGGAGCACGCTTTTCAACACTTGTTATTCATCATTCCTTTCATTATTAATTTCATTGGAGTCCCGTGTGCTTCGAGCCGGGCTGCTCAATTGCACGAACTCGCGACCCTCTCGTGTACGATGCTCTGATCAAATTCACCAGCGTTCTCTACACTGATCCACTCGTCTATCGATTATTTCCGACCACATCAGCGTTGTCAAGTTGTTTTTTTTTTCTGCAACAAAACAAATGGCAGTGAAGTTCCCAACGTAACTTTTTCTATCAATTGTTTTTTTTTTTAAATTTAAATTTGAAAAATTTAAATTTTAATTAAAAAATTTAAGTTAAAATTTAAAATAAACAGTAATGTTGGTAAAAAATCGTTTATCGTCACGACCAAATATTGAATGAGAATCTTGAGCTCTGGTCAGTAAAAAAAAACAGCATTTCGTTGCATTCCAACGACGCAAACTTCAAGATCGTACAAAACAAAGGTTGAAATAATTTTTTCAAACAATTCAATGAATAGATTTAATAATTATGAACAGAAAAGGGCTACGATGTTCTGGAAACTGCACGCCTTCGTGGACAGCGTTCTCGAGACAAAAAATTCTGAAAAATCATCGTGGAAAGAAAATAATTTGGAAATATTTATAAAACATCAAAGTCGTTAGAGTGATGTGCAGAAAGAATTGTGAGGAGTCGAGAAAACGTATGAGAAATAATTTTGAACAAGCAGACGAGGAGCAGCGAATCGTTAATTGAAGAAGTTTAAAGTTTTATTTATGGGCATAATAAATCAATACATACGGTAGAATCTGACAGGATAATTAAGCTGCATGAAAAAAATGAGAAATCCGGAAGTATGTAGAAAATATGGCTTCAACAGAGGACAGAGGAATTTACATGGGAATGGGATAAGAGCGACGATACACATGCTCACATATATATCTATAACAAGCTTAGCCAATTCTAATGTAGCCAAGAGGCAGGTCCACATTTGGCAAAGGGCGCACGTGGAGAATGCTCGCGAAGATATCTTTCGTTCTTTCTTCCTCTTTCTCTCCTTCTTCCTCCTCCTTCGTTGTTTTTTTCCCCGGAGGTATTTTACGTTAAGAACGCCATTGAGTCGGAATCGGCAAGGAACGGACTAGCGATGAGAAAGACGACGATCCTCACCCTCGATCTTTCTCCAATCGTCTCTATATAAAGTTTTATAAATTCTCTCTGTGTCGTGTGTCTGTGTGTGTGCGTGTGTATGTGTGTGTGTGTGTGTGCTTTGCTCGTGGGACGATTCGCGGTGCTCTTACATTATGTAGACCGTAGAAGGTTCGTCGGGATCGATATCGATCGTAGTACACGCCGCAGCCATCTTTCCTCTTTTGCGGTTGCCCAGAAGAGTTCTGCTCCTGAACACATTTTCTTCCTGTGTTCATCCAGCCTCTCCTACTCCTCGAGCAAGCAAGACCGAGAAGAAGAGAACTTTTCAAACGTGGTCTTTTACTCCGCTCGATCTTTTGGATCCGCGTCTCTTCCTTCTTCCTCCTTGCCCCCTACTTGCCGCGATACTTACGATAATGGCACTCAAACCCGCGGTAACTCGTAAACTGATCAATTTTTTCTGCTTCTCGTCCTTTTTCCATACGGTGAAGAATCGATCCGAGGAAAATGCTTCCGGACAATAAGGATTAGATATTTTATAATAAAAACCTTTTTAGCATTAACTGCAAACAGCCAACTGTGCTTAAGAACGTTGTGTGAAAAATTTTTTGTCGATAGAATTTCTTCAAATTTGCTCCACACAAAAAGAAGTCGAGATATTTATTCATAAAAATCACAATTTTCAGTAGTTTCTCATAAGAACGTGTGTTAAAAGTTGCAATTTTCAACATTAAATATTTCGATTTCTTGCTGGGGTCATTTCGACCCCGTGTGACCAGTGCGTTATTTCTAGAATGTGTGACCACGGAGGGTTGGCTCAGCCGGTAGCTCCGAACTGGATCTTCGGTACCAACCGTTTTTAGTCCCTTTGCCGATCGTTCATCAACGCATTTCGTTCCGTTGATTTAATTTTCCCGTTCCCTTTTCCTTTCTGCCGCAGTCTCGATCTTTTTGACAGTGGCAAATTCTCTAAAGAAACATTGGAGCTGAAATTCTAATTTAGTTCGTTTTGTTTTTCAGTTCCTTTCAGGACTCTGCTTCAATGAAAATTCTATCAAATCTTCACAGTTTGAAATAGGTTTGTAAGTTATTACGTACAAGTATGACGCTCGTAGAGAAGCGGAAACGGGATTAGCTCTGGTGTGCGGTTCGAGGTAAAACGCACATTGCGACAACGATCGATATTCATCGCGAGCTCGCGGGAACAATGACGCGATTACTATAGCTGATCCAGCTACGACGAATCGTCCTACTCCGACCTCCCTCCCGATCTCTGTCATTGTCGTGTTGACGATGATGCAATCACGGCTTGTTGCGTAAAGAGCTTATTGTACGTGAAAACATATATACACAGAGTGTCCTTACAATCGTGTGTCCACAAAGAACACACAGGACAAGAAGACATTGTTGTTCCCAAAAATTTAAAGCCCCAAACGATTTTCTTCTGTGGTGCATGAATTTCGAGATATCGACGTAAAACTGCTGTCCTTTTCCAAACTAGTTATCGGCGTTGAAAAATATCGATGACGGCAGAATTATGCAACAACTGACTGATAAATGCGAATCTTCGCGATTGCACAATGTCACTGAGGATTCCCGATGAAAAAACTGCATTTTGGAATCGTTTTCAAATGCACCACGTTTTTTTTTGCTGAAGAGATTTTCTGCAAACGAGCCAAGTGGCTCATTAACCCTTCGTGGTTACCAGGGGTCAAAATGACCCCAAGCGCAACTTTGAGCTAGAATTACTACAGGTTAATGGCACTCGAGACGGTTGGCCTCCTCCCCAACGGTGCTCTGGGATGCACGAAGAAATTTTTTTTTTTTTAAATGCCTAGCTGATTTTTTTTCGTCATTTTGAAAATCGTATAAAATTTTTTTGGCATGATATTCTCATTCTGAAAGGTTCAAACTAACATCCTGAATTTTTGTGTGTCGTTCGGAACGATTCTGGCAACGCGGCAAGCGTTTGAACATCGCTGGGGTCATTCCGACCCCGTGTGACCAGCGCGTTATTTCTAGAACGTGTGACCATGCAAGGCGATTGTCCTTATTGTAAATTGAAGAGGAAAATGGTTGGAGCCTTTTCTTTCTAAAAAAAATTGAAAACTCGACATTATCGTTGCATCGTGTGTACGATTTCGAGGACAGCTTGTATGTACTTTCATGACTGTACGTTCATGTACATGAGTATTGACAATATTGCGTCGTGTCTGCAAAGGAAGAGATGGAGGCTCTCAGCAATATTACAAACAGCTGCTGCAGCAGTATTTTATCCTTAGAGGAAAAAAAAAGAACGGTGATAAAACACCAACGCTTGAGGTATATCGGCATCGAAAAGCAGAGGAATCTTTCAAGATGCCCTCTCTCTCTCTCTCTCTGTCTTGTTTTCTCCGTTATTGACTTGTTTTCATCGTGATCTCGTGAGCGTTTCGACGAGATCTGGACCAACTAGTTTGGACATTGTATAGGAAATACAAGAGAGATCTTCATCGTGGAAATACATGAAAAAAATGGTCCAGGCTCGAGAGAGGCTGTTAGGATATCGGATACATATACCAAGGAGAAAAGGTTTATTGTAATCCTTATACCCTTCTCCCTCTTCTCCCTTCTTTTTTCTTTTTATCTCTATCTCTCTCGCCCACTGTAACAGTGTGGTAAATGTCGTACGGACGACAGAGGCTCTTACGTCTTTATACCGGATCATGCACAGAGAATGAGCGAGAGAACTCTCCGCGGCCAATTTGTGCACGAGGCGTGGCGCCAACCTCTTGGCCAATAGTGCGGCAGTCTCAAGGATTTTCTCTCCGAGAAAACTCCTGAAGAATATATATCCTTCGGAATCGCCGTATATACTCTTCTTTTTTCGTTTTTTTGTTTTCATCGCAATCGCGTATACTCGTTCGGAAATATCTACCGCAGCATATGCAAAATATCATTGCCTCGTTTCTCTGCTTTTCTTACCACTTTGACTGTCCGAGGAGAGACAATTGGATATACGCAAATGTTCGTTTCCTGAGATTGACAATTTGATTAGAACTCTCTAGGACGCTTGTCCGGAAATTTCCGGAAAACGTTATGCAACGCGAGAACCGAAGCTTTTTGTGAAACGAAGAGACGAATCGCGTGTACGGAAAAGTCGTGGACATATTTAATGCTAGAACGATAACCTTATTTTTTTTTTCACCTATTCCGGTAACCTGGGGTCTAAATGACCCCAAATTTTGAAAAATTCATATCTTCGGTAAAATTCAACGAAAAGAGTTCAACTTGGGCTCATTCTTTTCGTTTTTTAATGCAGGATCACGCGAGCCTGGGCAATTTTGCTTGGGGTAAAAAAATTAGTCAAAAATGCAGTAAAACGATTTTAAAAAGGGGAAAACGAAGGGAGAAAGGGCGCAGGTTATCGTTCTAGGGTTAATGGTGAAAAGGAGCCATGGGAAGTGTCGAATGTTCGTCATAGTTGAATTCTTGCTGAATCAGCTGAAATCTCATTAAATAAAACCCAAAACTGCCATTAATAGAAAAGTTAATAAAAAAATCCTCGAATTTTCATGTGAAAACGTTGAAGCTCCGATCGGCCCACAGATTCCCATCAAGAGCGTTCTCACGATGTTACAATGACAAGTATAAATTTGCAAAACTAAAAAAAAAAAAAAAAAAAACAACGATGAGAGAGAAACGAAAGAAAAAAGTACATCGGAGCAATGGCAAATTCTTTCATCGACACAATGTAAGACGCACGTGTTTCATATAACCCGAGAGTTTTCTCGTGTAATCGGTTTCACTTCCATCTTTTTCTCTTTCTTTCGCTTGGGACTGTGTGCGGAGGGATCGAAACAATGATCGTCGCGTCGTCTAGTGATTGTTTGCGGCTCAATCTATATATATAAACACATAAATATACGTGTATATTTATAATAGTAGTATAACGTCGATTAACCCAGATAACCCTGGATCGCTCCGTCCCTTTCTTTCTTCCTTTCTCTCTCTCTCTCTCTCTTTATAGTCGTTGTGTGGCTGTAAAGCCGCACTAGGATCGTGATAATGCCGATCCGCTCGCAATCCATATCGTCATTTGCGGGCGACGGCGTGGCCCCGCGACGCGGTCGCGCCGTAAGGACTCTCTCGATATTCCCTCTGTTCGTACTACAAACCTATGGAGGCACCCAAAGGAGTGTTGCTCAAGAACAATGATTCACGATTCGCAAGCACCCCGCTCGATTTCCGCGTTCGTCTATATACTTCGCATATAAATACTATTTTCTATATGTACAAAGGCGCGCACATATGGATTCAAATATGTATCGATCTCATTATATACCGATACTTTGAATTTATTCATGAAACGCTTGAAAGTTTGTCATCGACCCTATGGTATTTCCCATTAAGAAGGAGGGTGACTACACACAACGATGTTGCCATGTTAAAAGCATAGGAAAATTCTAAATGATTAGAATTTAATGAAATTTCGTGAGTATATTCTTTAGTATTAAATATGAATGTACAAATTTTTAAAGATTTTTCTTCTACATAGTTTTCGAGTAATTAAAAACTAGAGTTTACATGCATAAGCATAGGATTCAAATATATATATAGATATATCTTTTGCATATTGTAAACTTCAATTATTCGACAACTATGTAGACGAAAAATTTGAAAAAAATTGTGTCATCGTATTCGATGCTAAAGAATGTCATCACCAAATTTTATTAAGGAGGTACGCACAACAATGTTGCCATGTTAATAGCATAGGAAAATTCGAAATGATTAGAATTTAATGAAATTTCGTGAGTATATTCTTTAGTATTAAATATGAAAATACAAACTTTTTAAGATTTTTCTTCTAGATAGTTTTCGATTAATTGAACACTAGAGTTTACATGCATAAGCATAGGATTCAGATATATATATAGGTATATCTTTTGCATATTGTAAACTTATATTATTCGACAACTATGTAGACGAAAAATTTGAAAAAAATTGTGTCATCGTATTTGATGCTAAAGAATGTCTTCACCAAATTTTATTTCATTCTTATCATATTGTCGTATGTAGCCAACCTCCTTAAAAGGGTTGTGGCGAAAATTCGTGTCGAATGATGATTCGGAGATACGTTGCTTTGCTTTGCATGCAAACAATGGGGGCTTTCCGCGAAAGGAATACCGCGAGTCCATTTGTAGCGAAAGATTAAAATGAGAAAAAAAAACGACGTGAAATTCTTGAAATCATTTAATTCCGCAAACACATGTCTTCGGGTAATTACTCGAATCGCATTTTCCTTTCTCACATCGTGAAATGTGCACTGTCCGTACCAGCAATTAATACATCATTCTTTAACACAACGAGGCTAACTCGTAGGTACAGAGAACATTGTGAAAATATATAATTCCAGACAACGAGCTCGTATACACAAGAGCTCAACATTAACATCGTCACGCCCGCGAATCTCGAGCGTACATATAAAATAAAATGCTGCAACGCTTTCCACTCGATGGAAACTATAAGCGCGCGCGAGAATAAGACGAAGAAATAAAGAGAGAACCCTTTGCTTGAATTCGAGGCTTTCGCTTCACAGCAATTTCGTGCGAAACAACGTTGTTTCGTGTTTATTTTATTGGACGACAACATTACCTTTTATTTATTTTAGTCCTTTTCAAAATTTATCGTGTTACATAAAAAAAGAAAGAAAAAGTTATTGATCCATGAATTATTTGACACCCGATTATAAATGTCAATTTTGTGGCAGATTTTTTAAAATTACCAACGCATCTTCGTCCATTTTTCCTTCGCAAAGACTGGCGTCGATTCGCAATAATCAACACAACGAAAACAATGTACAAGCTTCCTCCGTTTTCAATTATTCGTTACGATTCAGCACGATAACAGAAAGGATAAGATTCCATAGTTGGAATAGCTTTATAAGTGTGTTACTGGTTGAGCTATGAGTAGGTGCTTCATTTGGTAAATGCACCATTCTGCTTCCAGGCACCATCCTCGTACAGAGAAATTTACAGGGTGTCCGGATCGTAATGTTGATGGCAAATAACCCTTACTTGCCACCTTGGGGTACAAGCTACCCCAGGCCTATTGAGGAAAATAGTCATTTTTCCACTTTTCTTGGTTTTAGCATTTTTTTTTAGAGTACTTAAATTTAATTTTTGGCTATATAAAGTAAACAATGTTTTAAAAAAAGCTTTCAATATGTTTTACAACAATTTTCAAGTCGAAATATTTAGTAGTTCATTTTTTGTAACAATTTTTGTCACTGGGGTACAAATATACCCCATGGTGGCAAATACGTAATTCTACAGAGGTTTGGCAAGTAAGGGTTAAGTACGATCCGGGTCAAACCGACCCAGTGTACAATGGCATCGAATATGGGAGTCTATGGGACTTTTTCAGAACATGGTGAAAAGTTGGGGTCAAAGTTGAATGAATTAATTTCGATCGGGGGAAGAACGAGATGTTAGTGTCAACAATGAAGTGCTTAGAGTCTGTACACCCGATAGATACATACATTTATCTGTGTAAATATAGCGGACGTGGGAACGCATGCTGGACGACGATTAGAGATAGCAATCTGCCTTCGTGCTTAGGTCCACGAGGAAGAAGGGAAAGGAGTCTGAAAAGTAAGTATTGCTGCGCGACATGTAGAAATATCCTGAGCAACGAGAGGATCTGGCAATATGTTTATAAAGTGCAACGGTAAAAGGGCGCTCGAGGGAGTTTAACACGGGGTCAAAAACGACCCCAGGCGACTTTAAATCCCGCGTCCTTTCCCCCTTCGTTCTCCCGTTTTTTATCGTTTTACCGCATTTTTAACTAATTTTTTGACTTTGAGCAAAATTGCTCCAGGCTCACATGATTCTGCATTAAAAAACGAAAAAAATGGGCCCAAGTTAAACCCTTTTCGTTAAATTTTACCGGAGATATGAATTTTTCAAAATTGGGGTCATTTAGACCCCAGGATGTCGGAACAGGTAAAGAAAAATAAGTTTACCGTTCTAGGATTAAAACCCTATACATTTCTAGACAGTGTAGCGAGAATCAGCTCCAGGATTTCCAAAGTGAATAGATCCATGAATTCCAAAGAGAAAAGTCCTTAGCGATGTTTCTCGAGGATGTATACGCGAAGTGTGCAATCGTAATGATCTCGTCAACGCCAAACTTCGCAGGGAAAAAGATCATCAAGGACATTTCGACTCTCGTCAAATGGAAGGATCTATGAACCTCGAACCGCGAGTTTTTGGGACAGCCTGTATCCGTTCAGAGGGCTCGATATGTGCTCTCCCGGAGCGGTGACACGCCGGAGGCGTAAATGTACTGCTTTCCGCGTTAGTCTTGCTGAGACTCGACGACGTGGTCCAAGAGACGACGACCACGACGAGGAGTGCCCTCGTAGAGTTGCTCCTTCGAGTTCTTCGACTGTTTCACTCTGCTCTATACACATAAACGATCGCAGCATGTTCTTTCTTGTACTCTAGTGACTTTTGCTCCAATCTCATGTATGTGTAACACAAAGACCAGCCTGACAAAAGGATTTAACCCACGTGTCATTTTGCCTGGGGAATCTCGCGGACTAAGTCCTTTTTCTTCGCACCATAGTCGCCCCATCTCTATATATGTGTGTTTATGGGAGAGGAAGTACCCGGCAACGATTTGGTATACACGAGAGGGTATTATTGCTACGAGAACCTCGCTTTGCGAGACGTGTTTCAAAAGAAGAAACGAAAGAGTTACTATACAGCTATGGTTAACTCGCTCGTGTGCCCGGCGGAGAGCGAATTGCGTTCAGGAGGGAGCCAAAGCCCGCTACACGGAACAGCAGAGAGTTCGATGCGCGTCAGAGGAATATCCACCGTCAAAGTGTGTGTGTGTGTGTGTGCGTGTGTGTGCGTGTTGTTTCGTATGTACGATGGTGTACGAATGTATGTACACTTGGCATATTGTTGTTAGTCGTAACTAATGGATGAATGCATGGATACATAACCCTGTGTATCTATATACCCAAGCCTATGTATTCGTGCGGCGAAGTATATTGTTGTTGGACGTAACTAATCGTGGGAGGTTCGAATAAAGCGCGAAAAGTCACGTGTGGCGAGGTAACAATTCAAAACAATCTCTCAGCTAAAAATACGAATCCTTGATCGATTGCAACAACAACAAGAAAAAGAAGAAAGAGAAAAGAAAAAAGAAACCGTCTGGAAGATCCAAAGCACGTTTAAATTTCAATCATTTCAATCATTTTCAAGATTTTATGGAAGAGCCCCGTGAGGGTGGAAAATATTTTTTCTAAAAATATCAAATTTTCACGTTAACATACGATTATTTACATTTTTAAGAATGGAGACACAGTTTTGTTGTTGTAAGACTCGATAGGACGTTCCATCACGAACCGGAAGTCGATCTCTCACTTCTCGAACCCTGTCCTGCGGCTCATGTACCTCCCACGAAAAAAAAAGGACCGAAACCATGCTCACGTGCATGAAGAGTGGCCAAAGAGACCCTTTTTTATTTTTGAGGGTCCTCACGTGTGCCAGTCACGTGAACCATCGGGAATCAGCTACAGAAGCCAACCGAGAGGAAACCAACATATTGTCTCCACTGACGAAACGTGGCCCACGTTTTTTCTATTTATTCATGCACGGTAGTGTGTATTCTACCGACTACATAATACTGAGATGTATTACAGAAGATAAAAAAAAATATATATATATTTTTATACATTAAAAATACTGAGAAGATGATATTCACTCGGTCTATCGATGACTCAGGACTATCTTCCGAAACAACTTTTTTTCTCTGTCCTCGAGCACACTTTAATTTCAATAGTCGATTCAGTAGACAGAGTGTGAGGCAATAAAGACTTTTTTTTTCTAACCCTCTTCGTGGCTGTATTCTCAAGCAAAAAATACGAAATTCGGGTTGGGACGAACAAGAGAATACTTCCGGATGCTGGGATCGACATTTGGGCACTTTTATCCTAAACTTCATTTTTGATAAATCATTGAGTCAAAGACGAGAAGAAATTGAAATTTCATATTTTCTTTTTACCTAAAAATGGGGGAAGTTCGCCATGGAAATTTTTTAAAAGCGATTTTTTTTATTAACGCATAGATTTTTTTTTTAACGCAAAAGCACGTTGTACATTTTTTCATGAATTTTCGTCAGTTCCTGAAATTCGAAATAGCGAAAAAAAACGTGCCGTGTTTCAAGATATCCGCTTGCTCAAATGCAAAAATTCTTTCAACCGATTCAATGGAATTATTAACGAAATTAAAAAAAAAAAAAAAAAAAAACATTTCAATTCACTGAAAATTGAATTTTCACGTTTTGTTATTATTGTCTTCACGAATGTTTATTGAAACGCGAAAATTTGGAGAAAATAGACTCAGAAATACGAAAGAATTTCTGTTGTGAAAAAAGTTGTTTGATAATAAACGTTCGGTGCGAATATGAGCGCGGAGCCTTTTACAAAAGCGAACTGGCGAAGGAGCACAGCAGTAGTGTGAGCGTCGCGGCGCCGGTGCTTGGCCGGTTGCGTTCTTGCGTGTGTGCTGTCAGTTATTTCCCGGCAGCGAACGACGTCGGGTGTTGTGCGCCGCTCTTCCATTTCATTCAAACCGAATTTAACGTCTTTACGTAATTTCAATCTCCCCTTGAATCGTAAACAATTGTATTTTTTTGTGAGTGTTAATTTATGAGTTTCGAACAAATTCGGAACATGGAAAATCTGGAGCATGATTGTTGGATAATGAGTGAATGAAGTGCGACGATTCGATCATGTGGATTTTGCATTGATATCGATTAGTTCAACGATTTCATCGGAAACATTGTGACCGTGATTCTCATTATTTCAAGTGACTCACGCGGCGTTATTATTTACCGCGCGAGAATCCTCTAGACGATCAGAGAGTCAAAGCGCTATTAATTTTTTTTCCCCCTGCGAACTTGAACTCTCGTTCCCGAACAAAGTCTCAATCTTTGCGATAATAATTACAAACTGTTTGAGATCAAAGGAAAAAGAAAAAAAAATGCAGGATAAACTTGAAAATGGCGAGTCCACCTGTGGATCAACGATGAAAGCGCGCGGTGATCCGAACGCTGGATAGACGAGACCGCGAATGGACCGTGACCTTTGACCCACGAAACAAAGAGAACGAGAGATAAAAGAAAAATTTTGATTAATTATTAATGTCGAGATATCGCTCGATTAAAGACGCTGCGGCAAATTTTATCTCGCGAAAAAGAATGAGACGGAAGTTGGTTCAGGGTTTCATCAATTTTTTTTCCATCCGAAATGTCGTTTCGTCGAGTGTCGTTTCCGCTAACCAGAAAACTAACGACGAGATGATTTTTATATCAAATACGTTTTCCGTGCAATCGATGCCTGCAAATTTATTTTAATTTTTATTATTGTTAATATTTGACTGTAAAAGTCTAAAAAATCGACTCAACGATCACGAGGTCATCAAGGTCAATAGAAAGTGAGCGCGTCAACCCTGGCGATCTCGTTGAATCCGCTACCCCGTGATTCAGAATCTTAATGGACAACTTCCAGCCTGCTCCTCTGAAAAGACGGTCATTCGATCCGATCGACCGATTATTATCGATTAACACGATTTCACGTGGAATATTGTACACCCAAGCAAAACTAAACACGCGTAAGCCCCTTGCATATTAGAATTCATCGCGGCACGTTACGTGATGAATTCTCGGTAATAAAAGTCCGCGGTCGATGACGTGTTCGCCCTGCCGAGAGGATCACACTGTTGCATTATTCGTCGCGCCAATACTCTCGCAGCCAGACCCTTAAAAATCGAGCAAAAAAAAATAAAAAAATAAAATAAAAAAGATTGAATGCTCAATTTCTCAGTCCGAATTAAAAAAAAAAAAAAAAAAAAGACAATCGGAATGAGCTAATTCACGTGACTGTTTCGAGGTGGACTCTGAATCAGCGTTCGACTGACATTTGCGTTATTCCTGTCTCTCATTCGGAGGTGCCAGGCCTCGATTCTCAATTGGAAATCGAACAATTCCGGAGTTCTAAAAACAGTGGAAAACGAACCCAGAGAAACAAACTGAACAGATCTCGTTTATAAAAAAAAAAACAACAACAACAAAAAGTTTATAAAAATATTCGTGTGCATAATTTGTGGTGAATATTTAAAGATCGGAAAAAGAGAGGGAGAAAAGTGATATGTAGATGTCAGAGAAAACGCCAGCCGGAAGTGGACACGCGCGTGGAAATATGGATGAGTGTGAACCGGTACACGCGAGCCTATAAAAGTGCACGTTTATTCGCAGATATATGCACAAAGATATTCTAAAGTGTTAGTAAGTGTTCTGACCATTGAGTGAGGAAGTTTCGTGCGCGATATTTATTATTATATATCGAGCAACCCCGTTCTACGATATCGTGTATACTAAACGAATGAAATAGAAGAAAACAAAATCGCAGAAAAATCGGTTTTTACGTAGCAAATGATACGAGGGGGCGCGTCGTGCGTGCGAGAATAGCAAAACGAGATGGCTTACGTCCTGTGGCGAGTACTGATGAAGAAATACTCAAAGGTGCGGCTCGGGATCAGAAATCATCCGGTAAGCTCTCTTTCCACCTGATGTTTTTCGATATCCAACCCTCATTATCATTAATCACCATTAATCGAATAGAAATTCATCCAAATATATAATCAGCATATTTCATTAATATACTACACTATCACAAAACGACTTCAAAATTTTGTATAAACATCCTTGGCACCAAAACTAACAGTTTTCTCCTATGAAGAAAAATTTGCTGACGTTTAGAATTTGAGATATTTCATTCCCAATTTTTTATTTTTCCTATTTAAACGCCTGTAAATTGAAGTAAGATGAGAAAAATAAAAAACAGAAAATTTCTCTTCATAGGAGAAAACTGTTAGTTTTGGTGCCAATACAAAATTTCCAAAGAACCCTAAATAAAGTCGTTTCGTGATAGTAATATCTTAATCGATCATTACTTCGATAAATACATAATTATAATTCACACTCGTTTCCGTGAAACACTATTTTTCGTATTGAGTAAAAAAAACCTTATTTCCATCGCTTTTACTGTAATTGCTTGTAATTATTGATAAGAGACTCCAGCATCGAGTTTTTCTATTCGAAAAAAGTCATTTAAACATGTTTTTCACTTTGGCAAATAATAGATCGATTTTTTCTTGTTTGGTTTTCGTAAATCTCGGCAGTACCGTTTATCGTTTATAAAAAAAAAATTTTAACTGCCGTACAATCAAATTTCGGAGCGTACGTAATTCGTAAAGAAATTTATGGTTGTAGGAAATATGCAAAAACCATTTTTGGAGGCGGATCTAGAAAGATATAATTATTTTCCGCCCGCACACGTAGATCGTCGTGTTCTGCACAGTGTGGCTCGTATATCCTGCTTTTGCTTCTAGATATGCGAAACATATATATAAATATATGGATTCAAGTATTTCGAGAATAAATATATTTGCGACGGTTGAATGTTGCGTATACATTGTAAGCAGCTGTACCGCGAAGGTCGTCGTTGCGCGTCCGCGAAATATAAAGAGGAGCTCGAGCTTGGCGCCCATACTGGACCGCGCGATGTATCGCAAAAGGCGCGCTAGCAATTATCAGAGTGCAACGCGAACGCTAATGCGAATGCGCGGTAATTGGATAATTGGATGGATAATTTGAGCCCCGGGTCTGCGAGTCATCCCCCACAAAAATTTATACGCTCGGAAATACACTGGAGGAACGGAGGGAGAAAGAGAGATTCAATGAAATATGTGGAGGAAAGAGAAAAAACGATAAATACAAAAAAGTATAAATGAGTCAGCCGTATGGATCTTTATCCACTGGCCGAGAGGAGCATGCGATCTCGTCGAGCATCCAACATCCCCAATTAATCGATTTATCAAAGCAATGATAATTAGGAATAAATTCTACTCGCGAGTTGGTTTATTCTCGAGCGCTGTGCGGTCGATCCGTTCGACATTTTTCTCCAAGATCGAGTCTAGTTTATGAACGACGAGGCAAGAGCCTCATCGTTCATACGATCATTATTTTGACCACCTTATGGGTTGAAATAAAAAATGATCAAAAAAATTCTGAAAATTTAGTATGTTTTTGTATAAAGTATTTAAGAGTTCGTGTAAAAATTTGGCGACGATTAGGAAGCTCGTTATTAAAAAATTAACATTTTGTTAAGAACAATTTTTTAAACAAATACAAAAAATATTTATCAATAAACTTTGTTTTGTTTCCGGTGCTTTCGGTATATTGTAGATATTTAAAAACTGAGAGGTCAAAAGAAAAACTTATCGAAAAGTTATACCAGTTTCCATAAGACTGCATTTGATTACATTTAATTAATTAATGTTAATTGTTCAATAACGAGCTTCCTAGTGGTCCTGAATTTTTTCCACGATCTCTTGAATACTTCATACAAAAAAAATACAAAATTTGGCGACTTTTCTTATCATTTGTGATTTCGGACTCAACATCCTTAAGCAAGTCAGTGGTTTATCGCGATATTCGACAGATATACTTCGCCACGTGTTGAAATCCCTTTCACAACTTCCTATTGCGATCCCACTACCTCGGCCACTTCCCAGGATCTATATAATCGAATTCGTCACGACATAAGTACACCATCGAAGTGTATATGTTGGTACATATGCTTCGATATGTATAGCGGAGTCTCGAGAACTTGTATTGTTGGCTACTAAGCTAATATCCGTACAGCACGCCACGCGAGCTATTACCAAAATGAAAAGCTCCCGAGGATCGGCTTTCAGAGCTGCTACTGGCAAAAGTAAAAGAGGGTGCGACCTGGCGTCGCGACGAGTACACAAGTCCTCGCACACAACACACAAAACATCTCAGTTTCTTCGTCTCTCCCTTGCTGGTGTGCGCGCGGTGGTGGTTTGAAGAGGAAAAGTTCGATGCACCGATAACGGCGGAGAACGTGTATATACGTATAAACAGCAGAGCGATTGAAAGTCAAAGAGGCGTAACGGCACGTCATTTAATCCTGTAAAAGGACGAGGGGAATACGACTTTTTCAGTATCAACATTCGATGAAGATAAAATACTGTATCGAGGTAGCTAGTTGCATGGTTAGGCGGGTTGCTTTTCTTTCTCTCGTACCGGGGAGCAAGACGCGAGGCAGATTTTATTACGTCGGTGGTTGCTCGAGTTCGGTACAAGCCTCCCGTTCTTATTTTATAAATCGTAAGCCTCGAGCATTATTCGTTCGTACATACACACACGTTTTTATATAGAGTGTCACTAAATTCGCAGTTTAGATTTAGCCGACCCGTAGATCGCGATATTTCGAAGAGGAAATTCTTTGGAAATGTTGCGCTCCGATGCACCGTTGACCAAATATTTATCAATTAGTCACAGTCGCGATTTGGCGTAGCAGAACGAGAGCTGAGGCGAGAAACAAGCGCATGGGGCTCCTCTCGCTAGACGCAGAGGCTTGTCGATCGGCGTTTTTGACACTAATCACGAAATTTTATTAATGCTACGTCGGAGAAAAGTCCCCGGGGAGGTTTTGTTGAGAATTTTTTGCCGAATCCACGATTCTCTGAATTTTGTGTTTGATTTTCGGGACCGCCGGTATATAAATTGGCAAACGTATGGCGGCGTCGCGACGGCATTTGTGGTGGCGTTGTGGTTTTTCATTCTCTCTCTTTCTCCCCCGCGCTTGACCGTGAACCGCGCGGCTGACCTGCGACACAAACAGCCTGACTTTATACACGATTCTCTCGTCTGTACTGCTTCTCGGCTTCTTCTGCTTCATCCGTGCTTCTCTTCTACTTGCGATCCTCTCACTCTTATTCTCCCTGGTTTTTCCCCTCGCCATAAATCTACCTGCGCAGCCACAAGACGCGGCGTCACGGGGTCTCTCCCTGCTGCTCTTTTCCCTTTCCTCTCTGCTTATCCTTCTTGCTCCTTTCTCTCATTCTGCACCCATGGACCACAATACAGGATCCTGAAACGAGAAGTGTGTTGGACCGTCTCGATTCCTCGCTGCACATGCACTCTGCTCCGTCCTTATTTTTGCATTGCCATTGTGCGAGAGAGACGAAGAAATAGAAAAATAAAAAGAAATTAAAAACAAACAAAAATATGGAGAGGCAAGGAGAGGGCTGGCTCGAGCTCGATCTATTGATGAGAATGCTTGACCGCGTACGTTAAACTAGCCAAGTGATAAACCCGCTGAGCGAGGATGCTGAGCCTCTTCATTTTTCAAAGCCCCGGGACACTTTCTCGTCTCCTTTTTGTCGTTCGTCCCAACGTAGAGGCTCATAGAAAAACAAATGAAAAAAATCATGCGAGAGAGAGAGAGAGAGAGAGAGAGAGAGAGAGAGAGAGAGAGAGAGTTCAATTAGACGTTCTTGTCCTGCCTTAAGCAGGCTGAATAAAAAAAGCATTCTGAACGAGACACTTCTCCATGGGATGCGATTTCTCACTGGGAAGAGTCATTGATAGAGCACACGCAAACGCCAAGAGATTAATGGAAGATTCGAACGATCCTCATCTCCACGGATGACCGATTGATTGACACGCGAGTTCCTTCATGCCCCTCGATCATTTGTGTACCTGGAATACTCTTGTTTTCCCCTCTCAACTTCCATCCAACTCTCACCATCATCATCAAAATATTTCACAAACTCACAAAAACCTTACTTACGCCCTTGTACTTCTAAACTCACTAAATCCTATAGTCAAACGGGAAACGTACGAATGAAAAAATATGCGCATCGCACGAACGTGCCAACACGCAATTCCTGCCCTCAGCTTTCTGCACCCTTCTCACTCATACGTTTCTGTATCCGTATATACACAATTTATTGTATAACGGGAATCAAGCTCGATATCGAGTTGCTGGCACGTTATACGAGTTACGCGTCTTGTACGAATGTTACACACTCTTGAGATTACTTATATATATATTTCTACAAGTATATATATATCTGGAGATTTATACATAACCTTATGTGTGTGTACATACGAATTGAACTCGTACACGCTATACTCCTGGGACTCGTTCCGTTCTTTCTTCCTCTCTCGATTCATTCTCGCCGCCGTTTCATTCATTCATTCATTCAGGAAGAGTGGCTATACACACAGACACATATTTTCATCGTCAACGGTACATCTTCTTAGTTGGCTACTTCGTTTCACTTATTTCACTGTCATCCCATGAGTGCGTAGACGTACGTATACATTTTCGTCAATGATCATGCATCATTTCCGCGCTTATCGTCATTGTCGTCTCATCAGGGCCAAACTCTCGACGACAGCATTTTGAGAGAGACACGATACTAAACGCATGTTTGCAGCTTTTGTGGTAAATTGCAGCTGCTGGCACGTGCCACCATTTTCCTCATGTGTGATCCTTCACTCTATACTTTCCCTTTTCTCTTCTCAACGAAGCTTCTCTATTTCTTGTTGGCCAACACGTATGTCTATTTATATTGTTGCATGGATATGTATTGTATACGTGGGTATATTACTATCATTCTCGCTGTCTCGTTATTCGATCGGCGCGTGCCAGTCTCGAGCCACATAAAATAGTACGTCATCGCGCGTTTGTGCTAGCTCCGTATATATACGAGCTACTGGTCATCCATTAGTGAAACGAACGAGGGAATGTATGACCACCAAACATTCATTTCTATGATGATGCTCAAAGCAGCTAATACGATGAAATTTCGTCTTTCCATATTGCTGTTTCCTCCTGATATATTTGGGAAATTATGCACTGGGAATGAAATTTTGTTAAAAATCGTCCATATTTTGTTGAACACGGTAAACTAAATATTTTTGGATAATTTCAAAATTTTCGTTATTTTAGCAGTACATTTTGGTCTCTAACGGAATTGCAATGACACAATTTTTGGGATTATTCAAAAAAAAACGTTTAGTC
Source organism: Hyposoter dolosus (assembly GCA_963921915.1). Classification (NCBI taxonomy): domain Eukaryota; kingdom Metazoa; phylum Arthropoda; class Insecta; order Hymenoptera; family Ichneumonidae; genus Hyposoter; species Hyposoter dolosus. Next base: position 4,058,787 of record OY998138.1, on the reverse strand, counting down.
GAACGTACCGAACAAAATATCGATCTTTTTCAACAAAATTTTGTTTTCAGTGTCGATTTTGCAAAAGTTGAAAACGATTTTCGTTGCGTTCCAATTACGTGGACTTTGATCTACTAGAATTTCTGGTTTACTTTCATTATTCTCGTTGTCTATCTATAGAGACCTTTGTTTATTTATTTGTAATTGTTCGCTTATGAGGATTTATACAAATATGATGTTGGTGACCCACTTAGTCAAAAACTATTTATAATATCGTTATTGTAAAGGGGGAATACACGTTGTGGAAATATTTCGAGAGAAACCCCATGCAGCTGCATATTATAAAGACACTGAATTTGTAAAGCGAGAGTGTCCCAGTTAGTCTAGTCCATATGAGGGAGATGAGTTACGAGTAGATTTTTATTTATTCGTATATCGTACGTTTTACGTTTCAAATGGAAGCAAACGGAAATGGAAGCTCCACTTTGGCCTCGAGACTGGGTCAATTTGACCCGGAGTGTACTTTATACGTGATTTGTTAATCTTTTCGTTATAAATCCTTTTGTTAAATAGAAAAATCAGGAACTCTGGTGCAGGGGAACGTTCGGAGGATGCGGAATCAATAAACGCAGCAGCATGAATTCTTTGTTTTGTGTAGCAGGCCAGACGGGCAATGGCGCGGCGAAAGCCTGAAAATTGTGAATTATTTAAAGCCTTCGATCGCTTCACGTCTTGGGCATGCACGAATTCTGCATACCGTCTCGTATCCTTTCCCCTCTTTGGGTCGTTTCCCTCTTTTTTTTTCCTGTTCCGAACTTTGCTCTTTTTCCCTCCAAAGCTTATGCTTTTGTACGATGAATATTTGCACCAATTTATACGAGTATTCAAAGTACACAAAGTGGCGAATAGCGCAAGAATTCATTCCCCTTTCTGGGGGGGATATAGTAACAGGATATAATAAACGAACGAGAAATCGTCGTCGAGACGGTCTGGATTCTTGGCGTTGGAAATACACAGAAGCCGGATGCTTCGTTGGCAAAAAAAAACTGAATGAAAAAGAAAAAAAAACGCATGAACGGCAATTAAACGAAAATTTCACGTCAGGAATGGGTATTGTCTTGGATCCATACGATTAAGGATTCTCTGGGATAGAAAATTCTTGTGCTACTGTAAATAATAGCAGACCTCATGTCTTGTAACCATTAGCGAACACTTTTACATTTATCTGCATGTTAAATTTCGTCGCAGTCCCGTTTTTTTCTTTTATCGGACTTTCGCGAACGATGAATTTCCGCCTATTGATAGTCCATAAGATAAAATAACGTACCAATATTTCGTCGCCTTCTGTTATTCGTGAGAAAGTGAAGAAAAAAAAACAATCTGTCGCTTTGACACGTTTGGATTTGAATTACTGCGTCGGATCGCGTTCTCCTCTGCTACTTCATTAAAGTTTGCTGCATTTACGTTACTCCGAGAATATAATAGCAACGAGAAAAAAAAAACAAGTTCTGCTTTGATGCAAACGAGGCTCGGCCATTTTTTAAATTCAAATTTTTCGACTTTGTATGCGCGCGATCTTTTTATCCACCTTCCTTTTCTATCTCGCGCACATTAATAATTTCTTCTGTTATTACACGCACTACCGGTATATGAAAACGACCGTTATATGCATGAAACCTCGGCCCGTTAACTTGATTAACAATAATTCACGCAAAGCGAAATACGAAGGTGAAAGAAAGGAGGCGCAGATCGCACGCTGCGTTTGTCTTTCGTGTAAATATGATCTAGAACGGTTCTTTTTGTGTACATATCGATAAATCGAAGCTCTGAGGGCAGATCGATTATTCGTTGATGACCCAGTGTGATGCTTTTTTGTGAAAGTGACATTTCGATTTATTCAATTTTCATTCTCAAAAGGACGTAATTTCTCACTTAGAAGCTGCGCCAATGACGAGCCCCGAAATATGAAAAAAACGTTAAAAATTAGAAAAAAAAAAATAAAAACAAAAGTCTGCTGCACAACTTTCTCATTTTTCATGAAATGGCAAAAGAAAAAGAATCACACGCTCCTCAAAATTAAAAATCGATATTTTGTTGAACACGGTAAACTAAATATTTTTGCATAATTTCAAAATTTTTGTTTTTTCAGCAGTACATTTGGTTTCTAACGAAATTGCTAGCGAAATTTACGATTAGAACGAAATTTCCGTCTGAAGAGACTGTCTACAAGATTTTTTGCTGCAATGACACAATTTTTGGGATTATTAAAAAAAACGTTTAGTCGAACGTATCGAACAAAATATCGATCTTTTCCAACATTTTGTTTTCACTGTAGGAATCGTTTTTCGTTGCAATTAAAAATGAAAAAAAATCTTGGAGGAATGCACGTTTGAGTTTTTTCGTTTTGTACACCTTGTAGGTGTTAAATGTACACAAGCAGAATTTTTTTTTTTTTTTTTAATTCTTGTGTTACACGGAGAGTAGTGACTCCGATGGAAAGAGCGTGCAGCACGCACATATAAAGTCGTCGCTCTCTCTTCTGCATTTCTCGGCTCGCGATTAACTCGTTTAATATTAATTATTTCTTTTGCTATTCCTCTCGACAATAACGCCTCATTTCTAGCTCGCAGCTGAGCCTTATCTTCGTACGTGTCGTACGGGGCCACAGCGCCAAGACATACATACATACACGTTGAACAGCGTGGGAGTGTGCTCTCCTCTTTTGATGCACTCCATTATATACGTTTTTTATTGTAACAGCTCTGATAGCTCGTTCACACCGCTCGGTTATTCGTTATTATGGATATACGATGAGATTCGAGTGTGAGGAAAATCGTTGGGTCGATTGCAACGAAAATTACACGTGCCTATAATTGTTTGTGAGCTCTCGACTAAAAAAAAAATATTATTTCCCATATTTAATTCGCGAGCAACGCACTGAAAACAAAATTTTGTTGGAAAAGATCGATATTTTGTTGGATACGTTCGAGTAAACGTTTTTTTTTTTCAATAATCCCAAAAATTGTGTCATCGCAGCAAGAAATATTCTAGAAAGTCACTTCGGAAGCAAATTTTTGTCGATCCAATCGTAACTTTTGCTGAAAATTTAATTAGAAACCAAATATACTGCCAAAATAAAGAAAATTTTGAAATTATTTTAAGATGTTTAGTTTATCGTGTTCAACAAAATGTCGACGATTTTTAACCAAATTTCATTTCCAGTGCGGGCATTAAGACCGAATGAAAAAAAAAAAAAAACGATTATTCCTCAATTTATCGACAGAAAAGCGAGAAAATGAAAATCAATCCATCGGAACTTTGAATATTTTTGCAATAACGTGTGATTTTTCGTATTATGAATCATTCTTTCCGGATTAAGCTCCTCGCTAATTGAGCACCATTGAATTTCAATCCGGATGCGATTTGGGCTTCGTCATGCGCGGAATTTATTCAATCCAATTATTCCAATCCTTAACGAAGGCGTTATGTCTTCGGTATTTAAGGAAATATTCAACAATTATCCATGACTCGGCATTAGTTCTGAATGACATAATTCTCGGTTCAAAATGGTTTTTTTTTTCATTTCATTAATTTCTTGTTCGTTCGTATTTCGGCTCGTCAAATAAAGTGGAAATTTGGTATGTGTGAATAAAAAAGATTACGCGGGTACTCTGTAAGTTTCTTGGAAAATCCCGGACGTGGAGAGTATAGTTTAAAATTTATGATAATGTATTAAATAAATATGATAATATTACTTTATCTCGTTTTTTCTTTCTCGAGTGAACAGTGAGTCGTAACAGGTAGTTGACTTCCGGTTGAAGCTTTACATACGAAATAACACAAATTTTGTAATCTGGTGTCAGAAATTTTCGACGATGCATGCGTGCCGAAATTTTTAACGGCTCGTTTCAAAACGTCGGGTTATATCTGAATTATTGAAAAAGTTAAAAAAGCAAAGGAACGTGGACTCGACATCACGGAGGGCTCGGGTATTAAGTAAAAAAAAAAAATCGACAAGTGCGAATTATTACTTGAAAAATGATTATTTGAAAAAATTGCGTTTCACATAAAGTTTGAAGCTTCTGTAAATTTGTGTGACTCTCCGGTTTTCATTGCTGCTGACAATTGCGAAATTTTTTAGGCGATGAGTAGTTCAGGGTCCTAGAGTAATCGGTGGTAATCGTTTATCTTGATTATCTCGAGGATCTCTACGAAAAAATGAAAACTGATGCGAAATGGAGGATGGATTTTAATTTTACAAGGTAATGAGAAGGTCCGACGCCTCCACAAGCGGAAAGTCGCTCCGGTATAGATTCGTATCTTTATTTATTATGTTATTAAAGTGGCGCGAGTTGAATCTTCTTTTTTATTTTATTTTCTGTTGTTGTTTATCTCCGTTTCTTTCAGTCTCATATCTTTTTAGTTTGTTTCGTTCTCCCTTGGTGCGGTAACTGTACCTAATATACTGTATCCAATGTAACGCGATGAGAGAAGAGCTGCGGCGCCGAAGGGGCCTTGGTATCTTTTCCATTGGGTCGTACCGGGCAAGAGTTGGCCGGGGAAGCAGAAGCTTCGGGGGCTTTGCAAACGGAGGCAATAAATTGAAAGGCGTGTGTACTTCGCTCCTTAGATGGCAGTCCGGGTAGCACAGCAATCAACTGCTTCAGACCCGCCGTACTCAGGAGATCCTGATTGCCATTTCTTCTTCTCAATTTAACCGGGAGCCGCATTTTTTAACATTTCATTCTCTTTGTTTCTCTTTTGTCTCTATTTTTATCCTCCACTTTTATAAATCTATATTTTTTTTTATCCTAAACTCGCCAAGATTTCGCAGTGGGATTTCCGCTCGATGGCGATGGAATGCGAATACATTTTTTCCAGCTGTACACCTTCTAATTATATACACGTCGCTTAAGCGTAGCCACTTTTTTTTATCATTCCGATCCACTTACTCTCGGAGACTATAAAAAAAGCAGATCTGAGTTTTCAATCTTCTGCCAAATAACAGCCCGCGAAATTTAATTCCTCTAAAACAAACGAGTGAAAATAATTTGGCAGGCTTAATTAGTTTTTATGATGTCCCGTGATTCCTTCGTGAGAGGAAGACCTTAAGGACGTTTTATGCAAAATTTACTTTAAATTTGCACCACACAAAGAGAATAGTGATATCTAAATAGCTCGCGCAATTCTAAGAGGTTTCACCATGTAGAAGTCGAGATATTTATTTATAAAAATCACAATTTTCAGTAGTTTCTCATAAGAGCGTGTGTCAAAAGTTGCAATTTTCAACATTAAATATTTCGATTTCTAAATGGTGAAGCCTCTTAAAACTTTGCAAACACTTTTATGTAACATCGAAGAAGCTTTATTTAGTTTCTCAATAAAAATCGGTCGTAAAATTTTTTCCAAATTTTGTTTATTATATAACAAATACAGATTACCTCGGAAAATCTTGGATTTAGAGTATGATGTTCTTTAGTCAATTTGTAACAACTTTTTTCAATGAACTTGGGCTCGCAAACCATTTTGAATGTAAAAAAAAATTGAAAAGAAAAGTTTAGATTTGACCATCGCCATACAACGTCCTTAACCGCATATATCGAACGATAAAACCATTTTTTATTTATTTCTTCATCATTAGGGCAGAGTCTCCAGTCGGTTAATGAATGTCAATTAATTAAAAGAAGACTTAATCATTTTTTTAGTTCCGCTTCAATGTAGACGCTCTCGAAAAGATTCTTTCAAGGCTGCTATCGGTCTGGGTTGATTATTCAACGATTCTCGTATGAAATATCGTTGCGACGATGAGAGAGTAGGCGAACAGGTAGTACAGCACCTGAGTATAAATATATATGTGAGCTTTATCAGTTCTCTACTATATAAATAGCTTAAATCGTTTACACGATAAGAGAGCGCATGCTCATTCTGTGTGCTACGTATCCATGTACATTCTGCGTGTGGTAATCGTTGCGACATGCATAACAGGCTTACTATGTACACGGCAGAGATTTATTCCAATTCTCAGTAACGTCGCACATAAATCTTCTTCTAAATAAATTTGTGACTATAAAAAGATGAGACGAATCTTGAAAATATTAACATAACTCGAATGGAGCCTGATGAATTGAAGCAAAACAGATTATTAATTGAATTTTCGAAGGAAACGTTAGTTCAAAACATTCGAAGTCTTCGTACTTATTTTTTTTTTGGAAACGTAGGAATGCAAGAAATTAATTCGAGAAAGAAATCCAGTTCGAAATTCCTTAGCAATTTTTTTTTGTGTTTCCGTAAACGGGAGCCCCATTTTTTTACCTTTAATTCTGTTTCTCTTTTGTCTCTATTTTAATCCTCCACTTTTTGAAATCTATTTTTTTTCGTCCCAAACGCGCCAAGATTTCGTAACACGATTTCCGCCCAATTTCAATGGAATGCGAATACATTTTTTCGAGTGTACACCTTATTATTCCAATGGACTGATTTTAATTAATTGAAAATTGATTGAATTGCCAAAAAAATGAAAATAATGAAATGGGAAATTTTCGGTTGATCGGAAGGTGAAGATGAATGTTTATTCTTGCAATTATCAAACGCTCGATTCGTAGCTAAGTTACCGATCTATTGTATCGACCACGAATGAAGAGCTCTTGAGGGGCACGTGTTGCAAAGAATGAATTATAGAGTTGGATGTACGACGTACAACTATTCCAGGCGATCTGTAGAATTTCTGCGTTCCCTGCAGAGCATTACTCGTGGGAAAAGAAGGCGAGCTCGAGGCTTTCACCAAGAGATGCCGCCACAAGCTGGAGAAAGCTTCGTGCGCGTATTATTCTTTTTGGGAGTTGATTAATCTCTTAAAATGAACAAAAAATAAAATACCAACGAATTGAGTAGCCAAAAACCGAATCGCTGCCGCATAATTGAATGATAATTGCGGGCCAGAAATTTTCACCAAACCCTAAATGCTTCATTATCGCAGAAGTCTCGGAGGGGGATGAAGAAATTCATCCCCTCGTGGGAGGGTGGAAAATACTATCACGCATGCCCGGGGAATCTCGCTACGTCTCTCTTCTTGCTCTTTTATGAAAGCAATATTCTATTTTGACAGTACGCCCTAAGCTTCGAGTTCGGTCGATCCTGTGCGTTTCTATTTCATCAAAAAATTTCTTTCGTTCTTATAAACGATGCTTTAGAATTTTTGACATAAAAATTCAGGCGGAAAACGCGAACAGTAATTAAGTTTCCAATTCCGATAAATTTCACTGTCCGCTTTGACAGTTCTTCCTGTTGGTTCTCGTGTCAAACCGCGTGACATGATTCTCTCAATAGTGCAAGAGTGTGTTTACGTGTGGCTAAGTGCGTCGTCACAACGATGCGAGCGAGAGAGAAAAACGACGAGGTCGTAGTGTCCGAGAGCAGAGTGCTGAATTACGTTGCAAATCGAAAAGTGAAAAAAGCAAAAACTACGACGATCAAAGTGACTCTGTCGTAATCGGGTCAGTCGATAGCCAGTCTCGCAAAGGTTAACGAGAAAAATACCGGAAGTGACATTACGAAGTGAATTCCGTATTTTTTTTTTTTTATCTCTGGCCCGCAAGCTTCCACGGCAATGAAAAAATAAAACGATTAGGAATTCGAATATAATCTCAAACGAGGATGTGCGGGGTGCTAAATTTGGACGTTATGACTGAACGCGAAAAACGACGTTTTTTCGATGAGAATTTAAGATTAACAGAGAAATAACGAAACGTTAGTTTCCGGGTTGATTGTGCTGTGGCGAAAAATTCTGGTAATGAAAGTGGCGAAAGGGAAAATTGATGCTGGGACGCGTACCTTGGCCTTGCGAGGGTGGAACCAACCCCCAAACTGAACACACCTAAAATACAGATATGTGTATATATTTCGGCAGGAGGAACAATCGATCCACGTAACATCGGGCATCGAACCCAAGAAAACGAATTTTAAAATGTTTCTGTTGTCGCGATCGAATGAGAAAATTTTTCAAATTTGTCTTTTTATTGTTGGATAAGTAGCGAGGGGCCACGAACTGAAGAATCATGAGTCATTTTGACTGGAAACTTTTGAGACGCAAGAAGGTAATTAAAATTTTGATAAAGCGTGAATTTTCCTAATTTTAATTGAATGAATTTTTATTAAGCGAACGATTTTTTTTTTCAATATTCTCATAGTCGATTAATTAATTATCGACCACCTGCAGAAATTTTGAAAGCTAACGAGCTACTGTGTCGTGAAATACTTTTCGAAAGCCTACATGTCGGGCACCGAGAAACACTATTCGAATCGAAATTTATCAGAAAACTTAATTTGAATTAAATCGAGATTCATAAAAAAAAAAGAAAAATTGAATAATTGCACCACTTTCGTTGAACGCCGACGCACGTGTACCGTTAACATAATAAACTTTACATGTGAAAGTGGAAACCGTCATTCTGACAACCAAGTAGAAATTCCACCGAAGCGTTTACATTAGAAGGCTAATCTCTGTTATTCCTGACCCCCGAATTCGAATGCCTCGCTCTCATTATTTAATTCCTTCGTAATGAGGCTCGTATTCTCAACGATCTAATGAGACAATATTTATCTTCTTTTTCCTTCTTTAGCATCGATCATCGATTTCGTTACCATTTCGATACTAGCATCCGGTATCAGCTTCAGATAAAAATTCAGACAAATTTTACAATCTGGAGTAAGAATTATTGGCTCATGACTTCTCCAATTTTCAAGGGCCACTGGAATTATTTCAATCTCTATATATGTTTGTGCCCTTTTCACGCAAAAACGACTGAACCAATTTTGATGAATCTTTCACAGGAACGAAGCTCATGAACCAGATTAGGTTTGAGGCTGCATTGCATTCCGATAATTTATTTTTTTGGCAACCCGAATCAAAAAATCACTTTTTTCGTCATATTTTCCACTTTCAAAGTTCACAGGCAACTAAAAAAATGATAATAAATAAAAAATCGCTCATTTACCAATTCAAAGATAATTCGGAATCGAAGATAATGATCGGTAGTTGGAGTGCCAGTTTGTAAAAAAAAAAAAAGTTACAGCGATTTTCATAAAATCAAAGTTTGAAGATTAAAAAAAAAAATTATCAACTTTTCATATTAAGCTAACTGCACCCTTTAGCGTCAACGTTAGCGCCCGTTATCGATAAAATAAAAAAAAAAAAAACAATGAATGAAATGTCTTCACGTTAATTTCATGAGTTAATTAGAAACGATAGCAATAATTACACGATAATGTTATAATCGCCAAAAAAAAAAGTGAGTAACTGCTGAAAAATAGAAAAAAGAGCCAAATGGAGTTAAGGAACAGAATAATAATTTTCTCTGCCTCGTGATTAGTTTATCGATGCAGATTAGATCTTCGTGTTTCGGATGCTGTTTAAGTATTCGTGCTCATACGTGTAAAATATGTATGGATGATTGTATTACACGCAGAAGCTTTCTCAATGGTGCTGCTGCGTTTACAGGATGTGCACGTGTAAAACGAGAGCGAGAGAGAAGCAAGGAGAGAGCGAGAAAGAGAGCAAGGGGGAGAAAAAGAGAGAAGCGAGTTATGGAGGGCGCAAAAAGCATTAGCTTTCACCCGTGGGCTGTGTGAGAATAGCTCATGAGGTAGAGAATGATGAAGAGGAGCAAGAAGAAGAAGAAGAAGTGAAGAAGGAAGAAGTCTAGGAATTATTATACTGAGTAGCTGGAGGACAAAGTCTCCACGAGGGTTCTTCCTCTTCCTCCTTTGCTAACGGTCCACGTACGCCGCTACTCTTAATTGATAATCGAATTAGCATACAACCCAAAGTACCCTCATCTCCGTACCCACTTGTGTGTGTGTGTGTGCGAGTCCGTGCTCTATGACGAAACTGAATAAATCTCGACTTTGGAACAGTTTCGCAGGATAATTTAAAATCTATGGGCTTTCTCGCTAAAAATTGAGAAATTTTTGGGAGAGAAAAACTTGCATTTTTCCTTTCAGTCGTGAGAAGTGACTCGATTTGTTATTTTTCATCGACCACAAATTTGCTACTCGCGGTCTCATGAGTTTTGGTGGAAAATCCGATGGATGCATCATTTTTCTGGAATGCTGCAGAAGAGCAGAGGAAACGATGCCACTTTGACGAGGGTTATTCCCTGCTCCTAATTCAATTTGGGAATTTCTCGTGTATTCAGCGATCTCTCTCTCTCTCTCTCTCTCTCTCTTTCTTGATCTGCCTATACTCATGGGGGCTGTCACGTGGACTGGAATAATCAAAGTTTCGAAATATCTTAGCATGCAGCGATATATATTCACGTATATAAAGTCATTACAGCGGATTGAATCGGGATTGAAGGATTTGAATCGCGACGTGATATTGTTGGCGTTGGTAAAGTTATAAATTGATCTTCGTCGAGCGTCACTTACATATATTATTACGCGAAAAGCAAGAGGGAAAGGACCACGTCCTCGTCGTATCCTTAGAAATTCTTGGGTTGTGGGTGCTCGCGAACGCGATATTATACCCCCAGTTGCTTATATTTTCCCACGATTCCTCTCCCTCTCTCTCTCTCTCGCTTGCTTTCGTCTTTCGTCTCATTTTCTCTCTTTATATTTCTCTCGTGTTTGCTGCTGCAGAGCACGGTGTGCTCGGGTTTCGCCGTCGAAGCACGCCCCGTCTAAATATTCTTGCCGTGGCTCGGGCACTATATTACTCTTTTGCCCTCACCAACTCTACAGTTTCTCGTCATACTCAGCATACAGCAATCCTTCAAACGCTTCGAATTCAAGTTTTTTTTTTTTTTTTTTTAACGAGAAAGAGAACATTGAATGAAAATAAAAGCATGAAGTCTCCAGAGAAATAAATATTCTCGTCTCGTTCCTCACACTTTCTGTGTCTATATCGGCCTCCCTCTCCCCCGGCCTTTTACTTAGCGATTTTGCCAACTTTTCGTTTCCCAGGATATTTATTTATGCCCAAGATCGTTTTTATACCGCGCGGAATAAAAGTTATCGAGATCGTGATTTCGAGAGACATTTCGTCACGAACAAATCAGGCGTTCGACTGAATCTTTATACTCACTCGTTCACGCGAAAAGCTCTGTACTCGGCCGTTTTTTTTGCACGTGCAATTCAAAGTGACAATATTTTTTCCAATCCTTTCGAAATATCCGACAAAATTGTTCGTAAATGTTGAAAAAAAAACACGGTCTTTCAAAAACTAAACACCTGTGGCAAGCCATATGGACGCCATCCTCTATCTCGTCACATTCGCTTTTACCCTTCGCGTTATACTTTCGGCGCAAAAACGAGGGGCGATTTTTCTCTTATGACTATAGAAGGGCGCGAAAGTGAAGGCTTTGTACAAGCTGCAATACTAATAGGCATTTCATACGAGCACCATATATGCTGGCTACTCACGACACGTTACGACTAAGTAGGCCAAAGCGAGCCACACACATGTATTCCCACATGGACACATCGATATTTATATATAGAATTGGTTGGAGGTGAACGCGAGAGGGTTAACAGAGTGCACCAGCCTCGGGGTGTTTGTTACCGGCATATAGGGCTCTGTACTCGCTTAGCCCCGTGTGCTATGCAATTTACGATCGATAGTACTATCATGTTTATCTTGATATAAATATATGTGAATTAATATCTATGTATATAACGATAATATTCGTAACTGGCGTCATGCATTCTCGTTCGTTTGTTGCATGTTAGACCTTTCGATATATATAGCAATACAGGATCTGCCAAATTAAATTGTCAAGACTGTGCGGTAAAATCGATTTTACAAAAACAGGCGCATTTTTTTTTTGAGTCAGTTTAATTTTGCTTTGGAGAAGAATAGAATTAATAAAAACTACGACAAAGTTGGTTGAAAACGTTCGAAAAGATACTGACGTTTTTAAGGACGTTGTATCGCGACGATCAAATCTAAATTTTTGTTTTCAGTTTTTCTTACATACAAAATGGTTTGCGAGCCCAAGTTTATGAAAAAGTTTTTACAAATTGACTAAAGGACAACGTACTCCATATCCAAGATTTTCCGAGGTAATCTGTATTCTTTTATTTAATAAACAGAATTTCGAAAAAATTTCACGACCGATTTTTTTGAAAAATTGAATAAAGCTTCTTCGATGTTGCGTAAAAGTTTATGCAAAGTTTTAAGAGGCTTCACCATTTAGTAATCGAAATATTTAATGTTGACAATTGCAACTTTTAACACACGTCTTATGAGAAACTACTGAAAATTGTGATTTTTATAAATAAATATCTCGACTGTAAATTTCGACTGGAAAATTTTGCATACAACGTCCTTAAGGAGCGGAGAACATTGTTTTTTTTTGAGTCGGAAAATATTCTTCGTTGACTATAGAGAGCACCCAATTTTTCAGTCATCGAATATTTCGTCCAGTTTTTTCATTTATTTATTCGTTAACGATTTACTTTTTTAAGTCTTGAACGCAATGCTGTAATTATAAAGGAGATATTTGTGCAGTACGAAGGTTCTGCGTTGAGATTTCTTGCCACGATGAAAGTAAAGTTTCTGAACGACGTACGTCGGCTCAAACGAGGCGGATTATCGATCAACTCTTTCAGTTAACATTGAGACCGACGTTGATTTGATGAAAAAAATGTAAAAATAGAACGAGGATTCGATTTTTTTTACTGGGAACACGATTTCGCTTAGAAATTGTGGCGAATGTTTGCACAAACAAGAAAATGGATAGAGAGAGAGAGAGCGAGAGAGAAAAAGCTCGCTTGTGTGAGTTTCGCGAGTCTTTCTCTGTCTTCGTTTATCCTTTTTGTCACAGCGGGGTTGCTTGGCAGCCTCGCGATCGATTGCATCCTCGCGCCTCTCTAACTCTCACTGCTGGAGAGTGGCGCGACTAACCGAGAGAAACGAGAGAGAGAGAGAGAGGGAGAGAGAGAGAGAGAGAAAACGTGAGGCAGGAGGACAAGAATAAAAGTGAAAGAGATACAACGAGCGAGGGAAAATGAGAGAGAACGCGAATGAGAAGAGAAACAACAACTGCCGCGATGGTCCAGCGCCGACCGCAAATAACCCCGTGCAATATGAAATTCCCTTTAAAGGGGTGGATCACAAAAAATATCGGCGAAGCCGTTGTTCGTGAAATGCTCATCCTCTCAACTACAGTATCTCGCATTCATTACGAACTACGATCAATAGCACGAGCGCTAACTTGTAATTTATCATTTCGAGGGACGTACGAACCTTGAAAAGTTAAGAGCAACGCGTGTGTTTGTAAAAATATGATTGTTTCCATTGTATGGAGACATTCAGGGCATTGCTATGGAACTATGTGCACAAGTTCGACAGTATTCACCATCCCGTATTCGAGATATTGGCATAATCGATAATTTCATTTTGCGTTATTATTCTCAACCCTAGAACGGTAACCCGGACGACTTTAAATCCCGCGCCCTTCCTTCGTTCTCCCGTTTTTCTCCATTTGACCCCATTTTCGACTGATTTTTTTACTTGGACAAAATTGCTCCAGGCTCGTGTGATCCTGCATTAAAAAACGAAAAGAATGAGCCCAAGGTGAAGCCTTTTCGTTAAATTTTACCGGAGATATGAATTTTTCAAAATCGGGGTCATTTAGACCCCAGGTTACCGGAATAGGTAAAAAAAATAAGGTCACCGTTCTAGGGTTAAGGGCGCAGTAAATAACTGCAAGATTTTTCAAAAGAGATTCTCTCAGTCACACAGACAAATTAATGACCAAGTGTCTTTTTTAGAAAAAAAAAACAATAGTTCCGAGACAACACCTCAACTTCCATAGTGTATTAGAAACTCCCGCTTAACATCGACATTCCGATAATCATGATTACGCAACTCCCATCGATTTTAATAAGCTGATTAGAGGGATATTGAAATGCAGCAAGTGGCCCATTCAATTAGTGCAATTAGTATGATTACGTAATTACTTAAAACACGACTGAACGTCTGGACAAGCAAACTTCCATTTAATTCGTAGTAACGGAGATATTGACCTAATTTCGTTCGTTTTATTTTTGTTGTTGCAGGTAATTCCGGTGGAACGGAGGATCCCGGAGAAGGATGAAACATGGTCGTTGGCGACAGAAGTGAATCAGGACGAGGATAACGTCGGTGGGCTGAATCCGTCAGGTTCAGAGACGAGTTTCGAAGTAGGATTGACGAAATTAGAAGAGAGCATCGAAGCGGAAAGTGAAGTTGTTTCCGTGGTTGCCAGTGAGTCGAATCTCGGGTCGAGAGGTCACGAGACTCGGAAGAGCAAGACTCGGAGGGTAAAAAGTTACCTTCGGAAGTGTAAGGGCGCATTGACCAGTAGAAGCGAAGATTCGAGCTCGGTCGAGAGGCGAGAGAGGAATTCGGCTTGTACGTCGTGGTACGTGGACGACGAAGATCCTCGAACGAGTCAAGAGAACGAAAATGAAACCGAGTCCGATTTTCCAGTAGCTAAGCTCTCGGAAGAAACCGAACAATCCAAATTACCCGAGGAACAAGATACCGAACTCGAGGAACCTCCAACGAGACACGAGAGTCCACGAAAAGACAGCGGATTTTCTGTTTACGAAGATGCCTCTGACGAGCCTTTGGAAATTCCTGGCCAATCCCGCGAACGTGTCGGTTCGCGAGAGACTCTCGTTCTCAACGACGATACCATATTGTTGAACAAGTGCGATTCAAGTGACACTTTGATTGCCGATTTGCCGGAAATCATCGCGACTCATAGCGCACAATTGGATGTGAATGTTTCGTGCACCGAGGAGGATGAGGAAATTCAGGAACTCAGGTCGACGCTTCCCACCGTGAGTTTTTCTTCAGTCACTTGATAGTTAACCCTAGAACCTCATTTTTTTTACCTATTCCGGTAACGTGGGGTCTAAATGACCCCAATTTTGAAAAATTCATATCTCCTGTAAAATTTCACGCAAAGAGTTCGCCTTGGGCTCATTCTTTTCGTTTTTTAACGCAGGATCACGTGTGCCTGGGGCGTTTTTGCTTGAAGTCAAAAAATCAGTCAAAAATGCGGTAAAACGATAAAAAACGGGAGAACGAAGGGAGAAAGAGCGCGAGATATAGTCACCTGGGGTCGTTTTCGACCCCAGGTTACCGTTCTAGGGTTAAGAATAAATTATCGACACGAGGTTCTATCGTTATTTGACTTTTTCTCGATGCTTAGCACCAACTCTGCGAATTGTTCGTATCCACGAGCCTCGGTGGAACACCCTGTATGCATTCGGAGCAAAGCTAAGAAAAGCGATATATAACGATACCCATGCAAGAATCCACGTGAAGTTGGGGAAGTTTACAAAAGACGCGGAATTCTCGTATAAACTTCTTTTTGTAGTCGTCGCCAGGTCGAGCCTTGGCGCTCCAGCAGCGTAATTGGGAATTTTTATTTTCCTATACGACGAAGACGAAGACTCTCGCTTGCTCAGTATAAGGAAAGTATATTGTATAGAGCATACAAATGCTGAGGTTAGTCTTCTCTTTCTTCACCCAGATACCTACATATACAATGCACATAAACAGAGGACTCTGCCCTCGGTATAACGAATAGATTACATTATCTCTCTCTCTCTCTTTCCCTCTGTTGCACTCTTGCTCTCACTTTTTCTCGAGCTGTCTCCGTCCTACACATTCGCTCGTATCCACTTTCTCTCTTTCTCTGTCTTTGGTGCTCCTTCTCAAGACTTCAACCTGGGTTCAGCCTCCCGGGGTTACAGAATAGGTTACCGAGACTCCCAGTGAAAAGAAACCAACCTCCTGGTCCACATCATCGTGCACTATGGACTACAGAGGTCCCTGATTCTTGTGTCTTCGCTTCCTACACCGTTGCAAACATATACATCGTTATTGCACGATAATACATGAGATTTTCTGTGCCAAGTAAACCACTTTTTGTCGTTTGCCATTGGACTCTTGAGGATGCTTCATTATTTATTTAAACGCCTTTACGAATGGAAGGAGATTTGAGATCGAACGAGAATAAATTGATAAACTCCCAACAAAGAGTATGAAGATCAGGGCTTCGAGGTACAAAATAGATTCGGAGCAAATTAGAAGTTGAAATTGAAAATTTTACGATGAGGATGGTTCGAGGGTGTTTGGAAAAAGTGCAATTGACATTGAAGGTCTCGTGTATGACGGCAGTAACTTTTGGTTTCTTGTTAGGGTTCCAGGGGCGTCGTCGATTCGCTTATATCTGTTTAAAGCGACAACAACATCAACAACGAGGAGGAGGCTTTTTCCCTCTCCGTACACAGTAGGAGTTTGGGTTTAAAAAGCCTGAGACGCGAAGGAGAGGTGTGTATGGGAATTGTTGCTCGGGCACGCCGATCGTGCTCATTAATTATATCGGCGAGTGATCTATCTGGACCAGCGAGCTCGTGGGGTCTTTTCCCCTTCCCCGTAATCCCATAGTATTCTCCCAGTGGAATTTGCTGCACAGAAAACTCGCGAGAAAGAGGACTCTCGCCCTTTCTCCCTTTTTCCTTGCCTTCCTCCGCCTCGCTCTGCTCTTCATTTACTAGTTTCGAGCATAAGCTCCATATATACATCGCGAGTCGTCGAGACTCGGCGTTTCTTCGCGACGACGATCGCCGATTTGAAAAAAAAAAAAATAGCAAGCAAAACAAAAGGGAGCAACTCGAAAATATAAAGAAGACTTAAAAAGAGAGAAAAAACAAAAACGGTTGAAAATAAATTTGACGGCGTGTGAGAGACTATCTTCGGCCGCGATTTCATGTCGGGGCGTCTCTCGTTGAAACGGAAAAGTCGATCATCAGTCTCGTGAAAGTATTCATCCACATGAACAAACATTTTTACAAAAAGCAACAGTGTAACTCGCCTTAGCGCTGATTCGTACGCATCCCTCCACTTTTTACCCGCAAGAGCTATCGGGCAGTGTTTCCTCAATAAACGTTAGCAGTCCAGGCGAATGATGGAACGCTTTGATCGATCGCGGTATCCAAACAACAATTTCTCCCTCGCTAATCGAATTGGCACTGTATGGAAACGAATAATATATCTTGGAGCGACGTGTAGGAAACTACCGTCATTTTTTTTCCATACAGCAAGTATGCGCTCGCTTGAAAATGAAAAAAAAAGGTTTTGTACCTGTAAACGCTGCGTATACGTGCCGAACACACGCATTTCGAGTTAAGCCAGGATTATAGATGCTGGACTCTCGCGCACGTTCTTACATACGTGCCAATATATCGGCGCGCCTCCACAGTTTGTTCTACCGTTCGCAAACCACCGGGAAACGATAAAGCTTCGATATTTGTATGTATGAGCAGCCAGTGAATATATACGTGGAGACGTGTGTGTGTGTGTGTGTGTGTGTGTGTGTGTGTGTGTGTGTGTGCGATGTTGGGAAGAAGAGGCCGCGCGCGCGTCATGGGATTTATTGTAATTGGCGGTAATGATGGGCTCTCGGACGCGTGCACCTCGTTTCTTCGCACACCAAAATATATATCTGTACAGCATTGTATATAATATACAATCAGCCTGAAGCCTTACTGAGCGTAACGCACCTTTTGCAAGACTGTGTCAGTGGTGCGTGTATGATGTATGCTTTTTGCTTGTTCTGTGCTTTTTAGCCTTTTTATACGTGGTTATTATAAAGCCCGCAATGTAATGCTGTGCACTGCGAGAAGTTTCTGTAACACGAGAACGTTCAACCAGAACTGAACGCGGCTTCCGGTTTGCTTCGAATTTCCATAAAAATCCACTCAATCGGTCCGTTCGACTTTGCTTTTTTTGTTTTTCTTCATTTTTGCGAGCTTGAATTTTTTGCAAACGCGAAAATGTGCAGGGCGAGTTTTCGATATTTTTTCATTCGGGAAGTAAACATTTCGTCGAGGCTGTTAACGGTCATATTGAAGTTTACGTTGCGATGCGATCTTATGGTTCGAAAGAGTCGAAACGATTGCGTTGATTCCTTTGAGGACGCTGGGACAGGCTCGAATGTGCGATTTTTCGAAATTATCGTCATTAGATCGCGGAGCATGTAAGAGAGAAATGGAAATCGCTTATGATCAACAATTCCTTGTTGTCCAGATAATCGTCGTGCAGATTCGAAGATCTATGAGTTTGTCAGGATGTGGAAGAATAAAAGCTGATGGCAGGAAGTCATATTTATATAAACACACGACGAACACATTCTCGACGTGTGGCATCTCGTCGAGTCATCGAATTTTACACAAACGCGCGTTCCATCGAAATATATATATATATATATATTTATGGCATGAGCGCGCGGGGGAGGAAATGGCAATATGCGATGGTGCGCTTTGTTTTGTTTATATTCACGACGGGAGAACTCGACGATCTTAGGAGAGAAAGTGATACGCGTTTTCGTCCTCTTCTCTCTCGATATCACGAGCACATCTGACCCAGAGGCAGATGACTTTCGTCCGAGCTTTTCATACCGCGCGAATAAAACGTCTAAACGTTAAATACGTTATGGCAAACGAGGAAGAGAAAATCTACTCTGGGAATGAATTAAAATAATCGATGAACAATTATAATTACATGAACAAACAAATTAAACGAATCGTATAATTCAATGAACCGAATCGAAATAAGAATTCTGCCAAAAGATACGAAAAAATTGTCGTCGACGGGAAAACCGCGACGGTTTTGTTGGTTAACCCTAGAACGGTAACCTGGGGTCAAAAACGACCCCGGACGACTTTAAATCCCGCGCCCTTTCTCCCTTCGTTCTCCCGTTTTTTATCGTTTTACCGCATTTTTGTGGAATTTTTCGACTTCAAGCAAAATTGCCCCAGGCTCACGTGATCCTGCATTAAAAAACGAAAAAAATGAGCCCAAGGCGAACTCTTTTAGTTAAATTTTACCGGAGATATGAATTTTTCAAAATTGGGGTCATTTAGACCCCAGGTTACCGGAATAGATAAAAAAAAAAGGTTACCGTTCTAGGGTTAATAACTAATTGATTAATTCTATTCACTGGTCACGGTTCCTTCCGAAAATTATATCGAATCAGCGTGAAATGTTGACAGACCATTTGATCCTAATTTCCCAAACGTCAGAAGGACAAAATCGATTCGTCGAAATGTCCAAGTGCCGCTGACCCTTTAAATAACCCTCTGTTCTGCTGTTGATTGGCGATTACCAAAACGGCATCGCATACGTTTTTGTTGTCACGATGACTGGAGAACGAAGAAGAAGTAAAACAGAGTCGAGCTTCTCTATTAAAAAAAAAAAAGGAAGAAAAAGCAACAAAGTACCGTATCTTTAGAACAGCCAATTGGCAGTTCTGCGATCCGTTAATCTTCGGTAATGCTTCCCGTTCCCATAAAAAACGATAATCCACCATTTCTAGTAGTAATGAATGAACTCTCGATATTGAAAACAACGCTGCATCGTTGAAAAAAATGTAAATTGAGCCTGAAAAGCTTAAAAATAATGTCCGAAAAGAAATTGAAGGTTCGGGACATCTCCATCGGTTGAAATTCGATGCAAGACTTGTAATGGGACATCTCGTGTGTTGGGAAGAATCGTAAAACGTTATGGTGTGTCCAGACCATTTCAACGAGTCTTATCCCACAATAAATAAATACATATACATATAGATATACGAGTACATATATAAAATATAAGCACGTCCACAGATCACGCTCGCCCTCTGCCTGCGGCTGATGGACGGTCATTATTGTAGCGTGACAGAGACCTAAGGAGTTTCTATAACTCTCGCGATAGTAATAAATGATGAATTTTCAAAATAAAAATAAAATAATAATAAAAATAAAATAAAAAACATTGAAAAAAATGTTTATATTCCCTCCTTACCCTTGGAGGAGACTCCAATGGCCCATATCCCACGACCGTGTCCATGTCCCTCCACGAGTCGTCTGTTGTTCCTCCGATATTTTTTCCTCCTCTCATATTGCTCACATATATATATATATATATATACACGCGTGTATATATCTATATATACACATAATATAATATAATATCCACAGGAGTACCGTAAAGTGTCATCCGTACGGGTCACATCGTCTTTCCCGTGCGCGTTGTGGGAGTAAAATATTTGCAGTCTCATGATGTTGTGCACACGCTGATCCGGCGCGGCTTCACAAAGAATATTTTATACAAACGTGAAGAGATCTCTCGAAGAGAGAATATAAGAGGATCTAAATATGCGATATTAAGAAACAACAAAAAAAAAACGAAGTGAAAATGAAAGAAAAAAAGGATTTGCGCGAGAGAAGCGATTAAGTCGATGGAGGTGCTGCTGGGACGAAGTGAGAAAATGAGTAAAAAGCAAAGACTGCAAGATTTCATTATATAATAAGAATATTGCAATTGAAGCGTTTGTGACGATGGAATGAAAAATTGAGGTCAAAGTTAAGGCTGGCAGGGTTCAAAGGTCAGAGGAGGATGAAGGGTCTTTCGTCGAGGGAATCAAGAGTGCGATGAAGACCCCCCGGTAGAGGGATGTCCCGGAGGTAAAGAGAAGAAATTAAAGAGAAAAAAAATGGGGAGGGAATTCTTATTCGGTGGCCGTTGGTCGTCCTCACGAAATGGATTCTGAGCAAAAAACGTGGGAGCATCTCTTTTGGATCGCTCAATCGTCCCGTACGAGAGGACCGAACAGCTATACGTGTATGATGAGCGTAAAGGATTAAGCGTGAAAGGCTCGCGAAAAAGATTGGCTTACGAACTCCGAAGAGATTATCATCAAGTACACCAGAGACTTAATTTTTTTTTACCTTCGTATAGGAACACACACGCATCGCACTATATCCACTTTTTTCAGGGAGAGGAACAGAGCACGAGAATGGAACCCCCACGCATTTTAAACAAAGTAAGGAACAATATGGCAAAAGAAATTTACAAAAAGACGTTGTACGAAGGATTGAGAAAGAGAGAGAGAGGCTGGAAGGGAACGGGAAAGAGGAACCCTTTAAGGGAGCGAGAGTTTGCGTTTCGCAAACACGAGAGAACTCGGTGTGGTGAAGACGAACAAGAATATAAAAGCAAATCGTAAGAATCCTCGTGCGCTGCTGCACCCACGCGTCTCTCGAGATCCGATGTAACATATACATGAAAATATATGTACATTTTATCCACGTATGTGTATATATAGGTACTTGGTGTAAATGGTATATAATGTTTACTCTGTGAATTCTCTCGGAGGAGAGAAGAGAAGAGATTTAAAAGGAACCGCCGTCTCGTGGTCCACGACGTTCAACGTTTGTGCCTCTCGCGACTAAACACCGGCAAATGACAGAAGGGGCTTACTGTGCTGTCCACCCGTACCGCGAAAAAACAAACCGACGACCGGAGACAGACGCACTCTCTCGCGATTCTGCATTACAATGCCATGCGTTCACGCAAAGTTTCTCTCTATGCACGATTTATATTTTACGTTATTACGTATTAAATCTATAGTGTGAGTTGAAAGTCGTCGAGCAGATTTTCCGTTGACTAAGAAGATCGTCATTCTGATGAGAAAAGTCTGCGTGCAGCAATTTTGCTCTCTGACGCACCGATTGAACGAAATTCATTAATTAGTGACGAGCCATTCAGTGGATTGCGTGGTTGGGTTCGTGCCTTATCGCTAAACACTAGGTGCTCACTTTTTATCGTTGCTGCGGATTATATTAAATATTTTCCCAACGGTGCATCTCACAGGAAAGTGTGAAACGACTTCCCTTTCCAAAATTGTTTCATTTTCCTTTTTAAAGGATAACCATCATTTCCAGGACACCCGTTGCTTACTGCTCTATCCATGTAAGCAAGAAAAAGAGAGAGAGAGTGGGCAAGAAAATCGTTGTAATACGCGAACAAGTATTTTCGCGTTGCGGCACGAACTTAAAGGCTTTATCACTAATCTTGGCGCTAAGACGATTCCCTCTGTGTTCGTAAGTGTACAGAGAGATATTTATAAATTGTATATAAATCGCCTTTCGCATATTCGCCACAATTTTGCCTCCGGTACTCTTTCGGCTCTGTGTTTGGGTATACAGAGGGAATTCCTAGTCGAATCAATCGTTTATTATTGGCCAGCAATCATGATTACTCTCAAAACTTTGTTCCTTTGAAATTTCCGTTAACTCTAGAACGGTAACCTGAGGTCGAAAACAACCCCAGGCGACTTTATCGTTTTACCGCATTTTTGACTGATTTTGGTACTTGAAGCAAAATTGCTCCAGGCTCACGCGATCCTGCATTAAAAAACGAAAAGAATGAGCCCAAGTTGAAGCCTCTTCGTTAAATTTTACCGGAGATATGAATTTTTCAAAATTGGGATCATTTAGACCCCAGGTTACCGGAATAGGTAAAAAAAATATGGTTACCGTTCTATGGTTTATTCTCGCAGAACATAAACAAACACATAGGTACACATGTATGTTGTACAAATCCATTTTGTTCGCTGTCAATCGATGTTTTTACAAATGTATACTTGTATATTCTCTCAAGTAAATATTGTCTATATATATATATACGATACGATAATTAAGTATATATACATGTATGTACATTTATATTGTGAAATGGTATTTTCTGCGTTACGCGTATCGGATTCTGCACTACGTTTACCTTTATCAGATGTATAGCTATAATATACCATGGGAGCTAGTCAGTTCGATCCTCGTTCCGTTATAAATGCTGTGCGAGTTGTTCCTCCGGGCAAATGCAGCGGCAACGAGAAAGCTCTGGAGAGAGTGAGAGAGAAACGTTCCGAAGACGCGATAAAGAAATGACCAGGAACACCCTCTTCCGCCTTTTCTCTTTAACTCGCTATATGAGATTTCTGCATATATGGTCCTTGCTTCTCCTGATTTTGCGCAATTTCAACGATAATTCTTGCTGCATGATTTATTTTTTTTTTATATGGGATTTTCCATAAGTTCTGGGGGATTTAGAGTTTTTAGGGCAAAGTTTGATTCGTAGAGCAGGAAATTGAAAAACTTTCAACGATCCTAATGCCCTGGACTTGATTTTGAGTTGATGAAATTTTGAACTAACATTTTTCAGTTTTTTCTTCATTTTGGTTTGTCTGGTTTCCATCTCGTTTATAACTCTTATTCTTTCCTTAGTTTATGCCTTGCTCAATCTGCATTTCCACCCGCGAACGCTTCAGGCGACGTTTCCGCTTTATCAAACTCGCGTCTTTTCTCTCCTGCTCTTTTCTCTCTCTCTCTCTCTCTCTCTCTCTCCCTCTCTTCATCTCTGCTTTAAACTATTGCGTGTCGCTCGCTTGCGAGAAACTCTCTCGACGCAAAAGGTAGCGTTGAGCGAGCCATTTAATTTCGAGACACCTCTCGAAGCGGTTTACACGCGTAAAATACCCGTAACGACCATACTACCAACATAAGAATTAACTGTAACTATATACGAGATAAATACAAAAGCCACGTGGGATCTAAAAAATCATGACTCTGAAGTTTGCAGCGTTGAGATTCAACGAAAAATGTTTTTTTTAAAATTAATTATTTATTGAATTTTGAATATCATGACAATTTTTCGCATTGATTGAGTTTTTCGATCGCAAGAGAGGATTGTTTTATTGTCCGGGCTAAATATTGGATAATAATTATGAGCTCTAATGGATAAAAAAGAGAATTTCGTTGCATTGCAACGATGCAAACTTCAGAATGATAGAAAATCTGGGTTTCAAAGTAATTATCGAAAATTTGATTCGTCGCAACGATCAACATCTTGAAGGGCTGCTGAGTAAGCTTCCGAATAATTGACGTACAGTGGGTTTTTGCAAACAAGGACTAAAAATTCGTTTTTCCATAAACAATGATTGAGAGTTTAATTGAAATGGCAGGCATTTTTCTAATTTTTTTTTGCTGGGTCCTTAAAATTGCATATGAAAATTGTGTGAGCTCATAAAATCGTCAAGACTGGTTCGCAGTGAGTATTTAAATTCCTTCGATTGCGAATAACATATTTTTGAGTCGTCGATTTGTGGATGTCCACATCACAGTGTCACGTTTCTATTACAATGGGCTTACGAAATGATGTTTGACGTAGCCGCTAAAGTGGGAACGCACAAAGATCGTGAGCACGTATATGAAGGACTTGCGCGGGAGAGTCACACGAGAGCGAGAGAGTGAGGAGAGACGATTTTATGGGAGCGAGACACACCCACCGGATGCACTTTGTACGTTGCATGAATGCACCGAGAGATGCCAAAGTGTTGTCTGAGAGAATGACAGAAAAGAGAGACAGGCATAGCAATTTTTCTAGGATGAAAAACGTCATCGATCGACCCAGATTTTATACAAGTGGTCCAGGGTCGTTGAGACTCAATTGTCTCTCACTTTTCGTCTAATTTCATATAGGTGTACACGTCAACACAGGTTAGCGTTCCAAAATCATTAGCATGCTTATCGATTTCCGAAATGATAGTGACATGAATCGAAATATCAAAATATTATCATTGTTATTAAGGAGATTGGCTACACACAACAATGTTGCCATGTTAAAAGCATAGGAAAATTCTCAATGATTAGAATTTAATAAAATTTGGTCAGTATATTCTTTAGTATTAAATGTGAATATACAAATTTTTTAAGATTTTTTTTTCCACATAGTTTTCGAGTTATTGAACCCTAGAGTTTACATGCATAATCATAGGATTCAGATATATATATATAGGTATATCTTTTGCATATTGTGAACTCTAATTATTCGACAACTATGTAGACGAAAAAATTGAAAAAAATTGTGCCATCGTATTTGATGCTAAAGAATGTCATCGCCAAATTTTATTAAGGAGGTTGGCTACACACAACAATGTTGCCATGTTAAAAGCATAGGAAAATTCTCAATGATTAGAATTTAATAAAATTTGGTCAGTATATTCTTTAGTATTAAATGTGAATATACAAATTTTTTAAGATTTTTTTTCTACATAGTTTTCGAGTTATTGAACTCTAGAGTTTACATGCATAATCATAGGATTCAGATATATAAATATAGGTATATCTTTTGCATATTGTAAACTCCAATTATTCGACAACTATGTAGAGGAAAAATTTGAAAAAAATTGTGTCATCGTATTTGATGCTAAAGAATGTCATTGCGAAATTTGATTAAATTCTTATCATATTGTCGTATGTAGCCAACCTCCTTAAGGTAATTTTTCACATTTTTCCTTGTTGTATCTCTTTCCCATCTTCGTCACTAAATTCCACAGTGACTCTGACTAACAGATACGAAAGAATAAAGGTACAAGCGAAACGAGAGACGGATATAATCCGATATCTCGAATTTGCGTAACTTTTCCCTCGTGCCTGAAGCGAGGCTGCAACAGTATTGCAATATTATTCACTCTCGGTCGACGAGAGAATCGTGACCGCGACGTCTATGCCACACGATTTTCTACTCATCCAACTCTGGCAGCCGCAACAGCAGCAGCAACAACAGCAACAACCATAACAACAACAGCAGCAACAACGAACTAGAGAACTTGGACGGACGTTCATCACTTGCACTTTCCTGCAGTCATGACGTATTCCATTTATTCCTCCTGTCTTTTCTCTTTTGGATCTCGCCCTCCCCCCTCCTGCTCTTGATTCTCCAATCCATCAGAATCGATTGCGATTCTTTTCGTATCCGAAATCTTGAGAATTTCCGGTTGCCGACAAAGTTTTACTATCGATCAGTATTTTCCAAGAAAATAGTTCGGCCAATTTAACATTTTTTATTGTTCGAGCTACCAATTTTTATTCTTCGAGTTTTTGTTTCGTTAATTATTAACCCTAGAACGGTAACTTTATTTTTTTTTACCTATTCCGGTAACCTGGGGTCTAAATGACCCCAATTTTGCACGTGGAGAAATAAAAAAAATGAAATATTTTCACGGTTTTTATTTTTTCATCACTGAGTGAATTTTAATCTCAGTTTCGAAAACTTGAACATCGAGCCTTTAATTGGTACAAGGTTTGACTCTAAAGACACATATACACAGCATGTTTTAACAAACCTATCGGAAGTGAGTGACAGAAAGCAAAAGGCATATGGAGAGAAAGAGAGAAAAGGAAAGCGATACATAGAAAACTTGGACGTCTCGTGATTTGGCGAGTGCAAGTTTGCATGCGCATATATATTTCAGCCTCTGTTGAAGTTACACAATAAACGATGTATAGAGCAGTTTGTTTGAGAGGGTGGTGGGGGGATCGGCGGGGGTGTATTAGAGAAATGGAGGAAGGACGCACGCGATTATCCATCAATGCCTTTTCTCTCTCTCGCTCCTTCACTCTTTCCCTGCACTTTCTGCGTTTCGAATCACGATAATGCGCTGGACCACCATAGTCGGTGAGGCCCTGGTACAACTATTCGACAGAGTCGGAAAGAGCGTGAGAGCGAGAGAGAGAGAGAGAGAACGATCTCATGAATCTCGTGAAACGAGGGAGAGAGGGAATGAATAAAGAGAGTCATGGATAGACTGGCGCTACACGATGGATGAAAACGCTTAGACATTAATCAAGCACGAGAGAACGTGCCAAGATCCGCTGGTACACGTATATATACAAAGTGTTTTAAAAGTCACGCCCATGCTTCTCGACAGGGTGAACAGATCTGGAAATTTTCAAGATAAAACTTTTAATCCATTTTCCTCTTGGATTAATCATCGATGAGATTCATTGGTGCCACATGCGCAAATCTTGCAAGTCTTTTGGAGAAAGATCATGGGCTGGGAATGAGTCGTTCATACATTTTTGTATGATTTAGTGAAGCTGGATCCGGGTGAAAATTTCTGACTGGCGACCGCAAAGATCTGCGAACGTCTATGTATTCGAACTAAAAAAAAAATAAAAACTAAAGACATTCTCAAGCCTAGATTTTAAATCCCGCGGCCTTTTTCCCTTCGTTCTCCCGTTTTTTATCGTTTTACCGCATTTTTGACTAATTTTTTGACTTCAAGCAAAATTCCCCCAGGCTCACGTGATCCTGCATTAAAAAACGAAAAGAATGAGCCCAAGTTGAACGCTCTTCGTTAAATTTTACCGGAGATATGGATTTTTCAAAATTTGGGTCATTTAGACCCCAGGTTATCGGAATAGGTAAAAAAAAATAAGGTTACCGTTCTAGGGTTAATCTGTGAAAGTCTACCAATGGTGATACATGTATTACGAGAGTTTTCATTTTGGATGTAATTTATGTTCGAAAGGACGATGTAATCTTTGTTCGGCTCGACGATCGCGGAGGAACGATGAATGTGGTGAATTAAAAAAAAAGGGACACGAAGGCGTATATACGCATCTTGTACCGCATAATAGCCAAGAGCAATTAATCACGAAACTTTTGAATATGATCTCGCGGTCGGTTGATCGCGATGGACCGTGTTTTCGCGACTTTGCTGTGGCCGCATGGACGACAACGTTGATGCAATTTTTGCGCCTCACCGAAAATGCAAATTGGCACCCTGGGCGGTTCGGTGTACTGCACAGCATGCAACGCGCCGCTCGCGGTCCACGATCAAACCGAGTACGAACAAGCCAGAGGAAGCAAGAGAAAATAAACGAGAGGGAGCGAAAGAGAGAGAAGCAAAAAGAGATCAAAAGATGATAATCGAGGGTCCACGACCCTCCTTCTTCCTTTTTTTTCTCTCTGCTCTCCCTCGTTTGATTCTCTTCACGCAACATCGCGAAAGAGCTCGATTTCAATTTGCAGAGCGAAACGTCATGGCTGTCAGCACGATTCGGTTCCGAAGAGCGCTTGTGACCGATAGACGAGATAGAAAGACAAAATTAAATTAAATTTTCTTCGATTATTTTTACGGTATCGACAACCAATCAAAAGTTTTTTCAAATAACCAAATACTTCGTGAATTACGAAAAACCAAAAGATCAGAAATTACCTAAAATTGCTCGAACGAGAATTGTTTAAAAATTCCATGAAACCAAAACTCAGCTTGCTAATTAGGTGAATTAATAGATTTTAAGGAATAATTAATACTGAACAAATTTATTAATTCTTCGGAGATGTCAAAAAAAAAAGGAATCGGATGTCCTGAGCAAAGAAAGACTTTTCATCGGTATAATGCGTACACTTTGGCGTTCGGCAATTCACTGAGAATAAAGGCAGAGCTTGATCGTCTTTTTACATACTGAAAAGAAAATTTTGTTGGAAAAGATCGATACGTTCGACTAAACTTTTTTTGAAAAATCACAAAAATGTTCATTGCAGCCAGAAATATTCTAGAAAGTCTCTTCGAAAAGCAAATTTTTGTCATTCCAATCGTAAATTTTGCTGACAGTTTCGTTCGAAATCAAAAATATTGTCAAAATTATGAAAATTTTGAAATTATCCAAAAATATTCAGTTTACCGAGGTGAACGAAATATCGACGTTTTTTGACAAAATTTAATTGTCAGTTCATCGCGCACCTGCGGCACTGACGTCAAAATTTTTCATTACCCTGAGAACGGAATTTGTATACAGAAAGCTAATTATCAAAAAGTACCTCAATCAATATATCAATTAAAACGTCAATGGCCCGGTTGTACTCGAAAGTTATTGAAATTGAACGAATCTCGATAAACGATTTGGATCGTATACAGCAAAAGTTTGCATCGTCATTGCGATTTACTCTTTTCATTCGATTGTAAATTTTGGCGAATAATAATGATGATTTCAATCGATAGCAAGAAAATTCGTTTTATTCGAAAATGCACAAAGTACAAAAGGGATTTTGGTTTTTTTTTTTGGGCAATTAATTTATTTGTCCAGCCGAGAGGAAGATTGGCCTCGACGAGCGCACATTGCCCCGAAAAAGCGAAGCCCTTAACAAGCCCATTATTCTCTGCACTTCCCCCGAACGAATTTCGCCCTTTTAGTTCCTCTATAGAAAGTCGCAAAGCCCCCTCGTTTTTTGCTACATATATATGCCCAAATGTGTGTACATTTAGTACAGTACATTGGCACCCCTCTGGATGAACGTAAATTATCCGAAATAAAATATTTACACTGTAAGGCGCGTGTCTCAGAGTCTCGAACAGCGGCTCGTATTGTTACACCTATAGCGATAAATCATCTTGTTAAATAAAACATGTTAGTATCGGTAAATATAACAGAGGGATCGTGGTGGCTGATGGCCGTTTTACGGGAGATTTGTCGGTGAAAGAAAAAGAAGAATATTTATGTGTATGATTTTTGAGGGAGTCGTCGTATCGAGAGAAATAGAGAAAGAGAGGGAGGAAGAAAAAGTGAGAAAAGAATGCATTATTCCCACGATATCATGACGATATCACGCACACACTATGTAACGCTTCTTTATCTTTCTCCTTCGGGTGGTACGTTCTTCCTGATTCCCCCGACGCCAGACTCTCCAGTACGCAATATATATGTGTACAGAGATTCTCAAAAATAATAACCTCGCGATTGACGTTATTTCCATATTGACAAAAGTTCCTGGTCACCTTTTCCTGCTTCGTTGATAAGAAATTAATTAATTCGTGAGAGCGATCTCCAGCGATATCTCTTCCCTGATGGGAAGTGCATTGGTCCTCGCACATTTGATTCATCCTGTATGTTCTTAGCTCTGCGGTATCTTACAAAAGATAGTAAAACGGTACTTGTTCCTCTTGGCCAAACGCGATATGCGAAAAGGTTCTGTTAGAAATTCACGAGTAAGGGAGAAGCGCGTTACAATTACTTGTCTCAGGCTTTGCGTCGAAGAAGCGTCGATGGGGTGTGTGCATCGATGAGGGCGGAAATACTGTCGTGGGCGGTCGGATACTCGAGTCTTCCAAACTCCGGGCTCTGCACACTTACTGTGTGAATACGTGTGTTTGCGTGTACATGTGTATATTTGTGTTGGACGAATGGCTGAGTATACCGTACGGTACACGTTCCACCTCGTGTTAAAGGCCCTCGCAGCCACTTGGCCAGCTGCACTAAACCGCAATGTTGATGACGCGCATTGCATCTCGTCCACTTCCGATACAAACTTTCCTTTTTTTTTCTCGTTTTTTTTTCTTCGTCTCTTCCTTTTGGTCGGTGGTTCACATTTTGCATGGACAACGGTTTCAGAGTTTTTTTGTTTTAAATCATTTTTCTTGGAGCCCTTGAACCCTCCTTAAAATTGCAAAATGTTCGATGAGATGAAAGGCGGTTTATAAAATTTCCTCGGGATATTTAGCAGCCTGATTCGCTGGCTGCATTATTAAAATTGTATTTTTTGATGATGTATACAATTTTCTAAACCCCCATACACATGTACGCCCTTTTCTCCTGGGGGCCACTTTTTATCTGCTCCAGATTTTGCCCTCTCCCTTTTTGTAATCGCAGTTCCCATCGAGCCAACTCGTTAAATATTTGATCTGGGCATACTTTTTACGGAGCTTATTATTCATTCGACTTTTGGCTCAATTGGCCGATAAATATTTGAACTTTGTATTATTCCAGGGACGAGGAGACGTCGCTTCGCTCGTACGAGCGCTCTTAGGGCCCATCTACGGCGAGGGTGTTCTCGAGCTTCTCACCAGACAGGCCAGGGATATTCTCGTGTGTGCTTATCATGGTAATCTCGAGAATTTCGTCAAGTCTTATCTCTCACCTGCTGCAGAATTGCTCGCTATCGTCAGTGAGGTCTCATCAGAAAACGTGAGTTTACATACGAAAATTTCTAATTGTTCAACACCAACGCAAATTATTCTGTATTTATTTTTAAAAACTTGAGATTTGGTATTTTTTCTTAAGGACGTTGTATGCAAAATTTTCTATGCATAGAATTCCTTTGAATTTGCTCCATACAAAGAGAATAGTGATATCTAATAGGTCGTGCAATTTTAAGAGGTTTCACCACGTAGAAGTCGAGATATTTATTTATAAAAATCACAATTTTCAGTAGTTTCTCATAAGAGCGTGTGTTAAAAGTTGCAATTTTCAACATTAAATATTTCGATTTCTAAATGGTGAAGGTTCTTAAAACTTTGCATACACTTTTCTGTAAAATCGAAGAAATTTCGAAATTTTGTTTATTACATAACAAATACAGATTACCTCGGACAATCTCGGAATTAGAGTATGTTGTTCTTTAATCAATTTGTAACAACTTTTTCCAATGAACTTAGGCTCGCAAATGATTTTTTATGTAAGAAAAACTGAAAACAAAAATTCAAATTCGACCGTCGGCATACAACTTCCTTAAAGTTATTGAAAATTGAAAATATTGAGAAAAATTGAATTGCCAGTATGAATTGATTGGCTAATTATATTTTTTGAGGTTCGAAACTGAGAATTTCATGATAAGAGACTCGACGATTTCATTTTTCACGTGCCCTACAAATGTCCCCAATTTCAAGTCACCCATTCTTATTTTTTTCGTCGTTGACAAAAACTCAAGTAGTTTAAATCTCGTGTTTTAATACACTCGAAAAAATATTTGTTAGAAGGAAATAATAGAGGGTTCACGAAAAGATATGTATATTCGATAATCTCGTAATACAGCGAACTATATATTCGCGGTGTACCGAGTGATCGATCCAGCCCTTTGTACTTGGTGAAGTATCCCGTAAATGGATTAACACTCGAGGAGAGCTCGCGAGTACACGACTACCCTCCTTTTTCTACAAACGAGTTCTGCTCCCACTCTTCGCTTCTCTGTGTCTTGATTCAACGAGATCTCCTTCTGTCGCGTTTCAAAGCTCATCACTTTCGGCTTTACTTCAACTTTTTATGGTCACCCTCGCTCTCTCTCTCTCCCTTTTTTTAAATCGTTTTTCTCTGCCTCTCTCAAGCCTCTCGAGGGTCGTGAACCCGTTGAAACGTACGGTCGTACATAAACGGGGAATTGGATGAAACACGACGAAGCAAGGGTGCGAGGAAAATACATGCATAGACCTCTCCAGTGGTTAACCATCGTAGATCGGATTATATTAATATGCCAGGGTAGAGGCAATGGAAAAAAGAGAGTAAGAGAAAGGGAGGATTAAACGAGAGATAGAAAAGAAGCAGCCGCGAACATAATAATAGACCCTGATGGTTTTGATGATCGTCCTGCCCAGCATCCAAGAGCAAAAACCCATTATCTGTTGGACGATGATTTGACGACAGATATATTCATATATCCATGACGTTTTCCATGTCGAATCGATTTTATTCAGAATTACCAACATTCACATTCAAATAATTATACAGCTCCTGCTTTTTATTTTGTACATGATCACAATTATTTTTATTGTCTCAATTATCTCAATATCGTTAATAAGATAATTGCACTCGAGATGGCGACGTTGAGATCCAACAGAAAAACAAAACTACTTTTTAAAATAATTTTTTCTTGTCTCGAGCTTCTTGTTACAACAGAGCAAAAAGTTTTTTTTTTATTCTCTCCAAAGGACATGCTGTTTGGAAAATCCTCAACTTTAAAAATTCAAAAAAAAAATACAGTTTTTCTCATTCGTGCCTATAGCTACAGAAAATTGAGATAATTGAACATTCGTAATGGTAGCCTCATTTTTTTTACATATTCCGGTGGATTGGGGTCTAAATGACCCCAATTTGGAAAAATTCATATCTCCGGTAAAATTTAACGAAAAGGCTTCAACTTGGGCTCATTCTTTTCGTTTTTTAATGCAGGATCGTGCGAGCCTGGGTCAATTTAGCTCGAAGTCAAAAAATCAGTCAAGCTGCGGTAAAACGATAAAAAACGACAGAACGATCGATAAAAAAGACGATTTAAAATCTCCCGCGGGGTTGTTTTTAACCCCAGGTAACGGTTCTAGGTCTAATTATAAAAGTGAATATCGTCGTCTGATAATTTCAGACCACGTTCCAAAATATAGAAATTAAAGAAATGATTAATCGGACGTCGGAGACGGTCCAATTTGACGTAGAATTGCCTGTGGACATCAGTGTAGTCGTATAGTATAATAAAACGCACTTATCGTCTTTCTCTCAGGCTGTCTGTCGCCCCCGCAGACGCTTATTCCCGCATCGCGCTTTAATTAATTAATCAAGGGACCCCCGACAATCACAAATACATACATATCTATATACATGCACATATATATGTGTGCGTATAATATGTACATGCATTTATATATCTACGATGAGCCGAGCTGTCTCGAATGTTCAATTGAACACAATTGAATCAGCGGGTCTCAAGCTTACTTCTCAGTTTTCATACAGATATACTTATCGGTATATTATTCTGTATTGCAAATTAAATTTGAATGATAAATGTCAAATTTACTACCAAATTAATCGAATTGATAATGCAATTTTTAAATTATTTACCTCCTTCGTGGAGAATGAAAACATGAAAAAATTTACGTCCTATCGTAGGACTGCTCGCTTCCAAGTAATCGCTTGTTTTTTTTTTTTTTTTACCTTTTTTTACACCACACTGCTTAGGAAAAGCCTAAATCCTCAATTTTTATAAATCCTTTTGTGTCCGTCCGTCTCTCTCGCTCTTTCGGTTTACTCAGAAAGGAGACGACGTACATCGCGTCACTGAGATTACATTCTTATAAGAATATACATATATAAATTGAAACACGTGTATATAGATCGGAGGGGCTTTGCCTGACATTTTCTCAAGCCGTTTCTCAGAGCGCATATAGTAGAGCTTGTTAGCGGTGGCAGAAAACGTTTCTTGTTTCTTTTGGCTCAACTACTTGGGACGAAAGGATGTGAACGCATAGACCAAGACGCCTAATACAGAATATACGCAAATCTATTGCCCGTTTTCTCCATTTGCTCTGATTCTCTTCTATTTATACATGCAAATATATATCTAGATATTCGTTTATTTATTCCATTAGTTAGTTATTTGTAAGAACGAAAAAAAAAGACTTGTATATACAAATATACATATGATGTGATTACTCCATGCTAAATTTCGTGGTACGACCGCATCAGGGAAAAGGAAGGAGAAAAGGAGCCAAAAGAGTCGAGTCCGCACGTGGGGAACTCGAATATGTACACACGCCAAGGAGCAAATATACACGCTAAGAATACAGAGAATCTCTCGCTTCGTGGGTGTACCGTTCGGTGTATATACATGTATGTGCATCTTGGTATAACCTCGGAAAAACGGTACCCAGTGAGACACGAGTAAGATCCTGTGTTGAGCGCTCCTTGCGCGAGAACAAGTTGGCGAGAAAGGAAGAACGCAACAAGGAACAATGTTCGTTAATATATTGGCAACTTTATGCCAAATCGATTCACGCACTTTCGATCCTTTGAGCAAAACAATGAGAATTTTTTTACGAGCAAAACAAGTTTTTTCCATGGGATTTCTTCGTGCTTCGTTATTATCGATCACGTGCATCAACGATTCTCGAGTTTGCAGTCAATTTCTTTTTGACATTTTTGGGCTTATTCCCGGGTGGATGGAGGTTTATTTTTTCCGAATCCGTAGGAGAGATTAAGGACGTTGTATGGCGACGGTCAAATATAAATTTTTCTTTTCACTTTTCTTTACATACAAAATGGTTTGCGAGCCCAAGTACATTAAAAAAAGTTGCTACAAATTGACTAAAGAACAATATACTCTAAATCCAAGAATGTCCGAGGTAATCTGTATTTGTTATATAATAAACAAAATTTCGAAAAAAATTTACGACCCATTTTTTTGAAAAATGAAATAAAGCTTCTTCGATGTTACATAAAAGTGTATGCAAAGTTTTAAGAGGCTTCACCATTTAGAAATCGAAATATTTAATGTTGAAAATTGCAACTTTTAACACACGTTCTCATGAGAAATTACTGAAAATTGTGATTTTTATAAATAAATATCTCGACTTCTACATGGTGAAACGTCTTAAAATTGCGCGAGCTATTAAGCATCACTATTCTCTTTGTGTAGTGCAAAATTGAAGGAATTCTATGGATAGAAAATTTTTCATACAACGTCCTTATCGGTATGAATGAACGAGAGAATTAAGCTCGATCAATATATTAATTGGTACGTCGAATTAAGATCATTTAATTTAAGAAATTCGATAAATTGTGAAAATGGACCAAATTGGGATGAAGTAACCCGTATGTTTGAGCTTCGGGAGAAGAATAGAATCTGCCGAAGAAACACCCTTGTGATTCTACTGGAGTATAGAGACGCAGGCGTGTGGATATCTACTATTACCATAGAGGCGCGGACTGTGCACGTACACTTAGCGTCGTAGAGTTGCGGTACAAAAGTAAAGTGTTGTAGAAACAACGGGTAGGCCTCGTGACACACGACCCACCAGTCGAGAAGTATAAAGAAGAAGAAAACAAAGCGGAGAGAGTAGAAATGGATGTTGAGAAAAAAATATATTTGCGGATCTTTCGCGGAGCACATCACACACGCGTTGGTTAGTAACGGTCCCTCGTATATACGAACTGATTGACAATGATTGAAGCCTGCGACCTGGGACAGAAAAGATTGGAGTTCATCTCTCTCGTGTTCTGTCTCTTTGAATGCGTCTGTGTATTAGAGTCCCATACGCCCTACACCAGTGCATCTTTCTATATTCACAGTTTTCGATAAACAGGAAGTTTCAAAACTTGGTCTCGAACCACCAGGGCCTGCTGTTCGCGAAATTCTGACGAGAAAACTTCTCAGTTATTCTTTGAATTATAATCAGCGAGTTATGGAACCCTGAGAACGAGACCAACGACTCTCAAGACTTTTCTCGTCGACGATCGACTGATTGAGATAAAAAATTTGGTATCCGCGCTTTTTGGGACGGCCTGTAACGCGGCTACTACGTGAGGACCAACTTCTCATGGCTCTGGACTTAATCTTAATTGAGTGAAGCCCTTTTGCTTCGTCAAGAATCGATACGTCGTTATTTTTATTTATAGATAAGAGCAATTATCTTTTACTCAATAAAATTTATAACTCCAGCTGTGTGCTTCTATCCTCCTCTCACAATCAAAAGAAATTAAACAGAGTATATATGCTATTAGTCCTCGATTGCTTGATTTGCCGATTAGATCGTTATCTTGGCTCTCTCGTCCTTTCATACGAGCTGTACGTATTACACGACGAGATGTAGAAGAGAGTTGGACAAGAGATATTTTATTACAGAGTCTATACAAGTGTGTACGAACATTTTTTTCATGTGAGAATTATTGAGTGAGCGGAAAAGGAGAATCTTGTACACTTGGCAAGCATTTAATGAGCTTTTGCTCGCGCGAATGTTAATTCGACATTAAAAGCTTTGGCCACGAAGATTTGATGTTTTTCGCAACATCACAGAAACTCTTACCTACGCTTGCCAACGTTTTTACTTCGTGGCTCACTATCAACCCTAGAACGGTGACCTGGGGTCAAAAAACGACCCCGCGTGCTTCTTTTCCCCTCGTTCTCCCAAGAATGCGGCCAAGTTGAACCCACATCGTTAAATTTTACCGGAGATATGAATTTTTCAAAATTGGGGTCATTCAGACCCCAGGTTACCGGAATAGGGAAAAAAAAAATTCTTCGAATATGGGGCGTATGTGGGGGATATTATGGTCGTGCACGAGACCACTCGAGTAACCGTTTTGGTTATCGAGAACGAAGAACGCGATCTCGCCGGAAATACCCGCATATCCGCCCGCGCCCTGTTCTCCAGTTTCACAGAACGCACGCGGTTAAAGGGATTTGTTTTATTAAGTTGCATTCTGCCCTCGTCTTCAGTCCCGCGAACATATATTTAACCTTTTCCCTCGCGTTTTATAAACCCATTCACTCGGATACTAAATGCTAGTCGCACAACGACAACAACAAAAATCTTTCGCGAAGCACGTCATTTGCTGAATAAGAAACTCGCTCGGCAGATAAAATGCTAGAAATATCAGATCCAAGTTGTCTCGGAGCTGCCGATAATTATTACTGCACTCGTCCATCGACCTTGACCACTCTCCTCTCCTCTCATTATTTTCCTTCTGCTCGAGGGAAGAAAAAATGCGACTAAAAAGTCGATCAAAAAATATGACGATGTGAAGGTAGAAGTTGTTCCTCGGAGAAGGTTCTGTAGTAGTCAAGGTCTTTTCTATAACCGCGTACGATAATAAATTCCTCGCCCCCCTGGATTAACCATTTTTGGTCAGAGCCCCGAGAACTTTGCTCCATCTCGTTTTTCGTTCGTTCTTTAGCTCTAGGAATAATATTTCAAAAAGTTCTCGCTACTCGCTCCGATAATTGATTGAATTCACCAACTCAAATTTAATCTTTTTTACATTCTCTCCAACGATCTCCGTATAATCAACGCTCATCCCCGACCAATAATTATAACACACGTGCTTTGTTTCTCTGTCTTCTCTCTTCTGCTCTCTGCCTCCATGATTTAGTGCTGGCAATCATTTTTTTCTTCACCAAATTTCTGCAATTTCGTTACCGCATCCGTGGACTCACGGATGATTTTGTTCTTTCGTTATTATTCCAATTAAAAAACAATTTGGGCTCCTACGTGGGAAAGCGTTTTTCTGCGACGAATTCGAGCGAAAACTGAAAAAATTTTGCTGCATTTTATTTTTTATTTTTGAAAACTTTTCGAAACATGGAAAAAAACACTTGGATTTTGTTTTCGAAAACGGGTAACTGTGCCGATGGGATTTCGATAACGCGACGAACGAAAAGGCGAAACGTTGCACGAGCTTCCATAGGAAATAAACAATTTGGAGGCTCGTTTGAAAATTTTGTACACGCGAGTTTCATGGTACACGATATGGAAAAAGTATATACGGGATGTGTAACGCACGCCCCCGTAGAATTGTGATTCCGTTTTGTCGGCTCTTTGCGAGGAAACGTGAGAGCGCTATCAAACAAGGCGAACGCGAGGGAGAGATATGAGGAGGAACAAAAGTAAGAAAAAATAAATGTGTACATGGGCCATACTATAATATTACCATAGCCATCGTATAACGGCGATGAAACTTTGTGTGTGAAAAACCAGTTTACAATGTTAACTTGCGCGAGTCTCGGCAGGATTGGGGGGGGGGAGACGATCGTACGATGTTTGTACGAATAAAGCGAGGGCGGACATACACACACGGAGGGATATCGCATAGAGAATTTCGCGAAGAAAGCTATGCAGAATCCTCAGGCTCATCAAGATTTCTCGTAAGCTATCGGTGCTATCTAAATTCCTTCGAGGAATTTCAATTTTTATATGGACCTTTTTATTTCATTATCCTTATTTTTCTCGACGTCTCCATCGAGAAGTCTCTCGGGATTATTCATCGAGTAATAATCTCAAAGGACGTTGCACCGACGAGATATTTCCAAATTCCACAATTCCAAAGAACCTTTTCAATCGTAACTAAAGCTTCTTCCATGGAGGGGAACAAATTTTTTATTATTTATGACACTTTTCTTTTTATTTATTTTTTTTTTACTTCTTCGTGTCTGGTCTTTTTTTTTATTTTATAGAACGTACCAAACATTGTATAACGGGTTTTCTGGTATAAGCAGCGTGTTACTCGATAATTATACCTTCGCATAGATATACGTTACGACACAAAAGTCACTTTATGATCCTACTGTAAATTAAGTCGTTAGTCCTATGCTAACGAGTCTCTCAAATTATTAAATATCTGTATACTACGATGATGATCATAATAATAATGGATTTGTACCTTTTGGAGTAAAAGCTCTCGTGGAGATCGTAGCATCGCTTATTTATACTAATAAAACTGTGAGTATGTCTATACGAGGACGAGTAACAAAAAAGAGATTGTA
The DNA here is from genome assembly GCA_963921915.1 of Hyposoter dolosus. NCBI lineage: Eukaryota > Metazoa > Arthropoda > Insecta > Hymenoptera > Ichneumonidae > Hyposoter > Hyposoter dolosus. The sequence continues at coordinate 4,020,131 of OY998138.1, read as the reverse complement.
ATAAACAGCCCAACGTAACGACAAGTGGACCAGTCTGCCAATAAACTGTATTTACTTATGGCCCTTAGATTTCTATTATCGAAAACAAAAAACAAAAACAATCTTTTCTCAGAGAAGGTCTCAGTCCACTGTTCTGGTAAATTGTCTCGAAGAGTTCATTTGAATAACGTCGTTCGGTAGAATTGCAGACTATTTTTTATCGAAACGTAATAAATATGAAGAAAATAGTCCAATCGATGCAACGTGTCAAAATAAATGCATTTATTTCGCTTCGATGCAATTTGGGCCCGTCAAAGTTGTTTGAGCAGATCGTGAAACTTTTGGCAAACTAAATTTTTATAAATTTTCACAATTTTTTATACGTTCTTATAAATTATTTTATAAATTAAAAATTCATAAAATTTTTATAAATTTATAAAATTCTATAAATTTCGGGTAAATTTAAAGATTACAGAAATTTTCATTCGTACTTTGAAACTTTGGAGACAATTCGTTTGACACACATGTTTCGAATCGTTCGGCAGAGTTGACGTTACCACCATTAGGTGGCGAATCCTTCGAACTTTCTTCTTAGCGTTAGGTCGCCCGGAAACTTATAAAAGTAACGAGAAGGCCAAATAAAATTAGCTTTGCGCAGTGGCGATATCGTAACCAATGAGGTTCTACCGAGGTGCGATTATTGCTAGTTGAAAACTTTTACCAATACCCCGCCAAGACGATGTGAAATACCATCGGCTACGGCAATTTTTGACGACCCCTATGGGGGTTACCATAAATAATTGAAAGCTAAACTATCCAGAGAGAAAACCTTGAGAATCGTGAATTTCAAATGGTCATCGAGTCGTTACGCGCTCGACCAAGCTGGGTCGGGGTCACAGTCTCTCTTACGCGGCTCGTCCAACCGTCCATTAACTTCCGGTTGCTATTCACCCACGTATAGATATATTTGACAGCAAACGCCGACATCCAGGAATACAATAGAATTTATCTAGCATAGCCAATAAAGTCCAGAACACTTTGTCCAATATTTACCGTTTTCTAAAATTGTTTAAACCATTCGAAATTATTTAAAACTAGAAAAACAAAATTTTTTTCTTTTTCCAACAAATCGTTGAGATGATCCGGAGCAAAATATTCATTCCGCTGTCGCGGAAGTCCAAATGTGTTTCAACATTTATTTCGTTGAGTCAATAAAATTTCGTACACGTCGAAATTTTCTATTTTAAAAATATCCATTTTTCATCTCAAGGGTCAAAATTTATTTATTTGACCCTGTAATTATAAATATTTATAATATTTAATGAATAGGTGGAAATTAATGAATTGCGAATATTTTTATTATATGCAATGTGTCAGTTGTGGATGCAATAATAATTATAAAAATAAATAGAGTATGAATGCATGGTAATAATTGAGGAGTTGATATTATTACCTGTAGGCAATTTTCCTACGCAGAAAACTCCGGAAACTAAGTAGTCTGGTGTGTTGTACGTGTTCCCGAGGACGACATCGTCTTCGCGATGCAGTTCGTCGCACTCGAGATAGTGAATCGATCGATCGCTATCGATTCCTTCTTCGCCGCTAGGTGGGCTCCATTATTACGGGATCGACCTCGCTCTCGTTGACCGCGGGGTGTGGGCAACGATTAATAATTAGCGTAGGCGTGGATCGGGATGCACTGCGAATCGTTCTGACGTTTTTTTTCTCTTTCTTTTTCATCTAATCGGTTTTCGAGCAAATAATCTCTGAGGATATTTTCATTTTTCGTTTATAGTCTTTGGTTTTTTTTTTAAATTTCAATGTTGTGAAAAATTTTCTGACTTTTAGAATTTGAGATACTTAATTTCCCATTTTTACTTTTCCCATCTAAACGCGTGTGAATTGAGTTGCGTTTCTTTTGTTTTTTTTTCTTGCAACTTTTTAACGAAACGTGACTTCAATTTACATGCGTTTCGATGGAAAAAATGGGAAATTAAATATCTCAAATTCTAAACGTCAGAAAATTTTTCTTTAGAGAAGAAAATTGTTGGTTTTGGTGCCAAGAACGTTTAAAAAAAATTTTGAAAGAATCGTAAATGAAGTCGTTTAGTGATAGTAATACGTTAATTCTGAATTATTCGACAACTAGGCGGATGAAAAATTAGAAAAAAATTGTGTTTTCGCACTTGATGTTAAAGAACACGTTATTACCAAATTTTATAAATTTCTCAATATTTAGATCTTCCTACCAAAACTCTTTAAATTCTCTTCTACTGCGTTGGAATGTGTACGAAGGAAAAATACATTTCTCCAGTTCCAGGAGTCAGCGGAGTCGCTGCATTTGAATATCTTCCACACTATTCGGAGTTTCGATTAAAATGACACGCCCTGTATTTCAAAATGTGAGTAGAATCGTTTTATGGGTATATCCAGGTAGGAAGCTTAGGATTTCCTATACGGGCATCGTACTTTAGTTTCTCGAAGGGTGGGGAGCGATAAAAAGTCCACAAGGCGCGGCTTCGGACGTTCCGAAGGGCTCGCAACTAGCGAGAAAAAAAAGGAGAGAGAGAGAGAGAGAGAGAGAGAGAGAGAGAGAGAGAGGAAGAAAGGGAAAGATAGAAAGAGCGCCGAACACAGCATGAGCTCGCGCGCTTGCTGCGTTGCTGCTGCTCGTGCATATCGTGTGAGCCCTTAATCATTCTACACTGAGAACAAGACTAAAATATATACGTGTGCACCTCGACGCCTCCATTTCTTTTTTTATCTTATACTTTATTTTTTCACTTTTTATTCACGTGTTGGAACGTGCAAAGTTGAAGAAAGACCAAGAGAGAAAGATAGAGAGAGGGCAAGGGAGAGAAAGAGACCCTTTCATAGCTGCAGACACGATTTCCGGAAACCTCTTATCTCGAGATACCACGTGCACTGCCCTTCTCACTTGTCCTCTCTCTTCCTCCTACACTTTTTTCCTTCCCCCTTCTCTCTTTATTTTTTTTATCACTCTCTTCGTCTCTCTCTCTCTCTCTCTCTGTTTTCTCGCCATATACTTTCATTCGTCCTCCTCCCTCCAATCTCTAAATCACTCGGGCAATTAAAAGTACACTCGTCTTCTTTCTCCCTCCATCTCTCTCTTCCTCCGTTCCTCTCTTGGCTCTTTCTCACTTCTCACTCGGGCAAAGTCTTCTCTTTTAAACATGCACCTCCCTGATCGCCGCCCATAAACCCTCAAAGTTTTCGCACCCGCCGACAAAACTCCGTGTATAAACGACCTAAAAATAAAACAGACTGAAAAAATCCCCGGGAACAAGTAACCATAAAGTTTTTTTTTTCAACCTCCGACAAAAATCCTTCGCTATGCTTCGTTATACAAATCTCTCTTTTCGCAAGAACTACCCAATGCTCCGCGAGGACGAAGAGAATATTTTTAGGAACGAAACTGCGATAAGACAAAAAATTGGACAAATTTCTGTCCAAACGATCGTTTCATCGTTTTTTTTTTTTTTTTTATATGGAAAGCTTTTTAAATGGAATTTGTAAAATTCAGAGGATTTGCAACGAATCGGTTGTAACAAAAGTAACAAACTATCGATACCAAAAAATTAACGTTGGCTGTACTTTTCTCCACTCCGACGAAGGCTCATTCGTTTACAATGATTTATTCAATATTACGATTTCCTGTAGCTCGAACGTACATTCACGTTTTTATCCGGACGTGGACCTTCATTAAATATTTTTTATGTATGAATCCAAATGATGATGACAGCAAAAACTTCGTGTTACACGGATTGGAGTCGAGGCAATTGCACACTCCGAAGTTTGCAAGCTATCTATCTATATTTTTATCTATCTATATTATACAAAATTGTGTTTGTGCCTTTTTAACGAAGAAACCACTGAATCAATTTTGATGAATCTTTCACAAGAATAAAGTTCATGAATCAGAATAAGTTTCAGGCTGTATTGCATTCCGATAATTTGTTTTTTTTGGGAACCCGAATCAAAAAATCACATTTTTCGTCATATTTTCCACTTCAAAGTTCACAATAACTAAAAAATGATAATTAATCAAAAATCGCTAATTAGCAACTCAAGATATTTCGAAAACAAAGTTAATGAGCGGTAGCTGGAGTGCCAGTTTGTAAAAAAAAAAAGTTGTAGCGATTTTCGTAAAATCAAAGTTTGAAGATTTTGAAAACAAACATTTTTACTTTTCATGTTCAGCTAGCCCTTCAGCGCCGACTAGATGTGCTGTGGGGCGAAGCCCGCAGGCACGGATAGTAAAATTAATAAAACCTTCAAAATTGCTATAAAAAATACTAAATATTGAAAAGAAAATGTTTTTATTGAGATTTAAATGTCCGCAGTTATAAAAAAATAAAAATAAATAAAAAGAGTTTTGGACACTTTTGTCGCCGATTGTACGGCCTGATGAACCTGAATACCTGAAACAAGGGCGATCGACGAGATTCGTGGTTACAAAAACGAAGTACTTTCTTACGAACCAGATGATAAACTTTCACCGAAATTCAAACACTGCGGTGATCGTTTGTTCTGGAGGGCGAACGAATAAAAAAATGAAAAAATTAAAATAAAAATAAAAACTCTGTTGTGCGTCTGGCAAAATTGATCTCCGAACTCGTCCGATCGATTATTCGAGAGTCTCGGTCGCTCACGGGATCGGTAAATATATAATTCACGTGGATCACTCGATCGCGTACAAGCTCCAAGTGTTTCTTTTTCTTTCTTTCAATTTTCGTTATTACGAGAGACCCGGAATCGAAAAGAAAATTGAGTCTGTGAAAAAAGTGTTTACAGCTCGTGTCCCCATCGATTCGATGGCAATTCACCCCCCATTCGACCTCGTTTCTTGTTATACACATTATCTCAGGAAATATGTATTTACAGAGTGTCCCAAAAGTCGTATTTACAACTTATGGGATAAGGCGATTGCGAAATTCTTAAGAAAAAACGTATTTTGCTATTTTATGGGATTATTTAACGACTTACTGATTTTTGTGACTTACGCGACAGTCAAGTTTTCAGTTGACCGATATAACTGTATAAATGGAAAATATAACGTTTTTGCTTTTACTATTTCGTTGCTCGATCGTTCTCTCCCTTTTTTCCACGATGTTTACCATAATTTTTCAATGTTCGTGCAGCTGTGGTGGCCTCGGTACACGGTATTCTCGCCCTCTATGGGTTTGTGGGGTCAGGCGAGGCACCGTGCCTAGCACCGAGCACACAAAGTTGCGCTCTTGTGGCCCTCTTCGTCCTCGTTTTGTCTCTCTTACCAATCCTTCCTTACACTTGGTTTCTATACCGTAGATTTCGTGCCAATTTGGACTAGAACCTTAATGTCGGTTATAATTGACGAAGAAGGAATTAAGGGAAAGTCGATCGAAGAGACGAGCAGAGAATTTTGTGAGTAGGGAAGGATCGCGAAAGCTTGAAGACGGATCGTTCCGTGAATGTAATTTGAGAAGTCTTTTTTCTACATTTAATGGTCGAGCTCGTCGAGGGAAGAGAAAAATTGACATTTCGACAAAAATCAAAGTTTTCGATAATTTCTTAATAATCGAAAGGTCGATCTGACCCAGTGTAACCACACAGTCGACAAATTCGAATGATCCTCGTATTTTTTTTCATTCGGGGATGAAAAATCTAGATTTTCAATAATTTCTTAAAAATGAAAACCGATCCAAAGGTCGAATTGACCCAGTGTGTCCACACAGTCGACAAATTTGAATGATCCTCGTAATTTTTTCATTCGTGCATCAAAAATCTAAGTTTTCAATAATTTCTTAAAAATGAAAACCGATCCAAGGGTCGAATTGACCCAGTGTGTCCACACAGTCGACAAATTCGAATGATCCTCGTATTTTTTTCATTCGTGGATGAAAAATCTAGATTTTCAATAATTTCTTAAAAATGAAAACCGATCCAAGGGTCGAATTGACCCAGTGTGTCCACACAGTCGACAAATCCGAATGATTCTCGTATTTTTTTCATCATTGAAAATATTATATATTTTTTCTCACATTTTGTTTGAATAAATAGTGTAGGAGTGCAAAGGGTTATAACGGTACGAAAGAGAGAAATGAAATGGAGAGTGAGAGTGCACCGATGGCTGGCGATTGCCGAGTAACTTCGAAGAGACGATGTTCTGCCGATATTACTTGCGGTTTCATAATCGTTCTCATCCGCGAGAGAGCTAAAGCGCAGCTTCAGTAATCCGCGATGAGTTTTGCGTACTTCTCGCGAATACGAAAGAGAATCGCCTTGTGAAGCGGCAGAACGCGAGAGCTCCAAGCAGAATTCGAAGAAATAAAAAGAAAATAATAAAAATGAAAAGAAAGAAATAATAAAATCTCTCGAGAGTTTCTGCCCTTGGGCTCTTTGACCGAAGAGAGTTGCAGAGGAAATAATATAGGGATCATATATTCATCTCAGGATCGTCGGAGATCCACGCCTCTACGTGTACATGCATGTCCGAGCAGCCTCTTGGACTTTTGCCTACAGATCCACCCATCGAAATTCGGAGAAACGAAAAAACAAACAAATTAAGCTGTGAGTTTTTAAAAAAAATCTTGTTCCCATGTGGTCGGTTGTCCTTGAGAAGAAATAAAACTCTCTTCCCTTGTTTTTTCTATCAACGCGTATAAATTTAATTTTCATTTCGATATAAATGAATTTTGATTGACACACTGGGTCAAAATGACCCGATTGCCTCAACCGAAGGGCATGGGTGCTTCGAAAATGTTTCACATTTCCGAAAGTTTGAAAATTCAATCGTTAGAAAGAGATTACGAAAGGTATTTGCGAGGAACAAGAAGGAAGCAGAGCGAGCCAGCAAAGAAAGGAATTTGAATGCAAAAATTGTTTTTGCTGAGACTTAAGGACGTTGCATGCAAAATTTTCTATCGATAGAATTTCTTTGAATTTGCACCACACAAAGAGAATAGTGATGTCTAATAGCTCGTGCAATTTCAAGAGGTTTCGCCATGTAGAAGTCGAGATATTTATTTATAAAAATCACTATTTTCAGTAGTTTCCCATAGGAGCATGTGTTAAAAGTTGCAATTTTCAACATTAAATATTTCGATTTCTAAATGGTGAAGTCTTTTAAAACTTTGCATAAACTTTTATGTAACATCGAAGAAGCTTTATTCAGTTTTTCAAAAAAATCGGTAGTAAAATTTTTTCAAAATTTTGTTTATTATGTAACAAATACAGATTACCTCGGAAAATCTTGGATTTAGAGTACGTTGTTCTTTAATCAATTTGGAACAACTTTTTTATAATAAACTTGGGCTCGCGAACCATTTTGTATGTAAGAAAAACTGAAACCAAAAATTTAGATTCGACCGTCGCCATACAACGTCCTTAATAAAAGAAAAAATGAGCAAAAAAAAATTTTTGGATTGTTGAAAGTTAGTAAATGGGACTAATGCCGAAAAATAAGGTAAGCAGTGCAACGTAATAGAATTGAGAATGCAGCAGGAGAAGAGGAAGAAAGAGAGAGAGAGAGAGAGCGAGAGAAATAGAAATGCATCGAAGGGTTCGCGCGCCTGGTGCATTTCGTGGTGAATGGTGGGGACAGTGTGGCGTCGGGCGAGAGTTTCGTTGAGGTGGAGATGGTGGGGAGGTTAGAAATGGTGGAGGCAGGAGTACGAACACACGCGGGGAGTATTGAGAGTTTATAAGAGGGCTGGTGGGGGGAGAGCGGGTTGCCGAGGGACGTCGCGGCGCTAAGCGATCGTCACGGGGCCATTGCCGTCCCGGCAACGGTACGAAACGATTGTGAGTTATCGCTGCGTCCGCATTGAATCTTATTCACCGTATCAATAAAAAACAAACCAATATTAAACGAAAAAATAAAAATTACTGGGCGCGATAAAAATTCTCCTTAGAAACGAAGTGTTTGCTGAAGAACAAAACAGATATTCGTAGCCCCCATAAACATTAATCGGAGCCCTGAAAATGTGAATCAAGTGTCCGGACCGTGTATTGATAAACAGTGCAGAAAAAAATTCCGCGGAGATAAATCGTAGGAACGAAATTAATATAAAACTGAAAGAGTCCATCGATCGCGTAATAACGATTGTGTGAGTGTTACGACAAAGTCGCAAAGAACGACCTTCTCAACCTTTTCCTTTTTCGATTTCCTCCCCTCTCTCGCTCTCTCTCTCTCGTTCGCTCGAGGTCGAGGAATTCCCTGGGGTTTTCGGGCTGCTCTTCACGTTACTCCCTTTCGTTCGTGCAGTTCTGACAGTGGAACCGTGGGAATTCCCGGAAGTGAGGGCGAGTGCACGCGATACGAGCTTACTCACGATTGCATCGTTTCATCTATACATATACGTTGTGCTGATACACTAAATATATACACATATACACATGTGTAGGCGTATACAAATAATTGGTTGGGGGAGTTCGTGTTGCGGTTGCTAAATCGATTTTTTTCTCTTAATTGTGTCGCGTTTGTGGTTCGCCAAGTTTAACAACACGTAGACTGGGCACACAAGTGTGTGTTTATTGTATTTATAGAAAAAGTATCGTATCGATCGCCACAGAGCCGTTAAAGCTTAGTCTGGGTGGGACAAATCGGTTGATGTGATCGGTCAATGAAGGTGGGGCTTGTTAAGATGATTTTTTAGTTTTTTTAATCCCTTCGTGTAATCTCCCCTTGTGGCTTGACCGAGGAACGAGGCAGACCGCTCCGACAGCATTATTCACCTCGTAAAACGCGATCGTACACCTTAAAAACACGCATACACGTGTGCAAACTCTCCTGCGTGGCTGTGTCTGTTTATGAAGGTGCGGAAGAGCCAGAGAGAAAGAGAGAGAGAGGCTGAGAGCCACGCGGGGTGAACGAATCGTCGTCGTAGGTCAGTTACCGAGACAGGACGACGTCGGAGGGGCTTTTGCCCTGTTGCGACTCTCCCAACCCATCTCTCGCGATCTCTTTTCTCCCGCAAGCGTATTCTACCTCATCGTGAATGGTCGGTGGAACTCTTGCGCGAGCGTGACCTTCGTTCGAGCTCTCTGACCATTCCTGAGCATCCATAAACCTGGGATTCCCTCTCATCGGACTTCCTTTTTTCACAATCGAAACAAACGAAACACCAAACGCAATCTTTTTGTAGGAAAAATTTACTTTAAACTTCGAACTCGTCGGGGGTGGATTTTTCTAGTGATCAGTGCCGTGCTTCCAAGCGGGAATCAGAAGATTAATCCCTTTAAACCAAATCGAATCTCCGCATACGTTTCTTTCACTGGATTTTCGTCTTTGCTCGTGGGATCATCATTGTCAACACAGACTTTCCAATTATCGGTGAGTTTTTCGACAGCTTTTAATCGAGAAACGTCCAAATTTTGCGATTGGACTTTTAAAACTGTTTCTTTCGTATCGGTCAATGGGATTCGATCGACGGATCTCATTGGTGGTCTCTGCAATGTCACTGAATGGTTCCCAACGCTCGGGAACTATTTTCCATTAAAAAATCGTCCATTTTCCAATTTTACTGATCTTTGGGTCTCACAGACCCATGTATACTTTAATGCTATCGGTATCGATGTTTGAGAGTCAAATACATTGGATAATTATCAGAAAATGATGGGCCAATTATTCATTTACTCATTTATCCATTTAAAATTTTTTTTTTTCGTATATTTCTTTGCCCCATTGCCATATACGTAAGAGAACTCGTTAACTATACTTGTTACCCCGTACATACCCCATTCAGGTTGTTGGTGAGGCCGAGGGAATTGCGCAAAGAAAAATAAAAAGATAAAAAGAGGCGTGGATGGAAAAAACGCGTTTGTCCGGTTCTCTCGCGGACTCTCGTGTGCGTAAAACAATCCTCGAAAAAGTACGTGCAAGAGAGAGAGAGAACGTCATCGTCCCTTGAGTTATTCGCCTCCGGCGACAATTCTTTCTGATGACACGTCCAACGCTCGAGAATCTCTCTCTCTCTCTCTCTCTCTCTCTCTCTCTCTCTCTCTCTCTCTCTCTCTCTCTCTCTCTCTCTCTCTCTCTCTCTCTCTCTCTCTCTCTCTCTCTCTCTCTCTCTCTCTCTCTCTCGTTTCCCATGCAAAATTGCACCTTTTTTTCTTTGCCCTATAACGTGGCCGCAATTATTTTTTACCGCTTCCGTGTGTTACATGATGCTTTTTCGGCGGGGCTGCTTAATTAATGGCTCTCGGGACTCACGTGTTTAATTTGTCTTCGTACGAAACTAAATGCCACGTAGTTTAATCAAAAGATTAAAAAGAAGTAGAAACGAAGCTGAAAAAATAGAAAAGCAAAACGAGACGAAATCGTGTGCTTCGGTGTTTATTCTCAATAGTAAAAAATTAGACCGAAAACCATATGATTCTAAGGTATAACGTATATAGTTGAGAATATTTGAAAGGAATGAAAGATGAAAAAAAAAAATGACGTTCCATAAGCCCCGAGAGAAACCCCGTAATTATCCTTCCGCCGAAAAATCATTAACAACGTCTGCAGCGGCGGTGCTCGTTACGAATAACCGCTCGAAGCATCGCCGATATATGAAAATACGTATATCGCGAAGCCAAGACCCAGTTTTCTCTCAAATCCCAAAAAACCAGGTGCGGAGGGAAAAAAATTAAAAGAATTTTTCTCACTTGCGAAAGGCCCCGTCGCAAATAAGTGACTGGGATTTTTTGCCGTCGTGTTTCGTCTTTCGAATTCTTCATAAATCATTTGAATTTCACATTCTTTTGTCGATTTGACAGAGAAATTTGAATATCAAACTCGATTCACTTCGCGTGGTCGCGTGTGCAGACTCGAAAGAAAACTTTATACGTTTCGCAAATCCTTTTATTTGCTTTTTCGATATTCTTTTTACTAGATACTCGTAAAGTTTTCCGCTCATATCCGCGGATGGACCAAAAGGGTCAGGAGAAATAAAAATATTCAGAGTCCAGAAGGCTCTGACCGTTAAGGGCAATCACCGTAATTACGCTCCCGTAAAATACGTCCGGAGCCGAAAATTTAGGAGCGCAGGGTCTTATCCACATTTCCCTCGCTCTCTCTCTCTCTCTCTCTCTCTTTCTCTTTCTCTGTTCGCCCGGTGAAGATTCGTGGGATAAATGTGGTTGGAGGATGCTCATACATTTTATACATTCGTAGCCAGACGCATAAATCGGCGAATGCTTGAAAGAAATATAAGGGCGCAACTCGTGTTATTCCAGGTGTTAATTTTTCTTGCTTACCACCTTCTGATTGTTATTACGCGAGATTCATAGCTATAGTATTTGCACGCACGTGCTCCTCTGCTCGAGCCGAGCTTTCGGAATTAAATTCTTGCTTAATACCAGCTTTTCGAAACGCGTTTAAACTTTTTTTTTTTTCTTCGATATTGGAAGCTTTTTCTTCGCAGGTTTACGTGCGAGATGGGAAAAAACTTGGCAGTATTTTCACTCGTATAGTTTAGTATGGAGGTATGGGTGGCCGGTTCACTCAATGTTTTACGACTTAATCGGCTACCCCACACACACGCTCGCTCCAATTCTTTCTCTTTGACTTCATCCCATCCCTGCGCTCTTATTTCTTGCCAGAAAGACGAGTCGAGAAAAGTAGAAAGGATCAGTGAAATCGAACAGCAGGAAACGACGATATCTCAAGAGAAAACGTCAAAGAAAAAATAACACGAGTTGTTCCTTACATTATTTCCTTGGTCGAAGTGTCACTTTGAATAACAAATGCTCCAGCCAAGTTGCGATCTTCTTATCAAATTATTCGTACATTTGGAACTAGCAAATAGCTCAGCTTTCCTCCTACAACTTGACTCAATATAATTGGTATTTCGTTGTACATATGTGTCAGATCGATCCTGAGATATTTCTGTTTCCGGATAATTGGTACCACTCTGTACTTTAGATAACAACATTTTATTAAATTCCATTAGAACACGAGAAATGTTTTAACGCTGCTAAAAATTCGTCATCGAATAATCTTTGCCACGAAGAAAAATACGAGAATAAACATTTCAACATTTCTGCTTCCAGCTGCTGACAATTTCGTATTTTTGAAAGAAACGATTGAGCCAATTGATAGTGCATAAGGATTTCAAGGAAGAGAATTTGTTAAGACAACTTTTTCGCTTGACTAAAAAAAAAAATCCAAGCAAAACGAATTAAAAAAAAAAAAATTGATTTTTTTTTTAGTTCAGTAGTAATACAATGTTAAATGTTTCTCCGCGAGAGCAATTGATGGAAAAAATTGTGTAAATAGCATCAAGAGGAATTTTAATGAATGAATTCATTAAAATTCCGCATGTGGTGCTTTACGTCGGTATTTAACGCCAGCTCGCACAAACCACGGAAGTTTAGAGCTCGGGGAATTGAAATATAATCCTTGTTTCATCAATTATGAATCTCATTAACCAGGACTTTTGGTTTTGACATAACGGAACATGTAAATTCAAGGTTGTCCGACAATTTCGATGAGAAAACGAATCAGATTGGAAAAGCAATGCAGGTCTTTGGTAAATAGGTGAAAAAAAAATTCGCCAATTACTCCGGTCGGAATTTTTTTTTAATTCAACGTATTTTTTCTCCTTCGAAAATTTTTTTCGTTTTTTTTTTCACACTCAAAATGAATTGCCTATTATTTGTCATGGTTAACGATAAGTATCGAGCGGCATTTTTAATCGTGTGTCGGAATAGTTTACATAGACAATTTAACGAGTAAAATGGCATGGGTTCGTGTATTTTGAATTTCTGCTTACAGGACTCGATATGCGAGCCTCCATTTGCCTTTCCATCGTCAAATCCTTTCTAAATCGAAATCCGCGTAACTCTCGTAACCGGACGCGTGCGTGGACCAGGGACATTACTGCATCTCACATGCACGCACATACGCACCTTTCATAATAATATATTTCATGTCAATGACATGAATTATCCCGGTGTAGCATTATGTCGATCGGTTGGTGGGGGTAAAAGGGCGCGTGGGTGTCGGGTGCTTGCGGTCTCAGGAGGTAAAGCCGAAGATTGTTGACCAGTGGAGAGTGACCGTGGGTTATTATCCACTTGGCTGGTGTCCAGCAAGTTCCGCAGTTGGTTCTTTCAGGTGAAAATCAAACGTAACGTTCGATATTTCGAATTGAAGCAGCAAAAGGAATTGAAAAAAAAAAAAAAAAAAAAAAAAACAAAAAATAATTCAATGAATAGGAAGATCGTCAATGTAGTCAACGCAGGAAAGAAAAAATCGAAAACTTTAATAAAATTTCCCAACTTTCCACCAAGTATGCCAAGTTTTCGAAATAATTGAATCGACGCCATTCTTTTTCGATCGAAATATGTTATTCTAGAGAATAAAAAGGTGGCCGGTTAACCGAGCTAAAAGTAGCGAGAATCGTGGCCGACTTAGGAATACTTAAAACACCCCGACCAAGTATGCCAAGTTTTCGAAATAATTGAATCGACGCCATTCTTTTTTGATCGAAATATGTTATTCTAGAGAATAAAAAGGTCGCTGATTAAACGAGCTCAAAGTATCGAGAATCGTGGCCGATTTAGGAATACTTAAAACACTCCGATCTCTTTTGCTTCCACGTAATTGGTATTTGCATAAGCGAAAAGTATGTGAATGACATAGATATATATGCTTGAGAGAGCACACGCGTCGTTGTCTCGTTGTCGTTAGTTGAGCCACTTGTACAAACGGCATGCTTGCACACGAATGCGACATGTACAAGATTATGATAGACAGAGAGAGAGAGAGAGAGAGAGAGAGAGAGAGGGAGAGAGAGAAATACGAAAAAAATGTAAAAAAGAGAGAAAGATGAGAATATCAGGATAAGAGAAAACGAGAGAGAGAGGAAACGAGCGTATAAAAGGAAGAGACACGAAGGATAGAGATCAAGAGACTCGTGTATACACGTTCGAATACTTTACAGCCTTCGTACCTGTATGCTGAGCTCATGCATGCACATAATATGCACGTGGTTCTCGCTCTTTTCTCTCGCGCTCGTTCAACGAGAAACGAGAGAGAAAATAACGTTATACACCGACATTCCAGTCTGCCCACATCTCTCGGCAGGTAGCCTCACTCCGCGAATGCCTTCTTGCGCTACTGCTCTCGAGCAAATCTTGAGCTTTTATTAGCAGCACCAGCAGCAGCCACCGAAGAGAGACAGAGAGAGAGAACGAGAGACACGAACCAAAGTTAATGGCGCGTAATCGAGAGTCTCGCGTGGGCGGCGCGATTCACCCGCGGTCTTATATTCTCCAACCCTCTCCGCCTCTCTCGCCCTTAGTTCGATTATCAACGATGATATTCCATTTCGATGTACACGCAATATTCGAGAATTCGCATCTTCTGTCATTTCCTCGATAAATCATTATTACTTCATCCAATTATGGAGATTTTTTTTTCATTTTATTTCGCTAAAAAATGTTTCGTTTTCGATTTTTTTCTTTCGTTGTTTCGTTTTTTTATCCTGGGAACATTTCATTTGGACTGAAAATAAAATGTTGTTGGAAAAGATCGATATTCTGTTCGATTACGTCCGACTAAACATTTTTTTTTTTGAATAATCTCAAAAATTGTGTCATCGCAGCAAAAATATTCTAGAAAGTCTCTTCGGAAACTAATTTTTGTCGTTACAATCGTAAATTTTGCTCACAATTCCGTTAGAAACCAAATTTACTGCCAAAATAACGAAAATTTTGAAATTATCCAAAAATATTTAGTTGAACGCGTTCAAATAAATATCCACGATTTTTAACAAAATTTCATTTCCAGTGTGGGGCGGAAAATACACTGTTACGTGGTTTTCATTATTTATGTTAATGTCTGCGAAATAAAAGTATCGCTGGGCATGGATCATGATTGAAGGAAATGTAACAAAACAATAATTATTCGGAGGAAACATAAACCGTGTTATCTCCACACGTGAATCGATAATTAACCATTATTTTTGAACGAAGTGTACAGTTGCTCTTAATTTAATGTCGTACAATAACGAGGGGGGCTTTCTTTTTTCAAAGAATGCGGAAACAATATTTCAAAGCCCCGGAGCAGCACCCAAGTGACCTGGTTAAAGCAAGCCCAATTCTTTCTAATATTCCAGGGAAACAAGAAACCGGTTTTTATCCCAAATTCGTAGTCGACTTGACGAACGCACAACGCATTTCTCGAAAGAATCGTCGCGTATTCCGAGATGCGTAAAAAAACGTATTTTTTTTTTTTCATGAAAATGAAAATAAATTCCGATTCATATTCATTCGAAAAGAAACAGAACAACATCCTCAGCCATTTACTATAGAAAGAACAAAGTTTTACAGTATATTTTTAATCTCGCAATCGTTGTTACCGTTTCTTGTTGTTGATATTTACTGAAAGAAAAAAAGCACATAATTCCGATGATCCCTTTCGTGGGATCTCGAGATTTCGTGCGATTAAAGAAATTTTACAGTTATAATGTGCCATTATTGCTCTCCTTGTGGATTGTGCTCGAGCCAAAGGAAATACTATTTTCTCATATGATTCTCCGCGGCTATGAAGTCACGGGTGTACCTTTATTTCCTCCTTCCCCCACCCTCCCAATCTCGTACATTTTTTGCCTCTCCGAGCCATTAACCTCTCTATGCTCGATTGTTTGCATTAGTGGGCTTTTATTGCTCGTGCCATATGAATCGAGTATATATATGCTGCAGCTTCGAATCACGAGGACTGTTGAAGCTCGAAATAATAATTTTATTGTACCGGAGCTGTTACATACGATTCTACAAACAAAACTTTATTTCTCATTCATTCTACGCTTGATTAGTCATTTCCATACGATTCTTATAAATATTTACTATGCGCTGGAAACAAAATTTTGTTAAAAATCGTCAATATTTTGTTGAACACGGTAAAGTAAATATTTTTTGAAAATTTCAAAAGTTTCGTTATTTTGGCAGTATATTTGGTTTCTAACGGCAGAGTCAGCGAAATTTACGATCGGAACGACAAAAATTTGCTTCGGAAGATACTTTCTAGAATATTTCTTGCTGCAATGACACAATTTTTGGGATTGTTAAAAAAAAACGTTTAGTATCGAACAAAATATCGATCTTTTCCAACAAAATTCTCTTTCCAGTGTGAAACTAAAAAAATGTTCTACTGGAACAAAGAAAAAGAAAAAAATGATTTCGCAACGTAAAAATTTGGGGTTAAAAAAATTCATTAGGATTTATTCCGAGGAGGAAATATTTAGCGAAAATAACAAGGAGGAATCGCTTTGTCGAGGTCTCGGAGTTATTTTATTGAATGGCACGTCTCCCTCGACCTTTGACCCAGACCGACTTTATCTGCTGAATGCACTGCAGTACATATGGTTTTTTTCTTTACACCTCATCGTCATAGACGTGCAGATATACATCTCTCTTTGTATACACACGTAGCATATGTATATATATTGAATGGTATAGTTCAAATGGCGAAATTGTCGGTCGTCGCGCCGGCTATTTCCGTCCGCAAACTGCCTCGTCTCTTACGTTATGTGTGTTGCCGTAAATACGCCCGAAATACAGGCTTTCTTTAAAAATGTTGACAAACCAATGAAATGGACAGATTTCAAAATTCTGAAAAGACTTTAAGGACCTTTTTTTAAATTAACAAGCGCGCGCAATCAATGCTTCCCCCTTAATAACTATTCGTCAATCTCGAAAACGATGCAACGTGCTTAGAAGTTTTTTATTAAAATTGAAAATCGAGTCATCTACCGATCGCTTAACCTGCTTCTCCGGTACAACTTTTGGCACACTCGGTACACAGGAAAGCTTCAAAGACATTTTGAAACGTGTATATATCCAGAGACATAATTCGAAGCGTAGCGGGTACTTGCACTTTGCGGTACGATGCATATAGTTCAGTTGCAAGTTCGCAAAGCCACAAGAATGAGCCCCACTCTCCTTTAGCCCTCTTACGAGTAACGGACTCGCGTCTGTGACCATTCGCGCGACAGTTTCAGGTTTCAGGGTTCAAATCTATCGTTCCCTTGTACACACTCGCCTAAGTATACATCGGCTTTGTCTATATGCATATGAACACATGGATTTTTCCATAGCTGTGTGTATACTGACTGCTGCAATCTCCGCGATAGAGGCAACAACATTTTCCCGATAGTGGCGGACGAGTTATGGCACAATCTACTTAACGCACGCGGTTTTGCGCGCCCATGCATTTCCGTGACCCCTATACCAATCCTGCCGCGTTAAACCTGCTGGTGCAACTTCCTACGGGACTCCCGACCAATACTAATGAGAATTCAGACACAAATGCACCGCAGAAATCGAGGGGACATTGAAAGGGAAAGATCGTTCGATATATGAAGAAAGTGCAGCGATGATCGAATCGCCCGATTGAATTTACGAGAATTTTCACGAGACTCCTGTTTTTCTACTTTTATTTTATCACTTCTGTCGTTTCATTGATTTCGATATCGGTTATCATGCACAAACGATTAAAGAAAATGTTGAAAGAGTCGAATTTACGCATTAAGGACGTTGTATGCTAAATTTTCTATCGATAGAATTTCTTTGAATTTGCACCACACAAAGAGAAAAGTGACATCTAATAGATCGCGCAATTTTAAGAGATATATTTATTTATAAAAATCACTATTTTCAGTAGTTTCTCATAAGAGCGTGTGTTAAAAGTTGCAATTTTCAACATTAAATATTTCGATTTCTAAATGGTGAAGCTTCTTAAAACTTTGCATACACTTTTATGTAACATCGAAGAAGCTTTATTCAGTTTTTCAAAAAAATCGGTCGTAAAATTTTTTCGCAATTTTGTTTATTGTATAACAAATACAGATTACCTCGGACAATCTTGGATTTAGAGTATGTTGTTCTTTAGTCAATTTGCAACAACTTTTTTTAATAAACTTAGGCTCGCAAACGATTTGGTATGTAAGAAAGACTGAAAAGAAAAATTTAGATTTGAACGTCGCCATACAACGTCCTTAAGGAGAAACTCAATTCCCACGAATATCGCCAATCGCCCCTCTATTATGTTTATCGTTCCCAGTTTACTTTTGACGTGGGAGCACACATGCATATTTTTCGTTAAATCGGTGAAATGTATAGCAAGTTGATAGTGAGGAGGAAGGGGAGGGAAAAGAGGAGGCGGAGCGAACAGTACATTCGTTATGAGTCTTTCCGTCCTCACTCATCGTTCGTATCGTCGCTGCTGCTCTTTGCTGGGCTTTCCAAGAGCCCACCTGTGTCCACAATTTGATCTCTCGACTCGATAAAAAAATTCAACTACGCTTCTGTCAAGCCCCTCGCCGCAGAGGCGAACGAAATTTTTTCAACGAACATTCTTGCAATGAAAACTTGTTGTGAATATTTTTCAACACGGATTTCCGATCTACGAGAATTTCTCGATATTTATATATCGACGGTTTTCTTAGACCGTTGAATTCCTGCATCGCGTACGGCAACGATAGTTATTTGCGCGTAAAAATGTTAACTAATTTTTTTTTGGTTCTCCGCCTCGAACGTAAGATCGTTCCGAACGCGCGTTGCCCATCTCTCTGCGCTACGTGAAACTGCATGCTCGGTCTAACTGGAGTTGAGTGGCGGTGCACACACGAGGGGGAGAGTCTCGAAAGAAAAGATTATTGACGAGGCTTGGCCGGTTTTACGAGAGGGGCCCCCGGGAGAGGAGTGCTCTCGGTTTATAATTTGTAGTCAGCTCCAGAAAGGGTGTACGTATACGATCGCCAAGAGAAAGAGAGAGAGAGAGAGAGAAGAAACGGTAATTGTGCGCACATGTTCGACCAACTGCAGGCTCGAATAGCGTCTTTTCTTTCGTCCTTACGTCGACGATAAACAAAGTGCGTTTATGTGTCTGTGGCACTAAAATAAAAGAAAAGGAGAGAAAATAATTCTTAAGAACTGAATAACAATTGTCGTAATAATTTTCATAATTCGTGTTATTCTTCGTCAAGCCACTAGAATTTCTTTCCCAACGCTCTTAAATCTTGTTTACCATCATTCACAAAGCATAGTATTTCCAAGTGATTTTAACGTTTAATTTTCGAGCATTTCAATATCGTAATTATGCTCCTGACGAAACGAGCTATTTAA
The DNA here is from genome assembly GCA_963921915.1 of Hyposoter dolosus. NCBI lineage: Eukaryota > Metazoa > Arthropoda > Insecta > Hymenoptera > Ichneumonidae > Hyposoter > Hyposoter dolosus. The sequence goes on along the minus strand of OY998138.1, from coordinate 4,001,036 downwards.
AAATCAAACGAATCGTACTTGAACGACTTTTTGTCGATAAACAGTTTTGAAAGAGATGTCTGAGCCAGAGGAATTAATGTGATTACATCCTTTCCTCAATTACGAGAAAAAATTGCCAAGTTTTGCTGCAAAAAGTTATCAAGTTAATTAATGACTGTTTTTATTAGAGTTATTAGGATCAATCGTATGATTAGGAGAAAAGCAATTATCCTGCTTGCTCCGAGTGCACTTGGTTACATTAATTATGCCTTTTTGCTACAAATAATCAGTGATACATAATTTCTAATGATTATTTTTCTTGTTACTTTATCGTTTATCTCTCGAGTTGCTTGACGTTATTTCTGTCTCGTATGAAACAATAATTTCTAATATATAATCATTTTAATAGATCGAGATTGGGATCAAGATCGGGAAAGAGAGATGATAATAAAGCCATATCAAATATTCTGGTTGGAGAACTTACTCCAATTGAGAATACGAGAAAAGCCATAATATCAGGAGTTTATTAGAGTATGTACTGCCGCCACATGCATATATAGTCAGGCTCTGGTATTACAAATACTGTATTTTGCTTATACAGCATTCATGCCGCACTCGTCCTTTTTCCTCTTGTATTTCCATTCTCGTCGATAGCCTACTGGTTCACGTTTGTCTCCCTGCATTCGATATATATACGTCAACATTCCAGGAGGTATATACCGAGCGTCGCAAAATTAACGTCTGCTATTTGCTGAACGAGTTAGCTTGTTAAATTCTGAAGAGAAAAGTCCTTGGCCATTTTTTTCTGCGACTCACCGTTCGCGAGATAATTAATCTATTATCGAGAGCCAATGGGAGTCTGCGGAAAGGACGCGAGGAGTGGGAGAAGCGCGGCGTCCTTTTCGGCGCACTCGATTGGCTGCTTCTAACTTCTGACGATATCTCATTAACGGTTGATCGCAGAAAAATATGACTGAGAACCTTTCTCTTCAGAATTTTGCCATTCAACTATTTTCACTGCTTGGAATTGATTTTTGTTACATCCTGTATAAACCTAGGGATACGTATATACACTTATGTACCTATATATATATAGAGAGAGAAAAACTCTCGTGTTATACAGAATAATCGGGTACACGAGAGAATCTCTGCCGTTCCGCATAAGCCGGCAATTGAGTGTGAGCAAGCGTGCTCTCGATCCTCGCACCCACAAATATACGTATCTATATATATATATATTTATAGCGCATAAAGAGTGCATATACGCACGTGCGTATTTATGTATTCCTGTATTACAAACCAACGTACAGACACTCCAAGTGCACGTATATTTTTTAATACACCCATATACATATGTATATATATGTGGCTAGTTGTAATACCAGGCGCGAGAAGAGCGAACGATGCAAAGAGTGCACATCGTTGAGCATGCTCCGGTCCAGGGCAAGTGAGAGATAAAGGCCACAGCAAATGGTGCAGAGTGCGTGCAAGCTCTCTTATTATTACTTGCTTCTCCGCTTCTGGGTGCTCGTTGCCGCACTCCAAAGGCGGGGCCCAAAGACAATGCTCGTTATGCATTGTTCGATCACGGCTATTGTCTTCATATACATATATCTTAACTTTTATAAATATATCGGGCCTTCCACCTTAACTGGACCCATATCTTAGTCTACATCTCCCATATTTTTTAATCAATTTTCGTTTAGATCTCGATGTTATGTATTCAATGTCTATCGATATCCATTGTTGGTTCGATCTTTTTTATTTTTATTTCTACAAGTCATTGCTGCGTCAGGCAATAATTCCAAATTTCTGAAAAACAATTCATCAGAAAAAAAAAATATATGATCAACTTTTTGAATTAAACTTTCGACTCCACGCGATATTCGCGTTGTTATTCCAATAAAGTAAAACTCGACAAACTGAACTGCCGAGTAATGCTTTTTGGACGAAAAATCGTCTTTCAGGCAGTAAGCATATTCCTCGCAAAAATGTGCTTACGGTCTGCGAGATTTTGGTGCAATTTTCACGTAGCAATATTGAATTTTCAACCAACTTTTTTCTATATGGTTTTAATATTTAAAAATTTAACTCGAATCAAAGGAAATTGAAAAAAAAGTCTAAATCGTCAGGAATTCGATTTGGAATTGAAAAGTCTCGTGCATGCGAATACAGTCATATAGTACGTGTCAGATCGTTTTATTAGTCCGGAGTCACGGACGAGAGGATGAATGGTCCAATTAATATTCTCTCTATGAGATGGAGATAATTTTTTCGCAGCATCAATTTTCTCTCTTTGTCGAGTATTTCTCAACTTTTCGCTGTCCCCTTTGCTCGGTCACAAAGCCAAGTAATCTACACCCAATTTTTCTCATTCAAACTGCTCGATATTGCAATTTCCATGAAGCCGGGAGAGATAGCTCGCGAAACAGTGGGTAGCATTGATGAGAAAATAATGGTTGATCAACGACGAAGCATGGGGAGGACGATGAGACTGTAAGTAATTTCATCACTGCGTTTCGTTTTGTTCCTTTCGTTAGTTTCACACTCGTCCATCATCTTATTTCTTCGATAACATTCAGAACAAATTTCTCTGGTCAAAACGATGACATTTAATATTAAATTACACGCGACTATTGTTTGACAAGCTTGCACAAAATGTGCTTCGGGTTTTTTCCCCCTCGAAAGACAAACATTGTAATTCTGTACCTTTCTGTGTCGTTTTTTATTTTCTATTCAACACCTGAACTCTAGAAAATCGTTTAGCAAGAGTTCTTCGAAGTGATACGTCATAAATGTACGTAATGTATATATTTTACAAGTGGGACTCTTGGCTCTGAATATATTGCGAAATATGATCTAAGCTGACCGAGCTAGAGCTCGGAAATTTTTATCTTTCTGTTTCTCTCGTTCTCACCAACTTTCGAGGCTTTTGTCTCGCTCTTTTGAAGAAGAAGGATCACGCGTGTCCTTTCGGGCTTGTGATGTACTGTATGCACTACTGTTACATATGTATGGCCTGTTCTTCATTCGTCTCTGCGAATCTATACCTTCACCTGTGTGTTGGATGACTTAGGAACATATTATTTCAAATACATACACATAAGATGTATTTACTGAAAAGCTAATATAGACAACGTTGCAACGACCTGTAATACATTTTACTCCATAAGTGTCTACATTCACATTTACATGGATAAATGTACGTATTAGTGTGTTTCCATGCCACTAACTCGGGTGCTATCGCACGCGATGCACCGACGTTGAATCGTGAACGAAACTAGGACGTTCAGGATAAACTACTGCATCGAATATATTTTATTAGGCCAAAGAAAATAACATTCGTTACAGTTGCATCAAGCTTTTTGTCCGAGAAATTTCACTCGAATCAGGTTAAATTAGCTCTAGCAGTATAGAGCATCGATTTGTATATGCATTTTATATTTTATTGCAAAAATGCGAGTCTTCATCAAGGATGATCAGGGTGTACAATGGCGTTATTGCAGAAAATGCCAAGATCCAGTGTCAAAACCCTTTGACTCCATAATTCCTTCGAACTCAATGATGCAACACCAAGTTTTCTCTTTCCTTTATCATCGTTCAAGACCAAGACCAACGTTGATGAGAAACGTGGATATGGACGAAATTGTGACAAATTACAATTCGATTAATGGAGACAAACTGCGTTTTTGCACTGTTTTCGTTGCAATCAATTCGTTCCAAACTATCAGTCGAATGTCCATCACCTTTAGTTACGGTTTTTAACCCTGGAACCTTATTCTTTTTCACTTATTCCGGTAACCTGGGGTCATAAATGACCCCAATTTTGAAAAATTCATATCTCTGGTAAAATTTAACGAAGAGGCTTCAACTTGGGCTCATTTTTTTCATTTTTTGATGCAGGATCACGTGAGCCTGGGGAAATTTTGCTTAAAGTCAAAAACTTAGTCAAAAATTCGGTAAAACGATAAAAAACGGGAGAACGGAGGGTTAAAGGGCGCGGGATTTAACGTCGCCTTAACGTGTTATTCGAGCATCCGTAGCTCCGAGTGAATAAATTTCATGTTGAACAGCGTGTTTCGATTCTTTGTATTTTCTCCATGTCAGATATTTGAACAAACTTTGGTTCTCATGTCATATCGCTCTGGCAGATTTGCCATTTACACGTATATATACAAGTTAACGAATAAAGAGATAGATGTATATATGCTTGATAGATGCTGTGTGTTCTCTCACCTACCGGGTTCACGCTCCTCACCTATCGCGTGACCGCGAATGTCTTCCTTTCAGGAACGTCCTTCTCTCTCTCTCTCTCTCTTCGTCGTTTTATATACATGTTTGAAACAGTGAGATTTTCTTCAGCTAAATATCGCGATGTGGAGGCTGTAGCACAAAACGAGACGAGAGCAAGCGCGCGGTGGGTGAGCGCGTTACTTATTCCGATCTCCGCGTTTAAAATTAATTACCTTGGAAATCCCTCTAGCGCGAGATATATATTCCCCGTACCTGAGAGAGCATACGCTCCCCCCCACCCCCTCCCTCCCATTCCCTCTCGCCTCTAACCCTCAGGCTAAAAGACTTTCGCATATTAGTCTATGCGGTGTATAATAGCCGGTGCTTACTCGATACACTCCTCCTGTGTACAAGCAATTAGTAATTACGTGTATAATGTGTACAAAACGCGATATATAACGAAGCGATAAATAAGATCGAGGAGCTGTTACCTTGGACATTTCCTCAGATCTCTATATATCTATAGAGCGATATGTAAATATTCATTTGCATGAGCCTAGAATGTAGATCAATTTTGTTTTTCTCCGAACGAAAAACTTTACAAGGCTGACTTTTACATATTTTTATGGCGAAATTAATAGTAGAAAAAAATAAAGTAATTTTTTACGATCTCTGCAGTTTCTAGCAATTTTCGTATAAAAAAAAAAACGCTTTCGAATTGATCGTGATTATGGGGTTCGGGTATATTCAACAAAATCTAGAATGAAAAATGGAAATCTGTCATTTGTTGCTGGTTTTTTTTTTCGAAATTTTTGCAGTGTTTGTTTTTTCGCAATATTTTTGGTTCTTCGTTGTCGGGCGATTGGAATTTTCATTTTAACGCGGTCTCCGGTGTCACTGACCAGCGCAAAACACTTAACGCGCTTCCCTGCGGTTTCCCCGCTTCCGAGTTATTATAGTTGATCGGGGAACCCCCTTGCGCGCGTCGTACAAATTTAGCAAAACTCTCGGGTGACTAGCAGCTGCGACCCACCAGGGATTATTTTCGGTCGAGGCAACGATTCCGTCACAACGATCTCGCGAACGATGATCTCGCGCCAATTTTGTCATATACACATCGAAAAATATGTAGTAATAACTATAGCGAGTTATTTCTTCATGGGAATCTTCCAGAAACGTTTGTTTGAAAACAAACACTCTCCTGGATGCGGAATTCTTACGTCTTTTAGAATTGCGCAAGAAGATAAAAAGATATCGTAACTAGTTGCGTACGAGGTAACGCGTTCAGATGTAAACGCTTCCAACTACACTTATTCGCAGAGTTGACAAGAATCATCGATACACGTTGATTCTTCGATATAAAGAGTGACCGAAAAGTTGCCGATTAAATTTGCACCGTCGCAATAGATCGCAATGTTCTGAACGTAAAAGTTCTCAACAATTTGTCGATACGACTAACCGTTGGCTAGACATTCATGCATTTGTGTCAGCCAATCGGCGTTATCGACCGGCACTAGCCACTCCCACTTCTTATCGGTACGCCGGAGCGGATGGCCTTGACGAATTCATCAATTTCTCATCTCCTAGGGAAATAGGAAAAAAAAATGTTGAAATACTTTTCTCTTCCGATTTTGACGATTTTTGCGACTATTGACCGGATTTTATTGACGTGGCATTTTTGGGACTGCCTGTAGATGTAAGAAAAGCTGAAAACAGAAGGCAATCGAGCATTCCGAACGCGCGACGACAGGAGAGTTTCCTTTAGAGGGATTGGCGCCGTCTCGCAAGGAAAAGCAAGCGCAAACCATACCGCGATGTGCCAAACCGGTAAGAGGAGAAGCAGGTAGTCCATGTACGAGCTTCCCGGGAGGGCTGCCGTAGCTCCCTATCTCTTTCTTTTCCTCCTTATCTCATTCTTTCTTTCTCTTGTCTATCCTCGTATGACGTTGTCCGCGCGATTCTCTTCTCGCGATCGCCGACTCGTGGTTAAGCCTTTTAAACCGTCGCTCCGGAGAGCTCAGCTGAGCCCACATCTCCGCAAGGAGCTTAACAACTTTATGGCAAGCCGACCCTTTCGTGGAATCGATAGAGTCCGATAAATACGTATCCGCGCGATTAACCGGCAGATTATTGTACGCGCATTCTCTATATGTAACGTTTTTCAACACTCTTCGGTGTAATCGTTAAAATAAAAAGTACTTGTCAATCAATGAAACAGTAATCGAATTCCTTTTTCCGAACCTGCTCCAATCTCTTCAAATTCTATGGCAGTTTTTGGACGTTTCAGCCCCTGGCCCTAGAACGGTAAACTGGGGACATAAACGACCCCAGGCAACTTTAAATCCCGCGCCCTTTCCCCCTTCGTTCTCCCGTTTTTTATCGTTTTACCGCATTTTCAGCTAATTTTTTGACTTCAATCAAAATTGCACCGGCTCACGTAATTCTGCATTAAAAAACGAAAAAAATGAGCCCTAGTTGAACCCTTTTCGTTAAATTTTCCCAGAGATATGAATTTTTCAAAATTGGGGTCATAAATGACCCCAGCTTACCAGAATAGGTAAAAAACATAAGGTTACCGTTCCAGGTTCAAAGAATCTGCACACAATTTATTTCGATCGGTTATTTAGTGAGCAACTATGTTTCCTAATAAAAAATCGTTCTCTCGACCAATCGTAATGTACGGGAACCGGTCCCTTTGAAAAATGAACCAAATCTTTGTGAATACTTGAAATCATTCTCCCTCGGAATACACTCACTGCGTATTTTGCGCAAACATGATGTTTTTTTTTTAGAGCAAGTGGATGCGGATAAGATCGCTATTATATTATATTGTCTGTTCGACATAGCAAGCACGCGAGAACCGGTCGATCGCACGCGCGGATGATTTACGCGATTTATATCTGACGTTGATAAATATGCATATATACAAATATAAAATTGATATGGATTTCTATATATTTAAAACAGCAACAACAACAACAACAACGAGAAGAATAATAATAATAATTTGGTCGGAAATACAGCGGCGTATACCGAGAGGGAAAAGCGCGCGAATTCGATTCGATTTCTCGATCACGTCACGTCAATATTCATCATCGAGATGAATTAACAACACGCTGAGAGTTTGAAAAGCAGGCGCGATGTGTCCGAGCCGTGGGAAAAATGGAGCGTAATCTCGGAGGATTTATCGCACGGAGGCGTTTTAAATGAGAGATTCTCTCTTCACTCCGAAGGATAAAAAGAGAGAAAGGGAGAGGGAGAGAGTGCACTTGGCAATTGTTCAATTTAACGGACCATTGCGCTATGGTGTGTACAGCTATGTTGACAACTCAATGATCGTCTCGCTTCACTCGCGATACTCCATTCCGCGCGAATACACCGAGCGAAAAATTATGAGAGAGCGAGAGAGAGAGAGGGAGAGCGATGGATGACTTTACCATTTGCGAGAGACGCCTGACAAATGGATAACTCTTCAGTCAAGAGCTTGATGATGAAGCAAACTTTAAAGTGCATGCCGCGACGCAACTTTGATATCCTCAAATTGCACTTTGATTTTTGGACTTCTCGACGAGTGAAGAAACTAATTTCGTATTGACGATAAACTTAGACAATTATCTTCATGGGAATTTAGAGTTTTTTGAGTTTATAATCCAAAGACGTAATTAACGAGTCGATGTAATTAATGAAGAAACCTTTTGGAACATCTGCCGAAAAAAAAAGAAATAGAAAACACCGGTAACCATGAAAATCGACGATGCTGGTCATACCAAAGTCTATTTTCAGTCACGAGGAGAATTTCGTTTGTCCTCGAGTGCATATGTATGTTTGGCGATGCTGGATGAGGGAAAAAGGTTACAGAGGCTCGCGCGATAAATTCTTCTCCAGGGCACTCGAAGGGTACAACAGAATTCGTTGGCAAAGTGCCGGATCACTTTTCTATTTCTACTTTGTACCGATTCTCGAGAAATAACCCGGTGACGCGTCCAAAATTTGTGGTTAAAACTAAAAATAGTTCATCTCGAAAAGGGCAACACGTATGCTCGTTTATTTCCGATTCATTTCGACGAATTCGAACCTGTTGTCAATGTGTAACATTTTTTTATGGGGCTAACCACTCAAAGGAGGGAACGAGGAAGAATGGCATCGAATGCCCTTAATTATAACGTTTTCTTGTTCGTTCGCCAATCCCTCGATTTCTTTCAATCCAATTTGAAGTGATTTTAATTCGATAAAGCACAGAACCAATGAAACGTAACGATTTCCTTGTCAATGATTGTCTGTTATGTGAGAAGCGACACATGAGCTCGAATTCGCGAACCGAATCACGTGGCGTACGATTCGAGAAGAAAAGAGAAAGAGATGGGGGCCCGGAAAAAGTATCCGGAGTCCCGTTGGGCCCGCGAGGGGCCCCGGACCGTGACCGGACGAGAGACACGAGAGAGCTCTGGAGCTTGGGCCATGGATCCCCTCGTCACACGATCCTTGAGTTCATACATGTGAGTGCCTATTTATATAGAGTGTCACAAAAGTCATGCTGCAAGTGGGAGCCACTGGAGAACTGGAAATATCGCGCAAGAGAAAAGTTGTCGGCCATTCTTTTTTCCGAAAATTGAGAATCTGGTGTGTGTTGTGATAAGCGAGAGCGTCCTAATGACGCTCTAATCAATTCTTTTCTCTTAAGGACGTTGTATGTCAACGGACGAATCTAAATTTTTGCTTTCAGTTTTTCTTACATACCAAATGGTTTGCGAGCCTAAGTTCATTAAAAAAAGTTGTTACAAATTGACTAAAGAACAACATACTCTAAATCCAAGATTGTCCGAGGTAATCTGTATTTTTTATATAATAAACAAAATTTCGAAAAAATTTTACGAGCAATTTTTTTGGAAAACTAAATAAAGCTTCTTCGATGTTACACAAAAGTGTATGCAAAGTTTTAAAGTGCTTCACCATTTGGAAATCGAAATATTTAATGTTGAAAATTGCAACTTTTAACACACGCTCTTATGAGAAACTACTGAAAATTGTGATTTTTATAAATAAATATCTCGACTTCTACGTGTGGTGAAACCTCTTAAAATTGCGCGAGCTATTAGACATCACCATTCTCTTTGTGTACCGCAAATTTAAAGGAATTCAATCGAAAAAATTGTTTGCATATCACGTCCTTAATTACGCTATTATCTCATCGATGCCTCATCCGCGGAAAAAAAAGCCAATTTTTTTTTTTCCGTGGAATTTCACGATTTATAAGCGCTGCTTGAGCTTGGACGTGACTATCGTAACACTTTGTATACGAATTAATGGTGCTACTACAACTATTCTTATGTACATGGGTTCGCGGGGATCGCGCTGCGATTCCCGTGTTCTGTGTACCTCGAGCAGCCTCGGGGCCCACCTTTCCTCGCCCTGTTTTGTTGTAGCGCAGCAACTTTGCTATAAACGGGCCACGCGGTTATCTTTTCAGTTTTATTTTTCCATCTCTCTTTCTCTCTCTCTCGATCTCTTTTTCTCTGGGTATTTGTTACTGAGATATATGGCCAAGGATCCAGTTGGTATATATATCTCCGTCTCTCTTTGCCTCTCTGTCGCCTTGACTGTTACCCCTTTGCCCTGGGAGTCCGCGAGCCGCCTCCGCCCACGTCCAGTCATCGTGGCCCGCTGCGTCGACGCGGTGCATTCTCACCGTTCTTTCAAACCTTATATATCCATATACGAATGTGTCACGTGGAATGCGCTGTGGGATAGTGCCACACTCTCTGCTGCTGCATGATTCTATATAGTACGTTAAAACGTGTCCTCGCCCGAACCGTTAACCCTACTATCGCGAAATTCCCATTGTAATACAATTTCCTTCAAACCCTAATTATTTAAATACATTGATGCAGGTTGCTGCAAACTCCAAGAGCACTCGAAACATTATTTCTTTAATTTTCTTATCAAAATTAACCCTAAAACGATGACCTTATTTTTTTCACCAGTTCCAGTAACCTGGGGTCTAAATGACCCCAATTTTGAAAAATTCATATCTCCGGTAAAATTTAACGAAGAGGCTTTAACTTGGGCTCATTCTTTTCGTTTTTTAATGCAGGATCGCGTGAGCCTGGAGCAATTTTGCTTCAAGTAAAAAAATCAGTCAAAAATGCGGTAAAACGATAAAAAACGGGAGAACGAAGGGAGACGGGCCGCGGAATTTAAAATCGCCTGGGGTAGTTTTTTACCCCAGGTTACCGTTCTAGGGTTAAAAAATTTCTAAATTTGAGTTCATTTTTTCATGTTTTTATGTGAATTCTGAATTGAGATTGAAATATTTTCTGTAACTGAACTTTTCTCCGTGAGTTTGCGGATATTAATGAACCTCGAGGCAGGTGGATTTTCCGAATCGTTCTAGTCCGCGGTTAGCATAGATTTAGACTGGAGGAGCAGCTGAGTGAGAAAATTCGAGATGCAAGTAGTCGAGGGGATTTGTTAGGATTTTCTCTACACAAGCTCATAACGCATTCATATATTCTAGCGCAATGCGCACGCGTACGAGCCAGTTCTCGGAATAACGCTCTCGCGAGGGAGCAGTGCACGCGGGGACATTAGAAAAGCATGAACTCACGAGGTGTACCAACGACAACGACGACGACGACGACGACGACGACGACGACCAACGAGAAGCTCGACCATGGCCCGAGAAAGAACGACGAGACCAAGATCCACAGACTCTGGTCTATATACAGTCGACTGCTACTTAGGCAGTACGAGGCTCCCCATTTAATTCCTTCTAAATATTTATACAGGGTGTCCCTCATAAAAATTGCATTGCTGCGCAATTCTATAAACACGCATTATCCACACAATCTTTTCGATAGCGACGATCCATGCAGAAATCCAATATTTTTCGATTTTTGAGGTTCAAGTACCATTTCGTTTCCAAATTTTTCCATTGGTAATTATGCAATTTGAGAGCTTTTTCGAAAAAAGATGCAAAAATATTTTTTTTATTTATTTTTATGGGAATTTATGGGAAATGTTAGCCTTCCCCCATGGAATATCGTTTGTTATGATACAATCAACAGCTCCACAGGGAAAAAAAATATTCCCATCCCTTTTGGGAAAAGCCCCTAAACTGCATAATTACCTTTTTATTTTCAATCGAATTCTTTAAGGCGTCATTTAATTTTTTTCAAAGCTGCAGGCACTCGCTCAAATTTGACGTTCGATTCGGTCACACCCTGTATATTTATATATACGTATGTTGGTTTTTTGTTTGCCGAGGGCGTGCAAGATTGTATTGTGAAAAAGATACTCTCGTGCCCGTCGATCCCACGCTGGCTTCCTTTCGTCCTTTGACCTTCCGCATGTCTCTATATATATATAAAGATGACCACGGCTTGTGTGTGCATTTGCCCGAGATACTGCAGTGATTTTTGATGCTGTACTTAATCATAAAACTGCGGATGAATTGCGTCGTTCCGGAAATGATATTTTCGACCGAATTGGATCGGCAGAAATGATGATTCTGTGCGGCAAAGTCCCGGCTGACGGAGGTAAAAACTCACTTTCCATTTTATGAAGCAAAAGATCGAAAAAAAGTGGCGGCGCGCTTGTCCGCGCTTTTCTCAAACCGAGCAGCAGGCTCAAGAAAGAGGAAGTAGAAAGGACAGTCGCGAGAATAATGTAAGAAAATATGAGGATTGATGAACGAGATCCGACGATAAATCGTGTATACTCAATCCACGAACACACTGTGTTTATAATCAAGGCATTTCTCCGAGAGTTGAATGAGGCGGGAAAAAAGCTTGTTTTAAAGCGCGTCACGCAAACTGTTCTAACCGCGAGAGCGATGAACGTATATTATACGCTTGCCGCGCGTATCTATCTCGTTTTCCAAGTGAACCAGTGCACGAGAAGAAAAGAGATAAAAACGAGAGTATAGGAACGATATGGCAAAAAGCGGAGTAGCATTTCTACGCTTCGTTACTTCGCGAGGTTGTGTACAGAGCGCACACGCCGTCCTTTCAGAGATGCTCTCGGTATCGAGCCCTCTGGACCGTGGCGAGTCAATATATAGGGAGGCTCCAAAGTCAGGCTCAAAATGGATCAGTACATAGTTGGGAGATGCAATTCTGAAGAGAAAAGTTCTTATCAAGTTCTTTCTGCGATGCACCGTTCGTGAGATATTGGGCGGAACGTGTTCCCCCCACTCCGCCTCCTCGCTACGGAAAAGCCGGATATCTCATGAACCTTACGTCGCAGAGAAAAATCGTTAAGGACGTTTTCTCTTGAGAATTTCACAGTCTACCAAGTTTACCAATATCAAATGCATTTTCACGACACACTGTAGATTTAGGTGTATATATAATTGCACATCTCGATACATATTACATAGGGCGCGGAGAAGAGCTCGAGATCCTCGATTCTCGATTCTGTTCGCCGCTGCTAACTCTAATCTATACCTATGCATACACATATAGAATGTATTAGCGGGAAAAGAGAGAGAGAGAGAGAGAGGGAGAAAAAGATCGAGAAGCAAACGCGACTCGTGCGCCAGGAAGTCCTTGCAGCATATCAGAAGCAAGGCAAACAATGCCAATATAGAGTGTATAAGGCAAAGAGCTCCATGAAGCAGAGAGAAGCAACCGAGAGCACGACGGAGCCACGCGCTTCTCTCGTAAATCTGTCTCGCCAAGCAGTTTCCCCATCTCGCTCTCTCGCGCTAACTTTGCAGGACTGTGCGATGCTTGATACGCGGCACGAGACTCGTCTCGGGACTCCGCAGATTTTACACCACATATATATTACATGTACACACATTTATAAATCCAAGTATAAACGTTTTATCGATTTCCGGTCAGCGCGCCAAGACTCGCAGGAATTTGAACTTCTCTTTCATTTTATTTTCCGCTTTTAGTATCTGATCGTTTGGCCAGAATTTCTATTCGCTCTTTTCATCCCGAAAAAAATGAAATAAAAAGTTATTTATTAAAAAACTAATAGCGGCAATGCGCCTAAAATGAATATGCGCGAGGAATTTACGATCGACGCGTGGAGCGTGGTGGAGCATATAAAAGGGACAGAGATCGAGATCGCGAGGAAAAGAAAATAAAATGGAGGAAGTTTCTCACATCTTCGGTCTTTTCGTAATCGGATTATGCGGAGAGTCTGAAACGAGTGCGAGACTGTGACCAACGAATGTGGTTGCACAGGTGCACAATTTTCCAAGGTTATTGAGAGGGGGACGTATGTATACGAGCTCATATGGAGAGATACTCTCGAGTTGCAAGGATTATGGGATTTCTGATGGAAACTAAGAATTAGGTACAGGAGATTATTCTCAGCGGCTTTTTCTATTCCAGTTTGTTTTTTTTCTCTCTCTGCATGTTTCGAACGTCAAACGCATGCATAGAAATTCTCCGAGTCGAATTCCACGCGACGGTTTCCTCTAAAACGCGGTGGCCGCGCTCGAAAACTGCCTCGCTTCGAGCAAGCCTGTTTTGCATAACTACCAAGAGAGGAATACTTGTATAGAAAAGACGCATATGGTTATATGGTGAAAGAAAAATAATAATAGAAGAAAAAAGGAATAATGGGAGAAAGAAAAAAAAGGCCGAGGACTGAGACGGACGACGTACGATCGAGTGCTTCCGCCTGCTAGACGAAACAACATTCGGAGATACAACATCATACGAACGTGTTACCATCCATCTATTTCCTCTCACAATTCCATAGGAGTAGATACACACACGCGTATACGTAAATGTGAATGAATATGAGGAAAAAGGATGTTGGAACAGAAAGACACGACTAGGATGGAAAATGATCGTTTTGTCTCTTTCTCTTTTTCTCCTGATCTCAACGTCGTCCGATTCGAGCGATCCAACGGGCACACCCACCTGGATATATACTGGGTGGCAGAGTGCTTCTCGTTGGTAATAACCCCATAGGCATAAGAGACCACCGCGAAAGCGCAATCTCGTCTTAATGGCGGCAACTGCCGTGAGATATCGCGATACCGACATTATTCTCATTCTGTCTTTCTCTCTTTGAGCAAGCGAGCTCACTCTCACTCTACAACGTTTATCGTTGCTATATATGAGCCTGGTGAATCTCTATGTGCATCAAGAGAGAGAGAGAGAGAGAGAGAGAGAGAGCGAGAACGCAACATTCATCCACAGCTGTGAGCAACTATGTATGACGATACTTGGAGATATCGAGAGACACAAACGATACGTGGAATGACTAGGGATGCACGTGTCGATTTCGATCCTTATTATTCGTCGCCATTGAAATCTCGGACAGATATAGAACTGGAATTGAATTTAACCCTAGAACGCTAACCTTTTTTTTTATCTATTCCGGTAACCTGGGGTCAAAATGACCCAAATTTTGAAAAACTCATATCTCTGGTGAAATTCAACGAAAAGGTTTCAACTTGGGCTCATTCTTTTCGATTTTTAATGCAGGATCACGTGAGCCTGGGACAATTTTGCTTGAAGTCAAAAAATTAGTCAAAAATGGGGTAAAACGACAAAAAAACGGGAGAACGAAGGGAGAAACGGCGCGGGATTTAAAGACGCCTGGGGTCGTTTTTGACTCCAGGTTACCGTTCTAGGGTTAATACTCCTTCCACAACTTTTGTTTCATTTTATATTTAGAGCTTTTTGGAAAATTGCAATAAAATCATGTGAAATACGTAATTTAAGACGTTTCTTCATTTTTTTTCTCTGCAATCTCTGCCGCAGATTTGCGATCACAGGAAACAAATCTAAACATAAAAATAATACGATCGTACGTACTGGTGAGAAAAAAGAGTGTCTGAAAGACCGGGAAAGAGGGGAAAGTACTTGACCGATGCACCGGTACATCCTAGCTCGCTCTCGGTCTATAAGAATGAAAATTGTCGGACGACGAGGTGCTTTAGAAGACGACGAACGAGGGTTATACCCCGTGAGAGACGTGAGAGTACAGTTATAACTCTCTTGAGCCACGAGAGAAAACGTTGTGTGAACAATCCTCTCGTCGCCAAGTATTCCCCGAGGCGAAAGGGACACAAAATGCTCGCCAAAGGTTCAGAGTTCGTGCGATACCTCAGCCACCCACTCTATGAACTAACCTCAGAGCAAATTGCACGTACTGAGAAGCCTCTGTGGCATATTACAGTTACCGATTCACCGGAGTAGGTTATTAATTTCGTCATGTCCAACTAACACGGTTCTTCTCCACTTATACCAAGCAAAAACAAATTATATCCATTTATATATCGATACATCAATTTATAAAGATCTATGCACACGGAATCTCGATATATATTTACCTTACTCACGAATTATCACAAGAGTGCCCAGAAAAAACGTCGAGGAGACTCGTCCAGCATCCAATTAAGAATCTTCTAATGACTATACTGGTGGATAGTGAGTGTCTTTGACTAAATTCGTCCAAAGAAACCAATCATGAGAAACCATGTACAGCGAAATATTGAAAAAAGTTATAATTACGATTCTTGGATGAAAAGTATGAACTTTGGATCGTAGGAAGACGAGTTTCGTATGAGAACATGGTGCACATAATATCGATTGATAGCTGACAGAGTCTCGGGATGAACGGAACCGCAGAAAGTTGCGATTTTGACATTCCTGTCAAAATGTTAGTTCAGTTTATTTTTTTACTGTGTCATTACAGAATCTCTGAGATCACGAGAGAATTGCGTGGAGCAATTCAATTTTTTTTAATGCTAGAAGAAAGGACAACGATTTTTATCGATATTGATCGTAATTTTAATAAATTTAAATAAAAACGCTTTGCACGTGAGACTCGTGGTGTTTCCTGGCCAAAGCGAGAAGTCTATTAGTGCTCCAGGAAGTGGCTGCATGCACGAACGATCGAAGATCGATTTAATCGATGTCGGGGGTGGGTGAGAGAAAGAAGTCTCAAGGTATTCGATTAGAAGCGTTAATGTCTTAGGGTCTCTTGGTGTATAGCAGTACATCGAGCACGGATGGCGCCTAATGTGTACAGAGACGCGCGCCATTCGTCTATGAATATGCATAGATCGATTGGCATGACTAGCTCGTGCCGCGTGCTCATCGTTTCTCGTCTTTGAGAACCAACAAGTCCTTCTCGATGAAGAATAAGAAGCAATGAACAAAAAGAGCCACGGAGAACTGCGACCAAGTCCGTCGAGATGCCACGACCAAATGCTTGCACACGCGAGAGCGCTCTCTCTCTCTCCTCTCCATCTTTCTCTCCTCTCGTACTTATAGAGATAATAAATTTACGTCGTTCGCACCCCGCAAGCGTTCTACGAGAGAGTGTAGCTCGGTGGCTCTCCCTTTTGCTGTTATCCATACCGGTTGTTCCACAAATCGTCAACCGGTATTGATGAATACTGAATTTTCCTTGAAAAAAAAAAAAAAAAAAAAAAAAAATCCTGGATTAAAAAGTCATGCAGTGGAAATTAATCGTAATCTTGAAAATTATACAATCACATGAATTGAGCACCATTCTGGAGAGAATTCAATCGAGGAAACATTGCCCTGACTCGGTCTGACCATTTCTGGGCCAATGGCCGATTAAGGACGGTATATGCAGAATTTTCTATCGATAGAATTCCTTTAAATTTGCACTACATTAAGAAAATAGAGATATGTAATAGCTCGCGCAATTTTAAGAGGTTTCGCCACGTAGAAGTCGAGATATTTATTTATAAAAATCACAATTTTCAGTAGTTTCTCATAAGAGCGTGTGTTAAAAGTTGCAATTTTCTACGTTAAATATTTCGATTTCCAAATGGTGAAGCCCCTTAAAACTTTACATACACTTTTGTGTAACATCGAAGAAGCTTTATTCAGTTTTTCAAAAAAATCGGTCGTAAAATTTTTTCGAAAATTTGTTTATTATATAAAAAATACAGATTACCTCGGAATCTTGGATTTAGAGTATGTTGTTCTTCAGTCAATTTGCAACAACTTTTTCTAATGAACTTGGGCTCGCAAACCATTTTGTATGTAAGAAAAACTGAAAAGAAAAATTTAGTTTTGAACGTCGCCATACAACGTCCTTAATCGTCGCCAAATGAGCGAAATTACGCTAACAGAGGTTGAGAAAATAATTGAAGCAAATGGAACACGTGCTGTTTGCTTGCAATACGACTTATGATGCGTCCTGTATCTATAGAATTTCTGTAGGAGAATAAAAGACATACAGTGATGTTTCAGTGGGTTGTTTTAGCAAAAGAGCATCTCTTGGCGGTATGCCGCGAATCTCGCGCTGCGGAAGACCCGGAGTTGTCGCACGCTCGGATACGCATCTCGCGTTCCTTCTTTCAACTCTCCTTGCACTCTTCTCTCTTATTTTCTCATACACATCGAGCTTGAATAGAAAAATAAAAAGCGTTCTTACAGCCTTTTTTTTTTTTAGCCTTCTATCACGATCTATTCCTTTCCCTCGCTACCGCGTCTCCTTTTTCGTTCCTGTCTGTATACACTGCTGTGGAATACACTCGACTCCGGCTCTTCCCATCGACTGGAAGAGCCATTTGCTGTTCTCTCTACACACGCTTCATGATTATTCTCGGAAGACGAATCAATGTTTAATCGATTAGAAGCTCTGGAGCTGTCTTCGTCTTTAGAATTCTGACAAATTCAATATTTTTCAATTTATTTACAGAATATATCATTTTTGACTGAATGCAAATAATCGTGAGAGATGCTGGCTTTCTCAAAAGGCCATTAAATTGCGAATTCCCTGGACGACGAGTCGAAATTTAATTCACACAGCCAACTGAAACGTTGGGCGATGCTTCCAGCAAGAAAAAGTGAATTCTTGTCTCCTGGAAATGAGCTTGCCGGCGCAAATATGTGTACAGGTACACAAGTCGCAGTGGCGATCGAGAATTATAACCAGAAGGAGCTCTCGGTAGCGCCAGATGCGTTCACCACCCACGTTGCTCGTGGGTATACACGCGGCGAAGAGCATTATGTACGTAAAGTTGTTGAGAAGAGGAGGAAAGATCTCTCGCGCAGTCTTGGAACTCTCGACGAGATCCTTTTCAACCGAAACGAGCGATTCAAAGCAGCAAAGTCTGGTTGTTGAGTGCGAGAGGGAAAGAGGAAAGCAGCATTGAAACGAGAAGTACTTGGTCGTGGAGAGAGACGGAAGAAAAGAATAAGAGAGATCGCGAGAGTGAACGAAAACGAAGAGAAGTAAATCTTGGAGGGTCACGGAGCTCATCTACTTGTACATATGATACATTCGAGATGTGTTACATCTCTTGCAGTTCCTCAACCTACAGAAAGATGCTGCACTTCCTTTCGCCCGCCAGCTTCCTTCTCTTCGGACCTCTATCGCAAAGTTTCTCTTGCTTTTTCCTACGGATCACACGACGTGTGTGGTCCTTAAGGACTCGTTCTCTTTTGTGGCTGATGCTCACCACATTGCAAACCAGACGCACACTATTTATTCCATCTCGATAAATTTCCGGTCCAGTAAAACTGCAACGAGAGTCAAATTCATTCCAAAAGTGCATTCGAAAGGCTCGGATTTCGAACGAGTCTCCATTGGAGTCAAGGAAAAAGTAATTAGCCGATGGACCGTCCTGCCGATGAAGAAACAGGACAAAGTAGTCGCTTCTACCAACACAATGTGCAATATCTGCAGCAGGTAATAATGTGCCAATAAAAAGAGACACTCTCTTGAATGAACCGCGAAAGGATGCATTGGGGAAAAGTATTCAGCTGCCAATAGAAGTAGCATTTTCGTAGCTAGCTGGAATATTAACTGATCCTACATTCGAAACACAAGAATCAACTGGCAAAAGTACGGGGAAAAAGACGAAAAAAAATGGAATACGAATCTGCTAAGCAAAGTGTGCAACTTTCACAGCCTGAATTTCTTAATATTCATGAAATGAATCCACGGGCGGCGTACGTGGGTCTTTATAGAGGAGATAATACTGTACAGGCATTAATCCACATATACGTCCGTGTACATATGAATATATATGTACAAACGTGCATCAAAGTAGTAGGAACGGAGTAGATTGCATAGAAAGAACTCAGCGGTGCCGTTTCATTCCACAATTGGCCTTTCTATGCTGTTGGCGGGTGCGGACTCTTGGAGGACTCTCCGGCACATGGATTTTGTATACAGGGTGTCCCCACCAGGTGCTCCGTACCGTTGATTCTCCGCGGAATTGAGATCGAGTTCCACGTGAAAAAATCTTTTGCGTTTTAATCGAAAAAACTAGGTGAACGGTACAAGATGGAGCAAAAATGATAAGGACCAATTTTGTAGAGCACAAAATTTCCTACAAAAAAGCTTTCGAAGTCATTCGTCTATCTCTCGTAATTTACCGCTCCGAGAGACTCGAAACATACCCGAGCTTCTTTTTCGGATTCCAAAAACTATTCGACATAGAAAAACGATACGGGGAACCTTTTTTTTCGCAATCGGAATGAGATCCATGCCGGGACACCCGGTATACAAAAATTGAAGAGGCGAGACAGAGAGGTGAGAGGATGAAAAAGGGAGGGCACGGAATCCGCGAAAGTGGCAGAGAGTCGCTCGAGCTTTTGGATCGCCTAAGAGAAAAGAAAATACATGTTTCTCGAGGAACAGAGAGGAAAGACGTATGTACTATTATTCTTGAAGAACATATAGACGTAATATAGGTATATCTGTAGAAACGCGTATATACACACGTTATGGCCGGCACTTTCAGTGTCGTTACGCGCCAGAGCAAAAGAGCCGCACGCCTCTCCTTCCATATCAAAGTTCCGCGGCTTCTCCACGGTGATCCAAGAAAACCCTATGGTGGAGAGTTTGCCTGCTGATGTGTATTGCCGGTACTCGAACAGCTCGTCGACAACACGTTCTTTCTCTTTCAAGATCTTTGCCTCTCCCTCTCTCTCTCTCTCTCTCTCTCTCTCGCTCTCTTGGGAGCGAAAGAGAGTAAAGGAGGCAGAGCGAGGCAGCAGTCGGCGCGGCGTCGTCGGTTACTCCAATCTCTGCGGCATTGACGACATAATGTATGCGTATATAACGTGTATGCACGTACTTACTTTGGTATGAAGATGTATATAGGCTCACACGCAAACGTGTGCACGGGCATTTGTATAGTTATATCGTGGGCGGTTTAAACAGAGCGAGAGAGGCAGTGTACACGACAACGACGACGACTTTAAACAGAAAACATAAAAATCGAGAGAGAAACATTAAAAAAACAAAAGAAAAAAGATGGTCGACGTTGAGCAACCAAGAAGTTAAATCCCCCGCGGTGAAGCTCGTATCTATACTGCATAGAATATCGCGAAGAGGATATATAGACCCTGCCTCGTAAGGGCGTACGTGGAAGTAGCCATTTCTTATATACTTGTGCTCGCCATATAACGTGCAATTTGCTTGTCCATGCGTGTTCTCTACTCGTACTCGCACGCCGCCATGTACCCTCTTTTCCCCGTAACTCTTTCACGAAGACGATATCAAAAGTCCTGCGAGAGAGCCTAGCAGATCGATAAAGTTTGAGGGAAAACGGTCGCGCTCACTTTTCCATGTGATATGGACGAGCTCCTGGATAGTGAGATCCTTCGCGACGTACAGTCGCCGTCTTTGTATCATTTTCACCCGGATCTAAAAATTTGTGCACTTCAACACTCAACTAAATAATCGAGAGCTGCTCCAGTTGGCTGTTTAACATCGAGTACTTTTCCAGGAATCGTTTGTATTTCCGAGGCTGATCTACTGTCGTCAATGTGCAACGACAAGTGTCGTCTTTAACCCTAGAACGGTAACCTGGGATAAAAATGACCCCAGGCAACTTTCTCCCTTCGTTCTCCCGATTTTTATCGTTTTACCGCGTTTTTGACAAATTTTTTGACTTCAAGCAAAATTGCCCCAGGCTCACGTGATCCTGCATTAAAAAACGAAAAGAATGAGCCCAAGTTGAACCCTTTTCGTTAAATTTTACCGGAGATACGAATTTTTTAAAATAAGGGCCATTTATGACCCCAGGTTACCGGAATAGGTAAAAAAATGGTTACCGTTCTAGGGTTAGAATTGATGCAACTACGGTTAGGATAAACCTGCTTGGGAAGTGCTTGTTGGTAGTTTGAAGGCGACGAATGACCTGGGAAACTGCAATGTGACTTGGACATCTTTTGACGTCTTATTGCACCAAGAGGATCGTCAGTCTTGTTTCTTACTGTATCGGAAGTTATTATTGCATGCCCACATATATGTGGCACACAGAAATAATAGTGATTGCCATTTCCTCGAGTCGTTTCGTCGGAGTTTTCAATGAAAGTTTTTCGCATGGACAGCAATTCTTTAAATGTAAACACACTGCATTCGTGCAAACACGCACGCCATTTTGGATCCTGCGTTAAAGTTGTGCAATTAGAAGAATCATCCGTACGCTAGAACTTTTCAGCGTTTACGTTCGCGTCGTCACGAAAGACAGAGCGCGATAGACGCGCAGAAAAAGTGAAAGAAAAAGATGGAGAATACCGAGTCCCTATAAACGACGACGACGGCAGTCTCGGAATACCGGATGGTACCGTTAGCCGCTAACACAACGCGACAACGACATTTCCTCTCTCCGCCTTCCCGCCAAACGCGCCCGGAAGCTACCAACGGAAATTTTCCCAATGGCCGAGCTCCTCTTCTTCGACTCTCTCGTTATTTATCTCTTCCCCGTTCCCCTGCGCAGACTTTTTTGTTAAACGTGCAAAAGAGTCGCTCAATAATCCCGAGGAAACCCGCAGAATTCTTCATTCGAGACGCCCGAGTCCGCAGTTTATTTTCCAATCACGCCACGACCATTTAAAGTATTTGAAAGACAAATTTCTCGGAAGTATAATTGAGATTCACACAGCAAATTAATCGCGAAGACGAATGCATGCAAATCCTTCGTTCTCCAAAAAGAATTTAAAAAAAACGAGTTTCTGGAGATTATCGCGTTGCCGAGCGTTTAATTCTCAAGCATTACAAATCCAGCAACAGGAAAACTCTGTCAAAAGACAGTGATTACGTAATCAGCTAATTAAATTTTCCTTCATCCGATACGAATTAAATGCAAATCCGATAAACCAATTTTTTCTCTAAATCTGGAAGTTGTCTTTGCTCCCGGAAGCTGCTCGAGCGTAACCGGAAGAATTGGCCAACTTTTTTTTCGAGCCCAAGGTAATCCATTATACTTCATATTGCTGCGAAACATTTGCCGGACGGCTGACAATCGAGCAGTACACATCAGAGAGTTTTAGGAGATGAAGAGCGCGGAGGGGGTTGAAATGCTACATGACTCGATGTATTGAGAGTCCAGGAAGTATAATAGCGAATAGTCACACGTATAAAGACACAGATATGCCTGCACGCATGTAAAGCTAGTGCGCGGGGAATTTGAATGCAAATTTATCGCCGCGCCCGGCTCATAAATACTATGCTAGTCACAAACGTTGAATAGGCACCTGTGTACACACACTCTCTCATCTATACACATGTATGTAACTACCTTTGCTCTCTCGTAGGGTGGTACACATAAAAGACAGAATAATGATTGCCATGGCACATGCCAGCAGGCGTAGAGAGACTCCTCTATGACCATGTGTGTGGTATTTCCTCGTATAGACAGCTCGTCTATGCACTTGGTCGTCGTCCTTCTTGCCACGATACACACAGCCACACGTGTGTGTGTGTGTGTGTCTCTCTCTCTCTCTCTCTCTCTCTCTCTGGTGATGCTAAACTTCTCTGGAGCCCTCTTGCAAGATCATAAAAAGTTTCATCTCCAACATTCCACAAAATGCATGGGCCTTTTCGACCGGAATGTCAAAATTGAATATTGGCTCGTGCAGATCATTGGGACAGTGCATCGCCATGGGTTTGTTTCGTTCATTCTTCCGGCAGAAATCTCTGCCTCAGCGTGTTTGCTTGGAAATTAATCGACACTTGTCATCTATTTTTGTCAAATATGTCGAAAAAGTTCAACAGCACAGCGTGCAGCTCTGCGTTCAACATCAAGAGATCTGCGTAAGTTTGCGTAATATATTTAAATGGATATTTTAATACGTGACCTTCGCTGCTACAAGTTGACTAAAGATGGCTCTGCGTTGTTCCAGTCGGAGGTAATTGCAGCGACGGTTTGACGCGAGCGGGTCGTAAAACGAGAGAGGATCGATTATCACTCGCCCGTAATTCCGTCGATAAATCAATCGTACCGCGATCGACCAGAGAAAGAAAGGAAGGAACAGAGAGAAAGAGGGAGAGAGAGAGAGAGAGAAAGGTCTCGCTTCTTTAAGAGTTGTTGGCTCGAACAAGTATTATATACAATATCTTGGAGTTTATGTACAAAGATATGTATTCAACATATATATATATATACATGTCTGTATATATATATAAATGCCATCTCTGGAGAAATCGATTATCCCGCGAGTCTCGTGAACCGTTCGTTCCTCTGTGACTCCCTCTCGGCGAACGAGACTTTGTCTCCGTTCCGCGGCTCCGTGTGAGGTCTCGTGTACCATTTGTGAAGATTCCACCGAGACTTTTATGTACTTTGCGCAATACATGAAATACGAGTGTTTTTTCAATTTTTAATATTCTCTCCTTTTCTTGTTCACAAGTCCGGAGATGACATTCGATGGCAATTAATAAAGCATCGTTTTTTATCTCGTACGAGGCGTCGCTGGTGCGCAATGATTTTTTAACCGGAAATGCTCACCCGAAACGTCATGGGTGATCGATTATTTAAAAGGCTCGTCAGCAGCCTCCTTTGAACTTGGAAAAAAAATTTTACGACTCTCGTTAAATTCGGATCTTTTATTTTGTTTTTTTTTTTTTTTTTTACGAACAATTAGAGGAACATTCGGGGAGAGAAGAAAAAATTGACGAATGGGAGAGAATATCGCGTGCTGCGCTTTTTGCACTCGCCGAAAAATTACTTCATTATTCTCGAACGTGCCTCTGGACCAGTTCGCCCTGGAAAAGACACTCGCTGGTCAATCTCTCGTCCCTCTGGCACAAATGCAAATCACTGTTTATGTGGTTGTTCGTACACTCTACGCGTATAGCTGTATTTGCTCGCGATATCCCGAGGGGATTCCCCCGTACGGAACTCTGCTCTGTGAGCCTCGTAATAACAAATTGCACGCAACGATAACGAGAGTTGCCTTACTATATACTCTAGAGGCAAAGAAGACCGAGTACACAGATCCCCCGGACTGTGGAACAAGGTCCAGATCGCTCCGGAAAACTGTATTCACAGGGTGTCCCAAAAATCGTCCTTGAGGTTTTTGGTATCGCTAGATAACGATGTTCCGAAGAAAAAAGTCCTAAGGTATTTTTCTGTACGATGAGTCGTTGACGAGGATTTTCATTGAATCAACATTTCATTGATTATTGGATGAAAATATCGTCGACGATACATCGGAGAGAAAAATCTCTCAAAACGTGTTTTTTTTTTTTCACACGATTGCAATATCTAATCGTTCTTCACATTTACCGATGAAATACTTTTAAAACTTGCTGTACCGCGAAGAGCGTATGGAGGATTATTGAAGAAGGAAAAAAATGAAGAAACGAGAAGAGCTACTGTGTATATTCTTTTGCAACTACGTGCTCCTGGCCATTTCGAGTACGTGTGCGGTCTCTTAACTCTTGCCATCGCCATACCAACTCATCATGAATCACGCACGAGACTTGCATTTATATGTAAATCGATTGCTTACCGGCGAAAGGGCTCCGAGTCCTTCGCGTGTGCTGCGATCTTTCCATCGTCACCGGCATTTTTTTTTCATCAACAATTTCTCTCTAATCGACATTGCGCACTATCGCGTCACCGCGTTCGAATCGACTGCCCAGAGATGGCATATCCAGTAAAAATGAAAATGCATCGAATTTGATTAAAAACCGAATCCAACCAAAACACCAAAAAAGTATCAATCAATTTTTCGTAAATTATCATTTTAACCAGCTCACGGAGTCTGCGAATATAATTTAAAAAATGTGGCAAAATTTGCACATGTTTGCACGTAAAATGAATTATTCTCGAGGTCCCTGCGGCGGAGACAAACAAAAAGACTCATTGGTACGTAAGTCTGCATAAAAAATCGATCGAATGCTTTTTTGGGTTTTTTTTTTGCTCCCATCGAACAAGCGTCGATCAAAGACATAAAAAGTATACTCAGCGGAACGATGAGAGTCGAGAAATTGGCATAATAATTTAGCGTGCATCGGAGATCTCTCTCATTTATGCAAAAAGTTCTGAAAGGCCGCACCTGCGGAAAAGTTAATAACCCAGTGACACGCGCTTGACACGCGTGTCCGTTTTTCTTCTCTCCTTTTCCATCTTTTACCTTTCTCGATGTTTCCTTACATTTCACCGACGTTCGAAATAATATATCGTTTCCTGAGAAATCGGTTAGATTTGAATTATCGACATTATATTGTCTTGTCAACGAGACAATATAATTGATGGTGATTTGTTTCAGGAACTGTATTTCTCTCTTTTCATTTTTATCCTTTTCTCCTCCGATATTCCGTCTCCTTTCCTCTTCCGCTTTTTCGTACGGTGTTATGCACGAGAGATATTGATACATCGCGATGCCAGAGAAACGCAAATTATTCCATTGACATATCAGTCCAATCGGCATCGAATAATCAGCGGCAATTATTCCAACAGATGAAAAAAAAAATTATCCTCGCTCTTACGTATAATTTACATTTTCTTTGACTGCAAAAAAGTGCATGAATTATTCATCCCTCGTCACAATGTCGACGCCTTCTTTCCACCTTGACATATTTCTATTGAGATTTAAAAAAAATTTGCTTCTCGCAAATTTGTCGAGTGACCAATCGAATAAAGTACAATTAACTCTAAATTAAATATTAATAAATTAACTAATTAATAAATGAATAATTAAAAAGTTAACTAAAGGATTCAAGCACGTGGGACAGTTTCTTTTTTAAATAATTATAATTATAACTCGGAATTATCGTTATCCAGGAAGAGAGTTTTCGAATAAACTCGGCACGTGAAAATTTATTTGAACCTTAGCGGCTACTAATTAGTCTCGACGTGGAAAAAGGGATTAGTGTCTCATCACTTCCGATCAAGTCCCAGATGATAATCCGCGTACGATGACACCGTGGAATAACAAATTTGATTTTGACACGTTTGAGCAGAGACAATTTTCAATTTCCTCTTCGGAGAAGCGGCTCTTGGCTCGCTACCAAAGAAGGTTGACTGTTAAAATAAATAACTCACTATTTTTAATCAAATGAATCGTTGAGCTCGGGCTCAACGACTTCGGCCTCGTTTTCCGAGCCATTTGAAGCTTTCAATTTTTTTTCTTTAATCAAGCAAAGTCTTGAGTGTACTGTAACGCCGGATGAAATTTGAGATTGTGGAGGTCAAGTGGAAGATCCACTCGGAGCTTCCCCATGTAATGAATTTACACGAAAGTATGTCTATAGATTTTCCTATTATTCTATCTCCCAGCCTCCACAGCCTGAGTCAAAAGTTCTCGGTCCTTTGTAATTTTTCCACTCGAACCCAAATAACTCAAAAAATCTTTTTTTCAAAATTTCTCAAATTCTCGAGAGATCGCGCCACAAATTGTGATGATAAAAAATTCCGAGATTCTCACAAAATAGGGAATTCACGGTATTATGAAAATGGCGAAGCAAAATGGCAAAAATTTCGAGATTAAAACGAAAAAAAAAAATAAACTCGATTCTGCCTTCGACAGCACGTTCGCCAAGTTTCTCAAAGTTTTTTTTTCTCTTCGAGATATTCGATTTTTCGTCGATATATATTATAAAAAAAACTTTCAGAGTGCCTAATACTTTTGGCCAAAGCTGTAGATAAGTATAAATAGGATAGTTGTACGGTGAACTTGTTCTCGAGGCTAAAGAAGAGATAGATTTGAAGAGAGAAACGTCAGAACAGACACCGAAGACGAGGGTTACGCTTCTGGCAAGATATCGACGTGTATTAGTCTATATTTTCATACATACAGCACACAAGTTGAGCGAAGGAGAGGAACATCCGCGATCGGAAACCGGATGCGTCTGTCTACGAAGTAAGGGCGATTGAAGAGGAAGAGAGAGCGAGAGAGAGAGAGAGAGAGAAAGAGATTTGCAAGAGTGCAGAGTTCTGTTGCGACGCGTTCTCAGAGCTTCGTTAACAACAAAGAGGTCCCGAGATAACGAAATGATTGGCAGCAGGCTGAGCGACCAACGATCGCATATTTTCGCCGAACAAAAGGAAGGGAGAATAGAGTTCAAAGTTATGTATCTCGGGGCAGAGTCTCCGAGGTCCCTTTCGTAGATATACTTAAACAGAATGAAATGAACATAAAAGATAAATAATTGCAGTGACGAGAACGTCATGTGCTTTTTGTTGCCGCATTCATATACGCGGAGCCGCGCAAACTTCTTAGAAAAGTAATTAAATAGTTCGAACGTAACGGATAATTTACCACATTCTTTGTAATGATGGACAGTGAATAAAATAAACGACAAGATCGATGTTTGTCGATGAAAAAAATTGCAGTTTACAAATGAACGTTTTTAACACAAATTTTCAATATTATTTTTATTATTATTGTTATTATTCGGTTCGGGTATGGAGATGAAAAGATAAAAACGAGTGTACAGAGATTATTGATGAGGATTGCAAAATATCGTCAACTGAGAGACCGCGCGAGAGGGGCGTCTGCTGTGGAGCCGTGACTCTCGTTCATCATTCTCTCCCGATCCAAAGAGACGCGAGAAAGATTTTCCAGCGCAAGCGATTGTGGCGAGGCTTGTAACGTCGTTTGAGAAAGAATATTTGTCCGGTGGTATTACCCAATGTGACATTTGATCGAAAAATATGTCGGGTCTTTGAGGGCGCGAGAGGTTTAATTATGATGCGAGTGTCAGGAGAGGGTTTGGCCAAGAACGAAGGAAAAAGGATAGAGAGAAGAATTGCCGGGTCTCGCCCCCCCCCCCCTCTCTCTCTCCCAGTTCTTCTCATCGGGCTGCCCGCCAGCTGTTAATTATCAGTCTCGAAGGTGTGTAATTATCGCGATCCTTATCCACAGATATAGCCCAAAGAACTCGTGGCTTTTGGTCCAGCAGCCGATCAGTTAATGCTATGGCTCGAGTCACCGAATATCTCGGAGATCCTCCTCCTCTTCTCCTTATTTTTCGTTGTCTCGTAGTCAACAGTTTATTAGAATTATCGAAAAGATTTGAATCGCGATCGCAGGAATACAACAGACGCGGCTGGGACCTTTGGAAGGACCTCAAGAGCCTGCTGTGTGTTGGTTCATCTAAAAAATGCATGCAAACGAAAAGAAACTGGAAAAATGCTCAACTCTGCTCTGCTCCCTCTCTCTTTCTCGCGCTATCTCAGGTTGGCAAGAATTTTTGTTACCTCGTGCGGTATTATTATTGTTACGGAATTGGCGCGTCTATGGAGAGTCGTTTGCCGATGAAATTTCGCGATAATTTCAGCCGTCATGGCAGCAGACCTCTCGGGGCCTCTCTGCTCGGTCAGGCAATCCTCAATTCTCTTTCTCAACTTTATTCTTATCCTTTATATACATACACGTGTATACTTGTATTTATATATACGTATTTTTATCGGGAGGAACATTGAGAATATTTGCAACACTACAAAACAGCTTCTTACAATGGAATCTGGGCCAGTTCCTGGAACCTAGGTTCGGATAGAGCACAAGGTATCTGGTCAACGATATACTTGTATATATTTATCCATCGTTTCATTTCTATATACCTACACATAGTTGTTGAATGCGCTATCGTGCTGTAATCGCGTCAAGAGACACGCCGCGTTCATGCTTCGCTAAATCGGGTGAGAGACCAGGCCAAGAGATCTCGTGGATCGTTTCTTTTTGTCGCGTACATCTCATCTCTCCATTTGCGACGATTTTTCGAGCAAAACCATTTTTTCCCCATTATAATTATTTTTTTAAATTATTGAAATTATTATTTTTTTTTTTTCATTTTTCAATGTCAATGTGCTTGGAATTACCCAAAACGTCGAAAACTTCGAAAAATCCGAACATTCATAACTCGATGATGGTTTGAGCTACAGAACTCCCGTTTTGCACAGATTTTAATCTATAGAAGCTCTTCATTCTCTAAGAATTTTTTTTGGAATAGCTAGAAAAATACGAATTCTACGACATTTGGAAATTTTCAAAAAAGCCTGTCGACGCTCTAACTTTCGCAAATTTTAAGATTTATTAATATTTATTTTTTTTATAAATAGAGTATCATAATAGGAAGGTTGGTTTTGAATTTGGAGAATGTCGGTCGAACGGTTTATTATTATTATTTTTTTTTATAAATATCGTCAAATTCTTGAGAGTTTCGTTTTTTTGTTCTGCGGAATTTCACTATCTACTGCTTTTGGTCGGAAACGAGTTTTGATCGAGTTCTGAAAGAGCCTGTAGGAATGCACGTTTCGGAATGGAAGAAAGATAGAGCGAATCAAGAAACATTTCCTTCGGGCTAAATGTTGGCGAGATGCTGTGCTTTTCGAGCCTCCCGACGATCCGCCAACGAACGCGATTACGGACTCGCAATTACCCAGCCACTCGATCACCCGGTCACTCGTGGGCGTGGCGTTATACTCTCATTTATCAATGTAATATACGTGTGCAAAGTCTAATTAGTCTCGCACCGGTGCCGGTTCACAGTCGTAAGAAACAGCTGAATGAAAAAAAAAAAAAAAAGAAACAATCAAAATAAAAATAAAAACAGTGCGCAATGGCTCGCACGTGACCCAACGGTGTGAATGAGTTCTCCAACGATCTGCTCGAGTCATTGACTGTGCTCGAGTCATTTGAACCAATCAATTAATACTCCGAGACAAATTTTGACGAATTGCACTAAAAATTGAATTTTTCAATTAATTTTACAACATTTGTCGAAACAATTTCATTCAAAATGTCGATCAATAATTTATAAGGAAAATTAGTTCATTCCACGATCGTGATGATAGTAGGAAAATATTGTTTTTCATTCTGCCACGTGTGGCTCTTTTTAACGCAGCGAGAAATGAGCGGGGGAGTGTCCAGCACAATCGCGAATACCGACAACTCTTGCATTTCGTTTCTCTACACACCGAATGGCAAGAGAACGTGTATACTCGTTTCACAGTCGCCAGACGAAACGCGAGAGGAAGACAGCGGAGATAATTAGAAAACTGCATAAGGACGAGAGGGAAAGACACTCATTTCAATCTGATTAAATTCCAGTTCACATACCACATGGATCGTGTAACGAAATACTATTTTTCTTGTTACGAAAGCCTTGAAGAAAAAATTGTTGTTGGGAAAGAACTACAAGGAATGGAAAATCGAGAAAAGATTTTTTATTCCTGTCGAAAATAAAGAATGATTTGCAGTTTTGATTGCAAAGTATTTTGCCAACGAGTCTGTCAACGTCGGTTAAAATGGATGATAAATTATGCTCGATCAAGTGCTTTTTTTGCTGTCTCCGGTCAGTGACCCATAATGAAGTGACGCAATGAAGAGTTTGAATGAAATTTGAACGGAAAATTATGATTGATTGCAGAGAAACGAGTGCATCGTACCGGATGGCTGGCCGCTGACTCTTTCTGGCACGGGACTCGTGCTTCAACTTGGCGAACTCGAGGCATCAACCCTGAGACACGGGGAATGTTATCTCTGCGTGCGAAAAGCTACGAGCCAACGCAGCAACAGTATCGGCAACAGTCTCATTATCGAGGGGGCCAATACGAGCTCTCCGATCGGGGACAACGCAGAAGGAAATAATATCGTCGAGGTAAGAGTCAAAACGCGGTTGATACAAATTTAACATTTTTTTTTAAGGACGTTGTATGCAAAATTTTCTATCGATAGAATTCCTTTAAATTTGCACCACACAAAGTGAAAAGTGATGTCTAATAGCTCGCGCAATTTTAAGAGGTTTCCCCACGTAGAAGTCGAGATATTTATTTATAAAAATCACAATTTTCAGTACTTTCTCATAAGAGCGTGTGTTAAAAGTTGCAATTTTCAACATTAAATATTTCGATTTCCAAATGGTGAAGCACCTTAAAACTTTGCATACACTTTTGTGTAACATCGATGAAGCTTTATTTAGTTTTCCAAAAAAATCGGTCGTTAAATTTTTTGGAAATTTTGTTTATTATATAACAAATACAGATTGCCTCGGATAATCTTGGATTTATAATATATTGTTCTTGAGTCAATTTGTAACAACTTTTTTTAATGAACTAAGACTCGGAAACCATTTTGTATGTAAAAAAAATTGAAAACAAAAATTTAGATTTGACCGTCGCCATACAACGTCCTTAAGGTTGATGGGTGACGGCTACGTGATCTTTACATAATAACTATTTTCGGCTAAGGTTTCCCAAAACACAAAACTGACATCAAAATAGTCATTTTATTATTTTAGAAATTATAATCCGTGAAAAATCGATATTTTTATATGATTTCTATTTATGAAAATATGTTTAATAAGTCAATTTTGACTAGCTCTGTACATTGTAAAACGAGGCGTTTGACAACGTATGAAAAAAAATAGCTGACGCCGTGGTCGGTTATGTGCGTTACGTTGTGTGTTTATTTTTTTAATATTTCAATCGATTTTTAATGGGAAAGTCCAAAAAATAAAAAAAAAAGTATATATTCCTGGGTATCCAGAGAATTCATCGATTTGTTTTTCATTATAAAATCTTGGGAATACCCACTGGAAAAAATGAAATACTTTTGACTATTCTATGCTGGTGAGGATAAGTGACCAAAAAAACATTGAAGATTCAATAATTAATTACTGACCAACTAGAAAGTCAATAATATCAAAATTTACGCCTATTAAAAAGTTGAACCCTTTTTCTTGGACCACTCAAAACATTTTTTGTAGTTTTCTTCACGTTTTTCATTTCTTTTGTTTTTTTTTCTTCACGTATTTTCAGATAGCTTTGGTGTGGCGACCGTCGATGCGGTCCCCAGGGATCCTCGGTTGGGACCGCGAGGACGAGTTCATGGACTGGCGGGACCCAACGCGAAAATCTGTCGGAGGAGGATCGAGTGGTCGTGCGGTAGTGTCACAGTCAGGAAGCTCCAGTTTGGCAACATCGAATAACCAAGGCTTAAAAACGCGTCCACGTAGGAGATCGCGAGAGGAATCGTTGCGCTCGCGTTCAGCGTGTAGCAGCGAGGATCGCGAGAGCGAACACAGTCGTGGATCGGTTGGATCGAAAGATCGTTACGAGTGCGAGAGTAATCGCTGGAGAAACGAAACGTCGAAGGAGGATTGCGTGGACCATGTTGAAAAGTGTAGCAAAGCGAGGAAGAACGATTTGCAAATGACGATAACGCACGAGGAGAGAATGAATCAGGAGATGCTGAAGAACGAGGATTCCGGGCTGGAAGGAGACTCGAGCTATTCCGAAGACATTGCAAAGTGTCATACGGGACTTGGAAAAATGGCGTCGTTGAGTATCGACAAATGGAAAGAAGCGAATTGCCCAATGTCTTCTAATCTCGAGACCTGCAGCCGATCTCTCAAGATCGAAGATCTCGAAAGTCCGATTTCACTGGAGCGAACCATAAACGGAAGTTTGACCGTCAACAATTCTTCCATGTACGATTGCTCGACGAAATCTTCGACCTCGTCGGGCTTTTGTTCCACCGCGAGTGCCCCGTCCAACGACACCGACGCAAACACCACGAGAAGCGTTTCCAATCACAGTATCGAGACTCTGTTGCTTCGCGACGAAACGATTATCGCCACTAACAATGACGATCTCGCCGATCTCATCGGCACTCTCATCGTCAGCGTTGAACGCAAAATCGAACGCGTAAATCTCGATGATCTTGTGTTCCCTTGTCCGGCTTGTCGTAATATCGACACCGATGATCCCCTCCTCGGTTGCAAATGCGGCGCCGAAGCCTGCGAATGTTCCGGCGCTGGGGGCGAACAATGCGAATGCCAAATCCCCAATCATCATTCCTCCGCTCATAACGATTCTCGCAGCTTTGAGATCGCTGGCATCAAACACATCGACAGCGACGATGAGGAGGAAGTCCGCATGGGTTTTGGTAAGTTTACACTTTTACCATAACAATTCTTTACTCACTCGTGCACTTCCCAATTATTCAAACATTGACATCGGAAATAAATTCTGGTCTCCGGATCTTCCAATTAAGCTCGTACTTATGAAACTTGTTAATGTTAACTGTTCAATAAATAGCTTCTTAATCGTCGTGAAATTTGAACACGACCTCCTGAATGCTTCGTGTAAAAACGTACCAAATGAAAAAAATTCTATCATCCGCCTTAAGGGTTGAAATGAAAAATAATAACAAAATTCTGAAAATTTAGTATGTTTTTGTATCAAGTATTTAAGAGGTCGTGTAAAAATTTCGTGACGATTAGGAAGCTCGTTATTAAAAAATTAACATTTTGTTAAGAACAATTTTTAAAACAAATACAAAAAATATTTATCAAAAAACTTCGTTTCGTTTCCGTTGCTTTCAGTATATTGTAGATATTAAAAAATTGAGAGGTCAAAAAAAAAAAACTTATCGCAAAAAGACTACATTTGACTAAATTTAATTTATTAATATTATTATTAATAATTACACGATCTCTGAAATACTTCATACAAAGACATACTAAATTTTTAGAATTTTCTTATCATTCGCGATTTGGTACTCAACATAATCGACGTACTGACTTGCATCGATATCAAAAAAATGTCTGCAATCGATAAATAAGGAAAATTAAATGTTGCCATTGACTAATTGCTCAAAGTGACATTTCAATTAAAACATTTCTATAGGCCAGTCTTCTATCGATAGAAAATTATGGGATTTTGATAAAATTCACATAAATTTTATCTCGACAAGCTTCGCGATCGATACTCCAGTAAAATATGATGCCAACATCTTGTCTTTTTCTAGAGACGCGGAAGCAATATCACCTGACAAATGATAATATTAAATATAACAGTAAATGATTATATAACTTGATAATAAAACGATTTTGCGTTAAAATAAACTTGATGTACGATAATATATGAAGTCGAATATTATATGCACGTGAAATATCGCGCAAGTATAAAACGAGTTCGCGAGTGCTTTCCACACGCGACGTAAAGATCGTCCCACGCCTGGGCAATAAAGAGATTCGATGAAATAAATTTATGTGCTTTGAGCGTCGACGTGTTCGCGATCTCTCTCACTCTCTGTCTTCTCCCTTTTAACCGGGATCACGAGAGTAGCGATGAAACTTGGTCGACTCTTTGCAGAAAGAACACGCAACGAGAAAACTACTCAATAAATTAATTCACCAAAGAAAATATACGAGACGTTTTCGATGTTACGTCAAAAGTGTAATCAGTGTCAAATTCTGAGACGGACAGGATTTTGCAGTTTTTTTCTCCGATGCATCGTTCGTGAGATATCAAAGAAACGGGAGAAGGGCGTAGCGAGCTCTTATATGCACGCATCGCATGCGGCAATATCTCATGGACGATGCTTCGCAGAGAAAAATTGGAGAATTCTTTGCTCTCGAAAGCTCGAGCTGATTTTCATGAGGGTCTGTACGAAAATTATAAAAATCGTTTGCTTCCATAAATAATTGGAGTGTGTACATAATTCAATTGGAAAATTCATCAGGCTGTCGAGTCTGTTAGTCGAATTAATAGTGGCAATTACCACGGATGTTTCGGTCTTACGCGAAGCAAGAACGTTGAACGTTCCTCATCGGCCACCTACGCTCTTTTCCATCTCGCTCTTGCTCTCGTTCCGCGCTCTCACGAGATTTCTCTCTCGCCACACCCTGGTTGAGCAAATTCGCGCGCGGCACTTTGCAAGCTGCTGCGGCAGTTCGTCACTCGACTTGTCCCGCTCTTTCGCACGTAATATCATTGGTGTGTGTACAAACACGTATGCGTGTAAAACTCTCTTTCACTCTGAAGCGTTCGGCGCCCCCGACGCCGACGCGCCATCGTCCCATCGCGTCGCCCCGGGTCAACACACTCGTTTTCCTTTTTCTCGTAATCCGGTCCTTGCCTTGAGAGACACGCGTGTCAATGTGTTGATATAAAAAATGTCAAAATTCACATTCCAAAATGCAAAAATTTATAGAGACGATAAAAAAATAAAAAACATAATCTTGTTGAGCTTTCTTAGAAAATTCACAATAAATACGAAAGAGTGAAAATTGGAAAACTGAATCGTCGATGAAAAAAAAAAGTTTTATTTTCATTAATATTATTTTCGTAATTACTTCTGATGACAAAGAGATAATAATGTGCTTGGCCCAAATTTATCGAACCAAAAAAAAAGGCTTTTCGTATCGAGAGATAAAATATAAATTGGCTGCTCGTGAACCCATCGAGCGAATAAAAACCAGCTCGACGAATTACACGGCTCGTTAGACAGAGATTGAGAGAGCTCTATATACTCGCACGTTCAAACAAAATTTACGAGTGACTACACTGTGCCCACGTGTATATATATTTATTTCAACACTTTGTTTATACGTACACTGATGTGTGTCGTGGCTGCGTTTGAGTAATTTGAAAAATACCGAAAAAGATCGAAGATCGCGAGGGCAGAACAGAAATAATGAAACCGGAAAGCCTCACGCTCGTTTCCGCCGATTAACAAAGAAATTTATATCTCCTCTCTTGATCTATTTTATTTTTATTTATGAAAGGAACTTTGGCGAATTATAGAGAATTCCATGGGTTTCATTGCCAGTTAAATGGATCAAAACGCTCCTCGATTGAGATCGGCTATTTTGATAACATTCCGCGAACGTGTTTGTGTGAAACTTTTTTTTTAATTCAAATAAATTTGCATTTCGCAGCAATGATTTTTTTTTACGGTTTAATCCAAAATTTTGTCTCGAACAAAATCCCGAGAAGCAAAAATCGATACGTTTCTTATTATCTTATTTTATGATTACCGAGCTATTTTTTTTTGTATAGTGTTTTAAAGAGTTTTGTAATTAAGAGACTAGAGGATCGAAAGCGGTGCGAATCGCGGTTTGATCGTAAATCAGACTCCATTTCCGTAAATTAATCACTGTATTTATGAGCTCACTGCTGAGACTTTGTGGAACCTTCTGCAGCACGAATAATGCATCAATTAATAATTATACGAACACGACATTAATTAAACTTCATGGGGGAAAAAAATGACGCCTATAAATACAGTAATGCGCGATTGATTCATTGGTATCGATAGAATAATAAAAAATGAAAGAAACAGTACGAACGTTCAGGCATCGCAAATGTCACGGATTTAATTACAAGAAACCGGAAACGGAGTCGTCAGAGATTCAATTTATAAGCTTAACCCTGGAACGGTAACCTGAGGTCAAAAACTACCCCAAGCGACTTTAAATCCCGCGCCCTTTCTCTCTTCGTTCTTCCGTTTTTTATAGTTTTACCGCATTTTTGACTAATTTTCTGACTTCGAGCAAAATTGTCCCAGACTCACGTGATCCTGCATTAAAAAACGAAAAGAATGAGCCCAAGTTGAACCCTCTTCGTTAAATTTTACCGGAGATATGAATTTTTCAAAATTGGGGTCATTTATGACCCCAGGTTACAGGAATAGGTAAAAAAAAATAAGGGCACCGGTCTAGGGTTAAAATCTTCGAGTTGGCCGTTCCTTCGAATAAACATTCTACGCCCGTTATCCGTTGCTTCAAATACACGCACGCGTGTACGTTTGTGCATAAAAGATTTTCAACCTGTATACTGTGTGTGTGATGATAAAAAAAGAAGAGTGACGCGTGCGCTGCAATTATCTCTCTCCTCTGCTACTGAGAGAATGCTTTTCCTTCTCTCTTTCTTTATCTTTCTCCGAAGTTCTTTCTGCTTTATTCCCGCTGATTTATCGAGTCAGACGATCGAACGCGCCTTGCAGAAGGGCTCGGTGGTATATCTCGCGTTGTTAAACGTCGTATATGTGTTGCTCTCGTAGCGATTGCTCGCTTTGAAAGACTCTGCCCGACTAATTGAAATTGCCGTACATACGTATCGATTCTTCTATACATCGTCGTATTTTATGCTTCGGCAATTACTCTTCCACTTGAATATCTATATTTCAATATTTATTGGGGAAGGAGCATTTCCGATATATTTCCCATTTGTACAATATACGTTCAGAGAATTGTATCTTTGCAGCGTTACAGAGAAAAATGTCTGAGCGACAAGACAACGCGACATTTTCGTCTCATTATTTATTTCCTCAAAATAAAAAAACGTTTTTGATTCATTTGTATTTTTCATTTATCATTCCTGTCGCTTTTTACGAACTTTCCTGTTTTGCTTTGCCAGAATTTGAAAACTTTGCCTCTTCAGTTTTGACTCACTGGTCCCTTTTTTTCAGTTTTTTTGTTTTTATTGTTTTTTTTTTTTGAGATTATTTCTCATGGAGTGAGACGTTAATCGGCTCGAGCGCCACACTCGATTCATTCTTTTTCATGCGGGAATATTTTCGGTCGGGGGGGGGGGGGGGGGGGGGGGGGGGCTAAAAAGAAAATCGGGATTTTTGAATTTCTCTTTTGTAATTTCGCTCCGTATTATTTTTTATGGACACGGTGATGACAGGGCTTGAGAACGTAAAATCTGCGGAGAAATCGCGGTCAATTGCATGGATTATTGGAACATGCCGGTACACAACGCCGAGTATTTTCTTTCTTAAACGCATAATTCACTCGAGTATCATTTAATTTGTAATGTTAACGTAATTGATCAATTGTCAATTACTTTTTATGTTACTTAATGAGGGGTTAATCGGATAATTGATTCATTATCAATCTTTAAGGACGATCGGAAGGTACAATCTTAAACAAAGAGCAAAATACTGGCTTCACTCATTTTTCTACATTTGTGAACGGCGAGTAAAAAACATAAATGACCCACGAAGTAATATTACCGTTGGCTTTTCGAAGAAAATGTAATTTTTCCAATATTGACTGTTTTTAACAAAAATTCCCCAAGTTTTACTAACCCTAGAATAATGCGGTAACTTTTTTTTGCCTGTTCCGGTAACCTGGGGTCAAAAATGACCCCAATTTTGAAAAATTCATATCTCCGTCAAAATTTAACGAAAAGGGTTCTCCTTGGGCTCATTCTTTTCGTTTTTTAATGCAGGATCACGCGGGCCTGGGGCAATTTAGCTTGTAGTCGACAAAAATGAGATAAAAAACGGGAGAACGAAGAGAGAAAGGGCGCGTCATTTAAAGTCGTCTGGGGTCGATTACGAGATGGAAACTCTTGTGTGAAAAATGTCAAACGAATAGAATTTACAATTTTTTTTTGGATAATGCGAATAATGCAATCGACACTGACGAATGTAATGATTGTTTTACAGGTACAAAGAGAAGAGTCGAGGAGATATCGACACCGAGGAGCATCCACGATCTACCCGATCACGTGTTGAATTGTGGCCTCAAGCTTCCTGGTGAGTTCATGGCCGCAATTAACTAGATAATCATAATTGAACGCAATCGAATTGCTTTAATAATAATAAATAAATAAATGACGTCATCGTCAAGAGAATACTCACGAAAAACAATTTTCAACTTGTTTAAATTATGCGACACACGTTTAACCGAGTATTGCACAATTGACGTAAATTTATCGATCCGGAAAGACGAGTGTACGAAAACGCCTACGAAAGGGTTCGTAACCTTTACTCTCGCTTCTCTCTCTCTCTCTCTCTCTCTTGTTTCATTTCTTACAGCATCCTCGGCTTTTCCAGCTGTCCAAGACTCTTCGACAGCGTTATAACCACTTTTCTCCGTGCTTTTTGCTAAAGAGTCTTTCTCCAAGCTCTTGCCAGAGATGCCAACGACATCGTAAACGTTGCTTCGCGAGAATGAGACAGAGGAAGGAAATCTTGCCATGTACACAGTGTGTGACATTCGCAAACAATCCCTCTCACCTCTTGGCTCGTTTTTCTCGGCTATATCCCAGCAAGATCTGATTTACGATTTGCCAAGTACCCTCTGCCATACTCGAACCCCTTTAACACTTCGTTTATACTTTTGCTTACGCTGCACGTATTCGCACATTCGTTATTTCATTTTTCGACATAATTTGTGTACAAATTTCTGCAAAACGAAGAAGAAGGCGTGGATTTGTCTTTTTCCTTCACTCATCGTTCACATAATATTCACACGCATTCGCACTTTATAAAATCAAGTCTATCACTTCCATAAAACCTGGCACTCCTAGCAAGACACATCGAAACGTGCATATTGCGTTTATTTACGTCAATGGATTTTACGACACTCGCAAATTTTACGCTCTTGTTTCTTTCGAAAACACAAGTCTCGATCGATTTTCTTTATTGCTTTTTTCTTCGTTTTAATGAGCAAGCAGAATTCCGGTTCGAGCTTAATTGCGAAAATATTGAAACTAGTTGCAAAAGAAAACATTAATTTCCAACAGAGAAACTTTTATTATTTTCTCGTTGAATTTATGAAAATTCGATACATATTCGTGTTTTTTGAACATTTTTCTTTCGACACAATCCTTTTGAAAAGTGTTGCTCCATAATTATGTAAACTGAATGAATAAAAACGTTGGTAAATGTAGCGCGGAAATTGAGTTCGATTTTGCGTGCGTTCTGGATCGTATAATCGAAGCGTGTGAGTGCAGAGACGGAAAAGCTGAATTTGAAACGCGAGTCGGTAGCATGGGCACGAATAAACATATATTTATACGAAAGATTAATCTCGTATCTTTGTGCATTCTACATTCGGTTTCCACGTGCAAAAGGAGGAACGAGCCAGCGTAAAATCAGCATCTCTCATGTGTGCCCACTTTTGCTCGTATCGATTGAACGCACTTATCGAGATAATCGAGTTATATCGCATGGGATCTCGCGAGAGAAACGGAGATATAATACATATCCAGAGGCTCGGAAATATGGTGGGGTCGTCGCGTATGGCTTGTATGCTGAGGTTGGAAATTGTGCTTTTCGATAAATCGATGTGTGTGTAAAAGTATCGACAAGTAGATACTTAGCGAGTCGCCTCGATAATCTCCCATGAGCCCCATATCCTCTATATAAAAACACACACACATTGGACATACAGAAATAAACACACCTCACCTGCGATTTATGTTTATAAAGGATATGTGTATGGGAAGCTGTATAATGATGCAAAGATATCACGAAGCTTTATGTGGGTGTCTTATTCGCGGTCGAGGCCACCGATCTTTGGCGAGCACATGTGGCAAAAGTCCTGAGAATGAAAAGGACGCAGGAAAAATGATGCTGCATGATTTATTGCGTTTGGGCATGTCGTTTTTATTCTAAACGTTATCGCAATGTGTGTGTGTGTGTGTGTGTGTGTGTGTGTGTGTGTGTGTGTGTTGGATGATGCACGTGGTGTGGCAATGGAGAATTCAGGATGCGACCCAGATCCCAGGACACGTGGAACTGCTGCTGCTGCTGCTGCTGCTGCTGCTGCTGGCCGGTGCCGCGCGGCGATGTAAACGAGAGAGGAAAAGAGAGAAAGGATTTATGCCGTAGCCGATCGATAATTCCAGGAGACGCTCACGCGTCGGCACAGTGATCGATGCCTCGGCGGCATCTCTTATTATAATTTATATATATATGCTTCAAATATTTCTTCGTCTCATTTGCACTCTTCGTAAAAGATCGCATAATCGCTCGATCGCAGCACGGGACAGAGTCTTTGGTTTCTGTCTTCGATTTTCTCGCTCTCTCGATCTTTATACGCCTTCTGACTATACGACGTGCTTGAGGAACCTCCGGATAAGGAGATAACCGCCTTATTTTCTACCATCAAAGCCACAACACCGAACGAATATATATAAATGTCATAGAAGTCCTCGCAGCTCATAATCATCTCGAAAATGAAAGGGAACTTTTGCACAAAGTAGCGAACCTCGCTATATATGATCCAAGGAGGTACGAAATCGCTTATGAGGAATCGGTGAGTCGTGAGAGGGCAGCTAGAGATTCGTCGAGAATGAAAAGAGAGGCTGAGAGTATTCGAAAGAATTATTAAATTGATAATGCACGTTCATTTGATTTATCAAGCTTTTACATGCCATTTGCTGAAATGGCAAAACTTTCCATACTATTGATTAACATTAAATCTTTATGCGTTTATGCAGAAACTTGACGCAGAGCATTTTCGTGGATTTTTTTTTTTTTCAATCGAGGACTTGGTTTATATTTTTCAGTCAATTTTCAATTTCAACGATTCATTGTCAAAAATGTGGGGTATTCGTAAAAATTCTCATACATACGTGCGTGGACGATTTGTTATCGTGGGAAGTGGGACGATTTTCAGTCGAAGGTCAAGCATTTTGATCGCCTCATTGAGTTTACTCAAGAGAAAAGAGATAAATAGTGTGATCAATTAAATAAACTGCGATGGAATTATTTATTCTCTTCTGGCTCAAATTTTTGCCAGCGCAGACGTTGCGCTGCGTATCGGCATTCGGAGTGAAAACTCTAGCCTCATTTGCAAGTCCCACCCATGACTAAGCGAAGAATACAAAAAGAATTTCATGAATTTACTTGCTCTTTTCGTGCTAAAAAAAAAGGTTGACTTTATTGAGGGATCTTTCAAAATTTGGCATGAATATTCTTGGCACCGAAACTAACAGTTTTCTCCTCTGAAGAAAAATTTCCTGACATTTAGAATTTGCAATTTTTTATCTGTCCCATCTAAACGCGTGTAAATTGAAATGACGTTTCGTTAAAAAGTTGCAAGAAAAAAAAAGCAACGAGACTTGAGTTTTCACGCGTTTAGATATGGAAAAAATAAAAAAATTGGAAAAATAAATATCTCAAATTGTAATCGTCAGAAAATTTTTCTTCAGAGGATAAAACTGTTAGTTTTGGTGCCAAGAACGTTTAGAAAAAATTTTAAAAGAATCCTCAATCATGTCGTTTTGTGAATACGTTAAATTCTTCCAATCGAAATATAATTGCAAAAAAAGTTGACTACATTTTATTTTCACCATCATTTTCATTCGTGTTGAGAACACGCCCTTCGCACGATTGCATTTGCATAGATGCAATGTAATCCACAGGTGCTCCGATGCTGTTCGTTTGTCAGTCGGCAACGGCGTCAATGTGAGAGAAAGAGAAAGGACGAAGGGGGCAAGAAAAGAGGGCGATTAATAAACGCCAAAGGATGAGGTAGGAAGCTTCAAAGGAGGAATCTCTCTTTCCTCCTTTTTTCCTGCTTCTCTCTCTCTCTCTCTCTCTCTTACACTCTCGCTTATGCATAAAGCCTCGATGTATCTACTCGTAAATAGTAATGGGCGTCCGTTAACGCGGGGGCGTGAGACTCGCCACGGGGGTTCACTCTGCGGTAACGGAGAGACATCAAGGGAGATGAGAGTTGGTAACAAATAAGTATACAGACCCGAACGTACATTCAATATTTATACAAAACATACTTGACGAGTGTCTCTACCAAACGTTTCGAAAATCTCATTAAAAAAATCAAAATTCAACAAATCTCCATATTCCTAAAACCCTCGAAATGTTATTTCGTGCTGTTTCGACGATTAAAAACATTGAGAACGTTGCGGTGAGGCTTATCGGCAGATTTGACGAAGAATTACCCGTACGTCAACACAATAACAATAATAAAATATGCATGTCTATATATTTAATATACTGGGCGCGTAATCACGTGAACGCTCCTCATACTCGTTCATGTTCATACATATAAATATAAATTTGATGTGAAGATATATGTGGATGAAATTTAAGACACATGGTGGATGGACAAGCGTGTACATGATTATGGTTATCAGCGCAGAGAGCCGGGCGATTGAACGAGGCCCGCGTTAGCCACGCACGAACCTACGCGATCGCATTTGTATGTGTGTGTCTGTGTGTCTCTATAAAATGGACTCTTATGCAGTTGAGAACTGCATCGTCCGGTAGATGCAACTGTAAGCAGAGGACTGCATGTTAGTGAGGCCCGAGTAGAGCACGAGCCCACTTTCTGGATCGTTTTTCCGCTTGCAATAATATCAAGAATATTCTAGCCACGTAGATATTTCTTTATCGATCATAAATTTTCCATTTTCTTTAATTCTTGTTGAAAACATTGTTTCCTCGCGTTTCCGAAGATTAAGCTCGATCAAGACTGCAAGGTCGTCCAATCGTCGACCCCAGAATGGTAACCTTATTTTTTTTTTTTACTTATTCCGGTAAACTGGGCTCGAAAATGACCGCAATTTTGAAAAATTCATATCTCGGGTAAAATTTAACGAAAAGGCTTCAACTTGGGCTCATTCTTTTCATTTTTTAATGCAGAATCACGTGAGCCTGGGAAATTTTGCTGGAAATAAAAAAATTAGTCAAAAATGCGGTAAAACGATTAAAAACGGGAGAACGAAGGGAGAAAGGGCGCGGGATTTAAAGTCGCCCGGGATCGTTTTTGACCCCAGGTTACCGTTCTAGGGTTAACGAACAAAACCGTAGGTCTCCAAGTCTGGGTGATTAATTGATCAAACACTGGCAGAGATAATTGACTTTTAAGCTACTCGTGGAAACGAGAGTGGAAGCAAATTCGAAAATTGAATGATTCTCACGAACAGAGAAGGTGCCAGGCTGCTGGTCGATCTTAAGACTTGCCTGAAAATATTCACTCTTGGTTTTCCCTGTAGCCAAACGAAAGTACAAATTCACACACTCGCGTATATCGATATACATTGAAATGCATATAATGATATATAAACGTTGAAATAAACGAATGTATCTGTTGTCGGATGTTTATACTCGGTGGAAAGAGTGCTAGCAGCATGAAAGATTCAGGGTTAATGGAGGTTAAAGTTTTCCATCGGTATAGTGTATAAAAGCAGAAGCATGAATACGTACTGCTTGAGCTAAGCCCTCTCGTTGCTCGCATACGGTGAAATTATCGTATTAATTACTCCACGTCATTATATCGTAATTTATTATCACACGCTCGTGATTTCACTGTGCGGCTATATATTTATAGAAA
The DNA here is from genome assembly GCA_963921915.1 of Hyposoter dolosus. Classification (NCBI taxonomy): domain Eukaryota; kingdom Metazoa; phylum Arthropoda; class Insecta; order Hymenoptera; family Ichneumonidae; genus Hyposoter; species Hyposoter dolosus. The sequence goes on along the minus strand of OY998138.1, from coordinate 3,956,789 downwards.
AGTGAATATATATTCTTGTTGCAAACTTGCCAGCAAAGACGACTCTATTTCTATCCACAAATCCGACACTTTATTGCAGCCACGTTTTATATCAGTCTAATCTTTGATGACTTCATGTGCATTTCACACGGTTCTCAATAATTCGAGGATAGACTTTTCTCTCGCGTATATACGAAGAATACTCCGGAAGTATTAGTCTCTCCTTCACGACATTTACGTTTCTCGGTCCCATCAATATACCGTTATAAGCCTTTCTCCCTTCTCATGAATAACCGCGTCAACGAATTTTCATAGCAAAAAAGGGCGAGAAATATGAGGCGATTTGAAACGCTACGCCCTACGACCAACCACTCTTCCTGACTACGTTTATTCGCCAAGATTATCGCCCACAAAATTCACTATCATTATTATTATTAACATTATCATCCTCGTTGTTTACGATTATTAATAAATGTCGTTATTGTGGTTAACAATATTGGCTAAAATTTAAAGCTTATCGAGTTGGAACCGCTAAACACATAAAGTGGAAATTAAAATATCGAATAATTAAGAGATAATTAAGTTTGCAACAACAAAAAATTTGGAGCTCCTTGCCAGTAAAAATAATGGCGCGTTCTCAAATTCTGAACAAGTTAGCATGAGATTTTTTCGCTCTTAATTATTCGAAATTTTAATTTTAATTCTTTGCATCCGGCGCCTCCAACTTGATAGCAATGAAAAATTTGTTGAAGTTTTCTTTCATTTTTTCTCATCAGCCTCAAAGAACACGTACGATCTATCGAAATAAACTTTTCGTTCCATTCAAAGTTTCATGCCATAAAATTCAAACCATTCGAAACGTGTGCCAGAATTTTCTCTGATTAATGATGACCTTTCAGTAAATTACAAGTATAAAAAATAAACGATATCCCGGAAATCATATTAATTTATACATCAGTGGACTTTTTGTCCCTACAGTGTGCTGCGTATAGTCACCGTTGAGTTCTGCCCAGAGAAAAACAGGAGGAGGCAGAGAACGACAGACAGAGAGAGAGACAGAGAGAGAGAGAGAGAGAGAATCGTGTAGTGTGTGGCGAATTATACTCGCGTTATCGTGGTAATGGTCGTCGATAATCTACATAGAGGTGCTAGTATGAATTATCATCGATCCTACCTGAAGATTTATATATTACCTGTACATAAATATATACATATATAAATCTGTGTATATATGAGAATAATAATAACATATAAACATATAGGATGATGAATATGAAGTACCGTAAAGAACTGTATATATACGAGTGCGCCTAGTGCATTGCTGCTGGCGTTAATCTCATCCCTTTTGCTCTTTCTCTAAACCAAGAAAGAGAGAAAAAGACGAAGAATTGCCAGGAGGCAGTTTCTCCTTCTCTTTCTCTCGGTGTAAATTTATTGAACCCTGTGTACCGACGAGTCTCGCCGCGCAGAGATCTTCTACCGCATGAGATCACAAGCCGCGTGTGTGCATGGACTGTGCGATGGCCACGTGGTGTCCGTCTCTCTTTCCCTCGAGTTTGCTCAACAGACGCGGCCGCACACGTGGGCCTCGTCACAACGAAACAACTGACGTTTTCTCAGGAAAATGCATTTTTTGAAAAACGTAAAATGTCGTTGCACTTTTCCATCATTGTCATTTTTAAATTCTTAGCGTTTTCTTCATTTTACTGAAAAAAAAATTTTGTTGAAAAAGATGGATATTTTGTTCGACTAAACATTTTTTTGAATAAGTCCAAAAATTTTGTCATTCCAGCAAAAAATATTTTAGGAAGTCTCTTCGGAAGCAAATTTTTGTCGTTCCATTCGCAAATTTCGCTGACAATTCCGTTATAAACCAAATAGACTGCCAAAATAACGAAAATTTTGAAATTATCCATTATTAGTTTACCGTGCTCAACAAAATATCGAAGATTTTTAACAAAATTTCATTTCCAATGTTGCAACAAGCTTTTTGGTTGGACTTAATAATCAAATTAACAAATTCGCCACGAATGACAAGTTGCTTATAATTTAATTTTTAATATTTTTGTTGTCATTTGTGTTTCTAGGTTACGCGGACTCGATAGGAAGATTCGTCCTCGAGTTCGAGCCTGATTCGGCAAACAGGAAGGAGGTCCTTTGCGCCCGGGAAATTGCGGCCTACATTCTCTACCTCGTTCGATTGCGCAGGTAAGAATAAAAACACGAATACGGTGGAGAAAAAAAAAGAGAGATAAATAATAAAGGAATGGAAAAAAAAATGAAGCAACGATTCCGGTGTAACTGAAAGGGCGACAAACGACGACGCTCGAGAAGATACGAAGATCCCAAAACCGATAAGAGACCGAGCATCATTCTACCCCCTTAATATATGGTATACATATGTATCGTACGTTTAACACGAAAGATCCAGTTGTGCGCACCTGACCGCATTTCTGTGCATGAGTTATGAGACCGCATCAATCCTTTCATCTCTCTCTGTCTTTTTTTTTTTCGTTTTCCTCTTAATTCTCGTTTCCTCATCCCCCGAAGTGAGTTCGCAGCTTCGAGTAAATATCTCGGATGATGCATCGCGGAACCTGAAATCCTTCCCGCACAGATATTCACGCTCTTGCCGCTATAAATAAACGACGAATTTTTCATGTTTCGATGACCCCATAAAAAAGGCTTCGTTTCAATTTCACGTCAGTGCCGAACGACCGTTTGAATTAAAATCAACGTCTTGTGAATTAACGACTTGACCTTTTTCATTCATTTCTTCGTTCTTTCGAAAAAAAAACAATCATTGAAAATGACTCTGTGCGTAATTATTATAAATTTTTTGATTTTGTAATTTTTTTACTGAAAGTTAAAAACTCGTTAATTGGTTCGGAAGATTTTAACATCCGTAACGGTTCGTTACAGTTGCCCGGGTTCGATATTCCCTTGATTAGAAGTTGAGATTTGATTGATTAATTAAAACAGTTAGAAAATCGAAGTTTTATGATATTTTTGAGTTCGCGTGAATTTTGAGATGCGTTCGTCGTTTCAGTGACGACAGAACGAAGGACGAGTGGACTTTTCTCGTGAATGGTGCAAGCACCGATGACCTGGAGATTCTTGATCGTGCGCTCGTTCTCCTTAAGGACAAGATCAACGTAGTTCGAGTCCTGATACTGCGTTTGTTAAGAACGGAGGGATTGAGCGAGCCACATTTGTCCAGGAGTCGAGTCAAGGTAATTATCATCACTTTTCGTAATTAATCATTGAATCAATATTTTTTTCTCTCGAGTTTTCAGCCTCGACATTTGTTTTTCGCCATGCAATCGCGACTCGAAATGTCGAACTCGAGGATTTTTAAAATCGACCTTCACCACGATAAGTATTTACTCTCCGTGGTCACTAGGGGTCAAAATGACCCCGAGCGCAACTTTGAGCTAAAATCACTACAAAAGTTATTGGCGCCCGAGAGGGTTGGCATCCTCTTGAACGCGGTGCTTTGGGGTGCCCGAAATTTTTGTTTTTTTTTACAGATCGCCTTCTTGCTGATTTTTTTTCGCCATTTTGAAAATTGGATAAAATTTTTTTGGCATGATATTCTCATTCCGAAAGGTTCAAACTAATATCCTGAATTTTTATGTGTCGTTCGGAACGATACTGGCAACGCGGCAAGCGTTTAAAAATGGCTGGGGTCATTTCGACCCCGTGTGAGAAGCGCGTTATTTCTAGAACGTGTGATAACGGATTCTTAAAAACAAAAAAGTCTCGATGTACCAAATGAAAATCCAAAAAACCATTTTCCCCTCGCGTTCTCAAAAAAAAAAAAAATCTTAAATTCCAACGATCGAGAAAGTCCGTACGCCCAAAGTATCGATACTATTCTTGATTAAGAAGGATCGGAAACCGGATTTACCATTATAGTACGCGAATAGGATAATAGGTTTGATTTGCCAATACAATGGGAACCGTTACGACGAGGTTCTCGAGGAAAGAGTCAATTTCTCATTGCCGTGACGAGTCGAGACGAAAGTCTCGAGAGTCGTGAAAAAATAACTCGTAAAAATTCACGATACGCGCTAGACACAGCTCCTGAAAGCGATTGTTGGCGAACCGATTCATTTGCGATCTTTTATATCGACACAAGCATATACAGTAGAATCGGCTTCTCTTAGTACGGTCCATGCGAATTAAATATTTATCGTATTTACGTCCAACACAAATGCATTAAACTGCGTGCATACACAAAAATGAACAATGCTGTGTCTATGTGTGTGTATGTGTGTGTCATGCATTCGTATGGAAAAATGCTCGACATTATTGCATCGTACATCTGTGTTTATTGTTTGGCACAGTGAATATAATTCCAGCGTTTACTGGGGCATGTTACGAATGTCGTTTATTACGTATACGTGCACACTTGAAACAGACATCGAGCAGCCCGATTGTATTCTTTCTCAAAGTATATAAATGCACATGCCTTGGTACATGAGCCTGTATGTAGTAAATAAATAAATTATTGGGACAATAAACGATGGGGGGTCGCTGGAAAGCCACGATTTACCATTGTCACCTTTGAAAAAAATGTCGAAACGACTTTGCCACTGCAAATTTCGTAATAATTCCACTCGCACTTTGTTGGGATGATAAAAATGTGTTTTCATTGTGTACGCTTGATTGCAACGTGCTGGATATTATCTCATGAGAAAATTCAACCGAATCGTACAGATTTTCGATTCAAATGCGAAGGAAAACGATTTTTTCAAGCCTCCGCAGTCACCAGGGGTCAAAATGACCCCAAGTGCAACTTTGAGCCAGAGTTACGTTATTGGTGCTCTGGGATGACCGTGGAAATGTTTTTTTTTACACATTGCCTTCTTACTGATTTTTTTTCGCCATTTTGAAAATTTGGTAAAAATTTTTTGGCCTTATATTCACGTTCCGAAAGGTTCGAACTAATATCCTGAATTTTTATGTGTCGTTCGGAACGATACTGGCAACGTGACAAGCGTTTAAACATGGCTGGGGTCATTCCGACCCCGTGTGACCAACGCGTTATTTCTTGAACGTACGACCACGGAGGGATTAACTTATTCCCTTAATTTAATTGCATATACGAATGATTTGGATTTTTCGTTCAATATTTTGCAGACCCTGAACGTCGATGATGCCACTATCAACGAACACCTGCCAAAACGGAAAGACGAGAGTCACGAACACACACAGTGGATCACCTTTTACAAGGTAATTAACGAAAAATTGTCTCAAAACTCAGGATCACGTTATCGTTGCCTAAAAAATATAATTCAATCGACGCGACATTTTTTCTCTCCGAAATAAAAGTTTGTGAATGGGTTTTTGGTTTTTCAAAGCAGCTCGTTTCTTAGAGTTTCTTTTCTCGTTTATTATACCCAGTTGGATCCCCTTGAGGAAATGAAACAGTGGCACGATGCTTAATCGTTGTGGGAGAAATAGATTCAACGAGATGTTCTGTCCTCTCGCATGCACGTCGTTGCGCTCTGTATATATAGATGTTTGTTCGTATAACTGATGTATAAGATGTCAGCGTGCAGCCACAGGCGGTCCAGTGTGACTCGCCCAGAGCGACGTGGGCCGATCGATCGACGATTAATCGGTCGGACGGACACGCGTGGCGAGAGCACAAAGTTGAGACGTTTCGTTTTCTTGCTCTTCGTGTGTGTGCGCCTCACACCACCAATGTCGCTGTCTCGAGAAGAGATCTCGATTGAAGTTCTTCTCTTCTCTATATACACGCCGACTCCCTAACAGCAAGATTGCTGTGCCAGTGGAATGCAACCGCATGGGAAATATCACTTTGGAATCGAATTGATTTTCCATGGTGGGTGTATTCGTGGCTTTGAGGGGGAAGGAAATATCTTTTAAATCTTCAGAAATTTCGAGTTGTTTTTTCTTCCATTCCTCAATAAAGCCTCCTAAATGTTGTAGGAAATTCAAATTTTGTATGAGGAACACAAATTCATGTAAATTTTCATTTTGACCCTAGAACGGGTAACCTTATTTTTTTTTTACCTATTTCGGTAACTCGGGGTCATAAATGACCCCAATTTTGAAAAATTCATATCTCCGGTAAAATTTAACGAAAAGGGTTCACCTTGGACTCATTCTTTTCGTTTTTTAATGCAGGATCACGTGAGCCTGGGGCAAAATCCGGTAAAACGATAAAAAAACGGGAGAACGAAGGGAGAAAGGGCGCGAGATTTAAAGTCGCCTTGGGTCGCATTGACCCCGGGTTACCGTTCCAGAGTTAAAAAGAAAAAAAAATTTTTTTGTTGAAAAAATTCGATAAAACTGAACCGCGCACCTTGATTTTTTTTTTTTTTTTCTTTATAAGGCGACAAATTGAGCAATGAAAAAATGCTCTTTGCTTCACCGGGAACGTTTGCTTCACGATACACAGTAAAAAGTTATTTTCAGGATTACGACAGCCTGATGAGCGAATGGCAAGCAGCCGGACGCAGATTAGCTCTGGAAATGTCCGAGCTTAAAGAGTGCACCAATCTCGCAGGTTCTTTAACCCCCTTAAATCGCCTACTCACGGATCCTACCTTAAGGAGAACATCAAGAGACGCTGCCGAAGCGATGAGCATTCTCGAAGAGAGAGCTGCCCCACTCGCTCATCTCGATTACGTCAGGTAAGAAGATTTAAAAAGTTTGAATAATCCAAAATTCTATTGAAAAATTGAAATTCCCATTGCCCAACACGCGAAACCTTAAAATCTGAGAAAAAATTTTTTACTCTATTTTTTTCCAGCCGCTCTGTCACGAGAGCACGAAGACTCGTCGAGGAAGTTGGAAACGCAGCAACGAGGCTCGAATCGTCGTTTGAATCGCGACGTGCAACAATACGAAATTTGGCAGTGTTGCGCAGTATCGAGGACCAAGCACGAGAGGTGAGTGGAAAACGCAAATGAACCAATTTCGATGAATTTTTCAAAAACAAGTTTTAGGCTGTATTGAATTTCGATAATTTTTTTTTGGGAACCAAAAAATCACATTTTTCATCATATTTTTCATTTTCAAAATTCACGAGCAACTAAAAAGTGATAATAAATCAAAAATCGCTAATTACCAATTCGAAGATAATTCGAAAACGAAGATGATGAGCGGTAGCTGGAATGCCAGTTTGTAAAAAAAAAAAAAAGTTTTAGCGATTTTCGTAAAATCAAAGTTTGAAGATTTTGAAAAAAAAATTTAATTTTTCATTTTAAGCTAGCTGTACTCTTTAGCGCCAAGTAGGTGTGCTGTAGGGCGAAGCCTGCAGGCACGGCTAGTTCTTTATAAAATGAATGGTTCGATCGCTTAAAATTCAACCAACAAAGCGAGCGAATCAATAAAAATGATAATTTTTAAATGACAAAGAAAAATTGGCCTACAAATCGTAGATCGATCGAGTATCAACGAATATTCAATTTTTAGAAAACAAACAAAAAAACTTCGATTCAAAAAGGAACGATATAAAAAAAAAATCGAATGACGATTTAAAAAGAAAAACAAGAAAAAACAAATAAATGAATGAAATTCCTATATAAATATAAATGTAAATTTATAATCATTAGTGCATGAGCCTATAAGATTGCGCGGACGTCAGTATAGAATAAATACGAGAAGAGATAAGAATCGATTGGAGTGTCCGCGTGTTTCTATCCTTCTCTCTCTCTCCGTTCCTCGGGATTTATAAATCTCGATATGGGACCGGCGATCCGAGGATCGGGCGCGAGAATGAGAGTGGCCGAGCAAAGGAAAAAGAGAACAAAGTTATATTTTTCTATAGATATGTGTGTGTCCTCTTGTGTATGTGTTTGTGTGTGTGTGTGTGAATGAGAGATGAACGAGAGGGAACGACGAGAGACTGGTAACCTCGTTACTTCGTTTCCATGCCGACGATCACGACCTCATGGCGTTGCATTGCCCGGTCCCGACCTCCTTTATCGGTGCAACGTTGTTCACGTCTGTCTCTCTCTCTCTCTGTATTTAATAAAAAAAAAAGTGACAAAATCAGTCACAATAAACCAAACAATTAATTTATTAAGTAAACAAAAGGAATTTTTGAAAATCACCGAATTCAACCGTCAAAATGACGAACGTTGATTCATTCTCGTTTCGTCGAAATTCATAAATTTTTATTCGGACTATGGCTAACGAAATAAATGAAAAATTTATTGTTACTTTGGGATAAAGTACTGAATTGTTTGCTCGAAATCCCATGAACTTATGAGACATTCGGAGTAATGGGGAATCTTGATAAACAGCTCGAAATATCTAGGCAAATTTAATAATTGTCTAATGTATTTTTAACAGCGAAGAAATAACAGTAATAACCATTTCATTTATAACGTTTTGGTGCACGTGTTTCCGCACAAGGCACACGAGTATGATGGCTTTTTAATTATCAATTTTCTCGACCGAATTATTATCTCGAACTCTACCGAGTACGATCAAACGAGTGGTTTATGGCAGACAAGATGAACGACCCTGAATTAATGTTATCAAGTATCGAGGAAAGATTTTTTATAGTCCCAGCAGATGTTGCGAGGGAGGCTCGAGATAATTGAAGTCTCGCGTATCATTATCCCATTAAAGTTGAACATTGTAATACCACCGATCGTCCAAGCCTCGGAAAAAGAGGCAGAAAGTTTTGAGGAATCGTCAGAACGTGGAGAAACGTTAAAGGCGAGAGAAAAAAATGGTCCATGAAGAATCATGACTCAATTGGAGAACCGCACAAAGGTGTGGTTTGGAGTTGTTGGTTTCTCTCTTTTATTTTAGCATGCACGACTCGTACCACAGAGCTGCATGTGTGTTTTCTACCCACGAGTGCGTTCTCCTCCGTGGATTTTTGCTTCGTGCACCCGCGGTCTTCGGCAAAACGAGGGACTCTCGCGAACCACCAATGAGGAGAGGGAGAGCCCAGGAAGTCTCGTTATAATATGTGTTTACCGAAGAGCCCTCTCGGAGCTCCTCACGAGCGCGGCTTCTCGCACAAACCACAAAGCATTCCACGGTAATTAGATACTTTTCAACGTGTGATTTTACACCCTGATCCCCACCACAGCTTCTTTCGCATGCACTCATCGTACATATCCAAATTTGGAGAGAAAAAAAAACACGTGTATTGTTTACTTTCGTGTATCGGGAAAGTGGATGTATCGAGCTCTAATTCAATTAGATGAACTACCCAGTTTGGGGAGCCGACAAAAAAGAAACCTCGACGAAACGTTGGTGCTCAATGTTTATAGATTTTGACCTAGAAAATTTTGGTCACGGAACGAGAGCCCTATTTGGGTTAAATAAATTGGTTGGAATAAAAAATGATAGAAAAATTCTGAAATTTTAGTATGTTTTTGTATGAAGTATTTAAGAGGTCGTGGAAAAAATTCACGACGATTAGGAAGCTCGTTATTGAAAAATTCACATTTTGTTAAGAACAATTTTTCAAACAAAGACAAAAAATATTTATCAATAAACTTCGTTTGGCTTCCGTTGCTTTCAGTATATTGTAGATATTTAAAAATTGAGAGGTCAAAAAAAAAACTTATCACAAAGTTATACCAGTTTCCATAAGACTACGTTTGACTACATTTAATTTATCAATGTTAATTGTTCAATAAACGAGCTTCCTAATGGTCGTGAAATTTTTCCACGATCTCTTAAATACTTCATACAAAAACATACAAAATTTTCAGAATTTTCTTATCATTTGCGATTTGGGACTCAACATCCTTAAAAAGAATCGGTTAAGACCTCCAGTCATCGAAGCACATGACTAATTGAATTAAATTTGTTTTATAGCAGCTAATAAATGTTTGTAAATATTAATTTGTTGAATTGAAGGAAAGATATTTATTATTCTCGTTTACGGTTTAACAAGATAGAGAGAAAAGTGGTAGCGGGTTGTACTCGTGACCATATCGCTCAGAAGACTCGTGGGTATCGTCCATATCTACTTAAACGTTATAAGATTTCCTTCTCGTTGCGTTTCTTCTCGGGCTCCCGTAAAACAGCACCTGAGAAAAGAGCCGGAGTAGCTTGCATGGGATACAGATGAGTATACAGGAGGGAAGAAGAAACGACGTGGTTTTGTATGGACTACGAGAGTCCATAGACCATGGCACACACGAGTCAAGAGAAAAGGATTCTACGAGGAAGCGAAGGAGTTAAAACGAACGTGAAGAACTCCCATACCACAGGGGTCAACGATATCGTCGATAAGATCGGCGAGAATGAGCACTGCGCTTCCCCCCGAGAAAGTACTCTACCCGGCTTTATCTCCCTATTCCCTATACTGATATACAGGCCGTTGCAGAACTGCGCTTTGCATTGGGAATAACATTCCAAAACGAAAAGTATTCAGCCACTTTGCAATCGGACCAACGCCTGCCGAGTTATTTAGGATGAAAGTTTGGCCCAATCGGAGGCAAGAGCAGGGACGCTATCCAGAACGCGTGGTGGGGGCGCTGACGGCAAACTTCTGATTGGACCGAACTTTACCGGCGAATAACTCATCAACGGTTGGTCCGATGGAAAAATACTCCAATACTTTTCGATTTAAAATCCTATCCTCTATTTACTTTCACAGTATTTACATCGAATTCTGGGACAACCGGTACACACATAGAGGTGCAACATTACCAATGGTAAAAGACCCATTGTCGCGTATTCTTGGTTGTCCCTCTCTGCCTGCTTCAGCTGCTGCGTAAGCTCTTCTTCTTTAACTCGGCCGTTTGTTCTCTGCCTCTTTTTAGTCTACCCCGATACCATTGTTACTTCAATACATGGTCCATATAGATATACGCAATCGTGCGAAGGTCCAGGATGCACTAGAATGCAAATTAAGCGTATACGTGCACGGTACTTGGCCAATGGTGGCGCGTCAACCACCGGAAGACCTTTTGCTCGTTTCTTTCATGGATCCGAGGGAACAATTAGACCCCATTGAAGGGAAATATCCATTTTACCGTTCAGCACTATTGTATTCATTCTCCAAGATTTTTCTCATTGTTTCGTAGAAATGGAACTAAATTTTGTTCTCTATCTTTGCTCAATCATCAACACCCCAAACGTTTATCAACTTTTTTCTTAACCTCCAAAGTAAACTAGCGCCGTTAGTGCACACTCTGCGACTATATGAACTTGAATTTACCGCATTATTCCACGGGTATAGAGTTTTGAAAATTGCGTGACTGCGTGAGCCGTCTCGTCGAGAGGTATATCGAATGTCAGTGACTTTGCAGTACAGTAACTTTTTCTTTCTTCCCTATCTTTCGCTACGTTGCAAAAGCTTTCATCTGCTCGGACGATATAACTGCAAATGTACTCGCGGACGGCCTTATTATGTCTTGCGTTGCATAAGCGTAAGAAAAAAAATCAAAGACGCTGAACGAAGGACAGAGAGAGAGCGAAGAAAGTAAATTCCCATTTATTAACTTGCGTCCAAAAAAACATACAGCGAGTTTCAAAAGTTGTATCCAAATTACGAAAATATAAAAATTTGACCCAATACTCCAGACAAAATTCCCTGCATCTCAGATACAACTTTTATGATACCATGTACATATTAGTATGTCGTAGAATCGCAGGAACTATTAGAGAGAGAAAAACGGAGAGGCAGGACAAGGATCGAATATCCGAGAGACTCGGACGCAATTAGAACGAATCGTAAGGTTAATGGGATTAAATCTAGTGTTGTATGGACATTCGTAACAGTACAGCAAATATATATATATACATATGTATATGAGCGTGTCTAAAGCAGCACGCGTGTAACCGCGAGAAGCAGATAGAGTTGAAAATGTCGAGGCTATTTAGCAAATTCATTTCACACGGCTCTCTGCCGCGCGTCTATCTCGCTCCGTGTTATGTACACAAGAGCCAATTTCTTAATTGATTGATCGTCAGGTGACGTAATCCAGTGGATAAGAGAATATTGATATAAAATTACGGTTTATGCACGACTCTATATCTCGTAGATTAGACATTTAACGTCGTGAGACTATAGTACGAGACAGATTGGAGATCGATAAGTGATCGGACACCGGCGTTATTAAATATCGCAACTTTCGAAGCTTTTTAATGTAAGTTTACGATCTTGTAGACCGCGAGTTGATTCTCTCTTCGCGGAGCGAAAATAAAATCGTGTCTCTCTCTCTCTCTCTCTCTCCCTCACATACCGTTTTCTCTTTCCATCACCCTCTTGTTCTCTCTGTGTACCTCTTTCTTTTCTCACTCCCTCTCACATGGAAACCCTCACTGTAACACCCTGGCAAACTCATATTATTTATTTCCTGATAAAATCAGCTTAGCAGTTGGCGCGAGCGAGTACGTTAACGCTTTTTTGTGAGATGCTGCGCGAGCTGCCGTTCGCGCCAACTCCCTCGCGCTTATCTATGTTTCTCTCTCGCTCTCTCTCTCTCTCTCTCTCTCTGTCTCTCTCTTTCTCTTCTCAAGTTCTAGCTGATTCAGGGCTCGTTTGCGAATGCATCTATTTCCTCGCTATCCTACGACGGAGAAGAGACTTCCTAGTACGGATTGTATGGCACGCGTATGGGGTTCGCCATCCTGACTGGACGTTCTCCCAATTTTCCTCACCACTGATTTTTTTTGACCTTCCAATCACGAGGTATTTTGAATTTTCGGATTCGAGTAACAAAACGCAGTGGACTATTGAAAAAAAATTCAAAAAATCATAAAATTCAAACCGTTCAACCGATATTCTCCAAATTCAATACCAACCTTCCTATTATAATAATCTATTTATAAAAAAAAAATTAGTAATAAATCTTAAAATTTACGGAAGTTAGAGCGTCCACAGCCTTTTTTCGAAAATTTCAAAATGCCGTAGAATTCGTATTTTTTTAGCAATTCCAACAAAATTCCCAAAGAACGAAGTGCTTGTATAGATCAACATCTGTGCAAAACGGGAGCCCTGTAGCTCGAACCGTTCTCGAGTTATGAACGTTCGAATTTAACAGTGCCAGAACATACACACACACACACATCCCGACATTTTTTCTCGATATGATTTTTGGATGTTTTGAGACATTTTAAGCACATTGACATTGAAAACTGAAAAAAAAAAAAATGTCACCGTCACATAGCTTCCTCTGTGAGGAAGCAAAAGAACAAATTGGATCGTATCTTTTCATATGGACCGAATTCCGAGTTCAGGTCAATTCAAAATGTTTGCTGATCGAATCCCAAAGAATTTCTACAAAATTGAAAAACATCTAGAGTCTGACACTTGCCAGGTAATTGGGACCAGGAGAGACTGACACATTATTGTATTTCCGGCCTGAACGAGCCTGTACATTTATTCAGGATGGAAGTAACGGAGAGCAAGAGAAAGAAGAGCGAGATCGGAATAATCGCACGACTGTTCAGAAGACTCTTCGGTAAAGACTCACACAGCCTCATACACCGGAGTCGTGCTTTCGAATTGAGAATGAGAGAGAGAGAGGGAGATAGAGGCGAGAGAAAAGTTGCATAAACAGTGCTCGATTAGATCGATCTGTGCATACGTCATAGCCAGAGAACTTGGCATCAAGTATATATACTCTTTAGATGATAATGATGATGATTATTATTGTTGCGATGATGATAATGATGCTCGTGAAGGATAAAGCTCGTCTTCGTTCCACAAGCAGCAGAGGAGAGGTGATCAGCAATGCATACACATCCTCTCATTCTTCGTATATTTATTTCTCATTCTCTTTCCTCTTCTTCCTGCAACTTGGTCACGATTTGTATTTAGGTGTGTCTGGTACACGTCTGCCAAGACGAGATCAATGCGCATTTGATTTCTCTCGAGGTTATTCTCCTCGTGAGAGAATCGATAAATAGTCTGACTTAATAATTTGCAACGCGATACGAATCTTTGTTTACTGTTTAAATTAAAATAGCTCGAAGATCAAATTCAGGATCAAATAAATTAGCGTTCATAATTGTGCGATAGTATTTGTTCGTACGTCCACCCCCATGACGTAATACCAAATTGCAATATCGATATTTCAACATTTTCATGCTGCAATTCTCATTTAGCTTGTCACTGCGACAGTACTGCCTTAAACTCACTTATCTCTTGGGCTAAGCCACGTCAATGCGAGTGCATAACGAAGGGAGTGGTTCCGAGATTCATGCAACACACTCCGGGTGACTGAGAGAACACATTCCGTCTAATAGAGTTTGTATCTTAAGAACGTGTTGTGTAGGACCTCGGAGAACTCTCCCTTGGCTCTTATGATTCACACAAGGAGTATGCATAAATAAGTTGGTCCATGCAAAGACTCTTGTTGTACAATCTATTATCTCACTGCTCCAAATACACTCGCATATACAGGAGCCCCGCAAATTTGTGTTCGAAGAGAACGTTCGAAACGCGATGGATTCTGAAGAGAACATTTTTCATTGGAATTTTTTCTTACGACTTTTTACGTCAGCCCTAGAACATGGGGTCAAAAACGACCCCAGGCGACATTGAATCCCGCGCCCTTTCTCACTTCGTTCTCCAGTTTTTTTTATCGTTTCACCGCATTTTTGACTAATTTTTTGACTTCAAGCAAAATTGCCCCAGGCTCTGGTGATCCTGCATTAAAAAACGAAAAAAATGAGCCCAAGTTGAACGCTTTTCGTTAAATTTTACCAGAGATATAAATTTTTCAAAATTGGGGTCATTTATAAAAAAAAAAATGGAGTCATTGAAAAACCATTCTAGGATTAACAAAAGATTTGGAAGAAATTAGAAATGGCCAATCCAGAGAGACCGACGCGAATAAGTAGACGTGTAACGCGATCTCATGTTGACCAACTTTGCAACGCTCTGTACATACATTGGCGAATGGCAAGAATCGGCCTCTGTGAGATACTGCAATAAGGAGCAACACCCGGATTGCTCTGGTATGCTAATTGCTCTTTCCCTCTCTCGAGCCAATTACAGAAGCGTGCTGGTTGAATCGGAAAGGTAGAGGGGACTCACACTTTGCGATAAACTCATTGAAAAGATAATGCACGAGGACCGGGGGGGGGGGGGGAGAAAGAGCAAAGGAGGAAAGGCTTTATTCCTTGTCTCCAGGTTGTCTCGTCGATTTCTCATACTACGCGTACACCAGATACCTGCATATCGTATGCACAAAATGTATACATATACATCGACATATAACTTTATCGTTGGCGAGTGACCAGAATAATTTAAAACTCGTTTTGAATCGCCCTCGACAGTGGCAGCTGTATCGGATAAAATGAAAAAGGGATAGAGACTCCTTTCGCATCTGTGTGCACTTTTCTCTCTGCTGCTTGAAGACATGCTCATGTATGTTTTCGTCAGTGTGTGTGTATGTCTCTCGATTCCAAGAACGCTCTGGTATGCTAATTGTCCTTTCGAGCTGGAAGTACCACACATACGTGAGACAGCATACGAGAGTATCTCTCATCCAGTTTTACCTGTGCATATGTATGTGCATCAAACGTGAACACTCTCGGCTTCAATTGTGTGCACCTTGCCTCTGCTCTGCCGCCCTGCCTCCAAAGACTCATCGCGCAGAGCCAAAGGACTCGAGTCCAACATATTTGTGACAGCCTTGAAGCCAAGCAGTCTCTGTCGATTCTCGATAAACTGGAAAATTGAGCTGATCCCTGTTGCATGGGACACGCTCTCGTCTGGGGAATTCATGTCCAAAGTGCTTTTGATATTCATCAGCTTATAGAAAAGATTTAAAGACTCGTGTGCGTTCGGAACTTTCCTAAGAATATGAAAATAACAAAATTTGTACTTGACTCTTAAGGATGTTGAGTACCTATGAAACTTGTTAATATTAATTGTTTTATAAATTTCTCATTAATCGTCGTGAAATTTGTACACGACCTCCTGAATAGTTCATGTAAAAACATGCCAAATTTTAAGAAATCTATCGTCAGTACTTGAACCACCTTAAGGGTTGAAATAAAAAATGTAGTGTGAAAATTTCCTGACGATTAGGAAGCTTGTTATTAAAAAATTAACATTTCGTTAAGAAGAATTTTTTAAACAAATACAAAAAATATTTATCAATAAACTTGGTTTTGTTTCCGTTGCTTTGAGTATATTGTAGAATATTAAATAATTGAGAGGTTAAAAAAAAAGCTTATCGCAAAGTTATACCAGTTTCCATAAGGCAACCTTCGACTACGTTTAATTTATTAATTTTGATAGTTCAATAACGAGCTTCCTAATGGTCGTGAAATTTTTCCACGATCTCTTAAATACCAAAACATACAAAATTTTAAGAATTTTCTCATCATTTGCGATTTGGGATTCAACATCCTCAATCGATCGTACAATCGAATCGTGTGTGATTCAACGTCTCGAGCATTGAGTCCGAATAGCAACGAGAGCGAGAGTACGAATGAGACACTTGTGCCGAGCCTCCGCGTGTTCCACAAATGCCCGAGCAAGTTTATCATCGGAAAAGTAACAGCAGCGTAAATAACTCACTCACGAATCCGCCATCGCATTAATTTCTTGTCTTTGGCGTTGACTCACCGTTCATTGTGGCGGATGGAAATATTCGACAAAAGGAAACAAAGTGAAGAAGATATAACGAGATAAATCTTTCGACTTCGATTATTTGTTATTTTCTGGGAACCTCGGAAGCAGAATTATTTACTGCCTGGCAGTAAAATATGTTCGGTTTGAACTGCCTGCGTAGCTCTACGCGTTACCAACGAGGATCGTGACGATTGTTATTATTTTGCTTGCACGAGTATGAAAGTACTTGGCAGGCTTTTCGTGCTAAGAATCTTCGACACTCTCTCCTTCATCTTCTCTTTCTTCTTTGACTTGGACTCATCCGTCCATCCATCTA
Source organism: Hyposoter dolosus (assembly GCA_963921915.1). Lineage (NCBI taxonomy): Eukaryota > Metazoa > Arthropoda > Insecta > Hymenoptera > Ichneumonidae > Hyposoter > Hyposoter dolosus. The sequence continues at coordinate 3,939,942 of OY998138.1, read as the reverse complement.
TCGAGATGTTATTTATTATTGTAACTTTAGAGGCGAGAAGACGTGTATTACGAGGGCTACGAGAAGAGATTTTCACCGTTGCTCTTTGCTCCGACAAGAAGAGTCAGCAAAACCAAGAGCAGAATAAAAAGACGAATAAGAAGAGAGTAAAGTGTGGAGTGCATGGATGCTGCACTCGAGAGGGATCCGTAACGAGATGCTTCGGACAGACAATTATTTTGTTATCTAATTACTTCTTATCGCCATCGCCTTCTAATCCTCCGTTTCTTCAGCTTCCTCTTCGTATTGACTCCTCCTCCTTCATCACTTCATCCACCAGCGCCTCGTTCATCTCGATGAAGAGCACTTGACGGCGCATTCCTTATCGAGTAAACGGCCGACGATGATTGCAAACGACAAATAAACAAACGAGACAGATCTCGGAGAAAATCTCGGTCCACGGACGCTTTTTACATAGCAAAAGATACACACTCGTTCGATCAGGAAAAAGCAAGATCAGGAGAGAGGGAAAGTTGACTCGTGGCGCATGTGGTGAGGGAAGTTTCATATTTCAGGCAACCGAAACTTACACTCACGAGATTTCCTCTCGGTCCAGACAGCATCTCTCGACGATGTCGTCTGGTTGTTAACGCGCCGAGATATTTTTTTCTCTTTTTTCCTCGCTGTATTTTATCTGCTTTTGTGTTCTCTCGCATTTCGTCCTTTTTAGTGTGCTCGTGAAAAAACGTTTAGCGTCGTTTCCATATTTTACAAGTGACTACGAGACTCAACAATGGATATTATCATTATTGCGTGGTGGAGGAGTATTCATTGAAAAATGAGTTAAGGTTTGTTGAGAATGAGATTCCAGAGATAAAAGGACTCGCTTTAGAACCTTCTTCAGAATCCAGTGTACTCTCGAGTACCTCGCAGCCTCATATTTGTCTTTCCGACTTCCCAGCTCCCTCCAGCTCTCTCTCTCGCTACCGATGCACCGCTCTCTCACTTCGGGATATATTCCCTGAATGAATTATTCAACGAGACGAGCGTCAGTCTTTTCCTCTTCGATCGGGGGTGATCCGTCTTGCTATATGGTTTTGTATATTTATATTTGTATCTATGGGTTTCCCTGTGTCAGTGTCTCGACCAGTGCAGTGGCCTCACAAGACAACTTCAACTTATTCTTTCCTTTTTCTTCATCGAGATATTCTTCCCCGTTGGACCTTTTTTTCGTTCGTTTAACTTGAATGATTCGGGGAGTTATTCCTCGCCGCGGTTACGAGAGTGGCAGCCCGTGTATTTTGTAACGACTCGAGTGAGAAAAACGATCGCCCGAACGTCGTATTCGGGTGACACACATATATAGGAACGGCAATGATTCAAAGAAGGGCATACAATTTCTTTTTTTTGTGAAAAAAATCCTCATCCCGCGCCCTTTCTCCCTTCGTTCTCCCGTTTTTTATCGTTTTACCGCATTTTTAACTAATTTTTTGACTTTGAGCAAAATTGCTCCAGGCTCACGTGATTCTGCACTAAAAAACAAAAAAAATGAGCCCAAGTTGAATCCTTTTCGTTAAATTTTACCGGAGATATGAATTTTTCAAAATTGGGGTCATTTATGACCCCAGGTTACCGGAGTAGGTAAAAAAAGAAATAAGATTACTTGACCAACGATACTGTACGAATCGTACAAACGTCAAAGGTACAGGAAGCTATACTTTCGTAAATCACTCAGATTTATTAATAAACATTTTCTCTAGGATTTTTTTTGTTCTGTCGATAAATCTCTTCAAGTAGGAAGAGAGAACGATGTTGCTGGTTAACAAATCGATTGTACATCGCTTTTGTTGGTCAACGTATATCTATATACGAATGCACGCAAATGGTATCTCTTCCGGCTCTCGTCCAGGTAACCAGCGGCAACAGCAGCATTGACACATAACCCTCCATGAGCCAATACACGCGGTTTCATCTCGCTCGTACCCACACACAATATCCTAATCCATACACGAGTACTTATTGGCTGGGCAAAGGAGCGTGCGGAAACACGATTTCGCTTTTAGCTCTTTCTCGGCGCGTGGCTCTCGATGAATTCCTTGTCTCTCTTCACTCTTCTGTACACACGTCTCTACGAATAATCCATGACTCGGGGTCATTTCCCACGGTTTGTTCTCAGCACCGATGTGTCTTGTTCTCCTCGCCTCATCATCACGCTGCATCCACCCACGAAACATTTTTGGGCACACTTCCGGTCCGAATATTTAGGTTTTCTACATTCTTTTCGATATTCCTCCTTTTGGCTCTGTGCTCGTTTGATCCAAAGTCTACTTTTGGAAAATTCGTTGTTTCCGGTACTGACAGAAAATTTCAATAAATCAATTGCAGGAAAAACCGAATCCTCGCGAGCGAACTCGTCCCCGATCGTCGTTAACATTTCTTCGTGTTTCTTTTCTTTTTTTTTGTTTCCTACATGGTCAATATATGTATGTTGTTGATTCGATCAAACGCGCCCAACGACCTCAACTAAACGGGCACATTCTATGCCAGAATGAGACGACGACGACGACGACAACAACGACGCGCGGTGCACAAATAAGCCATGAAACTTTATTGCTGTAATAACTATAATCTCGCGAGAGAACCAGAGAAGAAGAAAGAGACATGCTGGAAGAAAAATCGTACAGGCGGGTGCGTAGCACTTCCCATATTCGTTGACGTTTTATAGGCTTTTCTTGGTCTTGACGATCGCCGGCGAAAAAGTAATGAATCCAAGTCGAAGAATCTTCTCGATTTTCCTCCGCCTCCTCGTTTCCAGTGTCGTTCTTCCTTTTTTTCTCATGAAATTCTTTCGTTCGTCGTCTTCAATTTCTCCTAGTTCTTCGTGCTTTTTCCTTGGGAAATTCGACAAATTTGTAAAGCGAAAAGACAATCTGATGCGAGGAAAAAAAATTGTTTCACTTGTTTTTTTGGCTTTTTTTATCTTTATGGCAACAAACGATAAAATAGAACTCTGCATGGGTGTTTCGAAAAAAAGTAAACCGACCGTCAGTGAGCGCCACCGCGTTAACTTCGAGCGGAGCGATATTTTTCCCACTCGATAAATATAAAAATTTGCAAAGAATGTTTTTAGCCCAAATGAATGTTCTTTCAACTAAGAGTGCCGTGAAACGATGAAGAATGCTTATTGAAGCCTCCGTTGACACACTGGGTCAATTTGACCCAAATAGTGTGGTTTATCACGAAAATCCAGAAAACATCACATGAACAATTGAAAAAATGATGATAATTTTCGGACGGGTCAATATGACCCAGTGTGTATTAAAAAAGATGAAAAACTCGTGGTGTCTAGTTTTTTTTCTTCCCGTCCATTTCAGCGACGATTGAACCTGCAAAACGATTTTTTTGGACGCGTTTTCGTTTGCACGTTCTTCTTCAAATTTCCGAGTCGTGTTTCCTCCTCCAGTCGCTTTTTTCTCTGTTCTCTCGTAACGATTGAGATTTTCCATTATGGTGGCAACGTCGGCGATGGCAAAAGGTCACGAGGATCGGTTTCGAGTGGCCCGTGCGTTGAAATACTTGTGCTCTCTTTTCCATGAAAAATTGTACAGTCCTGTAGGCGAGAAGCGAGCAAAACCATGTTCTCTCTCGTTGAAATGCCGTCCCGGCGCCCGAGGCTTTTTAATGCTTCCTCCATTTCTTCTTTTTGTTAACGCTCCTCTTTGACTTTAAAAACGACGTTTTACGAATGCGTTTTGCACGGTTGCTCGAGTTGTAGGATAGCGGAGTGTAAAGTCTCGAAAACGTTCCCCAAGAAAATCCGTACAAGGCTCGAATCCGCGAATCCGAAGGAAAGAAAGAGTAAGAGAAAAGAGCATAACAAAGAGAGGGAAAGGGAGATGGCAGTAGCGAAAAACGATCTCTCAAGAGCACGGAGCTCACTGGCTCGTAAAATATGATGCATATCTTCTTATTAGGAGTAAATCGTTTGCTCATTATCTCACGAGTTTTTTTACTTTATACAGTAACAGCCGCCTCGGCTTTGTCCAGTCCGCAAGACAAAGATGGCCGCCTTTTTTGCTCGAAACTGTTTTTAAGGACGTTGTATGGCGACGGTAAAATCTAAATTTTTGTTTTCAGTTTTTATTACATACAAAATGGTTTGCGAGCCCAAGTTCATTAAAAAAAAGTTGTTACAAATTGACGAAAGAACAACATATACTCTAAAGCCAAGATTGTCCGAGGTAATCTGTATTTTTTATATAATAAACAAAATTTCGAAAAAATTTGACGACCGATTTTTTTGAAAAACTGAATAAAGCTTCTTCGATGTTACATAAAAGTGTATGCAAAGTTTTTAGAGGCTTCACCATTTAGAAATCGAAATATTTAATGTTGGAAGTTGCAACTTTTAACACACGCTCTTATGAGAAACTACTGAAAATTGTGATTTTTATAAATAAATACCTCGACTTCTACATGGTGAAAGCTTTTAAAATTGCGCGAGCTACTAGATATCACAATTCTCTTTGCGTGATGAAGGAATTCTATCGATTTATAGAATATTTAGCATACAACGTCCTCAAAGTCCGACAATTTCATCAAAAATCCGTAAACAATCAATTTTTTGAAAAAGAATTTTGAAAAAAAAGAAAGATTCCAGTCGCTATACGAAAGTCAGTCAAAAAACGCAGATTATGCTGCAATACCGTTGGTCTCGTGTCCAGCATGAATTTTTGTGTTTTCCACAAATTAGCATCGGACTGAGGCGGCGAAATGTGTGCATATTGGAGTTTCTTTTTAGCTTGTAATTTTATTTTTCGTCGACACCTGTAACGCGATTGTCGGACAGGTATATAAACGGCTCGCGGAGTTTCGCGAACCTGCTCGTCAAATTTTATGATCTCCGATGATGCTCGTGTGAACGTGAGCTACGCGGGAGAGAGAGCAGGCTCTTTCCTCGACGCGTCGGCGAGTTTGCGTATATGGCATGGTAACAATCTTTATATACAGGATGTTGCTTGTGTCTGTGTAGAACGAGGAGAGGGCTAGCGCTTAACTCGTCGTAGTGTAGGTCCTTAACACGGCCCAGTGACCCGAATAACCCTCGGTAACGTTTCCTTTTCGTTCTGCCGCTTCTTCTTCGTTCGGCCTATTCCTCTTTTGCTTCTAGCCCTTGATGCATTTCGTCTGCATCTTCTCACTCGCATCTCCGTTTGTTTTGTCGCTCTCGAGCTGAGAATTTTCAATGTTTTTCAATCTGCGCGATATGCTCCGCTTCTCCGCTCCGTTTTCCATCAACCGTCGATCTTCCGCTTTTTTTTCGGCTCTGTATTATTTTCTTGTTTTCTCTTCGACCCCATCACGTGCCCGATAAAAACGTACTCCACTTGAGTACGATCCCCGTCTCGATGTGTGATAAGCTCGAGAAGCAACGGATGAAAAAGTCTCCGATCGCCCGCACATCGTTTTTTAACTCGCCGAGGGCATCACCGACCCGCATCGAGAGAGAAAAAGATGTAATGATCGATCTGATAGCATTTGGAATACGTGCATACCCAGTGTCCGAAAAGCGACGTTTCGGGTTGGTAACTTTGTAGCTTTTGAAATTCTGAAAAGAAAAGTCCTTGGGCGTTATTTTCTCCGATGTACCGTTGCTGAGATATTGATCGATTAGTGCCGACCAATCGAGCGCAGCCAGAGCGGGGGAAGGGCCCCGCCCCGCCGGCCAGCGGATTGGCTGCTACGAACGTGGCTAATATCTCATGAATGGAGCTTCGGACAGACAAACAGCCAAAGAGTTTTCGCTTCAGAATTTCGCAGGCTAAACATCAATACCGTTTCAAGGTCGATCCAAGGACTTTCCATATTCGCTTGTAGGTATCAATACAGTTATGCCCCAGCCAATACGCGGCATTCTCCGCTTTGTAACAAACGTTGATTCCTCAAGAAAGTCGTTGCATCAATTGCTCCGCTACACGCGCACATATTTTCTATGGAGCGACTCTTTTTTGGACATGTGTTATGGATGCGTTTCTCATACGGCGCACACGATGCTCTCGATTGTGCGTTCGATATTTGGGGTCGCGATCCAATTGCACGCTCGGCTTAAAGGTACCGGGAGGCGGCGAAATGAGATCACATCTGTGATGCTCGAAAAAGGAGACGACGCAACAGGCAGATCTCTCTTGTGCGGTATTTTTATATACACTTGTAACTTGTACACACGCATGCATGTACGTATCGCGAAATGATGATGAGAAAATAAGGAGAGTGAAGAGCAGACCGATAGTGTGTGCGTGCGGGATTTATTAAGTGTATTTCTCTACCCGAGAGATATCTCGTTGCCTCCCGGCTCATCGTTAATCATTATCTTATAAATTTATCATTATTACATGTATATATAAAATATTTATGGTCCATTCTATATCGCTTGTCATGATCTTACGCAGGTGTTGAACTGGCTCTGCAAGAAGGGAGAAGACGTACTTGCTAAACACGCTCAGCACATTGCGACTACCCTCACCGCAGCTCGACTTCACGAGCGAGAGTTTGAAAAGTTCTACTTCACGTCCATGGTGAGTGCCACATTTTTTTCTCTACACGTTTTATTCTCCGACTTTTTTTTCGTTGCCATTTAAAGCCCGAGGTGGATGAGGCTTTTGTAGCTTTTTCTTCTCCTTTTAACTTCTCCGCAAGTTTATTCTTCTGTCTCCATTTTTCTTATTCGTATTTCAAACACCAACGTGCCTCGTTTTCATTATTCAACGAAACTCAGGCGCGTAATGGCCGGATGCGACACAGACGAGCAATTGTCTTTTTGGCAATACGTGTCGAGCGTACCAAGAGCCTCTACGCCCTCACAGCTTTGGGAATTAACAAAAGACAACAATTTCAACGCATCTTCCTGCTGATACGATTTTCCCGCTTTTTCGGCGCAGCTCAAAATCCTTTTGTTGTTCTGGATCATACGATTGTGAGAACTCCACTTTACCGGTTGATGATTCCAACCGGTTTGTCGATCAACCGGTACAGTCGAGATCGGTTTATCACGCTGGAAACTGAAGAGCATTTCTCTTAGGAATTCCCTCCGGAGATAAAGAGACCCGGGTTCTCAAATTCAAAGAGTGACAAATTTGTAAAGCGAAAAGACATTCCAATACGAGGAAAAAAAATTGTTTCACTTTTTTTTTTTGCTCTTTTTGTCTTTATGGCAACAAACGATAAGATAGAACTCTGCATGGGTGTTTCGAAAAAGACTAAACCGACCGTCAGTGAGCGCCACCGCGTTAACTTCGAGCGGAGCGATATTTTCCCCACTCGATAAATATAAACATCTGCAAAGAATGTTTCTAGCCCAAATTAATGTTCTTTCACCTAAAAGTGCCGAGAAACGATAAAGAATGCTTATTAAGGCCTTCATTGACACACTGGGTCAATTTGACCCAAAACTGGTTTATCACGAAAATCCAGAAAACATCTCATTTCATGAATTGAAAAAATGATGATAATTTTCGGACGGGTCAATATGACCCAGTGTGTATTCAAAAAGATGAAAAACTCGCGTTTTATAGTCTTTGCTAAAACAAGCCATAGCATTGAGGTTCCGGCAGTTCATTGATGAGGGAAAGTCCTGAAAACGTACGTATATACATAGTAAAAAATACAGAGACGTGGTGGTGATTGAATAGGTTGCTAAGTCTCGGAGTTCATGGTGAAAGGATTTCCCTAATCAAGGTAATTATCCGACGAATCCAATCTCTCTTTGGCTCGGGCATGCAGTAGTCGTGTGACGTCGTTGCTGAATAGATAAGATTCAAAGATGAGCGGGGGTGGGTCAGGAAAGAGCGAGATAATGAAAAGAGAGAGGAGGAGAAAAAAAGAGTGCTGCAAGTTTCGCAATTAGAGGTCTCGGCACGAGGTCGCACAGCGACCAAGTCGATTCCGATCGATTGCAAACAACCCACTATTTCATACACATACGTATTTCAAAACGTTCCTTCTTACGACGTATCAAAGAGAGTAAAAAATTATTAAGAAACCATAAGTGAGTTATAATTTATTTAATTTTAATTAGCGAACAATAATTTAATAATCGTAAACGATTTTTGAAGAATTGGAATCAGTTTTTTTACCCTGATGGGAGTCTCCACTGGGATTTTCCTCCGAACACAGAGTTCTGACCAACAATACAGTGGGAAAGTGCGGAAAGTTTACGTTCTTGATGATTTTCTCTCGAAAAATATACGTAAAGTGCAAATGACTGTTAATTCTTATCAAAAGCCTTCTCCCTGAGAATGGTGGAATTTGGTTAGACAAGATTGGCTAAGTTGGGATACATTTGTAGCAGGAAACGACGAATGTCATCGCCTTTCTCCAACACGATTTCCTTCCTCCTCGAATACGTGCCCGATTGACTGATGCCACTAAAAGTGCCATCACACAGACACGGCGTGACCGGTGACAAATCGACACCCTTTACTGTTTTGTTGGCAATATCCTTGTTCCCCTGACCCGAATACGTGCCGGCACCAATTTCATTGTTTCTTTTTATTCCTCATTTTCATATTGTCGTCGGATAGAAAAAGATGGAAAAACGATTGAGCTTGAGCGGTGGCAGGGAATATTGAACGTGTCCTATAATCGATCGATATTTCACGAGCGTGCATGCAAATCTTCGTATGCACAAGCAGGAAACTTTCAGGTTCAGGAAAATCGAAGAGAATTGTGTTGCCTCCTTAACCCTAGAACGGTAACCTTATTTTTTTTTTTTACTTATTCCGGTAACCTGGAGTCATAAATGACGCCAATTTTGAAAAATTCATAATTCCGATAAAATTTAACGAAAAGCGTTCAACTTGGGTTCATTCTTTTCGTTTTTTAATGCAGAATCACGTGAGCCCGGGCAATTTTGCTTGAAGTCCAAAAATTAGTCAACAATGCGGTAAAACGATAAAAACGGGAGAACGAATGGAGAAAGGGCGCGGGATTGAAAGTCGTCTGGGGTCGTTTTTGACCCCAGGTTACCGTTTCAGGATTAAAACGGTCGCATAATAATATTTCTCACGATTCAATAGATTTCTCTATTCAACCCAATTATTTATAAATAAATGAAGAGTGCGGAATAATGTTTGGATGTTTAGTGGAAAACAATAAAAGAACCAAGTCACGAAGAAAATAAAACGGTACCAAGAAGAATCCACTAAACACGTACGCAGCTTATGAATCCAACATAAATTGGCTTAGTAAATACGAGATGAATAAATCAAGTGCCTATTTTATATTTATTTATTTTTCATTTTCACATCGGTGGGAAAAAGAAAATCGTCATTTTCACAGCAGAATACGTAACGCACAGCAAATATGGTCAAAGTAACGAGAGCGAGGTGAAGGCAACTTGAATTTTTATGCTCTCCCGAGACTTTCAACGTTTTATTCGAGCCACGATCCCGTGTTAGATACGCGTCGCTCATGCTGGAAGAAGACGGAGCGAGAAAGAAGAAAAAATGTATATCGAGCTGACCCAACGCACTCACGCTTACAAACATATAAATACTGTTTCCTCCATTACACACGTATCTTCTTGTACACACGTATGTAGTACATAATGTTAGTTTTATTACGTGAGACGAGAGCCCTAGTGTCGAACGAGTGGACGAGTCGTCGTATCAGTGGACCTGTTTCTATAGCCACGAGGTGTATTTACTGAATCAGTGGAAAATCCACATAACTGTACCGTGTACTTTACTGTAACGAAGACATCCCCTCGATCTGTGTTTATTTTTTTTTCTACGTCAGTGCTCTTTCCGCTATTAATCGCCGCCGGTTCGACCTCCATGCCATTTTTCTTCTCGACATACCGATCAAAAGGTTATTTCATCTGAAGTATTCGAAGAAATTTGTTGAAATTTACAGGATACTTGCTTCGCGACATCCCGAAGCGAAAAGTCTTTGGGCATTTTCGGCTCCGAACGACCGTTGATTAGATATTAATTAATTAGTGGCAGCCTCGCCAACACAAGAGTCAGAACATGATTCCTGAAAGCCCCTGTAATAGACGAGCCGCGTGTATGTGTCTTTCTGTGTCTACTGACTCAAAGTACATTAAGGTGCAGTGTGTACTCGGTCGCAGTCATGCGCGTGCGTCCCAATTATATTGCGGCACTGGTTTAAACACAAGGAGAACACTCGTGACTGCTTTCGCAGTCGCGATTCTTTGATCGCGTGACTCCGACCCTCGCGGAGCCCTTTGCAAACTCCATACAAAATCGAATCTGCTAGTATGTTCTCGCCTTCTTGAAATATCCTTGAGGGTGTAAAGGATTTAGTTGGAAAAGTAAAAGAGCACACGGAGCAATCGATTCGCAATATATTTTTCATTGCATCTAATCACGAAGCTGTTAATTATGATTTTTTAATTAGGAAAACGAGGTTCGAGCTCAATATCTTCGGGATCTTGAAAACCAGAATTTCTAGTCGCATTTTTAATGAAACTTCTGCGCAATCTACATTCGATTCCAATTTCATTAATTTCCCAATTACAAAAATTCTCAGTCCGAAGTGCCGAAGCACGATAAATAAAACCAATCGTCACCAGTTCGAGTCGCGCGGAAATTGGACGCGTCTGAATCCGCTCGCTAATTAATAAAAATCCTAAGGACTCCCGAGGTGGGTGAAAGGCGCGTGGCTCCAACCTACCGCGAGATCGCCGCACGTGTCCTAAATCCGCGCGCGGGCTTTTATTCAAAACAAAACCGAGAATGCTTGTCGCGAGCGGCGGCGTAAGGGTCGCGATTGAGGCAACTCGACTCGTTGATTACTTCATATACGCGCCATACATGGTCGAAATAATAACGATAATTCAATTAATTGTGAAGATATATAAAAAAATGTACCAATTAAAAAATACGTGATTGCTTTCCGTTTTTATTATCATTACTATTTTTTTTTTTTTTCTCAGTCTCCGAGCCAAATATCTCAGTTTCCCTGAAGCAAAAATGCGACGCGACGGGTTTGATATTTCTTGAGATACAGGCGATTAGATTTTTCAAACGGGTTAACGAGGCTCACCACGAAAACATTTATCTCCCGTTAGACACGCATTTTCCAAGTGTGCACGTATTCGGTTTCAAACGCGGTGAATTTAGATATGGATACGAGACACAAACACGTGACCACCGAACTGGATTCTCGAGACTAGACATAAAAAGGAAAAGGCGTTTCTAGAGCAATGTGAACATTCAACTGGTGCAATTTGACTCTGTGTGCATTAATATTCTTCGATCTATATTCACGTGGATTATTTATTAACATTTTAATGTGCGGAATACGTTTTTCCTTTTGGCAAGTGTCTCGCAACGGAAAATAATGTCATTTATGCATGAATGATCAACCAAATGACGGTTCATGCCTCGCAGATTGATCGAAAAAATGTCAGTGTTTATAATGACGCAACTCAGTCGATGAAAATAAAATTCTACGCATACATCTCTCGTAATCTGCGCGCATAAGTGAAATTTTCATTTCGTAACTATTTAGCATTTCGAATATTATTATTATACATTTCACGCATGAAAGAAAGTGCTCGAGCTTAGGATTTAATAAGTTTCAATATCGAGTGAAAGTCCCCTCGAATATGAACAAATAGAATAGCTGATTATTTATTGCGCTGTCGCTTGTTTTTTTTTTCAGCGACTAAAAATTTGATTCCTGCGTTTAATTCTCTACATTTATTTTTTATTTTTTATTGTTGCGTGTAAAAAGCAGAAAATTTGCAATTTGCACTTCCAAGTCTCTTATTACTGCACACCGAGTCTTGACCTTGCGATAACTGCAGCGTCCGGCTGTTCGATCTCGATCCGTAATTCGACGAGGAATTCGAAATGATTTTTTTCTCGCAGACTCTTTTGGTGATTTCCATGGTGTTTGTAGGATTTTGTATTTATTTTTTATTATTTTTATTTTTCTCCGTCATCGAGCCTGCTCGGCGAAAGCTCATGAAGAACCAAACGCTGCTGCAATCAGCTCGATGATTTATTACGAACATTCATCACGTATCGCCAACACACTCTCTTGCTCCTTCTCTCGACCTTTTTCTCTATGAAATATTTAATCATCGACAAATACGCTCTGATATACTTCGCGGAGAATAATCACGAAAGAAGAAGCAAATCGAAACGATCGATCATCGTGCAAAATCAAAGAATTCTCGGAGGTTTTACACCATTTTTTGAGCTGCGGACAACGAGAGGGAGAAAGAGAGAGGAAATTGCACTCGCGATCTCGTATGTACAATGCGAAACAACGATACCAATCGATTGGTTATTCCAAGTAGAGAAAATAACATTCCCGAATGAAATTCTTGACTCTGGTGAAGCCATTTTCTCTTTATACTTCAACCGACCAAGTAAAAGTCCACTCTTTTCATTTTTTCCCTTATCTACTTGTTTTTATCTTTACACATTTGTTTTATTTCTTCCTAAACTCTATAAGAAATCGAGCGCGACTGAGTGTGCAAGATTAAGAACCTGGTATGTCGACGGTCAAATCTAAATTTTTGTTTTCAGTTTTTTTTTACATACAAAATGGTTTTCGAGTCTAAGTTCATCCAAAAAAGTTGTTACAAATTAACCAAAGAACAGTATACTCTAAATCAAAAATTTTCCGAGGTAATCTGTATTTTTTATATAATAAACAAAATTTCGAAAAAAATTTACGACCGATTTTTTTGAAAAACTGAATAAAGCTTCTTCGATGTTACATAAAAGTGTATGCAAAGTTTTGAGAAGCTTCACCATTTAGAAATCGAAATATTTAATGTTGGAAGTTGCAACTTTTAACACACGCTCTTATGAGAAACTACTGAAAATTGTGATTTTTATAAATAAATATCTCGACTTCTACATGGTGAAACCTCTTAAAATTGCACGAGCTATTAGACATCACTATTCTCTTTGTGTGGTGGAAATTTAAAAGAATTCTATCGATAGAAAATTTAGCATACGACGTTCTTAACCGAGAGTCGTTGAAAATGAATAAACATATGACGAGCCTAATTCACCCAAGAAAATCGGTAAACATTTCGTTCGCACAGACTTCCCGGTATATACGTTTCGTATCTATATCAAAACAAGAATACATTCCTACATTATGTGTACGTTATTAAGGTGACGAACGAACAAGTCGCGTTCGTATAGATTGGAATGGCTCTCGATGGTGGTCTCTTACCCTCGGCCTCTCTCTCTCTCTCTCCTTCTCGTTCTTTGATTCTCTCGCTCTTTCTCATACACAGAAGATCGCGGCGAGCGAACACGGGGCCGGTTTGTATTAGGCGAGACACACAAGAGCCACCAGTAGGCCAACGGCACTCGCGCTGGCTCGTTGCGCGTTCTTTCAGCTCGACAATTCCTTTTTGATGTTCAATTCCTCGCGTCATTTTCACGAGATCAATAAAGAATTGTCAATTTTTTAAAATCGCGAAAAAAATTGAGTGAACGTGAAACGAGAAAATGTGAAAAAAAATAAATAAAAAAATTCCATGAGAGGAATGAATCGATAAAAATGGTAAAAATGTGGAGGGGGAAAATAAAAATAATTCATTTTTGAAAATTGGGTGATTGTGAGGAAACGAAATCGCTGAGAATGAGTTGCACGGTTTTGTGGTCAGTGGACGACAAGTGATGATGAAATGTCGTTTTATTTGCACTGCGAATAGAGCGATAAAAGTGTGAAGCACAAAAAATTGGATTATAATCGAGCAGGCGTTTCGAAATTTCCGCAAACACGCGCACGAGTTCAAATGTGCGCGGGACCTCCGGCGAACAAAACAGACACACGCAGAAAACGATAAAAGTGTATATTATATATTTCCATATATAAATTGTACACGAGGGCAAAGAGGATAACGCCAAGGATCGATGACTCTGCGGAGGGAGGATCCTCTCCTCGCTTTCTCTTTCCGGCGTGTCCGACCTACCGTAAGACGCCGTTTCGATCCTCAATGAGGAGAGAAAGAGAGAAAAAGCGCCAGTACGATGTTCGACAGGCTTCCACACGCGATTTATGTGCAATAATTCTTCGAGGTTGCAAAACTCCCGGCGATCTCGACAAGAGCATTAAAAAAAACGACAAAAAAGTAGTTTTCGAAACTTTACATATTTGGAATTTTCATTTATCATCGCAACGAAAAGTCTGGACAGTTGACAGTGGGAAAAAAAAGTAAATCATTCCGTTTTATTTTTTTTTACGACGAGAAAATCTTCAACGTGTTGAAAAAAATCGAAGGAAGGACGCAATTGATTAAAAATTCGTAGGAAATAAAAAAAATTGAGAAATCTTCTTTGTGTCAAGGAAAACGAAAAGAAACAAGAGGTCGGAAAACTTGGCAACGAGCTATTCGCGAAAAATAATCATTGTTGCGTTACAAAGTCCTCGAAGAGACGCGTCGAGTCGATTATTAAAAATACAACGGGCGAAAGAACCAACTTGGTTTTCAACGGACATATATTTGACAATAGGAATGACGCATTTCGACACGTGACGTTTATTTCGCTCTCCGGATGTTCATTACGGAGGAGAATTCCGAGTGCGGAGAGGACGGCGCGTGCCGTCTGATCTCGATAAAGCCTCGTGATTCCGAGGACGAGATCGACGAAGAAATTCAAACAAGAAAAAAGATCGAGCTAGAAAAGCAACGTGAAAAAAATTGCGACAATTTTCAAGAGATTTTTGATGAGGAGTCGAAAAAAACGTTGAGCAAGAAAAGTATTTCTCGTTTGCGACGAGTCATCTCGTCACCTTGGGACGAAAAGACATCGATCGACGATTATTCGCCGACGATTATCTGGGATTTGACAGCGACGAGTAACGACGACCATCAGCATTTCGTCGATGGAATTTTGCCGATCAAATACAGAGAACGTTTGAACAGTTTGCCCGATGAATTTTCCGACCTTGCTCTCGAATACCAAACTCCAATCACGATCTGTGAAAAGCGAGCAGTGCCAACTTTGCGAGCGATTAAAAATTTCGCCATTAATCATTCATCCGATGAAACCAACATCGGGAAACAAGCTACTTTACAAATCGGCGATTACGAGACTGGAATGCGCTGCAGTTCGGTTGTGGCTGGTGTCGACGAAACTGATTCTTGTGTTTTACTCGGAGTTAGATTTTTCGATGAAAATCAGGATCAACCGATCAACAGACTTTCGGAATATTCCAGCCCTCGAAAAATTGATGAAAAATCGACGAGGCGCGATCGCGAACGCGCCAGACTTTTACGGAGACGAGGAATCAACGGTAGATCGGCCTCTGTCCCAAGACTCAATGTGAGTTCTTTTCTTTTTATACGAAAAAACCAAAAAAAATTGAGCCAAAGTTTTATTTTTCAAATTTTTTATTGTGGCACCCAATTTGCAATTCCTGTATGTTTCAAATCAGGTTTATGCCTCCAAGCTTTTCGGGAAAGTAATACGCTAAACGTCGCTAAACAAAAATCCATACAAAGTCGAGTAGTTTGTTTAGCGAAGGGCTTAAGAATTGAGCACTGAGGTTAGTTTCAGTTTTCGCACTTGTGCCGATAAATCCAAGTGTAACGAGTACGTATTTCGGTGCCTGGTACCAAGAGAAGCATGACAGCAGCAAAATCACTAAAAAAAAAAAGCACACAGCAAAAGGAAGAAACTCCAAGAAACCGTAAAACAAATCTGCGTAATAACGTGGCACGTTGTTTGCTTAGGAATTGATTGTGTATCGTTGGGGTGAAGTAACGTCGAGGGAAGAGGCACGAAGTAAAAAAAAAAAAAAAATATCGTCGAAAATGAATCTGAAGTGAAATGAATTCCAATTCGTCAAATTAACGAAAATTCATTTTCCACTTTGACGTCGGCTGTTTTGTTTTTTAAGGTATTACTATATCGCGAAATGGATTTATTTAGGATTTTCTTAAAATTTTGTGTATAAATGTTCTTGACATTAAACCAACATCTTTTCTATGAGACGAAACCTTTTTTTCTGACGTCTAGAATTTGAGATATTTAATTTCCAATTTTTTATTTTTCCCATCTATGAACGCGTGTAAATTGAAGTCGCGTTTCTTTTGTTTTTTTTTCTTGCAACTTTTTTAACGAAACGTGACTTCAATCTACATGCGTTTAGATGGGAAAAATAAAAAATTGCAAATGAAATATCTCAAATTCTAAACGTCAGAAAATTTTTCTTCATAGGAGAAAACTGTTAGTTTTGGTGCCAAGAAACGTTTATATACAAAATTTTGAAAGAAGCCTAAATAATGTCGTTTCGTGATAGTAATACCTTAAGGACGTTATATGCAAAATTTTCTATGGATAGAATTTCTTTGAATTCGCATCACTCAAAGAGAATAGTGATGTCTAATAGCTCGTGCAATTTTAAGAGGTTTCACCATGTAGAAGTCGAGATATTTATTTATAAAAATCACAATTTTCAGTAGTTTCTCATAAGAGCGTGTGTTAAAAATTGCAATTTTCAACATTAAATATTTCGATTTCTAAATGTTGAAGCCTCTTAAAACTTTGCATACACTTTTATGTAACATCGAAGAAGCTTTATTAAGTTTTTCAAAAAAATCGGTCGTAAATTTTTTTCAAAATTTTGTTTATTATGTAAAAAATGCAGATTACGTCGGAAAATCTTGGATTTAAAGTACGTTGTTCTTTAGTCAATTCGTAACAACTTTTTTTAATGAACTTGGACTCGCGAACCATTTAGTATGTAAGAAAAACTGAAAACAAAAATTTAGATTTGAACGTTGCTATACAACGTCCTTAAATATCAATGATTTCATCGAGATCCTCATTACCCCTCAGTAGCTCTCGGAACATATACAGTGGAACGCGTAACTCTCTCTCTCTCCCTTCATCGCTTATCGAAACAAAACGGATTTATCGAGCTCGGCTTTGTGTCACTCTTGTTCTCAATCATAACTATACAGCTCACGCTGCCAACGATGATGCGATATTTGTTTGATTTAGAATCTGCATACGTATTTATCTTTATAATACGATGGTACATCGCGCGTGCCCCGGCACCAACCGCGATACCAGTCAACGTGTCCGTCACGCATTCCAACGACGTGGCTATTTTAAGATCTCGCACATAGTTCATCCGAGACTCCCGCTGCATTTTTTTTATACATGTATATTTCATTACGGAGACTTGTGGTGACTCGAAGCTTGCTATGTATGTGTCTAAACGTACATTGGTATATATAAACGAAGACGAACTGCTGAGAAAACATTTTCGCGTTATGGCGAGGCAGCCAGGGGTTTGGAACGTCGAGGGAACGAAAAAAATTACCTTACGATATTAGCGAGCCTCATGGCGGCTTGTTTGTCTTCTTGGAGGAAGGCTAGAAAGTTTGTTCGCTTTTCCGATTGATTAAAAACGAAATTCTTCAAGTATGAACGGACGAGAATCGTTTTACTAATTGGAAATGATAAATAATGATTAATGCTCGTGTCCGTTGAATTTATTCAAAAACAACAAGACAAATTGGAGTTTTCCGACCGAAAGTTCGTTTGGGAATGGGAACAAGTGCGATTGGTTAGAAAAAATATGAAGAAAAAATGAAGGATTCGATAGGATCGAGAAAAAGTGATTTAAATGAACGAAACCTGAATTTTCTGACCCACTTTACGGAATGAAATTTTTGCCAGAACTCGCGAACGTTAGAACACACGATTTGAATCCACGTGTTTCGAGTCGTCCGACCGACTTTTGATAAACTAAAAATAATCAGTGGAAAGTAGAGTGTAAAGATTTGATGAAAAGGATCGTTAATTCTTATGCGGTACGTTTTTCTACTTAATTACGTCGATGATGCTTTGGCGCGGGGGTGGTTAACTTAAATATCCCACTTATGCTTCGTAGTACAGTGTTACGTAAGTGAATGGCTTCTCGTCTATTCGGTATGCACCTTTAAGGCGTCCGACCTGAATAATGCGAACTACTCTAATCCCACACAAACACACACACGTTCTCTTTTCCTCTCCGTCTCGCTCTCTCGCTCTCTTTCTCTTTCCATCGCTTTTCTACACGTTTCTAGCTCTCTCTCTCTCTCTCTCTCTCTCTCTCTCTCTCTCTCTCTCTCTCTCTCTCTCTCTCTCTCTAACGTGCATACATGCTCGAGTGAATTGCATTTCGACGCCAGAGACTTGCACGTATATTTATAACATACATATCGAGACTGTTCTTGGTTATTGCACCACATGATAATATATACATATATATCGACGCGAGTGAAATCGATTTGTAAGCCGGTAATCCCCCACGAAGGATACACCGTTATATATACGCGTTTCCCTCGTCATATTTTTACGGTAAATATACAATTCAACGGATTTTAAGCCTCCTAGCCATGCTGGGACGTTCCACGTAGTTTTTGGGCATTTATTCGATGTTGACCCTAGACGGGTAACCCGGGGTTAAAATCGACCCCTTTCTCCTTTCGTTCTCCCGTTTTTTATCGTTTTACCGCATCTTTCACAAATTTTTCGACTTTGAGCAAAATTGCCCCAGGCTCACGTGATCCTGCATTACGAAACGAAAAGAATAAATTTTGACGGAGATATGAATTTTTAAAAAATGGGGTCATTTAGACCCCAGGTTATCGGAATAGGTAAAAAAAAGAAATAAGCCTACCTTTCTAGGGATAAAACAAGAGTGTATTCTCTACTAAGCGACTAGGGACACCGGAATAACATTTTTTCACGACCTCAATGCATTCCCAGAGATTCCGTTTGAAAAAAATTTCGTTCTACGCAAAAAAAAACTCTGGAAAAACCGAGTTATTTCCGGTTTAGTCCAAGGTCGTTGCTCGAATATATTTTTTTCGAAAAATGAGCTTCGGTATGTTAATTTTGTCGTTTTTTTCGAAGGCACTCTTTCTCTTATAGATAAAGACTGTTAATTATTCTGGAAAAGCTTGTTAATAAGATTTCCCCTCGTTACGATGCATAGATATGCGTCTCGGTCGACTTTATTAACTAGACAATGGAGCTCATCCTCGTGAATATGTGAAAATTTTTTTGTTGAAACTTTACTCTGAATATTCTACCAAAGGCTTCCTCCTTCACGTAATATCTCAACGATGTGAATGTAAATGGAAAAAAATGATACTCGAGTGTAGTATCGAGACGATGACAAAAGTGCAAATTCGAGTTCCGGTTTCCATCGAATTTTATACGACGCCATGTTTTCGCTGTTTTACGCCTTCCTCATTCCTTTTTCTCGAGCATTCATGAATTTTATCGTTCAAACAATCTCGAGGAATATTAATTGCCGATAATTAAAAGAAAAAAAAAAAAAACAACTAACGTTCGCGTGCCCGTGATTTTTTTGCGGTAGCCATTTTGCATGATTTTCTCAGTCAAATTTAAACTCAAAATTGAAAGATTTTGAATTTTCATTTTTTCTTCGGTGTAGCTACGATTCAATAGCCAGCTATTTACCTCATAGAACTCTCAGACAGCCCAACCGAGAACAAAAACGTTCGCAGAATTGTGATCCATTTTCGGATCCTCTTTTTTCTTCACTCTCGTCTCTGGCGTGCTAACCCCTCATTTTCTTTCTCTCGTGTTCCATATTCTCGCGTGCGTTCTATCCTAAAAGTACACAGAGATTCCACAGGGCGAGTTCATAAGCTAGCTGTTGAATTCCCAGGCGGATGATGATCCAAAAGCGGCACCGAGCCATCCAAATAACCAGCCTCAGGCGTCGAGGGAACGTTACTTTTTCTCCTTCCACTCTCTCGCGACGCTTTTGCCATTTCGATAATGCTAATTTATTCGCGCGTTCGAAATTTTACGAGATCCCGCGCGATGACCGAAAACTCGTTCGGGATTAAACGGACACTTGTAACAGAGCAACCGAATAAATAAAAATACTACATCAAGACATCCGCGAGGGCACGTCATCGGGGTCGACATTCCAAAGCGAAGAGACATCGCCACTTTTTCTTCTCCATCTCTCTGTATGGACGTCAAACGTGACGCCTTTTTCGAATACCGTTAAAAACATACCCGACCATTCTCTCTCTCTCTCTCTCTCTCTCTCTCTCTCTCTCTCTCTCTCTCGCCCATACACTGGTTTAGTGATTTTTACCATTACCGCACATGTCGTACATCCAAATGCGTGAGCTCTTAACTCGAACACTTTTATCATAAACGATTGAGCCTCACAGAGGCCAGAAAATCTCCGGAACCGTGAGTGGAATTCTTATTTAAAGGAAATATATCAGGAGACCCAAAATTCTTTCTCGATTCGTTTTATCATTTCGTAGAAAAAAAATTTCGACAACTCTTCTAGGAAGTAAAGAGGAAGTACAGACTTATACACAATATCTTACAAAATTTGCAGAAATTAGAGCGGTTGGAGGATTTTTCAAAAAACTCAGATTTTCGTAAAATTTGAAAAATCATCAAATTTAAACCGTTCGACCGATATTTCTCGAATTCAATACCAACCTTCCTATTCTGATACTCTATTTATTAAAAAAAAAAATTGGTAATAAATCTTAAAATTTGCGGAAGTTAGAGCGTCGACAGCCTTTTTTTGAAAATTTCAAAATGCCGGAGAATTCGTATTTTTCTAGCGATTCCAATAAAATTCTCAGAGGATGAAGAGCTTCTATGGATTAATATCTGCGCAAAACGGGAGGCCGGTAGCTCAAACCGTTCTCGAGTTATGAACGTTTGAATTTTGCAGTGCCAGAACATACACACACACACACATCCGGACATTTTTTCTAGATATGATTTTTCGATGTTTTGGGACATTTTAAGCACATTGACATTGAAAACTGGGAAAAAAAAAAAATTTCACAGTCACATAGAAAAAAATAGAAAAGTTGGGAACAAAAAGTATTTCGGAATTTTCAGTTGGTAAGATTTTTCATTTCTTTCTTCAAATTCATAAATGTTGCTTGCGAGGAGGCTAGACAAAATTGTTGGAAATTCCAATTCCACTTACAATTCCGTAACGAACCGATTAAACTGACGAAAGTTTGATAAAAAATTGAAATATCGTACGAATAATGAGAACCAAGATGGAAAGATCGTGAGTGGAATTTTGTTGATGGAATCGGTAAGAGTTCGTAGGTTCTCGCGTGGCCCTCGAGCCACTTTAGTGAGCTGAGAAAAAAAAAATCTCTCACGCGTCTGTTTTTCAGGATTTTTCAAAGAAACCCATCCACGTTGCCTCTGGAATTAGAAATGAGACGCCGAACTCTTTTTTCGGTCTGTCCGTTGAGAAACTAGTTTGCCAGGAAAATATCCATCTATTCTCACAAAAAGAAATATCGAAAAAAAACAAAAATCACAAAAATTGTTGGAAAGTTACAAACACGAATAAGTAACCAGAAAAAGAATATATAGAAAAATACTCAGAATTCCATGATTAACCGCGAGATGAAACTTCGAGCAACACACACCGTATGAACTATCAATGTTAAAAACGTACGTAAGAGAATGAAAGAGCAATTTTCAGGACCTCGTTAGAAAAAAATTCCAATCACCAATAATTTTTAATTACAGAAAATTTCTGAACTTTGATGAACAACAATTAAATCGATAAGAATTCGAAGAATCGTTGGTTATTACATCGAAGCACTTATTCTCACGGCAAAAGTGATTAGTCGGGATTAGTATAATTAATGGTGATGACTAAAGTTCGACTTATTGTTTGGAATTCGAACGAATCGGCGACTCGAGAATAACGTGCAATTTTATCTCCTCAATAATAATACGGCGTCTAGTCTGGTCTGTGTGCGTGTGTGTGTGTGCGTGTGTGTGTGTGTGTAAGGATATGGATTAACTTGTTGTGAAATTCCATTCGTCGTTTGCTAACGGGCGCGGTCTTTCCGCCATTTTTTTCACCTCACGTTCACCGCAAGCAGCCAAACAGATATTGTGTGCATAAATCGAGAACGAACTGTCAAAAGGACCGAGCTCGTCAAGCGAGACGAATTAATCGATGCGACTTACGCCCATGTGCTAGGTAACGATGAATATGTATGTCGAACCGTCCACGTTCGACCTTCTATCGATTATTATCGCTTCTGCGGTTCTGTCTGAGGAAGTAGAGAGGGAAAGTGACCTCTGAGATCCTTCGTGGGACGATTGAGTGGATTACGAAGACACTTGTCTTATTAATTATTCCATGAGCTGGCGAGGGTCCGCAATTTTGATGCAGAAACGAGAAAATTCGTTGTAAGTTTTTCTCAGTTTTTTTGGAAAATCGCTGAAAATGTGAGGAAAATTTCTTGCAATTCGGTCTTGTCGTGGTTTAAGGACGATCACGGAACTTGGAAAGCCAAACTTTCCAAGCAACATGAAGAAAGGATGCGGAATTCTTCGACCTTTGAGAAACAGGAATAACTTTTTTCTTCGATCTTATTATTTTGTCTTTTTGAATTCAAGCCTTGAGGCTCTTGTGCATAAATGAGCTCATTCTTTTGCTCATTCAGCAATGATCGAGCCTAACCACAAAAGAAACAATAACTCGATTTGTGCGAGTCCTTATACTTCGATATCTCGCATGCTGTGAATTACAACGACTCGACGATGATTTTCATATTTTAATTTCTCTCTCTCTCTCTCTCTCCCTCTCTGTCATTCCCTCTCGAATCCTTCACTCAATGTCTCTTTGTGTCGATCGTAATACGATTCGCAATTCCTTTATTCTCAACTTTCATCCGTATAAATTAAATCATGAATATCATTCATCAAAAAATCTTCCAACAAATTTCTATCCATTCGTTTTCAAAATCGGAAATTCCAATAATTAATTATCATCGAGGTAAAGAACGAACGAATGAGGAAAATTAATCCTTAAAACCTTTCCGGTTTTTCACATTTTGTTTTTGTTTTTGCGTAGAACGGAGTTTTTTTTCAAACAGAATCTCTCGGAATGCATTGAGGTCGTGAAAAAATGTTATTTCGATGTCCCTAGTCGCTTAGTAGAGAATACACTCTAGTTGTATCCCTAGAACGGTAGCCTTAATTGTTTTTTTCACCTATTCCGGTAACCTGGGGTCTAAATGACCCCATTTTTGAAAAATTCATATCTCCGGTAAATTTTAACGAAAAAGGTTCAACTTGGGCTCATTCTTTTCGTTTCTTAATGCAGAATCGCGTGAGCCTGGGGCAATTTTGCTTGAAGTCAAAAAATTAGTCAAAAATGCGGTAAAACGATAAAAAACATGAGAACGAAGAGAAAAAGGGCGCGGGGGTCGTTTTCGAGCCCAGGTTACCGTCCTAGGGTTAATAATAAAAATAATAAAAAATAAATAAAAGAAGAAAAAAAAACGAAAAACAAACTCGAATGCGATCGTGGACAGTGAATAATATTTCGAGACAAAAGACAGCGTCGAGCTTTTGGCCACCAACGGATTTAAGGGTTGAGCCGGCACTAGAACTCATTAAGGGTCAAGTGGCTGTATTTTGACATGGTGAACACGTTGCATGGCCAGGAGATGAAAGGGCGTTTGGAAATTGAATCACAGCGGTAGGGCGAGAGCCAGAAAAGAAACCAGCGATTAGGAAACCCTCCCCATTCTTTTGTCGTTATTATTTTCATTCATCCCTCACTTTTCTTCATTGAGGATAATAATTATTACGATTTAGAATGAATTACAGGGTCAGAGAGCACCGGATGAAGTCACAAAAGAGAAAAACGCCTTCGTTTAGTATTTCTTCGTTACTCGCAATCTTTTTTTTTTCTTTTTCCAATGGAGTACTGTTGCAAAGCACAGCTGTTTCCATGGGGGTCTTGTTTGGGTGTAGAGAATAATAAAAAATTATCGCCATGATTATTTGCCCGTTTTGTGACGTGATTTTGTGAACAGATGCAACCAACCTTTGTCAGTTCTAACCCCTTAGTCCGCAATCCCTTTTCCTAGCTCTCTCGATCTCTCTCTCTCTCTCTCCGCCCTTAAAAGTTATATACAGGCTCGTAATCCCCCGCCATTATTTCCTCGCCTATACGTTCATTTCCATGGGCAATTGAATGGAAGAAAAATTTGTGCAAAGGTCTGTGCCCTTCGACGGTACTCGACTCACCTTTCGAAACGTCAATCCACTCAATACAAATTTCATGCTCCCTGCACTCCTTATCGCAACCAGGTGCTTCGAAACCTCACACTCCTTGAGTCTCTCCACTCATTATTTCTTTTTCTTAATTAATTGCGATGTTTTTTACTGTTTTAATCGATCGACAACCGTTGGAATCATGAATGTTGAGTCCCAAACCGCAAATGATAAGAAAATTCTGAAAATTTGGTATGTTTTTGTGTGAAGGATTTAAGAGATCGTGTAAAAATTTCACGACCATTAGAAAACTCGTTATTGAACAATTAACGTTAATAAATTAAATGTTGTCAAATTTAGTCTTTTGGAAACCGGTATAACTTTGCGATAAGTTTTTTTTTTTGACCTCTTAATTTTTTAATATCTACAATATACTGAAAGCAACGGAAACAAAACGAAGTTTATTGATAAATATTTTTTGTATTTGTTTAAAAAATTGTTCTTAACAAAATGTTAATTTTTTTAATAACGAGCTTCCTAATCGTCGTGAATTTTTTACACGACCTCTTAAATACTTTATACAAAAACATATTAAATTTTCAGAATTTTCTCATCAATTTTCATTTAAAGCCTTAAGGTGGTTAAAGTAATGATGATAGAATTCTTAAAATTCGGTATCTTTTTACACGAAGTGTTCAGAAGGTCGTGTACAAATTTCACAACGATTAAGAAACTATTTATTGAACAATTAATATTAATAATTTTCATAGGTACTCAACATTCTTAATTGCGAATCTTGGGCTCAACGGAAATGTTAGAAATTTCGACGTAATCTCACTGGGCTCATTATTTTTTCATTTCCTTTTGAAAATGAATGAATTTTTGTGCAAGAATTGAAAAAAAAAAACGAATTGTTGAAAATTTATTTAGTCCGGAAAATGTACATCAAAACGATCGGAATTTTAGATGAAAATGGAGCCTCAATGCTGCACACTGTTGAGGGCACCAATCTCGATCAGTTTTTTTTTTTTTTTTTTTTAATTGAACGAGACAGGACACTTTTTTACGAACCAAAATGGCTGAATGAATTTTCTAAGAAGTATCTCTCTGTCTCTGTCTTTCTAATCGTCGTAGTGCGTTTCGCCTGAGAAATTCACGTCTCGATTTTACGACCCCGCGGTCACCGGAATTTCCGAGTTGATTCGAGCGAGTAAAAGGTGCGCCTTTGAAAACTCCTCACTCGTTAGTTTCGAAAGGGAAAGCGTTGGTGCTCATCCGGCTGCATGTAATGTTTATTAGAAAATAGCGTCGCTCTCAAACTAACGAGAAAAACTTGTTTTTATGCTTTGTGAAAAATAAATGTCTCGCGCGGTAACGCACGAGATGAAGTCGTCGAGACGTTCGCCTCCTTCCCTCTCGCTCTTTCTTGCTTTCCGTGTATCTCGATCCTCTTCTTTTTTCGTATAAATAAAATTTCCCTTCTTCACGCTGGCAAATCCGTTTACGGAAACGACATAAGCGATAAATAACATTGAGAATCATAGCCACAAAAAGAACCCCATAAAGGAATAAAGATCAGCTCTCGCGAGTACATTTCACTCCCTCGCACGATGAAAGGTTAATTAACTTTTCCAACATCTTATCGATTTTCCGCAAATTCTATACGAAATAACAAACCAAGAAAATCAACCCTAGACGTTCTCCGGATTTTTATCGTTTTACCGGATTTTTGACTGATTTTTTTTACTTCGAGCAAAATTGCCCCAGGCTCCTATGAATTTTTCAATATTGGGGTCGTCTACGACCCCCGGTTACCGGAATAAGTGAAAAAAAAGGTTACCGTTCTAGCGTTAAATGAAAGGATGAATTTTTGTAAGCGTCAAAGTTACGTAAAATGCTCGACATTTGAATCTCAAATTTCTTCCAATTTATACATATGCTTATGATTACTTTGATATACATGTAAAATTTTTTATCACCCATCTCAAATCGTCCTGTCATCTTCCAAGATTATTTGCATCGTGTAATGAACTTTTTACGTGCTGCCTCCTGATATATGCCGATAATACCGTCCTAGCTCTTATTCGTATATTTCTTTCTCTCTCTTTCTCTCTCTCTCTCTCTCTCTCTCTCTCTCTTTCTGTGGATATCGCATAAAGGCATTCACTTTGCGGGGGCCATACCTTTTCCCTCCTGAAGAAGGACGTGTAGGTGCAACTTTCTTGCGCTCGGCATTCCATTCTGGTCAGCAACCTGCGTTTGCGATCCTGACGCGCGAGAGGTATCCCCGGGTCCCATGGCGGTTCGCATATATACATATATGCACACAACATATTTATCTATAGATATAGATGGATGTGTGTATTTGTGCACAAGAGAGTTTCACAGCATCCCGAGACACGAACCTGAGACTTATATTGCCCCCTCCTGCCCCTCCCCCGCGCGCTCTTTTTCCCTCCGGGGACTCCGTGGACTTTTCGCTTCGACGAAAGTAAGAACGAGTTTCGTGGAATATCTCTCCGCGAGCCTCAAACATCCTGCGAAACGTTTATCCCACCGCCGCGTCCTCCTCCTTCACTTATTTGTAAACCTCCGTGCGAATTTTCTTCATTTTTGTACCTTTATTCGCTTTTTTCCCCTCCCAACTTGATCCCCTCGTGCATATGCGTGAAGTGCAATGAACCTCGATGCCCGATCACTTTTGCCTCAAGTACAGAAATCATTAGAAAGTTCAATCGCCCCATCAGCGCGAGCATCACCATTTTTTTCGATCTCTCCATTCTCAAAATCGATCTACATGTAGAAAACGTTTTCAAGGTTCAAGTTTTCCACGAATAATTAACCCTAGAACGATAACATTAGGCGACTTTAAATCCCGCGCCCTTTCTTCCTTCGTTATCTCGTTTTTTATCGTTTTACCGCATTTTTTATTAATTTTTTTACTTTAAGCAAAATTGCTCCAGGCTCACGTGATTCTGCATTAAAAAACGAAAAGAATGAGCCCAAGTTGAAGCCTTTTCGTTAAATTTTACCGGAGATATGAATTTTTCAAAATTGGGGTCATTTAGACCGCAGGTTACGAGAGATTCTGTTTGAAAAAAACTCCGTTCTACGCAAAAAAAAGTCTGAAAAACCTGAAAGGTTACCGTTCTAGGATTAATTTTCATCATTCGTTCCTTCTTTACCTCGATAATAATTAATTATTGGAATTTACGAAAATCTTAAAAACGAATAGATAGAAATTTGTTGGAAGATTTTTTGATGAATGATAATAAGCGCTCGTGATATCAAGTGACACTGGATAATGAATTCAACTTTTTTCCATACTGGAAAATGTTCTTTCTAAATGAGCAATTTCCGCGTTAGCATTAAATGACTCATTAAGAATTTTTTCCAGGCAAAATGATTGGCTGATCAATTTAATTCGACGTCTGAACAAATTTTACGAATTTTCACATCGTTTTCATTTTTCCTTGTAGAATATATTACTTTTTTGACGTTTATAGATATTATAAATTTATGAAATTGGTAGTAAAATTCTGGTGTACTAGTTCTGCCTGAATGAACGTTGAAAAATACAGTGTAAGAGATCGGAAGGGGATTGGAGCCTTTTGGATGAATGGTTGAGGAGCGAATTCTATTTCCCCAAACAGTGCGATCTGTCGAGGATCAAGGATGAGCAATATCCAAGCTGGCTTACTGAAATTTCGGCTTTATTCGTCCCCATCCCCAATATTTGTAATATCGAGTCCATATGGATATAAATTCATTGGCCACGAGCGTACGAAACGAATTCTGGGTATTATGTGTGTACGCGTAATCACTCGAGTGTGTTTACATCGTTTCGTGGTTCACGCCCATCGAGGGTGGAAATTACAGGGGATGCTACAACGCACTCTGGATAACATATCGTGCACCGAAATACGCGGTAGCTCTTACAGGGAGTCCTCAAAGTCGAACGAAGAATTCGTGGACCAGTTAGACCGCGAAATTCGACGAAGAAAAGTCTTTGGCCATTTTCATTTTTTGTGGATCGTTGATGAGATTTTTTTTTTCACCAATAAATATCTCGTCGACGTTGCCTCGGAGATACAAACGAGCGAGGACTTTTCTCTTCAGAATTTCGCCATCTATTTGGCCTGGATATTTAAAAAACAGAACTTTCAGCACACTCGGTATATTTTGTCTCTTAAACGAAATGCAGGGCTCGATGACAAAGCGATTTCTCTTGAACCAGCAGCAGCAGTTGGACAAGAACGAGGAAATACTGCGATTACAAAGCTCCGGCTGTGCACACCAGGAGAACACAATCGTTTTGTTAACCATAGGATCCCCCCCCCCCCCACTCTGTAGCCCCTTTCTACGATGCAATATTTCACTTCTAAGAGTATGTGTGTACGATCTTCCTATCGCGTGCTCACTCGGAGTCAATGAAGGGAAAGGGCATAGGAGTGCGGGCAGCTTTTCTCTGTGCACTTCGCTCCACAAACTCCGTTTCCCCAGCACCCCTCGTGTTAAGCGATCATAACCTACGTTTCATGGCCTATCTGTCCTACGAGTTATCATCCACATATGGCTCGTGTATATATGGACATCGAGTTTTCTTTGTTATTTCATCTGCGGTCACGTCATGCTAATTTATGAAATCGAATCTATCGTCTACGTTGAGCTGACCAAATAATTAATTACTGTGTTTGCACGTTCGGAAATTCTTTCAAAATTTAGCTATAAGATTCGTCTCGTTTAATGAACGTTCTTGCTTATTAGTTTTGGGAAGTTTGAACTTTCGAAAATTTTGCTTTATCACTGCGAAGAATCAAACTTTCCCTGTGGGATGGAAGTTTTAATATTTTTTAATTAATTAATTACGTTTTGAAATGCT
Source organism: Hyposoter dolosus (assembly GCA_963921915.1). Classification (NCBI taxonomy): domain Eukaryota; kingdom Metazoa; phylum Arthropoda; class Insecta; order Hymenoptera; family Ichneumonidae; genus Hyposoter; species Hyposoter dolosus. Next base: position 3,911,019 of record OY998138.1, on the reverse strand, counting down.
GCAGCTTTGGGAATTTCGTTTTTATGGATTTTGGGACAGAACTTCATTTTCATTGATTGAAAAATTGAAACTTGTCGATTTTTTGGCAACTTATAAAAATTTGGAGGATTTTATTCGATACTTGGGAGTTTGCTGTGAAAAATAAAATCTTTATTATGCTCGTTATTATTTTTTGGATCTCGTATATCGAGGGAATTTCTTCTCGTTGGTTGAATTGAAAAAATTTGACAGCTCGATATTGAGAAATTGTTGGGAATGATTTTTATTTTGATGTTTTTGTGATTCGCAGAGACATTTGGACAAAGGGAGCGATCTTGCGGAGGCTGCGAGCGCCAGTGGTCTTCGCGAACTCGCTCGATCCTTGAAGCAGCATCTGCGTGGCTTCGGTTCGCGTCTGGAGGACAGACGAGAGTATCTCGAGGACACATCGAGATGTTGCCTTTTGCAGGACCGAGCTTACGAATGGGCGCACGAGGCGAGACTGGCGGGGGAGAGAAGATCGCAGCAATTTTTAATGGCCCGGCCGCCACTGCCGGCCGAACATTTTACAGAAATGATCGGTCTCGCTGAAAAACTCGGCAATGATGTTTTGCTCGAGCAATGTCGAATCGCGAGGAGCAAATGTACCGAAGCTCTCGAATTCGCGAGAAGCGTTTCTGCACTGGGGAGTCCGGCGAGGAGAAGATCTCTCGCTCCGTCCGAATCGGCAACGTCTTGGGACGACGGTCTCGGAAAACGTGAGAACAATAATTCATTAAAAGTCTCTTTGATCCATTAATAAACAAATTTACCTCCAAGCAAAATGATAAACCTCGTGGAGGCCAAAAAAAAAGCGAAAACTTTGTTCTCCTCGATGAAGCGCGCGGAGATTCAACGATGTTTCCTTTTTCTGTTTAAACGACCGTAGGCGCTTCGTGGGACGACAGTGACAGCAACGCTTCCTACACATGCCCAGTGGACGCGATAGGAAATGGGAGCAACAGCAGCGGTCGTCCAGCTTTGGACAACATCGCCGAACTACGCGAAAGTGCCGAGCAGCTTTTGGACTGTTCGCCATCCCGAACCCCACCCAGAAGTCCTGCGCCAAGAAGGCTCGCCAAACCGCCCGTTAATTCTCATCTTCATAGAGCGCCCAGCATCGCTCCCGGCATGAAAGCCAAAAAGTATGTTTTTCATTTCGCCTCAAGCATTTCCATTTTCCATCGATAAGAACGACTCGATAAAAATCCACTCTCCCTACGCAAGTGTGAAATACACACTGGGGTCAAATTGACCCAGTGTGGATTTTACTGGCGCGTCATCGTGGCGGGTCAAATTGACCCAGTGTGTCAACAATGAGAGAATTTTTTTCGATCTTTTTCTTTTTCAGAACTATATAAATTGTTTGACCAAGTGTGAAATACACACTGGGTCAATTTGACCCGAAAGTAAACAATGGGTCTCATTGACCCAGTTTGTATTTCACCGGTGCGTCGTCGGTGGGTCAAATTGACCCGGTAGGTCAAATTTACCCAGTGGGTCAAATTGACCCAGTGTGGCAACAATGAGAGAATTTTATTCGACATTCTTCCTTTTCAGAACTATTTGACCCAGTGTGAAATACACACTGGGTCAATTTGACCCAAAAATGCACATTGGGTCAATTTGACCCAGTGTGTATTCCACTAGCGCGTCTTCGGTGGGTCAAATTGACCCAGTAAGTGAAATTTGCCCAGCGGGTCACATTGACCCAGTGTGTCAACGATGAGAGAATTTTATTCGATCTCTTTCCTTTTCAGAACTATACTGCTCATCATGAGGGAGATGATACAGACTGAACGAGACTACGTCAGATCTCTCGAGTACATAATCGAGGTACGAAAAACAAAAAATCATAATTTTTTGAATCTTTCGAATTACCCTTCGGAAATGATAAGAAATTAATTGGAAACGAAATTGTACGAAACAGAATTACATTCCGGAATTGGTTCGAGAGGACATACCGCAAGCGATGAGAGGCCAGAGGAACGTTATCTTTGGAAACGTCGAGAAAATTTACGAATTTCACAGTCAACACTTTTTGCGCGAATTAGAACAGTGCGAACAGTCTCCCATGCTCGTTGGACAGTGTTTCCTGAGACACGTGAGTCCAACTTTTTCCTTCCTTCGAAAAACGACGATTATAAATTATTTCGTCGTTTGTTTAAACCCAAAATAAAATTTTTTATTTTTGCTGCTTCCTCCACGAAAAATGATTTTTTTAATTATTTTTGGCAGGAAAAGAAATTCTATCTCTACGCTCTTTACAACAAAAATAAACCAAACTCGGATTCCTTGATGGCAGAATATGGAACGAGCTTTTTCAAAACAAAACAGCTCGAACTTGGCGACAAAATGGATCTAGCGAGTTATCTACTCAAACCTGTACAACGCATGGGCAAATATGCCTTATTGTTGCAACAATTGGTCAAAGCTGGTACCGATCTGTCGGAACAGCTGACCGGAAATAATGACAAGGACGAACGCGAGGATGAGACCAAACCGATTGTCGAAGGCGAGGCTGATCTCCGAGCAGCTGAACAGATGGTTCGGTTTCAATTGAGACATGGAAACGATTTGTTGGCCATGGATTCCCTGCGCGATTGCGATGTAAGAGATTCATACACACAACAAAAAATTTCATGAATAACTCGACGAAAAATCGCCCAAACAACGACGATTTGTTGTTCCAGCAAATTCAGCTTTTCAATGTCCTAAAGTTTTGATCTACTTCGCAGGTGAATGTCAAAGAACAGGGCCGATTATTGAGACAAAACGAATTTCTCGTTTGGCAGGGCAAAGGCAAAAAATGCTTGAGACAAGTCTTTCTCTTCGAGGATTTAATATTATTCAGCAAAGCTCGAAGATTCCCGGACCGGAAGGTAATTCAAAAATCCGATAAACAAAAAAACCTGCGAGCAGAATTTTTGTAAAAATTCAATTTTTACCGTTTTATCGGTCGTTCGGTCGAATTTCTTCAAAGATTCAAATTCGCAAAAATTTAATTTTTACCCAACAAACATTTCAAACTCAATGACTAATCGTTGCTCTGTGAATTTTTCATTTTCCAGAATTTGGATATTTACATTTACAAGCACAGCATAAAAACAACGGACATTGGTCTGACCGCAGTGATTGCGGATTCACCCACGAAATTCGAAATATGGTTCCGCAAAAGAAAACCTGGCGACACTTACACTCTCCAATGCGCAAGCGAGGACATAAAGAAAGCGTGGACCGAGGAGCTCAGTAATCTATTGTGGAAACAGGCGCTCCGAAACAGAGGTAAATCACAATTTCCACTCGCAAAAAATATTTCCCAGTTGATTTTCTCGCGATTAACAGAAATTTTGTCATATTTTCATTACTATTATTATTATTATTATTTTTTTTTTACTTATAACGATAAATGTTGACGTTATTTTTGCAGAAGTGCGCCTCGCAGAGATGTCGAGTATGGGAATAGGAAATAAACCCTCTCTGGACATCAGGCCAAGCGCCGATCAAATCAATGATCGTTCGATTAGCGTGGCACAACTGTCGAAGAGTGAGTCGTCAAAATTTTTCAAGCTGACATTTTCATATTTGAGCATGCATTTTTTAATTCGACGTGTTGCAAATTTTTTCTTTAATTTTTTTATCATTATTAATTATTATTAATTATTATTAATAATTACTCATTATTATTAATTATTATTTATCTATTGACTAATTGATTTATTTTTAGCTCCAAGATTTCGTAATTCGATCGCGGTCTCGATGTCCGACGACTCGGGTCGTTGCAGTCGTCGACCTCATAGCGTCATATCGGTAAGCTCTTCGTCGAGCAGCGGCGGTAGCAGCGGACCACCGACTACTTTACATCTTGGCCTTGACACGAGTCCGCGACCTCATCATCGAAGCACCACACTCAATAGCCAGTGCAGCGTTGGTGAGTATTTTTTCAACTACTCTTGATTCATTAAAATAATTGACCGTTTGTTTATGAATTTATTATCAACGAATTAATATATATTAATTAGATAATTGATTAATTATTTTTAATCGTGAAATCATTCACCAATTGAATTATTAGTCATTTTTTCTAATTTTCTGAGGTTTTTTATGATTTCTTTTATTTTTTTTATATTTTATGATATTTCGATGTTCCTGAATTATTCGCTAAAATATTTGGACTTTTTATTTTATCAAAACGAAAACGAAAAAAAAAAAAAAAAAACAGAAAGCGGTATCATCGCGGACATATCGATCGTATCGGACGACGGGGGTGAGGGAACGGATCGCAATAATTGGAAATCGACGATGGAAAGTCCGACCTCCCATTTGACAGCGACATCGACGCCATTGCAGTCACCGACGAGCGCGAACCCAACGACGTTGAATGCAACGTCGACCTCATCGACGGACGTTAATTTAACTCCTTACGATCAAGAAATGTCCATTAATCTTTGAACGACATTCCCTCTCGATCGGAGCCCTTAAACGATCCGATTTATATTTTTTTACGCGATCTTTCTTCCCCATAAAGAAAAGAAGAAAACGTACTTTTGTATTTTTTTAAATTTATAACCGAGGGAATCAAAATACGAGACATACTTGTGTGTGCGTATGTTTTTCCCGGACGAATCCAGGCCGAGACAAAAATCAGCCCATTCACAACTCGGAAATGAACTCGGAATTTTTTCGTTTTTATTTGTAGTCAAGATTTTTCATTTCTTTTTTTTCTAACACGCACAGAGGTACCATTTTTGTAATATAATGTTAATATTAAAGGATCCATCATGTTGGCATAGAGAGAAAGAGAGAATGAACGTTTTGTCCTTTGATTCACGTGGAATATTTTTTTTTTTTGTTTTTTTTTTCATATATCGTATAAATATATAAATATATAAAGAATTGAATGAATAAATAAATGCCCCATTTCACGATGTGTATATAATACAATTTAAAAAACAGTCGAATTTGTACAACTTCTTATTACGCATTTATTTAATTGCTATTTTTCTTTTCGAACACTGGCCTGTACACAAAAGCCAAATTAGAACGTTTTCGCAGCGTTTTTCATTTTTTATTTTATTTTTATAGATTTTTTTTGTTTTCTCGATCTCTCAATTATCATTTAACGTTTTTTTTTTTTTCATATTTTTTGAGGCTCGCGCGTGTGGATGAAATGTTTTAGGGCGGCTTGGAAAATAGGGAAATATAAATGAGGGGAAAAGGAACAGGAACTCGTAAGCCGAACTCAAGACAGTCCACACTTTGGCTCGTACGAAATCGCTTTCTCGATCGACCATTTCGCACGAGCCAATCGCCGATTGCCCACTCTTTTCGTTGCCAAGGTCTGCCAAGATATTGCGACTATATCTTATGGACAATGACCGAAAACTTTTGAAAACTTGATTGAAAGCCTGCACTTTTATAAAAACTGTACGATCATGAGGAATTTTGTCATTTTGTGCAGATTTTTCCTTTTTTTTTCGTCCATTTTTTAAATTTTATTTCCCTTTCAACGAAAATGTGAAAAAATTGTGTTTGCCGACAAATTATGAAACAAGAAATGATTTTTCTTTCCATCTTAAAGCCCCGTGTCTATAAAGTCCTGTTGTAAGATTTTCCGGACCGAGGAACCAACCGATAATCGAGCGCTCGCTGAATGTCGTCCCCGAGAAGCTTGTTTCGTCATTTTTATATACAAACATAATATATATATATATATACACAAATAGCGAAGCACAAAAACGGATACATCGGTGGACCGAAGCGGAAGAGCGTATCTCGTTTACTTTTCCGTTCGCCGAGGCTACGCATTCTCAGAAAAACAAAATATTCTCTATTTTCTGTCGACCTGTGTCGCTCTGTCATCCTTTCGAGCAAGAAATTCTACGAATAACGTAGAAAAGTGTGTATTTCGATAAAAAGAAAAGAAAGAAAAAACGGTACCTTTGTAAGAAGATATGCCAATAGTCATTTAATATTATTAATCGTAGATATTTATTAATATTTTTTTAAATAGAATTATCGTACTCCATAAATATATATATATATATATAAATCTACAAATGCATATATATAAATATACACGAAGCTATTCACGTGAGTTTAATTCCGGAATCCCGACCATTTTCAAACATTTCATTCAAAACATCGAAAAAAAAAAACAAATATACTGTCTGCTCGAACGACTTTGACCTTAAACACAAGAAAGTCATGTTTTCGTCGAAGAAAATTAATTTTTTTATTGTCGTCAAAAAACGAGGCCAAGGTACAAAAAAAAATTGGGTAGTTCGAATTTTTAATGCCCTTCGATGACCTTCGAAAAAAAAATGCCAAAATTTGGTAAAAAAAATTGCGTAACTACTGGAAAGGAGTCTGTTTTTTTTTCAGATAAAAATTTCACCTCGAATGCCTCGTGTAATATTTGTATGTATAAATTTATTAATAAAAAATAAAACGCAAGCGTCATAATGAAAGTTGTACATACCGAATTACAATTCATAACACTTTTATGTCAGTATTGTACTCTGTATCTAACACCGATGTATTTTATTATACTTATATCAAATATATATATATATATAGATATATATATATATATATTATATCGGGTGCCTTTTTGTAGCGAAAAACATCGAGACTCGACGATTGTGTAATTTCGAAGAAAAAGGACAAAAAAATGCTAAAAGCCTCGTTTATCCGAAGTTTTTCACAAAGATGGCCGACTATGGCGTCAAACTTAATTTCTGACGATGCACACTTTGTACTTTCGGGCCCTTTTCGATTAGAAAACAATATATATAGCTATTATATATATTCTCATTCTGTATCGTAAATTCTTTAGTCGATTATGTACGTCAAAATTCAAATAAAGAACAGAGTTATGAAAAGAAATGGAGGAGCTTGTCGAAAATTGTGATTTATTCCAATGCGACGCTTAGAGTTCGATGTTTCGAAACTCATAGGCTGGATCTCGTTTGGTTAATTCACAAAGGATCAATAAATGGTTCGCGTCACTAAAAGATTTTCGGGGGAAAAATGGAAAAAAATACGACTGACTGTAAAATAAATAGAAAATCCCTGCATAATATATTTGTACTTACGAAATTGGAGACGCGAATGGTCGTTGGCCGATTGTGATTCCGTAATCCTGTTTGTTGTCCAATTCCTAATTGTTTGTTCACGATATTCATTTTTCACTGATACACTTATGGAGGCATTCCTGAAAACTTTCAAACAAGTTGTGTTTTGGAATTTATTTCTCCGTACAGAGTCTCGAGTACTATTTTGTTTTACGCTAAATTCGTGTCCACCGCGACCGTTAATAAACATTGCGCGCAACAAACTAATAGTTGTTTGCACATTCCCGAACTGCATTGCGCGGAATTTTGGCGCGCTTCCCTGGGGCCTCCGTACAGTCCGGTCAGTAATCACTGATGAACCGTGAGAACAAAACAGTACTCTCAAACGTTGGTATCACGAGAACGATTCTACTCGGTCACGCATGGAAAATACGATCTAACGGCAGCTCGAAAAACGAAAAATCTTCGAGATTCTTTCATTGTATAGATAAAATTTCCAAATTCATTTTTCATCATAGAGAACTTTTGGCGCACGAGTGTGAACGCCGCGCTGAGCGTCTGCGGCGAAATCTGGAACTACGCAACGCTCGGCGCATGCGCAGTCACCGAGCGACTCCACCGCCCACAAAAACATCTCAAAGATACTCTGAAAAAGGATCGCGAAGACAGTATTGTGTTAACAAACACGACGCATGGTTGTTATATGGAGAAGTGTCAGATTAAATTACACAATATTCCGAGGGTGTGGAAAGAGTTTAATTCGATCTACAGCGCCCGAAAATTCAATAATCTTTGATAATAATTCATTTCTGTGAAAACTGAATACTCGGTTGTTTTTTTTTTTTACGCTGAACGGGCGCTTGACTAGTGGAATTATGGTTATAATTAGTGTATGACGGATGAAGGAAAAAGCTGTATATACTGGGACGTGACCACATCGAGACACCCGTGACGTTATTTATAGAATCACGTTCAACCCGCTGCATGCCCCCGATCGTTAAATTGTTAAATTACAGAAAAATTGTGTTTCCAACAAAATGGAAGATATATTTCAATGGTGTCGCGAAGGCAACGCGATGCAAGTTCGAGTTTGGCTCGATGACACGGAGCACGACATGAACCAAGGGTATTCCTTCTATTCTCCTTATTTGGCATGTGAAATACCGTTTTCCCCACCACCATACAACCATTTTACACTCTTTGCCCCCATTCATCCAAACTTTACGCATTCGTTCCGTCATTGTTTCGTAAACACGTACACATTACGAAATATTTGACACATCGATCTTTAGTTTGTTTATCGAACATTTCTTTGTCAAATCCAAAGTTATTAATGAATCAACTGGCTAATCCATGGCAATTTATCAATTACTTTCGACTTATCAATGAAAATGTAAAAAATTAATTATTTCTCAAAAACAAAACAAAACTTGGAACAAAATTGGGGATCAATTCAAAAAAACGAATTCGAGCATCGTAATATTTTCCTAACCTCGTTTTTCGACGAAAATTACGTTCATCGGGAAAATCCTGAACAAAGTATGAAATCGATATTTTTTGTATCTATTCAGCGACGATCATGGATTCAGTCCCCTGCACTGGTGCTCCAAGGAAGGTCATTCCAAACTCGCAGAGTTATTGGTCAGCCGAGGGGCTCGAATAAACGCAACGAATCGCGGAGACGACACGCCTCTGCATCTTGCGTCTGCTCACGGCCACAGGGAAATCGTGCAATTGGTTCGTTGCTTAAACATTTTTTTGGATCAGTGGTTATTAACCCTAAAACGGAAAGCCGGGGTAAAAAACGACCCCAGGCGACTTTAAATCCCCCTTTTTCCCATTTTTTTCGTTTTACCGCATTTTCGACTAATTTTTTGGATTCAAACAAAATTATCCCAGGCTCACGCGATCCTGCATCAAAAAACGAAAAGAATGAGCCCAAGTTCAACCCTTTTCTTTAAATTTTCCTGGAAATATGAATTTTTCAAAATTGGGCTCATTCAGACCCCAGGTTACAGGAATAGGTGAAAAAAAATAAGCTTACCGTTGTAGGATCAATTTTTGTTTCTATTGAAAATTTACTCCGTCGCTCGTGAAAATGTTTTAAAAAAAAGTCTCGAAAGACAAGGACTGATGCGTTAATCGAAGGATTTTGCAGTTGCTTAGGAACAGAGCAGATGTGAATGTCACAAACGAACACGGAAACACAGCGCTGCACTATGCTTGCTTCTGGGGAGACCAGGCGGTAGCGGAAGATCTTGTAGCTGCCGGGGCTCTCGTCTCTATCGCCAATAAAGATGGAGACACTCCATTGGACAAGGCGAGAGGTCCTTTGGCAAAGAGATTACACGGTGCGTCTACTTTCCAAAGATTTTTATTGCGACAGTCGTTTTCATTGACAAAGAAGAAAAATATCAGCGTTACAAAGTTTTTCCACAAATGCATCAAATTTTTTATAAGGAATTGTTCTTTTCTAGATCTGGCGGTGGAATTTGGGCAAGACTTGAAGAAAATTCAGTTCAAGGATCAAAGTTGGCTGGGCTTGAAAACCCGCAGCCGGGATGCGACATTGTCGAGGCACAAGGGAATAAACATGGCGGATTTATCGTTGCACACTCATTTGGCGAGTACCCCGAGCGGCGAGACTTGGCGCGGTCGCTGGCAGAACAACGACGTTGTAGCGAAAATTTTACATCTTCGAGAATGCACAGCTCGCATATCGCGGGATTTTAACGAGGAGTTTCCAAAGTTGAGAATATTCTCTCATCCGAATGTTTTGCCGGTTCTGGGCTGCGTCAATCAGCCCCCACAATTGGCCACGGTCTCGCAGTACATGGCGCGAGGAAGCTTGCACCGTCTTCTTCACGGTGGAACCGGCGTCGTTGTCGACACTGCCAGAGCTCTTAGACTCGCTCTCGACGTTGCCAGAGCGATGGCTTTTTTGCATGGCCTCGAACGACAAAATCGTTGCCGTTTCCATCTCAACAGTAAACACGTTATGGTTTGTTCAGCTTTTCAAACTTTTTTCTCCATCGGTGACGCGACAATATCGCAAGATTTCATCTCTTTAAATAATATGACGGTCAGAAATGTCACAAAAATAAATATCACAAACAAGAATTTTTATAATAATGTACAGAATTTCCATGCGAATGGCCTCACTCCACGTAAATGTGAAAAAAATATCACAAACCAGAAGAATTTTATATTATTTCATTTATTTTTGTTTTTTGTTTTATTTTTTTTGTTTGTTTGTAATTTTTTTTGCAAAATTAAAGCGTACGGTATTTAGACGTGATATTTTTTTGTCTTTATCGATTTTTTGTGATATTTTTGTCTGTGATTTCATCAATAAGCGTAGATTTCTACTCGGGGTCAATTTGACCGGAGTCGAACTCGACCGATCCTTTGTAATTGATATCTCCCAATCAAGGAATTACGGCAGACGAGCTTGAGTTTTTTTGTTTTTGTTTTGTTTCAGATCGACGAAGATTTGACCGCTCGCGTCAACATGGCCGACTCAAAATTCTCCTTCCAAGAGGTTGGCCGTATTTACGAGCCAGCTTGGATGTCACCGGAAGCACTGAGCAAACGTCCTGCCGACATTAATCTCGAAGCGAGCGATATGTGGAGTTTCGCGGTTTTGCTCTGGGAGCTCGCGACACGAGAAGTTCCGTTCGCTGATTTATCAGCCATGGAGTGTGGGATGAAAGTACGTACATCGAATTTCCATCACCAATGAAATATTTCTTCCGAATATTTTTTTTTTCAAATGCGTTTTTTTAGAGTTTTTGTATTTTTTATTATTGATTTTTCAATATTTTCGACGTTTAGCAAATTGTTTATATTTCTCTGTTTATTTCCGAACGCAGATCGCTCTGGAAGATCTGCGAGTGAGTATCCCTCGCGGCATATCTCCGCACCTGGCGAAACTGATAAGAATTTGTATGAACGAGGATCCAGGAAAACGTCCATCCTTCGACATGGTCGTCCCGATTCTGGACAAAATGAAACGCTGATTTTTCTCGACAAATCGAAAAAAAAACAACTTCTCGTTTTAAAGCCACCGAGTGTGGCTGCCCGTGCTCGAAAATTCTCCACTTACAGAACTAATTTCATGTCAGTCATGTAAATAGGCGAATTTATTTATTATTCGCATTTTTTTAATCACTTTATCACCGAGGACAACAGATTATGAAAAAATCTTCTGGACCTAAAGATATTTCGAGAAATTCCATGTTTCTCGTTGATATTTTTGCTTCAAACTCACTAATTATTCGTCTTTGGAAATTTACCGAAGCAAATTCTTTTGTAATCAACTTTACAACATCCCCACAGTGCCTTTTCGAACTCGGAATAACATAGGAAAGTCATTTTTTTAAATACAGAACGTTAAATGTCCTCGCCATGGTTTTTAGAGTATTTTATCATATTCGCCGGATCTAACGATTTTCGCAATCGTGTATCTTTTTGAATAATTGTGACAATCGTGTAATTATCCAACTTTTTACATTCAATCGTTTTTACAACGTGAAAAAAATTGTTTTTTTTTTTGCAAACAACGAGAACATTTGCTAGAAATATTGATACGAACGAGCGTGCCTCTCCATATTGAACTGTTATTTTTCATAGAAAGTTTAAACACAAAACGTAGGTCATAATGTTAGAAAAATTCAATTTTTCAATTGCAAGCTCGACAAAAAAAATTCTGACAATGTCAGCGAGTGTCTTATCTCGTGTTCTTTGTAAAAAAGAAAAGATTCGTACAGACTTACGAAAATAACGATCGGGAATAGAGATTCGCTCGGACATTTGAATGTAATTGAAAAATTTGACATTTTTTCGTCTACACGAATAACCCAATTGTTTCTAATATATTTTATATTCTATACACAAAGTAAATGTGTTTTTTAGAAACGCTGACAAGAGATCTGCCATTTTGTATGAACGACTGAAATCTTAACGCATCAAACGCGTTTTTAACGAATGAAAAAATAATAAATATTGATTTACACTTGGAAAATGAATTCCATTTTGATTCTGTGTTCGTAGGAAAGCTGAACTGCCAGCTTATCGACTGAGGGTGATTTTTGTCTCTACTTTTTCTATTTCCAATCAGTTGACCGACTAACCGCATCATTATCGTTTTTACTGCGAGAGTTTTCGCGATGAATCGAGCTTTCGGACTTGGATTATTTCCACTAGACGAACCAATACGTTTCCACGACGTAATGGGCAGCCAATTTTGAAAGGACGTTCATTCCAAAAGGGAACGTGGAAAAGCCGGAAGAAAATTTGAAGATTGTTATTGGTAAACAAGAAAACACACTTTTTCTTTACAAAATTCATAGAATATCGGAATTACTGGGCGATGATTATTAACCCTCCGTAGACACACATGGGTCTGGGGTGTCCTAGTGTTTTTTTACTGTACTTGGAATCGTTTGAAAAATTTGGAAAAATTCAGGGAAGTAGTTCTGGTTCTATGGAAAGAGAGCCTGCACTGGGTGATGGATAAAAATTCCTTTTTATTATCGTTATTTAAGGACGTCGTATGCAAAATTTTCTATCCATACAATTCCTTTGAATTTTCACTACACAAAGAGAATAGTCATCTCTAATAGCTCGCGCAATTTTAAGAGGTTTCGCCATGTAGAAGTCGAGATATTTATTTATAAAAATTACAATTTTCAGCAGCTTCTCATGAGAGCGTGTGTTAAAAGTTGCAATTTTCAACATTAAATATTTCGATTTCTAAATGGTGAAGCCTCTTAAAACTTTGCATACACTTTTGTGTAACATCGAAGAAGCTTTATTCAATTTTTCAAAAAAATCGGTCGTAAAATTTATTCAAAATTTTGTTTATTATTTAACGAATACAGATTACCTCGGAAAAACTTGGATTTAGAGTACGTTGTTCTTTAGTCAATTTGTAACAACTTTTTTTAATGAACTTGGGCTCGCAAACCATTCTGTGTGTAAGAAAAACTGAAAACAAAAATTTAGATTCGACCGTCGCCCTACAACGTCCTCAATGGTAATCTGTACGAAAAACGAGAAATTCGCTGACTGGGCTGGACAGCCCAGACCCATGTGTGTCTACGGAGAGTTAAAAAATTCTCAAACGTCACTTTTGGAAAGACAATTTTTACAACGAAATGAAGAGAAGGCTCAGGAACATTACCGTCAGTTCCGCACAATTCGTGCTTTAAAATTATAGCGAAAAATTATGGAAATATTGAAATCTTTTGAAAAATACAGGGTTCGCTTAATTTAAATTCAAGTGCTCTCTCGGAACGAGACTTACGATCTGGAGCATTGGGTCCTCCTTTACCCTTTATTCCTCCGGTCGCTCTTTCTCGCTCTCGCTCTCTCTAGCCTTTGGTCTCGTTCATCGTTATTCAATAGCCTGAGAGAACAGACTTGTTGAAAATTGTGCAAACAAGAAACGAGCTCTCAAATTACGAAGCGTACGATATAATTTTTTTTTTTTTTTTTTTTTTCTACCATCGAGACATTTCTACAACGCGAATGATCGAACTAAACCGGATAGCGAAGAACTTGCCGGGTGCAGAGAGTGAAATTCGAGCTGTATTTGAAAATGAAAAATTCTTATTATTCTCTCAGAGTGTTGAGAATGATCCTGGAAAATTTTACCAGCAGTTACGGGAAGACCTGATGAAAGAAAAACCAATAACTGGGAGTAGAAGGGGACTTGGAAAATGCATGGAAAATAATATTGAGTCACTTGATATTAAAGCTCGTCGAGAGTCCACCTCGTTCGACCTTTTCCCATGATTCGGAATTGGAATTTTTATTGCGAGCAACCTGAACAGCCTCCGTTTTTATTTTTATTTTATGATTTTTATGATTATTTTTTTTTTTATTTTTATTTTGTGATTATTACGAAATAAGGAAATCGATAGTGAGTGAAAAAAAAAAAAAACAGATAATCGTATCAATTATTTGCTGGGAACCGATAAGCTGTACACCCGGAAGAGTTACTCGCGAATGTAGACAAAAAACAAACAAAGCTGTAGGAAAAAAAGTCAGCGAGCAAAGGGTTTGCACGAAACGTAACACCGCGATGAGTATACACACTCACAAATTCAGGCATCACCTCACCGTCGTCCCCAGTTTACGTTCCTTTGATTCTCGATTACTCGTGTTGGCATATTCCAACGTTCTATTTCGAGAATACTCGAACTATCGGATTCCCCAATGGATCCAATTCGCAATGAAAAAAAAATACATTAAAAAACGGAGCCACGAACAATCGATGTAGTGGGCCGGACTGAGTTCTTGAGAAATCGGAGTACACGTAGCGGAGGGTCACGTTGTCATCGATGGGCTGTCATACCGGGCAGTGCCGTTTTTCGACAGCAAGCTCCGAACATTTTGATCAGAGGAAAAAAAGCCAAGGAGACATTGACGTTCGTTACATTGTTTCGTTTTCTTTTTATAAATCTTTTCGCAGGCACGAAAATTGAGCTGCCTGAGACTATGGCACTCCCTCGAACCGTAAGGAACCTTCGGTTTGTGCACACTGGGTCAAATTGACCCGAACGTCGTCCAATCCTGTAAATTATTGAATTAAGTCAGTAGGAGGTTCGAGTAAACTGAGTTTCTGATCCAACTGAATCAAGTTTTTGAAAAAATGTTTCGTTTTTTTCTGTTCAATTTCATGTCCGGGTACGTCAGACCCGGTGTAAGCTCCGGACACTGGAAAAGAAGATTCTCAGAAGTTACAAATTACTGACAACCAATCCGACACGCTGTCGTCAAAAGTCACACCTCATCCGTCTCTCATCGAAGCATTTGATTGGCTTTCGTTGATTGGCGGGCGATACGTCGATAACGCTGCATCAGAGAGAATAATCGCGGCGCACTTTTTGCTTAACAATTTCGAGACGTGACGCGATCTGCGCGGGCTGACCAATTTTTCAGGGAAAATCATGTAACCGGGGCTCGAGGAACTCACTAATTGAGCGATAATTGAAAGTCGATCGAACGGCCAATCAGGGTTTCTCGATCGATTAGCTTCCTGGCTCCGAGGGAATGAGAATTACTTCAAAAGTCGTTGTACCTTTCAATCATGGACGATCGCTCACCAAACGACTTTTCTCTTTCCGCGATGACACATTGTCATTTTTCTATGTAGAAAAAAATATTCGAGACTCTAGTGATTGCTGAAACTGTTTCTCCAGGTCACTAGCCTCTTTCCAAGAGTCAAACTTCGCAACACTCCACGCACTCACGGTGCAACGTGACCCTCGTTCTATGCTTTCCCTTAATGATCCTTCAACCTTTTTTATTTCTTTTAAATTCACTCCAATTATAAACGTTTTTCTGTGGAGTTTTTTTTTTTTTTTTTTTTTTTTTCTATACTTGACGACAAAACACAAGGTTTTTTCTAATTAAAAATCTTCAGCTTCCAGAATATTTTTAATTTAGTAGAAAAAAAAATTGCACGATGGTTCTGTGACGTTTTCTTTTTTGTTACATCATTATCTCTGGCGTAACGAACGATCGGTTGGGAAACGTTGGTTTTAATGGAAAATCCCACACGTGGGGTCACGAAGAGGATAGATTCGTGCGATCCGGAAACTCTGGGAATAATTCGAGCGTGATTAATTCAGCAATCAAAGCAATCAATAAATAGCACTTCTGCGGTCGTCGAATATTTCTTTTAATATGGAATTTTGAGGGTCTCCTTGGCAACTATGCAGTCATGTGAGAAATAAGAGGAAATTGTCCGACCGAGCCAGAACGAGCGAGTGCACATTTTTCGTCAATGAATAATTCACCGATACGGAAAATAATCGCGTACACAAAATGCCTGAAAAATGTCATGGAGAATTATGACTTATTTTGACGAATTTTTTTCTTAATGAAACCAGGCGTCATAATATGTTTTTTTCATTTATTAACCTCCATTCCTTGTTGCTAATGAGAATCTTGATAATTAAAAATTTATCAGAGAGGAAAAAGCGTCAACAGGTTTTCGCTAAATTGCGAAGAGTGCCTTTAATGAGTTCTCATTCAAAAGGACTGACGCATCAAACCCGAACGAGTTACGTAAAATATTGACCCGTTTGACGGAGGCGTCATGGGATTATATAATTTTCTTCTCGCAGCATCGACGCCCAAACAGAAAATTAGAATCGGACGCTAATGAACAAAGTTTACAAATTCGTTGCAGGAAATGCGTTATTATGTCGACGTACGAACGTGATTGTGAAAATCGTGATAAACTGAACGCCATTCCAATTTCGGTAAAACTTTTCGAAAAATTAAAAAAAAAAAAAAATGAAGAAGATCGAGGACGAAAGATTCCACAGGAGTTTACTAAATTCCAGTTTGCTGGCCTTTTAAGGATGTTGAGTACCTATGAAATTTTTTAATATTCATTTTTCATTAATTAGCTTCTTAATCGTCGTGGAATTTGCACATGACCTCCTGAATACTTCATCTAAAAACATACCAAATTTAAATAATTCCATCGTCATTACTTTAACCACCTTAAGGGCTGAAATAAAAAATGATGAGAAAATTCTGAAAATTTAGTATGTTTTTGTTTGAAGTATTTAAGAGGACGTGTAAAAATTTCACGTCGATAAGGAAGCTCGTTATTAAAAAAATTCACATTTTGTTAAGAACAATTGTTTAAACAGTTACGAAAAATATTTATCAACAAACTTCGTTTTGTTTCCGTTGCTTTCAGTATCTTGTAGATATTTAAAAATTGAGAGGCTAAAAAAAAAACTTTTCGCAAAGTTATACCAGTTTCCATAAGACTACGTTTGACTACATTTAATTTATTAATGTTAATTGTTCAATAACGAGCTTCCTAATGATCGTAAAATTTTATCACGACTCTTCAATACTTCATACAAAAACATACCAAATTTTGTGGGTTAAAAAAAATCATTTTCATTTTACATTTTGCCGGAGAACGAATCCATCGCCTAAGCAACGGATCAAGTAATTAAATAAATTATGTATCCGTACAGATAAAGGTCGTGCTGTCGCATTATGATCACGTAATTTCTATCGTTTGCGGACCATTTAAAATATTATTAACAGGAGTTATCTCATCGCGAGAGCCACTCATTTATGCCTCAAATCCCGATCGAACTGGGATTTGCATAAGCCAGGGGTTAAACATGCTAATCTCGTAAATTAATAATTGCTATAACTACACGATAACGCGTGCACTCGAATTTCGTATCGTTTATCCCGTTCGTTTCGATTGTTACGATTTAAAAAAAAAAAATTGATTTGCAATAGTAAAGGTCACCTTATACGAGTTGGAAAATCTATGCTCATTTTTCAGAAAAATGCTTTTGCAAAATAAGTTTGCTTTTCGTTAACCCTAGAACGGTCGCCTTATTTTTTTTTTACCTATCCCGGTAACCTGGGGTCTGAATGACCCCAATTTTGAAAAATTCATATCTCCGGTAAAATTCAACGAACGGGGGTTCACCTTGGGCTCATTCTTTTCGTTTTTTAATGCAGGATCACGTGAGCCTGGGCGATTTTACCTAAAGTCGAAAAATCAGCGAAAAATGCGGTAAAAGGATAAAAAGGGAAAAAGGGCGCGGGATTTAAAGTCGCCTGGGGTTGTTTTTGACCCCAGGTTACCGTTCTAGGGTTAAATTCGATCGAGATATTCGTGACAATTGATTCGAATATATTTTGCTATAAGAATTTTCCGCCATTTGTTCAGCGGAGACTTTGTCCAATTTTTTTTTTTTTTCGTCTGTTCTTTCACAGTCCCCACTACCTTGGAGCAATTCTGCAGTAGTTGATATTATTCAGCTGTATATCTACACAACGATCTGCAAATTTACGGAGCAGAGCAAATACCACGAGTTTTGTTGGTTTACGCGAGTCCATCGACGACTATCAAGTGTGAGGAGAATCTGTCAGTTGTCAAATATCTGGGGATTTCGTGAAATGAAGGGGGTGTGTTCTCTGTAATAAATGGTTCGGATGATGCGTAAACGACTTTTGTGTCCACAGACTGTGGCAACGTTCGTAAACATTGTTCCCGTTAAAGTGTTTGAACCAACTTGAGCGATGTTTTAATTCGACCAGCAGCTTTGGGCGAAAATCAGTGTGTCAGTTTCCTAGAACTTGGTATCGATCAAATGGGCCACCGCGTGTAATCAATTGAGATCGGGAAACGTATTGATTCGCTAACTTTTCGAACGTACTGGCTGCATCGCCGTGAATCAGGAATTTGCATAACGAAACTCTCGGGTCTCCATGAATCCAGAGCAATTGATGACCAGAGTTTCTTGGAGTTTAAGTTCCTGGGAATCCAATGGCGATAGTCCCGATACGAAAAATTATATCTATCGCGTGAAAATACGTCGCAATCGAAAACAAACGTGGAGAAACTAAAAAAAACTATTACGTTGCGGATGAAAGTCTCATTAGTGCGGTTTCTGCGGGATTAATTTTTGCGCAATGGATCCCCTGGGAATTCGGAGGATAAACCCACCTGCACAGTTGTCACAGAACGTGGAAAGCCTTATTAATATTTCACAAAGCTTCGTTCACGTCCTAAATTGCCTCAATTAGTTCGCTTCGTCCCTTCATCCATTTTCAGATAATTTCCAATGAAATGCTCCAACCGTTCAGCTGCCACTGGTTTAACCGATATTTTTCATGGGGAACAGAGCAGTATCGAGAATTTTTCATGAATTTATTAAAAAGCATTTGGCAAAATTTGAAAAATTAATCATTTTCAACGAATCGTCTGTTTTGAGAAAAATCACCGCAATGCAAAATTTCATGCAATGGAGAAAATCTCTGGCTGATCAATTGTGGGAGAATATTCGGTCGAAAGTTTTCGGTGCAATTGTTCGCAAGACTGCAAAGATGGACGGATTTGGCTAAAAAGAAAGATGGCAGACGTCCAAAAAATGATAAAAAGATGGGAATGGGGAATAAATAATAAACTTGTCCAAGGACCAAGATTGTAAGTTTCTTCTCCCAAATTTTTTCACTCTCGTCTTAATTCGTTCACTGCTCGATGGAATTTAAAAAATTTGCAAAGTCTTGTAAAACCAACATCTACGACCTTTATGATCCTGGTGCATCTACTTCGTGTCGCCAGTCTGCTCGCTCCTCAATCTTTTTTTTTATCAACAGCCAAGTAACCAAACTAGATTATTTTCTTCGTGGTCTTCTTCCACGTTGCTCCTTTAAGCACGTTGCATGCTAAATTTTCTATCGATAGAATTCCTTTAAATTTCCACCACACAAAAAGAACAGTGATATCTAATAGCTCGCGCAATTTTAAGAAGTTACACCATGTAGAAGTCGAGATATTTATTTATAAAAATCAAAATTTTCAGTAGTTTCTCATAAGAGCGTGTGTTAAAAGTTGCAATTTTCAACATTAAATATTTCGATTTCTAAATGGTGAAGCCTCTCAAAACTCTGCATACACTTTTATGTAACATCGAAGAAGCTTTATTCAGTTTTTCAAAAAAATCTATCGTAAAATATTTTCGAAATTTTGTTTATTATATAAAAAATACAGATTACCTCGGAAAATCTTGGATTTCGAGTATGTTGTTCTTTAGTCAATTTGTAACAACTTTTTTCAATGAACTTAGTCTCGCAAACCATTTTGTATGTAAGAAAAACTGAAAACAAAAAATCCAGATCCAGCTGATGAATGACTATCTCCCTCGTGAACCTTTCCGCAAACTCTTCGTTTCGCAACATCGATCATTCTTCATTTTTCAAGCTCGATAAATTTCAAAGTATAATTAAACCGAAGAAATTTTATTAAATTATATTTTTGAACGAATAGAAGAATTCCTTCGGCCCAGTGAACCGTTCGTACCTCATAATTTAAATAAAATTCACTCTTTCCAACACATTGTACTTTCTCATTCGATTGAAACGTAAAAGACAAAGGAGTGAGAGTCGCAGGAATTTTAATTAAACATTTGAAAACATCCAGAGAATGGGATGAAAAAAAAAAAATGTTTCGCGGCATTTTCTCTGGCGCTAATAATTCATGGGGCTTTTTTAAAATTAAATTTTATTGTTGTTGATATTTAGTTTATGCTCGTTCTTGTGAAATGGAATCAAATTTCAATTGTGTGCACCAAACAGTATTTTTTATGTTTTTATAAATATTCCCTTGGGCAATCCCCCGAGGTATTTGGATAAAATGTAATAATAGAAAACGAACATGCGAATGTATAGTGAGGAATAATGACTTTGATTATTATTCGTGTTAATTAGGACATGATACAGGGATTGTAAATGAGAATTGGCAAGGATCCATTTCGGTCGCTTTACACAGCACACATATTCTGCCAGAGTCTATATGCTTTTCCCGTAAATGAGGTTTGTCATTTTTTTCCAAAGATGCTGCCTTTCGTTAGCGCGTTTGACATTAAGCAAATGTTGTCCTTCGTTAATAACACTTTAAAATTTTCAGTCCAATCACTGCACAAAACTCCAAATTATCTCAAGGAATGTTTTCCCTCATAAATCAAATTCGCAACGATAATGAAAATCGTATAAAAAATAACTGATCGCTATTTCAAAATTCTTGACTCGCTAGAACAGTAACCTGGGCTCAACCCCAGGCGACTTTAAATCTCGCGCTCTTTCTCCCTTCGTTCTCCCGTTTTTTTATCGTTTTACCGCATTTTTGACTAATTTTTCGACTTCAAGCAAAATCGCCCAGGCTCACGTGATCCTGCATTAAAAAACGAAAATAATGAGCCCAAGTTGAATCCTTTTCGTTTAATTTTACCGGAGATATGAATTTTTCAAAGTTGGGGTCATTTTGACCCCAAGTTAGCGGAATTGGTAAAAAAAAATAAGGTTACCGTTCTAGGGTTAACATGCAAACCTTCTTGCATCACAAAATCATGCAGTCAATCGAAAAATGATGAAAAAAAAAAAAAAACTACGAAGCATTTCGTATGAAGAAGTATTTTTACAGTGTTCCAAGTCGAATGTCCGGTACCCATGCATACAGGGGAATAGATTGTGAGGAAATAATGAGATAAACTGATAACGACGTCTGCCATAATTTGTCGAGGAAACTAACAGGAGTTTAGATTCCACTTACTATCAGAAATACTCCCTTGCAAAAACCTCCAATTAGTACATTTCCCAAGCCCGCGATAATATCGCAGTGCCAAATGCTACATACGCAGTAGATCATTCGCCCATTAGTTACCGTTTCAATTTCCATGGGATTTCCCATCTATTGCATAGTGAAGCTATTCATGCTGCTGCTCCATGCTGTTTCATGGAGTGCATGATATGAAGATGTATGCCGTCTAATGATGGTTAATGGTTCGATGGACATTGCTAGACACACGAGTCTTACTCAGTCGTGATTTCAGGATAATTTAAAAATTGCATAAAAATAAACAGGATGGATATTTTCCAGATGACAATTTACAACAGTAAAGACGACATGCTGTAGTGTTATTTACAATTTTTCGATATTATATAATTCATGCTACTTCGAAACGCAATCTTTGCAGGGAACTGAAATTTTTACTCCACTGAACCGAATAAGTGAATAAAAGAAGGATGGCCTGCGCTCGAATAAATTCAGGATTGCAATAATTCTCATGGGCGTATGTTATACGCGAATAAATATTGATTCACGTTTTACCGAATATGCATAAATAGAAGTGGAGGACGTAAAAAGCGTTGTAGGGGTAGCAAAATGAATAATGGAAAAGTATAGTGAGTTTTTTCGATTCCGTGATTAAAAGTCGAGAGCTTCCAATCAAGCTAGACCGCAAAAAAAGGGAATAAACCGTGTGCGAGGGAAGCAAATGATTTTTTTTTTCCGAAGCACAATAAAAACGTGTTCCCCAGAAAGAATGACGAGCCATCCACTTTAATGAGAGGTTGGAACTCACTGGGTGTACACAAGGTGTAAGGCAATGTTTGCATTCGGTCCCATGTGTGCATGGTGTAATAAGAAAAGGTGAAAAAGAAACTGAGCAAGAATTTTCCACCAAGAAAGAAGAAAGGACGACAGAGAATAGATGAAAAGATTGGAGTCGAGATTTTTCGCTTCGAAACTTCCTTCCAAGGTGGGCCTATGTGCATTATGACGAAACACAGCCATAATTATTTTTCTGGTCCCTCAATTTTCGTCTGCCATTCTTTCAGCCTCTGAGAGAACGAAAAACCAACGGAGCAGATGTACACATCAGAATTTTATGTGCACAAAAAAAAAAAAACACATGGAATGTGAGCTGGAAATTCAAAATAAGGAAAAAAATTGCCAAGCGCATGAACGAGGCTGTGGAACTCACTGAAATTTCAGAGGGTAAACCACGTACGTTTCTCCTTAATTCGTTGAGTGTTGAATGCATAAATTAATTTTTCATCTCGCCAGCACCAGCAGGGACGTTTTTTTTTCTCAACTTTTCAATTAAATCTATTCTCCTTTGAAAATTCGACTCGGAATTATTTTCGGTATTCCCAATTTTTGCTTCACCACGATTTTTACATTTTTTTTTTTTTTCATTACTCGGCATGTTTAACTAGCTCTCGAGAGTTGCCAACACGTGGAGAGTGACTAATGCAATTTCGTATGTTTGTTTTTGTTCGAGGGTTGGAAAGCAGACGGGATGGAGAGTAAAGAGCAAGCTTTGCAGATTTGCAACACGCACGTAAATCACCACACTGACTTTTCCGATCCTCATGCTTTTTTGTCTATTTTATTTCCTGTCTTTTTCAAAGGCTGCAATCTATGAAACACATTTTATCCCTGTGAGCTTTATACAAGCAGGGAATGAATTTTTGACGCGATAAAATCGCCGATACAGCCGAAAGGCTTTGGAAAAAGTTATCGGGTTTTGCATTGCGAGGAAACGAGAGGGAAAGGGAAGAAGCATGAATGCAGGAGGCTTCGAAATTCGATGGGAAAATGAGAAGCGAGGAGAAAAGAGTGAGAGAGAAAAATAAATCGCAATTTTTCGCGTCATAAACGCTCCGGATATGCTTTTTCATATCCCTCCTACGATGTTATAAACTTCCAATGAACTGCGAGATACCAAAATCGTTTTATACGCGTTTATGATAAAAAAAATAAAATATAAACCAAAAAAAACGGTGAATGTGATCGTTTATCTCGCTGAACGATGTGTCATGCGTTACAAGGACACGTGGAGGGTTTTCCTTTTATTACGAGCATGTAATTGCTTTCCCTCCTCCGTTGCAACGCTTCATAACACATCCTGTGCAATTTTACCACGCTTCGGAAACATTTACGTCCGCTATTATGGACTTAGCAACGTGCAATTTACAACACAGTCAACGCCAAAAAGCGTTCCACAAGTTTTCTCATATGGACCAACGGATCGCTACTGCAGCAGCGCGTCCCAAAAGGTTTGTGCGTTTTCCACGAGGATCCTAAAATTTCAATTAAAGAAGTAGCTCGTTTTTTCGTCCTCAGTTTCACCTCGAAATTCGCAAAAACATAATTACCACAAAAAATATATATATCATTATTTTTTCAGGCCAGAGGAAAAGAGGACAAAATTTCTTTTGGCAACTCGTTTCGTTCACTATGATAATAACTTTTCAGTTTTGTGGAAAAAATTCTTTAGAGCGTACTTTCAACTTGGTTCGCATAAATTTTCATTCAAGAAAATTAAAAGTTCAAGAAGTTATCGAGGATAACAGAAAGCCTGTGGAATAACCCACCGCACGCACGAACTCTCGACAGTGCCTGGTTCGAAAACTGGAAATCTGAAGTCCTGTAATCTTGACGCTCGTCGTTCTCGAGGCACGTAGTCATTTCGCGATACGACGAGTGAAAAGGGAAGAATTTTGGAGGAAATATCAATATCGAAGAAAACGACTACGAGTTATACGAACTAAATGATATAAAACTTTGGTATTTCCGTTTTCCGGACCAATAACCATTGTCAGGATGCCACGCGAGCAGTTGATGACATCAGAGGCTCTATCATACTCAGTAACTTTCCGAACTTTGATTTTGTTCGATCAAAACTTCATTTGGTAACAAGTTCCAAGTCTGCTCCATAGAAAACTTGATTCAACACTCCGTAGAGACACTACAATTAGCTATACGGTTATCAAAAGTTGCAACCGCCAAATACAAAAAAAAAAGAAAATTAAAATATCGAATAATTGAGAGCTGATTAAGTGCGCAAAAAAAAATTTGGAGCTTCACCACTTCTCAGTAAAAATCATGGCAATCCCAAATTTTGAAAAAGTTAGCACCAAAAAATTTTATAAATTTTTTTATTTATTATTAAATTTTATAAATTTTTTAATTTTTAGATTTTCGTACCGAAACTCCTTAAAGAAGTTTTTGTAATAGTTGCCATAGTCCTGGACTATTACAGCTAGGGATATGTTTAATGGTCGCGACCACGCTCCAGCCGAATTGTAACAGAACTTAAAAGTGACTTATGGCTCAATAACGTTTACTTTCAACTGCTGCATTTCAAGCAAAGACCCATTAGGCAGCCAATCAGCTACAAAGAAATAGCCTTTGTTTACGAACGGAAACAGGACTGCACGTAATCTGCAAGTATTCTTGTAATTGCTGGTTCGACCCAGTCGAACAATGAACCTGACGGCAGTAAACGAAGCCTTCATGTACGGAGGGATAATCGGCTCGATCGATGAATGGAAAATTTCAACCCTGCGTGGAAATTGTTTCGTAGGCCAGTCTTAATGATTCTTGCAAACCAATTAAAACAGGTTTCTGGTGATGCGAGGAGTAAGTGTGATTCAAATGAGCGCTTTCATAGCTTGCGGTAATTTCCCAAAGAAATAAGACCTCAAGGGTTAACGACTGTTGATCAAAGGGACGAGTTCAAACAGGCTTCGTGACGGCGACGCGATTATATGTCCAGGAAATTCGAATCAATATACCAACAAAGACCAAGTTGAGAAATTTCCTTCTGTTTGATATTTTATTAAAGAAAAAAGAGAAAAAACTTGATTTCTATGGAAACTCTGAGGAACTCGAACGTAAAAATGAAATAATTGGAATTTTTATCGTAAATTTATAAAAGTTACAGATTTTCAACACAAAGGTCGCAGTGTCGAGTGGTCACTTCACGATATTGTGTTGAGATTATTCCCGAGCCGGTATAGCGCATGCACAGAGTCGATATAACTGTGTCCTTTGAAGTGAAGAAAAGAAAACTGTTTCTAAAGCTGAAAAAATATGAAGGACGACGTGCCAGTGTGAGGCCATAGCATAAATCGATAGGAAGCTATAAAATCGGTTTCCGGACATTCTATATTATGACAAAGTGACATCCTGGAAATATTACACGGTAAAGAATCTCCTCGACAAATATCACATTCGACGAAATGTCACGATGACACATTTGTATATTATTTTTAGTATATTTCGTATGTACGCGTGTGCACACATCGAATAGCGTTTCCATGAGCTTTCTCCATCAATCACCCCGTACTTCAGATTCCCATGGTTTCGATCAATTCATAATACACTTTTTTTTTCACCTATTCCGGTGACCCGAGGTCATAAATGGCCCCAATTTTGAAAAATTCATATCTCCGTCAAAATTTAACGAAAAAGGTTCCATTTGGGCTCATTCTTTTCGTTTTTCAATGCAGAATCACGTGAGTCTGGAGCAATTTTGCTTCGAGTCAAAAAAATAGTCAAAAATGCGGTAAAACGATAAAAAAGAAAAGGAGAACGAAGGGAGCGCGGGCTTTAAAGTCGTCGGGGCTGTTTTTCACCCCAGGTTACCGTTCCAGGGTTAATGAAAACAAATTCTAAACGATGAACGAGCAACAACGCGATCGAACAGTAACACAAAAAAAAACGCTCCAAACGCAGCAGTAAAAATCAGCAGACATTGTCTGCCTATCAACGTGTTACACTCCAGCGTAATTACGAATCGTTATCCATTGTATCGCAGACAATGCTGACAGCGTATCTATACGCAGTCCAACTATTGGACATTAATTATTTAAAGTTATATCTGGAAAAGGCATGCCTGTGAATTATTCTGTTGGCTTTTGGTCGATATCGTATCGTGTATATTTCAGCAATTTTCGAAATTGAGCTAGGCTGACGGGCTTCCGTTCCGTCATTGAAATAACAAAAAAATGGATTATTATTGAACCTTCCGAAATAAAATCAGAGACATATTTCGTTGCTAAATGTTTTATTGACTCGTTTTAAACGGCGCGATAGTCTCGACGTTTCCTCGTGAAATCATGACTCCAAAGTTTCTTTGTACGACTATTGAGTGACGTAGTTTTTTATTGCATTTTCTCCAGCTGGTTCCTACGAAGGCGAGAACTCATATCACTTCGAATTTCCCATTTTTTCTCTCTGCCAGTCGCTTTTCCTTTAACATTCTCATACCTTATCGGATGTAAAGCACTTTCGTGGAGACACATCGCGAGCAGGGCCACCAGAGGCAGGCTGTCAAGGGAATGCTACGGAAATTATTCACACCCCTGTAACTTTCCGTTCCTCGACGTCGCTTAGTTCTTATTTCTAGTTCTTTTAATCCCTCTTACCTTTGCACTCTCTCTCTCTCTCTCTCTCTCTCTCTCTCTCTCTCTCTCGCTATCTCCCTCTCTCCCAACACCTCGTTGGCGGCAGCGAACGTACACGAGAACTTTTAACGCGCAGGTTTGTCTCGGCTGTGTCACGAGCTTGCGTGCAAATAAACTCCAGGTACATTGCACGGGAACTTATGCACGAGACATCCTATTAAACGTACGAGAGTCATAAAAATACGACGTCAGAAAGAAAGCGTATCACTCCCCGAACAAACATGTCAGGCTCTACTGGTTTTCTCAAAGAAACGAAATAACGTACAGAGAAAAGTAAATTTTGATGGTAAAAAGTGTCAAGAATATACGAAATGTTCAAGGAATTCGAATAAATGAGGGAAAGAGAGGAAAAAGAGCAGGTAGAAAATTTTGTACACCCTGTCCGAAAAAGAAAATCCGAGACGAATGTACATATAATGGCAAATGGTGCTCTGCTTCCTTCCAATATGAAGAAAACCGCACAGCTATTGCTCCGGTCTCACTGTCGCCCGAGAAAATGCATGAGGGGTGTCCAAAAAGTGTTGCAACGACGATTTTCCTCTGCGGAGCGGCATTCGCGAAGAATCAGACAGAAACGCACCTCCTCAGCCGGAAAATGCAATTCTCAACAAAATCTCGTGATCGTTGTATCGCAGAGAAAAATAAAAAAAAAAAGGAATTTTCTTTGAAAATTTTCATTTCCAACTATTCCGTCGAGTCGCTCCATTTTCGAGCCACCCTGGTAAGCCGACGAAGGCGAACCAGTGCACCGCGATCATCCCAAACGCGAGGAGCGACAGGAAGAAAATGAGAAAAAAAGAGAGAGAAAATCGTCGAATTTCGAGCAACGAGATGGGAGCAGTTCAGCCATCGAGGTTTTACTGTCACATTTCAGTGAAGAGGGAACCGCGAGTTTGTCCACCACCATCTAGGAAATTGATGAATGTTATATCCTCTTTTTTTAACTTTTACTGTAATACGACTCTCGTCGAAAATTCATATACGATTGCAGCGTTGCCACCCACGCGACTATTATCGAACTTTGCTGGTTGTACTTGCAGTTTTTATCGAGGATGATTGCATAACGAGTGTCGCATAATTTCACGATACCGCGTGTTCTTCGCAAACTTTTCCACATTTCGACGAGACGTGTTCCACTTTTTGCATCGTAATCGTTTCCCCCTAAACATTACGATGTCATTTTTCTCATTCATATTCGCAATTATAACAAATGCGTTCTCCAGAGCGATCCATAAGGAACAAGCAAGAAATTTGGTAGCACGCTAGCCTCTTAATCATCTTATTTGACCTTATAATTAATTCATCCTTTCGCATCTCTATTTCATTCGGAGACACGTTCGTCTACAAATATACGGCATAGCTGGTCGATGGTTGCTGCTGTCGCCGACGTGACTCGAGTACTTTGAACCGCGGGGTCTATAATTTGTCTTGCATGGCATTCGTTGACTCAACACATGGCAACACCGAGCACTTCAATCCGAAGTCATCAAAGTCGAGATTAAAACTTGAGAGGTTTCCAAACTATGCGATCGTGTCTGCAGAGACAAGGTTTGTTGATATATAGACAACAAACGTGATTCCGTTTGTAAAAAAAATCGTAATATTTTGCTTCTTTCGATTGTGCGACTGTTCCGTGTTTTCGAACGATGGAACGGTGGCCCGGGGTGAAAAACGACCCCAGGCGACTTTAAATCCCCTTTCTCCCTTCGTGCTCCCGTTTTTTTATCGTTTTACCACATTTTTGACTGATTTTTTGACTTCGAGCAAAATTGCCCCAGGCTCACGTGATCCTGCATTAAAAAACTGAAAGATTGAACCCAAGGTGAACCCTCTTCGTTGAATTTTCCCGGAGATATGAATTTTTCAAAATTGGGGTCATTTAGACCCCAGGTTACCGGAATAGGTGCAAAAAAAAATGAGGTTACCGTTCTAGGGTTAAAGGGGATATCGGGCAACACTGACATTTCATTCAATGGAGAATTATCTTCAATTACGTATTATACCTAAGCGTTGACAGATCACTCAAAGTGCCAACGCCAAGTGTCAAAACGCTGCTGAGACAATGGAATTAAGGCTAAACCGCATGCGAGTTGCCGTATTTCCATGAAATTGAACAAGATCGTTGGAGAATATCCATTTACCGTATAATGTCTCGATACAGAGAGACGATATGGAGAGGACCATGCAAGAGAAACCGGAAACCACAGGACTTTGGCAATGAATTTATCGGTAATAAGCAATATAGGAACTGCCGGTGCCTCACGTTAGTTCAGAAGATATATGCTAACAAGTTGGTGGTCCATTATGATAGCCTTTTGCTTGTATGGGGTACATCCACGTCGAGTTTCAACTCCCGGTAGTTGTGCGAGCTATTACACGCATAGAACGAGAGTAAAACTGCGACCATGATACACACGTGCTCTCTCCACACACAGGCACCAGAGGCCCGTCCCGCAGAGACGCTCTATCGATCGTTTCGGAGCTTTGCAACTATATCTTCCTCGTCTCTCACTTTCTCTCTCTCACTCACTGTTCACTCTCTACGGGTAGTTTCAAAACTTGTATCGAAGCTGCGGAAGCATAGTTTCAAAATTAGCAGATTCTACGGGATAATCAATTGGATTCTGATTATCTGTACTGAAAAGAAAATTTTGTTGGAAAAGATCGATATTTCGTTCGATACGTTCGACTAAACTTTTTTTTCAATAATCCCAATTCATTGCAGCAAGAAATATTCTTGAAAGTCTCTTCGGAA
Organism: Hyposoter dolosus; assembly: GCA_963921915.1. Taxonomy (NCBI): domain Eukaryota; kingdom Metazoa; phylum Arthropoda; class Insecta; order Hymenoptera; family Ichneumonidae; genus Hyposoter; species Hyposoter dolosus. The sequence goes on along the minus strand of OY998138.1, from coordinate 3,881,571 downwards.
GCTAATTTTTGTCGTTCCAATCGTAAATTTTGCTGACGATTCCGTTGGAAACCTGCCAAAGTAACGAAAGTTTTGAAATTATCCAACAATATTCAGTTTACCGTGTTCAACAAAATATCGAGGATTTTTAACAAATTTTCATTTTCGCAGTGTAACGATCGCTGAACGAGTAAGATTGTGTGAGCTGCTGGGAAGGACGAGTTAATAATTGTCCGTCGAATAATTCGTGCCACTGTGCTATGCATTGAGCCATTGAGCCTGAAACTTTTGAAAGATCCACGATAAACGGTAATGCCTCTCGGACACGCGTTTAGCCGTCACTCCCTTTTGGGAAGCTGTGCACCGTTGGCAAATACATGGGATTCGATTCGAGATTTGAGAGCGTTTGACTCCAGCGATTTGTTATTTATTTTATTTGTTATTTTATTTACACCAGCAAGCAATAAGCTTTGAGGTTTTGCTGTACGAATTAAAGTTTAGCAGCTATCGAGGCGTGAGACCTTTTGCTTTGATCGTGGTTTTGTAACTGTCTAGCTTCGATCGGGCCGATAAAACGTATGAAAAGCCTTTTTCCACTTCGTTAGGATATGTTCGAGGGAAATTCTCGTTATGGGATTCGCGTCCTATTAGATCGTCTCTCGTCCAGACATTATTGGAAAGACCATGCACTACAGCTTTGTTGCGCAAGCCCAACAATTCCAGGCGGAGTTGCAGGAAATCCCAAGATTGTTCCTTTGAACCCTCTGCTCGCTATTCGTTGTGTTCTCGAAAAGGCTGGGGGAATTGTCTGACGATGGTCGAGTCGCCCATTCCATAGAGAGTCAAGTACTTGACGATGAATTCCACTACTTAACGTTCCAAATGCAATGTCTTACTCAAAGCATCCCCGATGGATCGTGAAACTGAGTCGACGAGATATTAGTCGCATGCAGAATTGCCCAGCACGCGATGCTCCAGATCTTAGAAATTATTGAACGCATCTCTCGCAACCGCATTGTAATGGTTCAAGTATTCCCCAATTAAATTACCATGGGACGGATATTCCCATAACCGTGAGACAAAGGGTCCATGAGGAGAGTATTCACATGACGGGATTGATGCCAAGTGGCTCGAAAACGTAGACAAACTCATCAAAGACGAGAGTAGCAGGATCTCTTGTAGGAAGTGAACGATCTAAAAGCGAATAAACGGTTCTGCATTTCCTACTCGTGGGTGAGAAACGATATTACTTATTCAAAGACAATCGCTACTTCATGCTCCACAGTCTATAAAATATATCGTTGGAATTTCTACGAAGATCTGCATGCCGAGTGGATCATGAATTCATTATGAGAAACCTCCTTATCTGGCTCTAACTTCGATGCATTTTTTATGAGATCTTATGTAACTGATTCAGCGATAGCCAATTTAAAGCTCATTGCGGAAAACTGGAGAACTGAAGGAGGTAACATGGTTAACCCTAGAACGGTAGCCTCATTTTTTTTACCTATTCCGGTAACTCGGGCTCATCATAAATGACTCCAATTTTGAAAAATTCATATCTCCGGTAAAATTAAACGAAAAGAGTTCAACTTGGGCTCATTCTTTTCGTTTTTTGATCCAGGATCACGTGAGCCTGGGACAATTTTGCTTGGAGCCAAAAAATCAGTCGAAAATGCGGTAAAACGATAAAAACAACGCGAGAACGAAGGGCTGCAGAATTTAAAGTCGTCCCGGGTCGTTTTTGACTCCAGATTGGAACAATGCTGATTTGCTCATTTGCTCGACGATATCAAGTAATTAAAAAATCTTAATATTTAAGCAATTTCGTTTCATTCGACATCGCACGTTTTGTGGTTTCTGTAACCTCGTTTCTCGCGGCCTATTTTCAATAAACAAGAACCTCGTTAAATGTGCATTGGGGAAGAACACCCAAAAAGTCCCAATTAAAACTTTTCATTGGATCTTGTGCAGTCTCCATTGCCGTCGCGGGTTTCGCACGAAAAAATTAGTCTCGACGGAACCTAAAGCGGTTGAAGCCTCTATGTACCCGTTGGTTGGTCCATAACTTGTTTCATCCAGTGTCTCCAAAGTTATCACTTTCTCTGAAGCAATCAGCGAGTTTAGCTCTAATCCTAAACCCCCGGAAGCGGTTCCGGGTTGCTCGAGAACACAGAGTCCTTTTTGTTTGACTGACGTCTGGGAATTTCCATACTTTCCAACACACGTTCTTTTGTTTACGTACAAGCGGAACTTCCGGAAACAACGTGACTTGCGGAAAGTTTCTACAAACTCGAGGCATCCTTCTGTCTCGTGATTCAGAAGCCGATCACGTGGAAAAATGGAAATATATCTCGTGACGAGAGACTTTTTTTTTTTACCAAACTGAAATAACTTTATCGAACGAGCTGGCGTCTCGATGAAACGAAAAAATATATTTTCTCGTGCAAAATCGTCGCGTCCACCACAAAAATTGTGATCGCACGACGAGAGACATCTCCGCACCAGCCACGAGAGGAAAAATGAGCCGTTGGCAAGCTCTCGCACGAGGCTCGCTTTACAAAGCGAAGCACGTGGTAAAGAGGGTCTTTTCGCTATTGCACAAAACGGGTCAAGTTTCAAGCCACGAAAAAAGAAGAAAAAAAAATAGTTAACAACGTTAACTCATCGGTGAGGAGAATTGTGTTTTCGATAAGAGAATCAAACCGAATCGTCTCAAGGAGACCAGCAGCCAGGATCGCAAACTGTCACTGAGAAATTCTCAACCGGCAACGAGAAACTTGTCAAAAGCTGCGAACTAGAAAGGAGCAGACTTTTGTAACGTCGTAGCAGCAGCAGTTGTTATCCCTTGATGTAGACTTTTAACTTCCGCTCCGGATGCTCAGCCGAGCTGATACTTCTCGTCTTTCACGTTACCGGAAATTGAGAAAAGAAAGATGCGAGTCTCTTTGGAGAAACTGTGAGAAAATAATATGAGGAGTGCGAGAAAAACAATTTTTCGATAAAAACTTGTAAACGTCGAAGCGACGAGTGCAGCATCGAGGGATAAACAATTCGTTGGCTCTCTCTGTACGAAGTCCCTATTCTCTAATGATCTCAATTAATAAGCAGAATCCCTACAAACACGTTGAATATTAACGATTCGCAAGGAGAAGAGATAATATTGAACGAGTAAACATTTTGTGAAATTTATCCGGAGGCATTGATTTGGAATATAACGAAAATAAATGCTAATTAAGCAGAGGAATATCGTGCATGGAGACTCAATGCAAATCCGTGCATCATGTATAATCCATCGTTATTGCAACAGCTCGATATTCCTGCGACGCTCCCTCCGCTGGGCAAGAAAACAATGCGAGAGCATACAATACAAGCCCGTCGTCTGTGTGCTCACTTTTAGTTTTGACCAAGGATGGTGCAAAACATGAATTTCAGATTTCATGAATCTAAATGAGAACGAGAGGACTATATGTGGGTGGACGCGATGCTGCAACTGTTTGTTTGGCTGGTGTGTAGCGGAGATTGGAGTACAGCGGCAAACAAAGAATGAAATCTGGACCGAAGGACTCGGGATGTGCAGAGATTCCGATGTTTTTTTTTTTCAGAAATTTCTCTTATTTTCTTTCGGCACATATTCCGCTCTCTGAACAAATGAAATGATACGTTTCAACACTGCGGTGACTATTCTTATCAACTAGGGACGAGCCTCCCTTTGGCCTGTTTCATTTCTCGTCTCTTTATATTCCAAGCACATTGATCCGGCCGATGTAAACATCAGAGAAAACGTTTTTTTTTCATTCGGAGACTAGCGGAATTCTAGCTTTGTTCGGAGCAAAGTCAGAGATAAAATAAACGTGAAAATAGAGGCTTTGGAAGGTTGCATTATGGAGGTGTATGCTCGGTGTACAATTCGAGTGGTTGAGAGAGAGCCAAAGCAAAATCTTAAATGTATCTCTCGAATCTCAACGCTTGCTTTTCGTCAAACGCGGTTGACTCCTTTATTCTCGTGCTCTTGGAAAGTAATTATCGCGTCTGCCACTCAATTTCCTTTCATTGCAGGTAACTATGTATTTTGTATAAGAGTTCAGGCGAGGCTAACGAGGAACGGCGAGAATTTTGAGAGCCAGGAAAGTGCAGTCGGTGTCGTTGTTAAGGTACTGCTTTCACGAACCAGGCTACTTTACAATTACCTGGTTTTTATTTACTATAAAGTAAAAATGCATCCAATTATGTTGCGAAAATTTCGAGCCACGTTTCCGAACATTTAACGAAGAATTATTTAAATCGTTAAAATTTATACGGGAGCTTATGGACATTACATGATTATTATATTTATATTTAATTATTTATACTTTAAATCCCGCGTCCTTTCTCCCTTCGTTCTCCCGTTTTTTATCGTTTTACCGAATTTTTGACTGATTTTTTTACTTTGAGCAAAATTGCCCCAGGCTCGCGTGATGCTGCATCAAAAAACGAAAAGAATGAGCCCAAGTTGAAGCCTTTTCGTTCAATTTTACCGGAGATATGAATTTTTCAAAATTGGGGTCATTTATGACTCCAAACCGCCGCACTCGCCCGGATGTTTAACGGAAATATTAACAATGAGGATTGGGAAAATATCGCAAGCGTTACGTTCGGCAACACAAATTGGCAAATATTGACTGCGTTCGACGCGCAACACCTGATATACATATATGTACGAAGTACCGTCTTTGTGTCACTCATAAATTTTAATATCGAAGAAAATTCGAGTGCCCTTCTTATGCGCCCAAAAAATACGGCCCTCCGCGAAATTTTTAATTTCCTTAATTCATACACTCTTCGCTCTTTTTTTCCGCTGTGTCTGTCTATTCAATTCACTGTTTTCTACAATAGCTACTGGTATCTCTTTCATTCAGTGTGTATAGAAAATCTGTGTCTGTGCGCTTCACCCTACAACCTTACTGCAAGGCCTTTCAGCTTAACTCGTCCCTGTACTGTTTTAAATAAAATCCAGTGGGGTAGCAACGTCGCAACGTTATCCAAAATAAGTTACAATGCAATCCTGACGAACGTCATTCAATGAAAAGTTAATTAAATCACCCTTATCGAAAGATTCATTGGTTTGTCAATCTGTTATGTCAGTGTGTGTGCTTTTTCACTGCAAAAGCTTGGCTTTATCGCTTTATGAATAAAAGAGAGGGCGGCAGTGATCAGTTCGTGGTTCTTCACATAATTATAGAAATAACGTTCACAATCGAATTTCACGCTACCGCTAACCTTCTCTAATTGTATCGATTTAATTGATGGAAACGCTCGGAGCGGAGATTCTATGATCCCCGGAGCTTTTTGGCAGAGAGCCCATGGGAGAGCACTTTTAATACAGTTCCAAGCGATCGTACATTTTTGTCATGACACTTGATTGAGCTATTTTGGTCGTTGTGGAAACAGAAGTGTTCCAATCAAAAACTTGAGTTTTACGGCTGAGTACTTTAGCTCCGGGAAAGCTCTAGAGGTTACTTAATAATTTTGAAAAAAATGTCAGTGGATAGATTGAGACATTCGGAAGAGAAAAGTCCTTAACGATTTCTCTCTCCGACGAACCGTTGACGAGATATCGATTTTTTAGTAATCAACAGTGTAACACGCTGCGGATGTGTCTGTCATCGAATATCTCGACAACGGTGGATCGTAAACAAAAACGGCTCAGGACTTTTTTGTTCGGGGTGCCACGAGTAATGGCCCCCTGGGAAATTTAGACATCACTTTTGAGACACCCGGTATATGTTTTTCTCCCTGCATCTGTGTAGAGGGGTGGAGATTTATCGAGCTCTTCGTTGCGCAGCTTGACGTTGTACCTTTTCCGGGAACTCCCTGTACATAGAGATCTTTCTCCTCCCTACATGATTTTCCATTACGTTAAACGCATGCGCACGTTGCCATAGTAAACTTTTTGCCTCAAAAAACGGCGTGTGTGCGGCTGAAAGGACGATGACGACTGGCTTGAAAACGCAACACGGCGAATCACACTAAATACCTACGAAAGCGCGGGAGAGAGAGAGAGAGAGAGAGAGAGAGAGAGAGAGAAGGAAATCAGAGGAAATATCTTCCCCTGGCTTTGGAAACTAGATAAACGTTACTGGATCGAGGCTCGTTCGACCTGACAATAAAGTACACAGCAGTAACAAAATACATGGATATAAATGTATATTCAAAGGTGATAAACCCTTGCGGGAGTGTGACGGAGAAACGACAACCGCGCCGAGTGTAAAACGATCGAATGAAAGCCGGTCTGCAGTTGAAAGCCCGTTTATCAAACGGAAGTCTCTCGATTATTTCCCTTAGATTTCCATTGTACAAATGAATCTCTTTACACGTTCCCAACCTCTTTACGTAAAGCTTTTACGCACTTGGTTCGCGAATATATACAATACCCTGACACATTTTCGGACAAACGTTCGAAATAAGAAAATGGGCATGAATTTCAATTCAGTGACAGTGACAAACTTTTGTGCTCCGAGAATGATGTATGAAAATATAGTTTTCCTGCAGGATTACGCAATCTGCTCTAAATGGCGTCGCCCTAAGAACTAACCTTATGAATAACCTTTTCGTTTTCTGTGTTCGTAAAGTCTCCGATGACAAATTCGATCCACACGAACGCTCGGGCCACCGCGATGAAAAACCGGAAGTCTCAAAAATCGGAGACGCACTAAAATTGAGGGTGTTGTTGAGATTTTTATTCCCTTTCCAAACATGGATGAAAAATTACGAAGATAATCATGAATTTCCATTCGTCCGACCAACGCGATCGAGAGAGGGAGAGATAAATTAAACGAATGAAAAGAAATATTGCGCGGAGATCGTTGTCAACAAAATTCAGCGTGTTTTCATTTCTCCAGATATAAAACCACCCGCCATTTAATCTCGATATTTCCGTCTAGTCGGAGTTAGCGACGAGTGGACGGTGGCGCTACCGCGCGGCAGCCCGCGCAACTCCTCGTGTCAATATGGCCGAAGAACTCGGAGGTTCGAAGCAGTGTGCAGTAAGCGCCAGTAAGCGGAGAGACGCCGACCGCGACGGTTCTCTTCTGTGTTGCAGCTCTCTCGTTTGCTTTCTCGTGCGTTGTACGCGTGTTCGAGTGTGTGGCTTTTCTCGCATAATGTTTTCCATCTCTTTTCCTTCAATTCGGTAGTTGATTTCGTTACATTTTTGTGCTTCGAATGGAAATACTTATTTAAAAAAATACATACGGACAAACACACAGTCACGATGGATTCCACGCGAAATACGTGCTACGTAACTGAACAAGAGGTCGAGGAAAAAGCAATTGGTACGTAAATTCTCAAGCAAAACAACTATTTTCTAAGTAAAAACAAACTCCTCTTTAAGCTCCATCTTACGGTCCTCGTGCCAACTCTCCTCCCCAATGCGACTCACGAAAAATATTAGCTCGAGGGAAAAAGCACGAGGCACTCGAAAAGATTGATTTTTTTTTTTTTCGACAACTTTTCTTCTTGCTACTCTGAATTTTAACCTTCACGATTTACGTAAGAGACATCTTTGCGTTACGAAATACGTTTTTATCCATTGAACAGCGTTACGCCCGCATATTTCGTCCTCGTCTTTTCACCCTGAAATATTCGATGGCTCGGGCACATCGAGGGGTCGCAGAACCATCTTCCAAAGGGGCTGGAAACGCGTCGCGTCGAAAAAAAATGCTTTACCCAAACCCTTAGTGGCGTCGGAATATTTTTCGAAGCCCGATACAACGCACTTTTATTTTAACCGAGAAAATGACTGAAAAAACTGTTTTCACACTGTTGTTCCATGATTCAACATATTCCGGAAATGTTTTATGCAACAAGTTCATGTTTCCTCGTCGTTTCAATACCTTTTTTACATTTTCATCCATTTCCTCTACAAACTTTGAATATACCGATAACGTCCGAACGCCACATCATCGGACAATCGACGTTTTTTTGTTTTCTTGCCATTGCTTCCAAGTTGGCAAGCGAAGAATTCCTTTTCGCACGAGGCAAGAGAACAAGAAAAACCCGAAAACCGTTTATTCTCGAATTCGTGTCGTTGGAATGAAAAATTTGAGTACGAAATAATTTTCTTGGGGTTCCGTACTCAAAGTTTATTTATTCGATTTTAAGATCCTTTAACGTGTTCGAAAATCGTTATATATTCATGAAAAATAAATAGATTTATTCCTCATCAAAAAAATAGCTTTTCAATAACCTTTTCGCATCGTTTTCGATTTCACTACTTTGTCTCATCGATATTCACGTTTTGAAACAGGTGGAAGGAAGCAATAAAATTCTCATAAACCGACATCACTCACATGGGCTTCGAAATAATGGATGCTCATACATAAATTACTTTACTCAGTGGAAAACGAAAAAACAAGTCGCCGATGTAACGCAATTATTCGTGTATCGCTCGCGATCGTCCTGCTATCCTATCTATCGCGTTCTTCTCTCGTTGTCGTTCGTCAGGCTTGCCAAACTCATTCACTAAAGTGCTCGTGTGTTGAAGGATAAATGAAGAGGTTTTCTCTACGAAAATGATCGTTCATCTTCGTGCACCCTATTACTCGCATTTATTCCCGCCATTTTACATCGACCATCAATTACGTCGCACTCTATTATCCTTATTCCAGAAAATCCATTAATTTCTATTTTATATAGGTGAATTATTTTCCTCGATTTTCTTTGCTTCGGAGCACGTTTTTTTCCATTTCTTTTCTTTCTATTTGGCAACAGAGCTCTCGTAGTTTTCATTCTCGAATTTCCACGTATCCCAACGTTCTCTCGAAAGTTCTTAAAACTTTTTTTCCCCCACATCTTGCCAAGTTGTCTCGTTTCGAAATAAATTTCGTTAATTCCTCTTATTTCATGGAAAACTCCATTCGTTTCACTTGTTTTTAAAAAAACCCTCGTACCTCGCAGTTGTTTCAGCTCTTTTTTAAATTAATTCGTAAATAAATTCTTCTGTATGAACAAATAACGATAATTCTTTCCCATTCCGTAGGAGTGATCCTAAAATTATTGTCTTCCGGAATCAATTCTTTGAATCACATTTTCTCTGTGAATTTCCTAATTTTTCGATGAAATATCGCAGAGCTCTCGTTCCTCTCAGGAGAGTACTCTTAATAACTTTTCTCTCGCAGGATCTCGCAGGATCCAATGGTCGATTACACACTGAAAAGAAAATTTTGCTGGAAAAAATGGATATTTTGTTCGATACGTTCGACTAAACGTTTTTATTTTTTCAATAATCCGAAAAATGGTGTCAATGCAGTAAGAAATCTTGTAAATCTTGTAAATCTTTCCAATCGTAAATTTTGCTGACAATTCCGTTCTCTATACTGCCACAATAACGAAAATTTTGAAATTATCCAAATTTCATTTCCAGGGCAAGGAAAATTTAGTCCCTTTTCTCTCCCATCACAAGGAAATACGTAATTTCCTTGTGTTCTCATGAATTTCCGGGAACTCGCTGTCCCCTTAATAATTTTATAAAAATGCTTCTCGCTCCGAAAATGTCCACGAGTTATTATTTATTTTTTACTTTCGTCGCTGCTTTGCATTTTGAAGGAAACGCATTTAATTACTTTCGTTTCACACTCAATTGAGTTAATTTGGATTCCATCCCGTCGAGCACACAAAGGGTCAACCTTTTGTCGTAATCCCTTGTTAAGGAGGTGTCCGCGGTGAGATTTTTGCAGTTTTAGCGTTAATAGCTCATTTTTTTTCCATTTATAATTACTCGCGAGTCGTCAGCCAAGTCGTTTGAGTCTTTCAACCTTGTATATTCGAAGGACGTGCAATTAAGGTGCTTGGGGCCGGTTTCTTCGAATGCTGAAATTTCATAGGCCGTCCGAGCTTTCTTTGTCATCAGAGTACGCTCCATAACGTCGGAGGAAAGCCTTTGAGGTCCCCTTTTCGGGGAACAATGAACTCGTGCAGAGAATACCCTTAAAATCGTGTGCACATGTATATATATATATATGCCTGTGTGCGTGAGGGCATATATATATATGTTAATAAATGCATAGAATATGTTCCTCCTTTACAAACATACACAGAGAGGTTTTTCAAGTACGAACAAAATTCGTTGGTGCCAGACATTTCGAAAATTTTGACCCTCAGAGGCCTGGAAATCTCTAAACACCTGCCAGTGTGCGTTAGCTCGTAACGACAGATGTCGAGCAAGTTCCAAATGTGGAACGAAAACGGCATTTCCCGCATAGGAAAACTGTCCTCTCGTTCTATTTTATTACTTTCTCAAAACAACTTGAAAGCAATTCACGGTTTGCACATCGCGTTGCTGTGCAACGGAAATAGTTTTTCATTTCCTGCAATTATTGAATTTCAATTTTGACGAAAAAAAGATTTTTTTTTTATCGTGGGAAAAATTGTAAAAAAGAATCTCGATTTTTGTGGGTTTGTGGGTCAGAGATGATTTGATTTGTTTAGATTTTTTGTTGGAACGGTGCACTCGCCGGAGAATATTGAATAATTAATTTGCAGGGAACGACGATAATTTGCGTGAAAAAAATGAAAAATAAAGGTCGAACGATCGGCGTTATCGAAAGATGGACAAAATTTTGTAGTGATTGGTCAATTTCAAAAACCATTACTATTTTCGTAACGATTTTCTCTTTGAAGCATAAAAAAATATCGCTTTATTGTCCTGACGGAATATTCAATAAGGATCTTGAGATTTGCTCAAGAAAAAAGGGAATTCCGTTGCATTCCAACGGTGCAAACGTCGCGTGAACAAAATGCTGTACAATTCGTATTTTTCTAGCAATTCCAACAAAATTATCAGAGAATGTGAAGAGCTTGTATGGATTAACATCTGGGCAAAACGGGAGCCCTGTAGCTCAAACCGTTCTCGAGTTATGAACGTTTGAATTTTACAGTACCATAACATACACACACGCACACATCCGGACATTTTTTCTAGATATGATTTTTGGATGTTTTGGGACATTTTAAGGACATTGACATTGAAAACTGGAAAAAAAAAAAAATTTCACCGTCACATAGATTCCTCGATGAGGAAGCAAAAAGACCGAAATTCGTTGCATTCCAACGAGCCAAACTTGAACATTCTCCAGAAATAATTATACAACTGGTTTGATGAATTTTCAGATAATAGACAATTGCCTCGGGAGCCTGGACAGAAAGACGAGATGGATGAGAATGGACCAAAGTCACTTATCATGGAGATATATCCGTGGATATCACAATTCAAGAAAATGTGCCGGAGCTCCTTGGCCCAGCGGAGTATCTCGTCGTTGAAGAACCTCATGACGTTTTTCGTTCGGTAATTAAAACATTGAATAGACATTTCCCGAATCCTAAACGAAGGACAACTTTTCCTTCACTATGAAAACTTGAATTTAATTTTTTTCTTCCTCAATTTCTCATTCATTTTTATTCACAATAACAAAACAATACAAAGCCTATCAATACGTTTGATAAAGTGCCAGTAATGGTGACCACTGAGTACTGGTTTTTAAAAACTTTTTTTATCATTCTTTCTGTCTGTTGAAACTTTTTTTTTCGTAGTTTTTCTGTGTCTCTCACACCCGGCCAGCTTTTTCCTGCATGCTACCAAATAAATTGTACACTCTTAGCCTGCACATGTGCAAAGATAAATGACGACCTGGTCTCATGCCCAGTGCACTCCTTCCTCGTAATTTATACACACATTTACGTGTGGGTATGTATTTGTGTGTGCGTACACTTAATCGACCTAGGAAAATTTTGCGATCAACCTGGACCGCAGCCAATTTGATATTTTCAATAAATTCATCGATATTTACTTTTCACATCAAGATTTTTGATTATCTGTTGAATTATTCTCACCATTTCGTGAAAATTGCAGGAAAAAAAATGAAAGGGCCCAGTTTTTTTTTTTTTTCGTTGAAAGAAACTTTCTTGAAATTTGGAATTTATCTCGGGATTCTGTTTCGTGAGATGCTTATAAAAAATAACCAGTAAATTCGAGTGAAGTATTGTAAATTAAAATTGAAACTGCCAATATTTTTCTTGGGAAAATAAAGTTTTTTGTTAATATTTTTGTTACGTAAAAATTCTAGAAACGCTCGGCCAAGCGTCATCGAGTGCCACACGAAACCTCTCAGAGCAGAAAGATTGAAAGATTCCATTGGCGAAACTTTGCTATTTTTTCTGTATTATTACCGCGACGTCGGTGAATCAAAAGATAGAGATTGGTACTTGATCGGCATGTCCGATTTGGTGGCTCTATACATCGACATGGAACTCAAAGCTTCGAAAAAAGGGAAAGAACACTCGAGCAAAATATCAGCCAGACTCTCCTCCTGCCTTCACGTTTATCTGGGTATGTTGTTTTTGTCTCTTTGTTTTTTTTCCTTGCCTCTATCCATTCGGTCTCGCGAATTTTAATGAAAATCACTTTTACCAAGTTTAATGAGATTTCATGCTCGAAACGAACAAAACTATTCGGACGTAAAAATACAAAAGTTGGTTTTTTGCAACTCGTTTTATTTTACCTTTCAGAACATTCCACCGAATATCTATTGGAGACGCTTTTAAAAGTTCATTTCATGAACCACAATTATCAGGAAATATTGGATCCCGTTATAACGTGAGTAATAATGAAACAATATTTGTATACGAATTTTTTCCCAATATACAATTCCATTAACCCGAGAACGGTAACCATTTTTTTCACCTATTCCGGTAACCTGGGGTCCAAATGACCCCAATTTTGAAAAATTCACATCTCCGGTAAAATTTAACGAAAAGGCTTCCAATTGGGCTCATTCTTTTCGTTTTTTTTTTATGCAGAATCACGTGATCCCGGGGCAATTTTGCTTGAAGCCAAAAAATGAGTCAAAAATGCGGTAAAAATCGCCCGGGGTCGTTTTTGACCCCAGGTTACCGTTCTAGGGTTGAAGTTGCACAAAGTTGAACGTCAGATCGATGTAAAAATAAAATCGTACAAAATCGTGCTTTCTCGCCGAAGCAAAATTCGTTCCCACGTAACATTACGTTTTTTTTTTCTTCTTCTTTTTATAGAAAGATATTCAAGACTGTGGACGACCACCCTAACTCGAGCATTATGTATGTGCGCTACTTCCTCGCCTATCGATTATGGAAAAAATTGAACAAGGACGTGGCAGTTAGGAATGAAATAAATATGATAGCTCTGACGTCCCTCGGTGTCGCGCCGAGCGATTTCCCACCGTTCATCCTCGAATCCGTACTACCGCAAGTGCCAAAAAATCAAAAAATCTCAACGAAACTTCTGCTCCTGCAAAAGTTTGAAATCGAAAAATCCTGCGAAGAGTTTTTCAACTTTTGCAACAAGGAGAGAGGCTTCAAGTCCGCCGCCGACCTCGGAGATGACACGTGCTTGGCTAGCGCAATCGTTTCTATGGTGAGATTTTACATTTATTCATCAAATCCAGAATTCAAATTCAATTTGGATTTTCTCGAATCACAACGACACTCTTCAAGAGCAAAAACAGTGACGTGAATGCTACGTGGGGTCCGAATGACCCCAAGGTTCGATCATCGTCACTGGAAAAGTAACAAATTTATAAATTTTTTGATGCACATTCCACGAAAAAATGATCGTGAATCGTGATACAAAAAAAAAGTAGAAATAATTATTTTTGAAAATATGAAAATTATGGGGGAAAAAAAAAAGTAATACGTCTAGAAAAATTTGATATTGCACGAAATGTGGAAGCCCATTAACCTCCAAGGTCATGTCTAACACGCGAGGCTGCCTCGATAAGTGCGAGAGACACGAATCCTCGCGTGTGAAACATGCACTTGGATAAGAGAGCAAATGTTAAACGGTGTGTGTTGAGCCAAAGTTACTTTTTAAGAATAGTATAAAATAATAACGTTGAAAAAATGTTTAAAATATGTTATTAACGGTTGAATTGTGTTTTCATGAAATCAGCCTGAAGAAAATAGCGATTGTCGCGATTTAATGAAAAATAAAAATAATGTTTCGAACGTAACGAATAACGTAGCTTCGTCGGTCGATAAAACGTCAACAAAAGAATCTTGTTTAGTTAATTCATCGAATAAGTCGATAGTTACAAAATCAGCAATTAATCCCAGCGCGCCTTCGTTGCGTAAAAGTAAAAAAATAAACGACATAGTATTCATAGATCTTACTAGTGACGAAGTAACAGAAAAAGTAATAAGGAACAAAAAGACCCGGAGGAAATTAACGTGGCTGGAGAAAGCGAAATGTCGAATTAGCTCGAAGATCGTCATGAAGAAAAATTCGTCGACCGAAGATTCGTCGCAGCTCGAAGAGACCACCGGCTTGGATATGAGAGCACTCAAAATTTCCGAACCAACGTCACTGAAGATTGACCACCTTGAGGAAAGAATGATCGAGGAAAATGCTGGCAACATCAATGAAGATTCGTCCCGAGTTACGTCGATCGACAACGTCGAGGTAAATGTCTGTGCGGTTGTTGCAAGCCTCGCGAACAAATCGCCACGGAGTCTCGAGTGGAGTCAGCTCGAGAGTCGGAACAACGAGAAGAATCGTGTAGAAGTGGAGAGTCTTGTCGAAGAGAAACGAGGCATTCTGCCGGGTCTATCGAGTCCCCCTGAAGTTTCATCCAGCCAAGTGGAAACCTCGAGCCTTCAAATCGAGCCCCGACCTCTCGATCAATATTCCCGAAGCTTTAAGCTCGATGACACGGCTGAATTGGCACCGAGCAACGATGAAAACACGAGGGATATCCATCCCAAGGTAGACGGAAGCGAACAACCAGACTCGAAAGATAAAACGCTTGTGGAAACGAGCGTGCCATCTCAGCTGACCGTTAAGCCGGAGCGCCTCAATTCTCCATCCAACGAAATAATAAATGAGCCGGTAGTTTCGAGCGAAATGGAAGTTGAAGCGAGTGCATACGTCTCGGATGTGTCCCTCGGCTCTAGCGAGACTCGCAACAACGGAACGAAGAAAATACGAGAAACTGAGTTTCAGGATAACATCGATGGTTTGTCGTTGTTGGCGAGTGTGTCTCAGCGGATTTCGCACTTGACGACAACTCCGACCTCTGTCAATCCCCCGGAAGTGATAAAAGTCAAAAATTACGCATTGCTAGCCAATATGAACGTAAACGAAGAGCCTGACACGTCACAAGACGCGCTCCCATTTTTCAACAGCCTTGAAGCTTCGATCGCTGACAAAATAATCGACATTTATCCTGAAAGCGCGATGGACAAAGTCGCTTATCAAGTGGAAATAACATCGACCGAAGAAACCGACTCGTATCCCAGCTGCGGCCAACCCAACGGACTAGTGACCTTTCCCAATATCGAAGAAACTCGCTGCAATCCTCAGTCATCCTCAGCGATCGCCGACAGTACCAATCTCGTGGAAAAGGACGAGACGAACGTTATCCTTAATGGCGAAACCGTAGTCCTCTTCCAAAAGTCACCAAATTCGAATCTCTACATCATCAACAAAGCGGTGGAAAATCGTGATCACGTAAACGACGAGGTGGCCAATCTCCACAGGGAAATTAACGATCGCGTCAACGACCCCACGGCATTTTCTTACGAGATTTACGACAGTCTATATCGCAGTCAAGTTTCCAGCTACGACCTCACACAGTTCAACAACCAGGAAAGTCGAAGAAACAAAATGAAACCTGAACAATTGAGTGAAAAGAAAAGTTGCGATCCTCTGGAATTAACGAAATCGGGTAAAAAGCTCGATACGATCGACGACAAAACGAGAATCAAACGAAAATTAAACAATTCTGACATTTCTCGAAGAAGACGAATAAAACAGGAATACAACGCTTGCCCGAGCAATATTCCTAACCGTTTACAAGCTAATTACGGTATTCAGGATTGTCCTCCCAAACATTCCGACCAGAAACACTCAATCCACATTCCCGTCGCACATTCGACTCCTATTTACACGAAATATCCTTCAGGCACAGAATTATATCTTCCCTGTCACAAAAACTGCAATTCCATCGCCTGTGGCCTTCCCGTTAATTCTCCCACGTCTCTTCATTCTCATTCCGCCAAAAATACCAATGGCAATCCTCGCTGCAGCTGCTTGAACTGCACTTACGACTTAATGACTCATTGCACCGAATGCATCATTCCGAATGGCGACACAAGGACAAGCAGCATCGATCCTCATCCTTATTACATGCCCATACGTCCTGGCCAGAACTCCAACGTTCCGGAATGCAACAGAACCTCCGCGGACGATACTCTTGCCAAAATTTACGACAAACAACTCGTCTGCAATTTTGAGCAAAAGATTCTAGACGCTAAACCCTTGGAGAATGTAAAATACGAGCGCAAGGATAATTATCGCGCTGAACTCGACAACAAACTGCCACTGAAGAAACGATTCAAAGCATTCATGGCGATGTCCTTCGTTGACGACGACCCTGTCAAGCTGGAGAAATTACAGAGCTATCCTGGCACACCCATGCTTTCGATCGCTGCCCTAGAAGCCTCACAAAATCGCTCCAAGAGTCCCGATCTTACCAGATCCAACAAAAATTGCTTTGACATTAATTCCACGAAACTTGGCGATCGAGACGATTTTTCAAACTCCCAAACCAGAGAAATGATCCGTAGGGATTATTGCAAAGACGGCATGCTCCTGTCACCGTCTCACCCAGGATC
Source organism: Hyposoter dolosus (assembly GCA_963921915.1). Lineage (NCBI taxonomy): Eukaryota > Metazoa > Arthropoda > Insecta > Hymenoptera > Ichneumonidae > Hyposoter > Hyposoter dolosus. The sequence goes on along the minus strand of OY998138.1, from coordinate 3,864,909 downwards.
CATACCCACTACACATCAATCCAGTGCCAAACGAAAACGATCACAAAATTCCTCCGACAGAAAAGAACTCGGTTCCAAACTTAAAATCTCCGAAAAAATAAAAGACACCGAAATGTCTGCTCCCTCGAAAAAACCGACGAGACAAACTCGAAGTTCCAAACGAAACGTCCCAAAGGTTAATTATATTTACACCGATGGCGATTCCGACTGGAATCCCTCCGGCGCCAATCTCACTGCGAATTCTCTCAACAAACGCAAACGCAAGAGAACCAGTCGATGATCGTTGTTGCTTAGCTACCCGAGCGATGCTCCTGTTAATTGCTTTTGCCATCATTTCATTCATCCACGAAAACAACATCGATTTGATGTTTTCATGCCTTGAGAATTCCTTGTAGGCATTAATTACGAGACACTGACAAATTGTCGATTTATAGAGTTAACCAAAGTTAACAATAGTCCAGAGTTGACAATGAAACTTTCAATTTCAATGGACAACTTTATTACGGACACGGAAGGTGGAACGATCTTTGAAAGCAAGCATTAACGGGGACACTCGAACCTGACCGTTCAGAAGGCTGTGGTATTTTAAAAGAAATTCAAGAAGAAAAGACAAAAGAAAAATTGTAAATAACATTCACCACTAAATGTAAATATACCGAGTAGTATAAACATAGAAGAGTCGATGGTTTATAATAACAAAAACCGACGAAGAATCGTCACGGATTTTCATCCCGAAGATTTACGACAAAATTCTGCCTTTTTTCGGCGATTCTCGAAAGAAGAATCAAAGTTTTAACTCTTGGGAAAACAAAATGGAACGAATCTTCGGTGAAGAGGAATATTTACGTCACGTTCCTGTCGACTACACGTCCGTTTCTCTCTCTAAAAAAATATCGTGCCCACTCATCAATTTCTCGAACTACAAATTTTCAGAATCAAATTAATTATCGAGTATTTTTTGAGAGAAATGTGTGATCGAGCAACAGAATCAAGCTTAAGACTAAAAATGTACAAAATATTGGTCTCAGATGATCGTCATTAAGATTAAATAACACGAAAAAAAAAAAAAAAAAAAAAAAAACATAATATTAGCTAAGCAAACGAGTCAAAATGTTTTTACTGGTATAATTCGAAAAATCTATTCGCTCGGCACTGTTTGTTGTGCCATACGCCGAGAAATCGTTACGTAACTCTCGTCAAGGTAAGTCGCGATCGACAACATATTCTTCAAATGCGTACGAGCGTTTTTCAAAATAAATCCGAATCGAAAAAGAAAGAGATTTTAAAAAAACGTCAAAATAAATACAATCTTAATGAACTTGAGAAATCTGCTGAAAATTAACAAGTACAACAATAACTAAAGGATAACAATATTACAGCTCGCTTTCACGACCGAGAAAAAAAAAAGCAAAATTCTTAAACCCCAAAAAACTCACTCATGCGTTATTTTTACAGATTTTGAAAAAATGTCGAGTCTCTCCGGCCGCGGGATAAAATTGTAGAATCCTTCAGCGTGAAAGCTGAAAAATCACTCAACTACAGAAAATTCGAAACGGAAATTACGATCCGGAACACGCACTGCAAGTTCCAGCAGCTCATCGCGCTGCCGAAGGTAAATTTTTTTTTTCAACATTTTTCTTGACTCGCCTCTAATTTTTATCAGTCACGCAGCATGTGGTTGTACAATAGGTGCAAAGTATTAATTGGGCAACGTCGACTAGTCCTTTTCAGGATGTACGAAGAACCGAGAGATCGTAATGAACGACGTGGACGAACGACGAAAGCCAAAATTACTCTAAAACGTCAACAAATTTCGCAGACAACCTCAACCGACCAAAAACAACGAGAAATGACACGAGCCTGATCGACACTACTGATACTTCTAAAAATCAAAAAAAAAAGAGACAAAGATCGCGAGTATGATTCACGTAGACTTAATAACGAAGAAAAACGTAGATAGAGTGCCTAGTCAATGGTTCACCGAATACGTTACAATGCCCTTCACGGTTTCTCACCACTGAACGAGTGAGTGTGGAGAGAAAAAGGAGCATTAAGCGTGTTCGACTTGCGTTCGAGTTACCAATAGAAACAGAGAGAGAGAGAGAGAGAGAGAGACAAATTAAGAAAATACAAAGAACAGAAAGAAAATTTCGTCCTGTCGCTTTTAAGGAAAAAATGGTCTTTTTATTTTATGTTTTATTTACGAAGAAGGCAAAGCGCTCTAGACACACGGAAAGTAATTCTCGATATTCCTCAATCGTTCGACTATTTTTTCACTAAATTAAAAGAGAAATTTTTCGTCGAAACTTTTACTTGGAATAAGAAAAATCGTCGAAAAATAGTGTCAACAAAAAAAAAAGACGATTTTACGGAAATGAGTCAATTTACCAAATTTTTCTGAACGCTCTAGTCTCTAAATTTCTATCGCGCTTTTCGGGGATCCTCGCAAATGCTGCTCATTATCCAAAAGCCGAAATTTCGTCATTTTTCACGCTTTTTTCGTGCCAGTCGAACGGACGATTTTCTTTAGTTAGTCGAATCGTTGTTCGTAAGATTTTTGACTTGCAATTATTTTTAAGAGTATTTATTAGAATAATAATTGTGGTTTTTGTGATTTTTCTTTTTATTAAGCTTTTTGTTGTTCACAGTCGATGATCCACCAATGCAAACTATAAGACTGAAAGAGAATTCCGTTTGAATGATATTAGTTTAACGAATATAGGGTTTTAAGGGATGCATGATAAAAGTAAATGCGCGCATATGCGTGTGCATATGATACACAGTTCTAAAATCATAGGAAAGTGTGTTCGAATAGAGAATCTTACGTGACCGTCGTTTGTACGTTTTTTCTCTCAATTTTTCTCATTATTACATTTGAGACATCCTGTTACCTGATATCCGGACTGTGATGATTAGTGGTTCGTCCGGCCCCGTAAGTGAAACTCTATCCAAGCATATGAAACAAACTCCAATAGGGAAAAACAATGATTTTCAAGTTTGCACCATTGCGCTCCAACGAAAATTCTTCCTTTTATTTTTTCTCAAGTTTTTTTGCCGTTTCAGTTTGTACGAAATGCTGAAATCTCTTCAGCGTCTTCCTTCAAGTTTAACTGTCAAAGTTTACACGATAAAAAATTGCGAATTGGACACTTGAAGGAAAAAAGAATTTTCGTTGGCTCAATAAGACTTTTTTGCTTGAATTCAAATTGCCAAATGAACCGTGACCCCCCAAAACCTTATCGCCATATTGTAGACTTAACGTAAATACCTCCTTGGAATTCTGCATCTTTGAAATCTGATTGATTTTTACATTTCGCAGCTGTAACGATTCTTTTGGAATTTTCATGACAACTTACCTCACAGTTATTATTATTTATTTCTTCGAATTCAAAGTCTGATAGATTTAAGTTCTCTCAAGTGAATTATTGACTAAAGAGTCGTTGGCGAGTGCGTTACAATGAGAAGGAAGTGACGACGAGAATTATAATTATTCATTGAGACATAACGAGTAATTGATACGAAAAGTACAACGTGAATGAGAGCCTCGAAAATTGACACTCTGATTGTCGTCTCTATCGTAAATTCGTTTGGAAATTTATTATTAACCCTAGAACGGTAACCTGGGATCATAAATGACCCCAATTTCGAAAAATTCATATCTCCGGTAAAATTGAACGAAAACGGTTCAACTTGGGCTCATTCTTTTCGTTTTTTTAATGCAGAATCACGTGAGCCTGGGGCAATTTTGCTTGATGTCAAAAAATTCGTAAAAAATGCGGTAAAACGATTAAAAACCGAAGAACGAAAAGAGAAAGGGCGCCGGAGTCGCCTGGAGGTCGTTTTTGACCCCATGTTAGCGTTCTAGGGTTAATTATTTCAATATTTATTAACGATATATAAATAACGGATTGTTCAATTTTTAATGTAGCCAAGTTAAGTTATTATTTTTATTTTAAATTGCAAATACGACGTAATTTTTGTCCCACCGAATGAAAGACTTGAAAAAAACGTATTGAAACAAGTATGAGAAAATTTGGGTCATTCTGTAAATATACGAATAATGTGGACGTGCGTAAATGTCTCGACTGTAAATTCAACATGTAACGATCGTTATATTTATAAAGTTATTAGATGAATCAACGCATAGTCGTTCATTTTTTTTTTCTTTCGCCGGAAAATGTAAAAACTGAAAAAACGACTAAATGACTATACGAAACGGACACACGTTTCAACGACGATATTTATTGGATTACCCAGGACACGTTTTTTGCCTCCCAATAAACGTGTTGAATTACGAAAGTACACAGAGTCTCTTTTTATTTTGTCCCTAGTGTCTGGCCCAGTCCATTATTCGAAATCTCGTTCGCAATGAGGAACCAAGATTCCCGGGATCCCGGAGTTTCAACTGAATCAACTTTCCTTTCTACAAAAATCTTGGTCGCGCCTTATGAGACGAAAAGACGAAAATTCCGATTCCACAGCAAACAAAAAACCTGATGAAAAAATTTTTGAGTGTTTTGTTTTTTTTTAACGTGTCACAAAACGACTTCATTTTGGGTTCTTTTAAAATTTTGTATAAACGTTCTTGGCAACAAAACTAACAGTTTTCTCCTATGAAGAAAAATTTTCTGACGTTTAGAATTTGAGATATTTCATTTTCAATTTTTTTATTTTTCTCATCTAAACGCGTGTAAATTCAAGTTTCGTTTCTTTTTTTTTTCCTTGCAAATTTTCAACGAAACGTGACTTCAAAGTATGTGCGTTTAGATGGGAAAAATTGAAAATTGAAATTGACAGAAAATTTTTCTTCATAGGAGAAAACTGTTAGTTTTGGTGCCAAGAACGTTTATGAAAAATTTTAAAAGAACCCCTAAATAAAGTCGTTTCGTGATAGTAATACGTCAAGTCTTCAATTTTCGTCGACCGAATGAGAAATTAAATGCTGTAAATATTGAAAAAAAAATGGAACACCGAATGAAACTAAATTTTCAATTGAATTTTATTTTTTTATGGAATTTGTTAATTTGGTATTCGTAAAAAAAAAGACTTTTCGGAAGGGAACTTGACCGAAGATCATTCGGTTATAAACCTCGTCGGCTTCCAATTGTAAAATAATTAAAAATAATTTTATCTCATTGCTCATCGAGGCGAGAAAATTTTCCACGCACGGAAATGCCGATTCAGTCAATGAAAAAGAGTGAAACAAAAGCTTGTCGATCAACGAGTATGTTGCCAAGGTCTCGTGATTATGCAGTGCGCTCCGATGTGGGAGTTCGCAGCGTTCGTGGAGCGTTCATTCGAATGCAACCGTATGCAGCTGTGAACAGTTTTATTACATTCTCTGATCTACGAAGACCGGTCGAACATGAACGCTCTGGTGGTACAAGTCAAAGAAGGAAAGTTGAAGGGCTTCGTTGCGAAAAACCATGACGGAGGAGAATATTTTGCTTTCTATGGGATTCCATTTGCGGAACCGCCGATTGGCCATTTGAGATTCAAGGTAAAATAGAATTATTTTTTCATCTCAATCGTCATTATTCGATTCAGATTGAATGTTGAATAAAATAGAGTGAAAGAAAAAGTCAACCACCGATTAGTGACTCCGGACTCGGAAGCAATGGGTCATTATTTGTCAATTAATCCCAGAACGGTAACCTGGGGTCAAAAACGACCCCAGGCGACTTTAAATCCCGCGCTCCCTTCGTTCTCCCGTTTTTTTTATCGTTTTACCGCATTTTTGACTAATTTTTTGACTTCAAGCAAAAATTGCCCCAGGCTCACGTGATTCTGCATTGAAAAACGAAAAGAATGAGCCCAAGGTAAACCCTTCTCGTTAAATTTTACCGGAGATATGAATTTTTCAAAAGTGGGGCCATTTATGACCACAGGTTGCCGGAATAGTTAAAGAAAAAAAGGTTGTCGGTGCAAAATTTTGCGATTTCCCGAGTAAACCTGCCAACGGCAAGTCCAGTTCTCGGTTGGGTGACCGCTCAGCCATGCAATAGTTCGCGCATCGATACCTGAGCGAAAAACAGTTATTCCGGGTTTCTGATTATGCCAAGCGATACTGTAGTGCATTATTAAGGAAGAGCGCCTGTGGGCAACACTCCGAGCGAAGAGGCAAGGGGGGCGAGGTCCACGGGAACAAGAACTGGATCAATGAAGTGGGGAAAAAGGAGATTAACCCGCAGGGATCTATCCGAAAAAAAAACACAATAAAAAGAAATATCTTAAAGTTGACAATATTTTAATGGATACCGAAAGAAATTCTGATATTGATTGTGGAAATTGAGAAACTTGAAAAAAAAGATGGGAAAACGTCGCGGTATGGTTCAAAGAGTTCAATTGATTAATTGCACAGGAACCACAAAGTCCAAAACCATGGGACGGGATACGCGACGCTAGCAAGGAAACTCCGAGTTCGCGCCAATACGATATGATACTCCGTCAAGATGTAGGAGATGAGGATTGTCTCTATTTGAATATTTCGACAACTTCATTAACTGGAAAAAAAGCGGTGATGGTGTGGATTCACGGTGGCGCTTTTGTGCTGGGTGGACCACAAGTCGGATACTTTGGACCGGATTATTTAATCAAGCACGACATTGTATACGTCTCAATTGCATATCGGCTTGGTTGCCTTGGTGAGTTAACCAGCAGACATTGCGTCACCAAGATAACGAGTCAATCTCGTCTTGCTCGACAGGGAACGGCGAGATGTATCAGCTTTTTTGTTTACCGAGATTATACGTTTTCACGAATGATTCGTTACACACCTTTCAAGGGTTTATCCACTTTTTCCATCGTTTTCGTTGTTTTTTTAAATATAATAGAAGCTTGCACACTTGTAACAACTTTGTAGATTCTTCAAGGTTCGAATTATGAGATACATATGGAAAAAAGTGTATATTTGTTTATTCATAAATAGTGATAGACAATTCCAACGCAAAAACTCGTTTTTTTGCAGAATAAATTTGTTTATTCCTGAACAGCGTGCGTAGTTGCTTCGAATTTTTTTCCACGTGTACTCCATGTCTGGTACGATCATATATAATTTTCCCAGATTTTTCAAAGAGTTAGAATCGAAAAAAAAAATATTTGAACATTTTCTAAAAGTCAAATTTCGAAAAAAAAATCAATTCTGTCAGACTCGTTATCAGCGATCCTGAAAAGCTTTAGACACCCTGAGGTTTTCAACATTTTTTCAATAGAAAAATGTGCTCCTCGAATCGTTAATCATTATTTTTTTTTGTTTTTAAATTTTGTTAGAAATGATCGTTTTTATTCGCCAATTTTCCACCTGGACTTTAATCCAATAGAGCAAAATACACGAGGAATGCAGAATGGCAGTTTAAGGACTCGCGGTTTTTTTTTAAATTCTTATCCATATCCTTTGAATAGCTCCACCGCGAAAATTGCCTCGTTAATTTGAATTTAACTTGGAAACGCAGGTTTTCTGAATTTGGACATACCCGAGGCTTCTGGGAATCAAGGTTTGAAGGACCAAGTTGCAGCATTGAAATGGGTGAAAGAGAATATTCACGCCTTTGGTGGAGATCCGGACAACGTAACGATTTTTGGAGAAAGTGCTGGAGGGGCGAGTGTTCATTGTCTCACACTGTCACCGTTGGCCAAAGGTACTGCTTTCCGAAGACGTCGCCAAAAATGTGACGAAAAAAAAGCTGAAAGAAAAAAAAAATCAAATTTAAAAATGACGTAGAAAAAATTCACTCTGTTAAATTTTAAAATTATTGCTTCAGGATTATTCCACAAGGCGATCGCTCAAAGCGGAGTTTGGACAAATCCTTGGGCCTTCGAACAAGACCCAGTATCTGATGCTATGCGTTTGATCGAATGCTTGGGAAAAAAAGCTAAGGATTCTAAAGACGCTTGGAAAATTTTAATGGACACGCCAGCGAGCGAAATAATCGAAGCACAGAAAAAAATGAATATTGGAGAGGTTTGTGCCCGATTTTTTACTCCAAAGCAAATGAATGCCTTTGCATTTTTCAACAATTGCAATAATGATTAAACATTCACAGGTTGACTTTGATTTGACGTGCATATTTGTGCCAACTGTCGATAGCAAAAGCCCCGAACCTTTCGCGACTGCAGCTCCTTCCGAAATGATGAAAAAAGGAGTGGAAGTTCCTCTCCTCATAGGATATACGAGCGACGAAGGAATCCTCTTCTTGACAGACCCCAATGTCGACAAAACTTTGCACAAAGCCAAAGCTGACTTTACCAACGTTCTCGCTCGAGATTTGAAATTTTTGCCCATCAAAGACGTCGAAAAAATTTCCAAGTCTGTGAAAAAATTTTACTTCGGCGAGGGAAAACTTAGTCCAAAAATGGAAAAAATACAATGGAACAAATACAAAGGCGATGTTCAATTTATCAATGGCATTCAAGAAGCCGCTGACCTACAAATGGACAAATCAACGCCTACTTGGTTATATAGATTTTCTTACAGGGCCAATTATCCCACTTTCCAGACGTTAATGCAAAGCAATATCGAAGGTTCGTTTCAAATTTCAATCAATTTTTGGTAATTATGCAGTTGGTGGCTTTTTAGAAAAACGATGCAAAATTTTTTTATCCTTGGAAACTTCTTGCTCTCGGTGCAACTCGAAATATTCGAGATTTTCTTAAAACACCATAATTTATGGGAATTTATCGGAAATGTCAGGCTCCCACCATGGAGTATCATTTGCCATGATGGAATCAACAACTTTACGGAGAAAAAGAAAAATTTCCCATCATTTTTGAAAATAACCCCCAAACTGCATTTTTTTTATTTTCATTTTTTGTATTTTTTTTTTCAATATTTTATTCATAATAATATTTTGTGTCAAATGGATTTTGCATTTTCCAATAAAATTTCAGGCGCTTGTCACGGTGACGAGATCGGAGCTTTATTTTACTCCCCAATGCTTGGCAATAGCCAAATTTTGAAAAAGGGAACAAGAGATCGTTTGACGATGCAAAGAATGACTCGGATGTGGACGAGTTTCGCAAAAACTGGGTACTAAGATTTTTTAGTTTCTTCAGTATTTCAATTTTCTCTCTTCGAATAAGATTTTCACAATTCTTAAACTTTGATAATCTTCGTGCAGAAACCCAACGCCCGAAATAGACGAAGAAATAACGTGCAAGTGGCAACCGATGAAAAAAGGAGAAAAAAATTATCTCGAAATCAACGACAATCTTGTGGCGGGAAAAAATCCTGACGAAGAATCATGGAATTTCTGGAAAAATATCTTCAATAGTATCAAATGAAACGGGAAGCCCTCTACAATATTCCACCCAAAACGTCGATTTTCTACAAATATTTTGACCATTTTAAGGTCCCAGCGAAACTTAACTAAAGATTCAAATTATAAAGTGAAAAAAAAACTGAAATCCATATTTCTGAATGAATTGACACAGTGAATACCAAAAAAAAAAATGAAAATTTATTTACAACGAGTCTGGACTACAGTGCTGTCCAAACCGATCCTCTCAACATTTTTCTATTTAGTGTTTTTTCCTTGCGAGCCTAATACGACTTGATGGTATCCAATTTCGATGGATATTGTAAATTGAGTTGTCGATATTCGAAAGCGCATTGATTTCTCTGATCCTTTGAGTCGATTTCATGGTAAATTAACGAAAGAAGATAAAGAATGCTCCGTTTTCTGCCGAAAGCTTGGACTTTGGTGAAATGATTTTTAGCTTTGAGAAGCGCTTTGATTGCGTCTTTGAGAGCACGGTTACGTTTGTCTCCGGTGAGCGGAGCAGTGGCGAGTAAACATTTGGCATAGAGAACCAGAGCTCTGCCTTGATCGTACCAGCCGCCATGAGCGAGAATTTGAACGATGGCTTCGTCGACCAAGTTGGATGCTTGATTGGGCATTCCCATTAGCAATTGAATATTTGCCAAATGCATTTTGACTTCAGCCTCGTAATAGGACAAATAATTTCTCGTTGACATTTCCAGCGCTGAATTCAAAAGGACCAACGAATTCGTACCTGTTATTCCGGTTCCTGGCAAGATCGAAGAACTCATTATTTGACTTGTCAAGATCATTGCTCGTACGCGATTGTCCGGGCTTATATCTTGCATTTTTTCAATTTGCTTGACGTTTTCAAACGCGCTTGGAAAATCGCCTTTCGCCAGGCAAACTTCCGCTTGCCGGAATTTACTCTCCAGCGGATCCAAGCTCGATATTTGCCCCGCAATCGTTTCCGCCTCGCTCCACTTCTCGTGTCTCATCATTTTTGTAAACTCAGCCAACTGCTCACTCAACATCCATATTTTGTTGCTCGGCTCGTTCGGAAATCTTTCTTTTGCGTGACCGAACACAACTTCGACCAAATTGTATTCACCAAATTCAACCAACATGTTGGCAACGTTTATCACCGCCTGACACGTCGACGGACCGTTAAACATGTGTTGCTTTTTGTCTCCTCCGTTCCGCAACAGCAAAAGCTGCGCACACACCGACGACATTTCTGTTTTACCGTAATATGCCCACAGCGCTGATTTCTCCGCGTAGGTCATCGACAACAAATCCATCATCGAATGCTGACAATTAACCACGTCCGATTTTATCAAAGTCTGTTAAAAATTGAAAACAAAGAAACAAACAGCTAGTCATTTGTGAAGATGGAGAAACGCCTCGACCCTCGGTCGAATTTTTCATTTTTATTTCTCAAACTTTCGTTTCAATTTACCTCAAAAACGTGTGGCGGCGTTTTTCCCTCCAAAGCCGAATTATGCGCGGAGGCAATGAGCCCTAAACTCGTCGTATGAGTTATTCCAAGCATACTCGCTTTCCCCACGGATCTTTCTATCAAAGGTCCTCTGGCAAAACATTCACAATCATCGGACCATCGAGAAATTCAATTTTTAACAATTCTCATCGAAATAAACAATTTTCAACTAACTTTTTCTTGTTCGTGAGATGATACATCCATGCATGAGCCAGCTGCAAGCAAACGTTGTCACCAGCTTCCTGAGCCATCATGACGGCTTCCTTCAAAGCAGCTTCAGCGACTTTTCTGCCAAAAATCCAAAAACAATACTTTTTCCGTCATCAACGTTCCTTCGTAAATAAATGACTTTTTTTCGAGAATCAAGTGGAATTGTCAGGATCGATCGCGAGATGCTCACGACAAAGAACTTTATGAGAGGAATATTTGAACGTAAAATCTACCCACTTGTGACCAAACTGGGCGTGAAGAGCTGCAAGATTGAGCGCTGCGTATCTAAAAGTTCTGGCTCTGTCCTCGGGCACCGATCCATTTTCCAACGGAGCTAGTCTATCGAAACAGTGGTAAAGACTGTCCAGGGCCCCACAATATTCATTCACACGCAAACAGTTGAGATAGCTGAGATAATGCTGTGACAAAAAAATTAAGAAAATCCATATCCAATCGAAACATATGAATCTACAATGTTTTCTTAACCCTAGAACGGTAACCTGGAGTCATAAATGACCCAAATTTTGAAAAATTCATATCTCCGGTAAAATTTAACGAAAAGAGTTCAACTTTGGCTCATTCTTTTCGTTTTTTAATGCAGGATCACGGGAGCCTAGGGCAATTTTGTTCGGAGTCAAAAAATAAGTCAGAAATGCGGTAAAACGATAAAAAAAAAACGGGAGAACGAAGGGCAAAATGTCGCGGCATTTAAAGTCGCCCGGAGTCGTTTTTAACCCCAAGTTACCGTTCTAGGGTTAATAATTATGGGAGAAAAATCTTACGGATTACTCGAAATTGTAACACATATGGAAACTTTTTTACAGAATAAAAAGCAAAGATGCCACAAAAGGTTTTGAAGCCCAGATGACTTACAGCTTCCGCGTAATAAGGATTGCTGCTCAAGAGTTCTCGTATGAGAGCCTGAAGTTCGCTGGGAGCCATGGCTTTGTGTTCGTCCGTTTGTAGAGCATGAGCTTGCTGGGCGACGAGTAATTCAGCCTGGCGTCCGCCGGAAACGTTAATATTCCTATGAACCAGGTGAAAAAAGCATAAAAATAAGGAAAACGTCTCGAGATCGCATTCGAAAATTGTCAACAATACTTTTTACTAGGAGACGACGTTTTCTTCGGAGAAGAAATGCTGGTCGTCGACTCTTCTCTATCCATGATGGTTTCAAATTCAGCAACAACATATTCATGGAGTTTGACTACTTGGAAAAATGGCAATTGTTCGAATATCACTATTATTCGCCTCACGTAAATACCCAATACTGAATTTCTATAGAGCGCCGGAGGAGACAACGAATGGTCATGCGACGGTTTCATCAGACGCGTCAAACTGTCAAACAGTTCTAACAATCCTTCTACTCCATTATCGCAAAGTTCGCGAATTTCAAACTCTAACTGGAAAGCAAATCTTTGTAGAGTATATTGCGGTGAACGTAGCATTGCCATAAGATCCAGTAATTTCATGTCAGGCATCTGAAATGGGGTTCGTCAAGAATTTTTTTTACGTGGATAGTTTTTCATTGTGGAAGCTGAGAAATTGTGAATTCTGCAATTTTTGTATTTACCTGAATAAGTTTCAAAGCCGCAATGCAAAAATCACGACGTTCGATAATGACTGAAACAATATATAGTTGCGAATCTTTTTTGTTTACATTCGCATAACCTCAAAAAACTTTCAAAGGGAATGGAAATTGATAGTCGAATTATTTACGTTTTTGAAAAATAATACAAGAAATCGGGATTTGTGTGTGTTGTTCGAACAATGAAACCTGTCGAAATGTGGCTTTGACAAATGAAAACAATGAAAATAACATCGATGAATCTCACCTTTGACACTCTTGTAACAATAGTCTTTGATTAACATGATAACAGCCACTTTATAAGGTGTGAGAATCTCTTGTTGCAGCTTGCTGGACGTGTCGTCCAAGTTTAGAGCTTCTTTCTCCATTGTTATTCAATTTTTTGCAAAACTAATCCTAATACAACAAAACGACCGGTGAGCACGCGATCACTACACGATCCACGCGAGATAATTCAATGTACGAAAGGTCCATAACCTTCATAAGTTATTCCTCCGCACTACTTTGTTTTCCTCCACTGAAAATTCGCGTCACACCACCATAAACATCGTCGAACTTTTAATTTCCAACTCTTTCTTAATTTATATCGCTGGGTGGCTGTCAGGAAGAAATTGTTAGGAAAATTTAGAAGCCTGACGGTTAATAATCTTACAAAGATAAACCATCGAACGTAATGGCGTCGAGATAACCGAAATATGTTTGTTTATTTGTGTGTGGAATAGTTTAGGTAAGGACGCAGAATCGTTTGGTGGTTGCCATAGTCCAAGAATTGGAAACTCTCGGTCAATAGCTTTTTGAGTAATTTGAAAAAATAATTTTATTGTTTGGTTATGTCGCTCTTTTTGTCCTCCGGGTGACCAGCTGATACGATGTTCCAGTTGAACGACGAAGCCATGAAATTCTCATAATGATTATTCCTCACGGATTAAATTTATGAGGGTCGGAACTTTCCGCTAGAATTTTCGATTGTTTATTCATAAAAATTGTGGTACCAGCGACCACCCAACGTTATCAATTCTGAAAAATTGCAAACTTCTAAGGAGCACGGCGGAGTGCGTGGCGATAACTTTCTCACGCTTATTCTGATAACAGCTGACACTGAAGTGTTTTTCAACAATGAGAGACCTTTCAATCGCATATGTCAAAACATAAAGAGTTATGTTGTTATTTCTTTCGAAGAGAATTCATCGAGGGTTCATCTTTTCAGAACTGTTCACAGTTATCAACAGGAAAAGAACGTTATAAGGTGAGTTTTCTGGTTCTCAATAATACAATGTTTATGATAACCTACAATCCGTCAATGTAGATCGTTCTTGTTTCGTATTATCGTTATCAGTTTCATTCGTGATTTACATGTACCAGCAAAATATAATAATTGCTGTCCATATGAATAAATTTTCATCGTGAAACCCTCGTTTTCCTCTACTCGTCATTTTGTTTACATATTCGCGATGTTTTTGGTTATCTCGCTCGAATTTGTCATGGAAAATTGTACAAATTTATGATTTCCAATATTTCTTTTAATTTTTTTCTATATTTTGTTTTTCCTGTGCATTTTTCTTTGTTTTCAAAAGTACCGCATGGTTTTGTTCATTCTGTCTCCGATAAAATGTCTGCTTCGGAGCACGGAGCTGGATGCGTCAGTGAGGTAACGCTGGCAATTAGTAAAGCCCGAGGTTCCCAAGCAGGAACTCTACGTACGCTCGACAGTCCGGATTCCGATGTATCCGGTCATTCCAATTCCTTCACTGTACAAAGTTTCAACTATCCGGACAATGGGAGTACTAGCCGCAACGAGGAGATCATACAAATGCCGCTTTCCTCGGAGGACTTGCGGATACCGATCGTTGGCTACGAAGTCATGGAAGAAAGAGCCAGATTTACAGTTTGTTTTCACATTTTCCTATCCCCTCGTTCCGTAATATACTTAATAATTTTTTCAAAAGTAACAAATAGTTTTTTAATGCAGAAAAAATTAATCATGGCGAGTAAAAGTAATTAAAAGTAAATAAAGAGTAAATAAAAGAGTAAAATTAAAAGTAATTAAAAGAGTAATTAAAATGGCTGCAAAAAAAAACAAGATGCTCAAGATGCACGATGCTCAAATCTTCCTCCATGAGGAACTATATTTTTAATTTTGGCTTCCTCATAGAGGAAGCTTTGAGCATCTTGAGGAAGCATTTTGCAGAGTTTTTTGTATTTGCATTTGAATTATATAATTTCGACAACTTTTCTATAGAGGAAAGAGGAAGTACAGACTTATACACAATATCTTACAAAATTTGCAGAAATTAGAGCGGTTGGACGATTTTTCAAAAAACTCAGATTTTCGTAAAATTCGAGAAATCATAAAACTTAAACCGTTCAACCGATATTTCCCAAATTCAATACCAACCTTCCTATTATGATACTTTATTTATAAAAAAAAAATTAGTAATAAATCTTAAAATTTGCGAAAGTTAGAGCGGTGACAGACTTTTTTTGAAAATTTCAAAATGCCGTAAAATTCGTATTTTTCTAGCAATTCTGATAAAATTCTCAGAGAATGAAGAGCTCGTACAGATTAACGTCTGTGCAAAACGGGAGCTCTGCAGCTCGAACCGTTCTCGAGTTATAAACGTTTGAATTTTACAGCGCCAGAACATACACACACACACACACACACACACACACACACACACATCCGGACATTTTTTCTAGATATGATTTTTCGATGTTTTGGGACATTTTAAGCACATTGACATTGAAAACTAGGAAACAAAAAAAATTCTCTGTCACGTAGCTTCCTCTGTGAGGAAGCAAAACTTAAAAGTCGAAAATTTGAAATTTTTCATTCAAAAAATCATTTCATAAAATTTTCGCCTCATTTCTTTCGTTAGTTCTTTGCGTCTCTTGAACTTTTGGCGTATTCCAATGAATGATCCAATCCCATTCGCTTTGAGGGGCAATTTTCAATCAATATTTTGGCTCGTTTGTCGCTCAGGTTTACAAGCTCCGCGTCGAGCTGAAAAACGGCGATTGTTGGTTCGTCTTCCGAAGATACACGGACTTTGTGCGTCTGCTGGCTCAACTGCGGAGGCAAAAACTTCCAACGGAGAATCTGGCTTTACCAAAAAAAAAGTGGCTCGGGGATAACTTTGCTCCGAGTTTTTTGGAGGAAAGGATCGGTGGGCTCCAAGCATTTGTCAATGCTGTGCTGAACACACCAACCCTCATAGGAAATACGTCGGTTAGAGAATTTTTCTGCTTGGACGAGCCGCCTGCGCTTTCCGACACCGTCGAAGAAGCAAGGGTAACTTTATTTTCTTATTTCATATGAAAAAATATTCCAACCGCAATTCCCTTTGCAATAAGTTACCATTTTTCTTTTATTTTTCGTAAAAAATTACATTTGTTCTGACAATAACGACGAATTCGAAATTTTTGAAATCATCTGCGTATTGACAAATTCATTTAATCAGAATGAAAACAATAAAAATTTTACGCACCAAAGTTTGACCGATGCTCAAAAAATGACGCTCGACGAGGCCTTCAAAGCTTTGCAGCCGTTTTTATCACAAAATGACGTTAAAAAGTTGCAAGAAAAATACAAAAGAAACGCGACTTCAATTTACACGCGTTTAGATGGGAAAAATAAAAAATTGGAAATGAAATATCTCAAATTTTAAACGTCAAAAAATTTTTCTTCATAGGAGAAAACTTTTAGTTTTGGTGCCAAAAACGTTTATACAAAATTTTGAAAGAACCTTGAATAAAGTCGTTTTGCAATAGTAATACGTTAATACAATATTTCAAAGGCAATCTTCGAAGCTCTCGAGGACTCGATATATCACCTGAGACAGCAGCTCAGAGAACGGGACGCGGCGTTAGCAGCTGAGACCACCATAAGCAACGAATTGCGAAATCAACTTCACCAAATAATGAGGTATAAGCTCAGCAATGTCTTGACAATATTTTTCGAGCTTTTTTCGTTGTGGAGATTGATGTGAAATTTTTATATTTACAGCGAACCTCGTTTGTGTTCGAAATGCGATGCACTAGCGAATTGACGCAAAAGACTCGTTGATAAGAAAGAAAAATTAGAAGATCGAGGTAACAAGATCAATTGTATATTACGACGATAAAGAATCTCAGAATTTTCCTCTTTCTGAGGCGACCTTTGTTACAATTACTCTCGTAAGACGTTTTTTTTACAAAAATATATTTTTGGCGATTGAGACTAACAGTATTATCTACGTTAACTTTAAATCGATACGTTATTTATGTTTAAACATTGGTGACAGACGAATTCGTACTACACATTGAAAAATGAACAATTATAATGGCTTCGTTCGATGTGGTTCGAATCTATCGATCATTTTTCGCATTCAAAATATTTTATAATGTCTGCAATAATATACTTTGAACAGTTATCGTTTCAAAATCATTGAAACCTTTGCTTCTTTCTTCTTTTTGATGGAGAAAGAGCGATCCTTCATTTTTAGACGATGACGCGTCCAGCAGAATCCAGTTTTTAATCCGCGTCCTTTTCCGGTGCCACTACGAGGCACAATACTTGAACCACGTACGTCAATTTATCTGGAAAAATCGATGTCATGAAAAAATGCAGGGAAACTTTGAACTCAACTGTTTTATCAACAATTTAGAAATACGCTGCAAAAAGCTTCCTCAAGATTTAGCACGATGCTCAAATCTTCCTCTATGAGGTACGATATTTTTAATTTTGGCTTCCTCATCGAGTTAAATCTTGAGGAAGCAATTTGCAGAGTATTTTAAAAAAACATTCACTTATTCATCGATTTTTAACTTTAGAAAAATAATTTCGACAACTTTTGTATAAAGTAAAGAGGACGTACACACTTATACACAATATCTCACAAAATTTGCAAAAATTAAAGCGGTTAGACGATTTTTTAAAAAACTCAGATTTTCATAAAATTCGAGAAATCATAAAATTTCAACCGTTCAACCGATATTTCCCAAATTCAATACCAACCTTTCTATTTATAATAATCTATTGATAAAAAAAAAAAATTAGTAATAAATCTGAAAATTTGCGAAAGTTAGAGCGGTGACAGACTTTTTTTGAAAATTTCAAAATGCCGTAAAATTCGTATTTTTCTAGCAATTCTGACAAAATTCTCAGAGAATAAAGAGCTCGTATAGATTAACATCTGTGCAAAATGGGAGCTCTGTAGCTCAAACCGTTCTCGAGTTATAAACGTTTGAATTTTACAGTGCCAGAACATACACACACACACACACACATCCGGACATTTTTTCTAGATATGATTTTTCGATGTTTTGGGAAATTTTGAGCACATTGAAATTGAAAACTGGAAAAAAAAAAATTCCCTGTCACAAAGCTTCCTCTATGAGGAAGCAAAACGAGCTTGCTGACAAATCATAAATCTTGATCACTGTTTTTTCTATCCCACACTGAGAAAAGAAATTTGTTGATTCAACAAAGCCAGAGCGAACGAAATCCATTTTGTAAATTTGACAAAAAACAGGTTATTGCCTCAACTACATATGCGCTCACCGCCTCATTACCTTTTTGGTCAATGTGGCGGTTTTGTCAAATAAACAAATTTGTCAAATTCACAAAATGGATTTCGTTCGCCCTGGCTTTGTTGAATCAACAAATTTCTTTTCTCAGTGTATTGAGCCAAAAATAAACGAAAAATTCAAGTGTATAACTTCACGTGTTGAAAGAAAATCCTTGTGGGAAGTGAGTCCGGAAAAAAAAAGAAAAGTAAACAATCCAGTCGGTCCAATGCGATTAAATAAGAAGGGAAACTTACTCGAGAAATCACTGTTGGATTTGGTGTAAACGAAGGTGTGATAAACGACGACGCCGCAGGCAATGAACAAGAGAGCAAAGAGATATTTGGGCGATGGCTCAGAGGCGATAGGTACAGTGGCCAAAAAAATGGCAATAAGGAGAACCATCCACGGGATGAACATGGGAACGGAGTACGGACGTGGAGCGTCGGGTTTCGTTCGTCTCATGACGATGAGAGCAACCATGGCAAGTCCATAAAAGACCCAAGTGAGAAAACTAGCAAATTCGATGAGCTCGTTGATGTTACCAACGAGGATGCAGGCGAAAGAGAGAAGAGCTTGGAAGATGACAGCGGCAGCTGGTGTCATTTTGGTGACGTGAACAAAGCTGAGAACCCGGGGAACGTGACCTTCGCGTCCTGCGACGTAACACAATCTTGAGACACCAAATTGTATGCTGAGGGCGCAACCGAAAGTAGAAATAGCAACACCGAGCGGAATAGCAGCACCAAGCCAAACCGGAAGTGCCTTGCTGGCCCACAGGACAGCCACAGCTTTGGACTCGACCATTTCCGGTATTGGCAGAACCGCCATGTACATCAAATTCATACCGACGTACAAAACCGTTATCGCCGGTACAGCGATCATGATACTTCGTAAAATATTAACTTCCGGTCTCTTGACTTCTTCCGTTACGACTGTCGCCGATGTCCAGCCATCGTAAGCCCACAATCCGCTGTAAAAAGCCAGTGCTATGTTCCCAATCGATTTCGTTGTGTTCTCAAACGGATTTTCTAACAATTCTGTCTTTCCAGATGCCAGCCAATAAATTCCGCCGCCTATTACCAGAGCGCACGCCCCAACTTTACACACGACGAAGATATTCTGTACCTTCACGTACAACTTTACGCTCGTCAAGTTTATATACGTTATTAAACCCAGTGCCAAAAGCGCTATGAGCTTCTTCAACACTTGCATCGATTCCTTTGGCAAATGCTCGATAAAAATGCTGAACGGCTGAATACTGTACTCAGCAAACGTCAGTATCACCACTGCCACCTCTGCCGGACGTAACACCATCACGTACACCCAGGAACACACGAATGCTGGCACTTGACCTCCCCATTTGTGCAACGGCCCGAACGCCTCTACAAAGTACGCGTACTCTGCTCCTGAACGCGGCACCACTGTACTCAACTCTGCAAATGCCAGTGCTCCGCATAACGACAATACTCCACATACTGTCCACACCGCCAGGCACGAACCGATCGACCCTGTCCGACTCAAGGCACTCGTTGGTGAGACGAATATTCCTGATCCTGAAAAAAAAAATGCGATGCTTCGATTATGCATGAAAATCGAACTTTTACAAAAATGCATGTCTCTGAAGTCAAATTAATCAAAACCACTTCGTGGCCTCGTGATTGGCAGTGGAATGAATATTTCTTGACATATTTTTTCTCTTAAACTCCTGCATTTGTTAAAAAGTATTTCCAAATTTTAAGAAAATTTTCGAGATTCGAGAATCTTTGTGACTTGATTTTTTTTTTACTGACATTTTTTTCTTCAAAAATCTTTAAAAATGCACGTCCGATGGAACCAAGCCACTTCGTGGCCTCATAATTTGCAGTGGGATGGATATTTCTTGACATATTTTTTCTCTCTCTCTCCTGACTCCTGACTGACAATGAGTAAATATTTAGAAACTATTCACAAATTTGTGAAAATTCCCGAGACTGGAAAATCTTTGTGACTTGATTATTTATTACTGACAATTTTTTCTCACGTTTTTGGATTCTTATTCCGAGATAAAAACTATTATTTATGACAGCCACAAACGTCTCTCGTTATTTGTAATTTTCCATTATCGACATCGAGAAAGGTTAAAGATTGTGGATCATCAATCGACAATTCTCGTATTCAGCATTCGCGTGGGATTTTTTTTATGTCACTGCATATTGAGTCTTTCGAGAATGTGGAGGAATTTATCAGGGGAATCTGCTGAGTAGTGGAATTCAAATAGGGCGCACGCAATGAGGCTTCCAATGTTTTGCAACTTGATGCTCAATTCTGTGGAACCCTAGAACGGTAAACTGGGGTCAAAAACGACCCCAGGCGACTTTAAATCCCGCGCCCTTTCTCCTTCGTTCTCCCGTTTTTTAAATCGTTTTTTTTTTTTATCGCATTTTTGAATAATTTTTTGGCTTCAAGCGGAATTGCTCAGGCTCACGTGATCCTGCATCAAAAAACGAAAAGAATTAGCCCAAGTTGAACCCTTTTCGTTAAATTTTACCGGAGATATGAATTTTTCAAAATTGGAGTCATTTAGACCCCAGGTTACCGGAATAGGCAAAAAAATAAGGTTAACGTTCAATTTAATTAAAAACTGTTTATAAATATTATTACGGAAAAATAATTCCAGCTCCCAAAGGGCGAAACGTGAATTGTGAATATTTTTACTGTTGCCTTCATTTGTTTAAAGCTTTTGAAATGCATTATCGGGAAGAAAATATGTAATTGGAATATTTTTGAGCAACGACGATTCATCGCTTTAACTCAAGTGCCTTTAATTTCTTGTGAGATAAATATTCTCGAGACACGTCACGGTCACTTTCGGGTATGAAGGCCTATCGAATTCATACGATCACTACGTGTACTGGACAATTAAGTTCAGGCAACGTTGATTTTCAGACCTTTACAATATCTGCTTTCTCTCTCTCCCTCTTTCTCTCGCTCTCTTCAAAATAAATTCATCTCTAGATCTATCACACCCTTCCTTTTTGATGTACAGAGCATTCCAATATTTTAGGACTCTCAAAGAATAAAACCATGACAATGACTCCAATGAAATGAAATTTTTTCAACGATAAAAATCAACGAGAACGCGTAGAACATAAAAAAAAGAAAATTATCTACATTTTTTATCATTCCAAAACTTGAAAATATTCTCGAGTCATAAATTAAGAAAATTAATTTCCTATTTTCCTAACGGTATAAAATCGAAAAATCTTGAAATCTGTAGAGTGTCGATTGGTCAGAAAAAATGATAAATTTTCTTGAATTCCAAATGATGAAAATTTTAATAAACTTTGGAAATTAAAATCAGTGAAAATCTTCATGTATTTTCGAGTTTCAGTCCCTTGATGAGGTTATCGCACTCGCAGTCAGTGCGTCGAATGACTTTATTGAAGAATATATCGTTGGGAAATGAGAAGAAAAGAAAAAAATCGTGTTGAAACGTTTGAGCGCTGTCGATTGATTATGCAATTTGTTTCAACTCCATTATCGAGAATGTTTTTTCAGGACAATGGGTCGCCTTGTAATAAAGAAGATTGGTCGGCTTTGTCAATCCAATTCCAGACAGGAAGAGCGAGGAAAAAGGCGTCTGCAAGAGGAATTAATTGCGATGACACATACAAGATTATATATTGGCTCAACAGCGCGGGAAACAAATCTACGGATGCTGCTATTATTAAAGTGAAGGATCAGTCACTGAACCTCACGTCGAATTTTCGAAATTAAAATTCTTCGATGTCGTTTGACTAATCACGAAAAGGCTCTGTCAGCGAACGCGAAACGATGCCAAAAATCCGCTGACAACGGATTTTTTTCATTTGGGAAACCGTGTCGAAAATATTCAATGTCAAAAATTGCAGCTATCACAGTGGCGAGATAGGGACTGATCCTTCACCTTAACCCTGGAATGGTAACCTTATTTTTTTTACCTATTTCGATAACCTGGGGGTCTAAATGACCCCAGTTTTGAAAAATTCATATCTCCGCCAAAATTTAACGAAAAAGGTTCAACTTGGGCTCATTCTTTTCGTTTTTTAATGCAGAATCACGTGAGCCTGGGACAATTTTGCTTGAAGTAAAAAAATTAGTCAAAAATGGGGTAGAACGATAAAAAAGGGGAGAACGAAGGGAGATAGGGCGCGAGATTTAAAGTCGCCAGGACGACAAAAAAAATCGTTCCACTCGGTAACCAAATAATTCGATTAAATTTCGAGTCACGAAAATTTATTCAGTTTTTAAAATGTTCCGATGCAGCATGTCGACGGAGTGTAAAAAAAAGCTCGAAACAACTTCAGGAAGAGGTCTCGATATTTGTTGGTTTAACCGTCGACGTTTTATGCAATCAACAGATAAAATTAATTGCTGAAAATAAGTGGAATGACAATTCACGATAAAGACACACAGGCAGACAAGAACTTTTTTTTTTCCTCAATAAAAATTACGTCATTGCGACAAGAGCCAACATTTTTGTTGGTCCAATGGAAAAGAAACGGAAGTTTTAAGCACATCTCGGTATATACCTATCATGACTGCGAGAATAATGCTGACAGCGCTGAAAAGGCCGAGTTCTCGTTTCAACTCCACCTTCTCGTTCCTTCCGGTATTCGCCATCTTTGTTTAGATTTATTCTTTCCTTTTCTCTCCACAGCAGGCTTCTTCTGGTTTCACGATATAATTAATTTAACGAGAGCAGCTTGCGACTCGAACGGACAGCAGCATCGAGAATTCCACGTGTCGCGAACCAGCTCGTCCGTTCTCTTCCTCCCGGATTACACGAAAAAACAAACACGCAAAATAAGCACGCGAACTATTCGATCACGAGACAGACATCGTTGCTGTCCAACCGGAAGCTTCACGTTCTCCGGAATTTTTCACCCCGACCCGCGCAAATGAAATTCCCGTTTAAACAATTCCGAAACGTTTGTCTCTCTGACCTTATCGCTACAGGGCCCGGTGTAAGACTGATTGAGTTTGTATCCGTTCAAGCCCCCGGGCCACTGTAATTCGTTTCCAGTTGCTCAACTGCGCTACTCTGCCCCATGGATCATTGTCGTTTTCTTCGCTGATAAGAAGTCATTTGTTCAAACGTCATATTTCAATTATTTTTCCCGAATATTCACAAAAAAAAAGTTGATGATTTATTTTTTTCAAAATTCATCAATTCCGATGAACGAATCAAAAAATTACGATCGTATTTTTTCTTCACACACACACGCACACACATTTCCATTGTTTTACTCGCATTTCACGAGCGTCTCGTAACAAATGACGAGTGATTCAACAAATACACAAGTTTTTTAAAATATTTGCACTCCAAAAATCGATCAAACAAAACACATAATTCCTCGAGTGTATGTCTCAACATTTCTCACACGTTATCACTGTTTTTCTTCGTTTATTTAACAAATACAATATCCTCCATTCTTCTGTCTTTGGATAAACGACAATGACGAATGCTCCTCTTGATATCTTCGTGTTTATTTCGCACGATATCTCCGTACAACTCCGTCCATTACGAATTTCCGTTAACGCGAGTATATAGGCGAAGAAAAAAAAAAGTTATTTATTTTCTACAGACTAATTTAACGACTAGAACTTTGCGTGATAAATATTCCATTTCACGCTCGGGTCAAGAGCACGTGTCTACGATAAGACAACGATATAAATACGAATTATTTCTGGCATTCGAATACACGATTTAGCAGCTGTCATAAATCTTGATTTGTGAATTATGCATTTTTAATCATAATTGCAGTTCGATAACAATTGCCATATCATCGAAATTTTCATTTATTTTCAGGGTTTTTGATCGCCCAAAAAAGCTCGAGACCTTTAACGAAATATTATAATACAGACAATTTTCAGAATATTGATAACAACTAATCCCAGACATTATTTACTTTCACATTCCTATCGTACACCACACTAAATATCCCCCAATAAATTTTACACTTTCGTAACTTGTTTCGTCACACACCATTACCCTCGAGTCCTGCGTACACCATTATTTGCTTATGACGAAATAATAGGGAACTCTAAATTGAGGAAAATTGAGAAAAAAGTGCCCAATCGGATTTCGCATTTTTAGATTGACGTGATAACGAATTTGTATGTTTTATTTTATTCTTTATAGGGAAAAGATTAATATTTTATGAAGATTTTTATTTGAGACACGGTCGAATGTGTAATGAGGAAAAAATAAGGCCGTATCGATAACTAAAAAAAAACAAAACAGTACGAATTCGATCATAATTTGCTAATTATGGATATCGTGACGGAATAATTATGCAATATTGTTTTTATTATTTGATCGAAATTTATTTTTATAAATCACGATCGAATCGAAACGAAAAATACACAATGATAATTCTTTTCACTGACATATAGTGAGTGCAACCGCTTAACCCTATAGAACGGTACGAACAGGCGACTTTAAATCCCGCGCCCTTTCTCCCTTCGTTCTCTCGTTTTTTATCGTTTTACCGCATTTTTTACTAATTTTTTGGCTTCAAGCAAAATTGCCCCAGGCTCACGTGATCCTGCATTAAAAAACGAAAAGAATGAGCCCAAGTTGAACCCTTTTCGTTTAATTTTACCGGAGATATGATTTTTTCGAAATTGGGGTCATTTAGACCCCAGGTTAACGGAATAGGTAAAAAAAATAAGCTTACCGTTCTAGGGTTAAATAAAATTTGCAACAAAAATAATTCCAACTATTATGTTTATTGTATTTCTTGATTTTTACTCCATTTTTACTTCTTCGATAAAAATCAGTCGCAGTTGTTGCAACAGTATCTGCAATTTTCCTTTTCCTTGGCGTTTGAAACACGACATTATATCCTCGTTAAGAAATGAGCTTAAATTCATTCATTAGTGTTTTCTCACGTCAGTGCTAAGATTAATCGTTCTATCCTTCTCCCTTCAATTTCATTTCGCACGTGGTTTTTGTCCTCTCTGGAGGGGGCAAACCAGCTGTTTCGGCCACTCGACCGTCGTACGTGTGTGTGCCATACCAGCCTCTCGTACGTCTCGTACAACAAGAAAATGGTGTCAATTGCTGCAAATCTTGTAAAAAAATGAACGCGACATTTTTTTTTCAACTCTGCTCTACAAATTCGGGACAGAAATTCAATAAGACAGTGAGTTCGTTCCTTTTCTCACGTTCATTGCTTTGAGGTTAAGCACAATAAACACACACAGATCCGACAATCGCGATTGCTTACGTTCCTTCGAATCCCCTCGGTTTGAAATATTTTGATGTATCGCGCTGTACCGTGTGAGAAAATACGTTTTCCCTGCCGTACGGTTAATAATTCGTCGTGATTTTTATCCGGAAATGGATTCCGAAAATATAATCCAAGCGGACGAAACGTTCGCAGACAATGAAGACAACGAATTTTATTTCGAGTCGGATCACTTGGCGCTCAAAGGAAACAAGGATTACATGGCTTTGTTAAAAACCATTGTGCTCCTTCAAGCTCAGCGCACTCAGGCCATTGCCGATCTCGACAAACTTCTCGAACGCAAAGCGAAAGCTACCAAAGATCCAATTTCATTCGTTGCTCAGTTACAAAATAGCGATTTGCCTGAATTACCAGGAGCACAAAAAATCGCTGAAATGCCTTTTATAGACTGGGCCAAGTACAACGTCGTCTCGGATATGCGAATGAAACCCCAAACTCGTCACAGCAACATTCTCCCACAGATTCAGACAAAAAGCGAAGTCGAGGATGGAAAAGTAAGACGAGCAGAAATTTGACTCGCGCAAACATTTTTAAGCCTCTGTGGTGACCAAGGGTCAAAATGACCCCAAGCGCAACTTTGAACTAGAATTACTACAAGTTATTGGCGCCCGAGACGGTTGGCGTCCTCTCCAACGGTGCCTTGGGCTGCCGGAGAAAATTTTTTTTTTACATTGCCTCCTTGCTGATTTTTTTTTGCCATTTTGAAAATTGGATAAAAATTTTTTGGCAGGATATTCTCATTCCGAAAGGTTCAAACTAATATCCTGAATTTTTATGTGTCGTTCGCAACGATACTGGCCATGCGGCAAGCGTTTTAACATGGCTCGGGTCATTCCGACCCCGTGTGACCAGCGCGTTGTTTCTAGAACGTGTGACCACGGAGGGTTAATGCTTGCAAATAAGAGTTTTCTCAGTCAGTCAGTTTTTCTTGCAGATTCTCGTTCGTGGACGAGCCTTTGACGAGAGTAAACCAGAAACCTTCAACCAATTATGGACGACGGAAGAGCAAAGGCGTTTGGAGGAATTATTGATAGAATATCCGCCGGAAGAAGTGGAAATGAGACGATGGACAAAAATAGCAAATGCCCTTGGTGAGAAAAAAAACTGAATCAATGTCGCGTCGTCGATGCCTGGATTCTGTAAAATTTCCAATTCTTGTTTGTTTTTACAGGAAATCGGACCCCCAAGCAAGTTTCGAGCCGAGTGCAAAAATACTTTTTGAAACTACTTCGTGCTGGATTGCCGATTCCCGGACGAGGGCCTAAAGTCAAATTGGATGGAAAGAAAAGTCAGTCCAATCGAAGTCTGCGAAATATTTCGTTACTCTCAAAGAAATCAACGTTCTTCCCTCATCACGATCTGTCCTACGGTGGCAGCGACGAGGGCAAGGATAATGCGGCTACCGAAGATTCTGTGAGTTCAAAACGAGCGAAAAGAATTTTTTTCAAAAATAATGAGCGTTCTTTACGAGTGATTCCCATTTTCTTCAATTTTCACGTCACCATAATCCAAAGCCTGTAAAATTATCAAACAGAAAATTGCCATTTTTGCAATCTCGAATTTACTTTTTAAGGAGGACGAATATAGTAATGCTGGAATTGAAGAAAACCCTGAATTGCGACAGATCGAAATGTTGCGACAAGTCAAAGCCGAAAAAGAAGAAGGCCAATCTTCAGATTATCAGCATTATGGATACAAGGTTCGTATTCAAATCGAAACTCTTTTACGACCCGATTTTTCTGCTAAAAAACAATATTTCGCCGTGATCCAAAATTTTTTTCTTTTCCTACAATTTGCAAATAGAAAAAAAACTCTATGGAAAATTTTGTATAAAACTCTGTGAAATTCATTGGAGCACAGTGAGTTTCTGAATAAATTGCCATTTCGATTTTTGCAGTAATTTGGGAGAAATTATTGCACGAAAAAGTGGGAATTCTGAATATTCTTTCATGTGTGGTATTTGGGCGATTATTTAATTGAAAAAAAACTGCTAAAAATCGTAAATTTTTTCCCAATGCTGGTAGTTTTGAAATTTTTATTCCGTGTTGATTTTTTTTTTCACAGTGTGCAGTTTGCGGTGAAGATCCACTGAAAGGAACGCGTTGGCATTGTTTGGATTGTCGAAACGGCGTTGACCTTTGCGCGGATTGTGCCGTAGCGCAATTGGAAGCGATTAATCCTGTCCATTCACCGCTCCACAAATTGACTCCGGTACGTTCGGCTCAATGTCCAAGGTCCTACGACACTGATTATTGTCCGCAAAATTTTGACGACTCTTCTTATAATTATCTCGACCCGAATTTCTTGCCCGAATGAGTCTGACCACGCACCAAATAAAAATCTCATCAATTTCTACGACAAAATGTATTTCTATTCTCGTTACAATGGTCAACTGTGATCGGTAAATTGAGCTGCAATTTTCGACTTGAAATCCTTCAATGTTGAGGTCTTGATGTTTTCCCTTATGGCTTTGAAGAATTGAAGGTACTGATGCGTATTGTGTCTAAAATCAAAAAATCTTCATTAACCCTAGAACGATAACCCGGGGTCAAAAACGACCTCAGGCAACTTTAAATCTCGCGCCCTTTCTCCCTTCGTTCTCCCGTTTTTTATCGTTTTACCGCATTTTTGACTAATTTTTCGACTTCAAGCAAAATCGCCCTGGCTCACGTGATCCTACGTTAAAAAACGAAAAGAATGAGCCCAAGTTGAACTCTTTTCGTTAAATTTTACCGGAGATATGAATTTTTCAAAATTGGGGTCATTTAGACCCCAGGTTACCGGAATAGGTAAAAAACAAATAAGGTTGCCGTTTCAGGGTTAATAAACCGATTTTCAATGAATTTTTGAAGAAAAAAACGTTTGAACATTTTTTTTGTTCGACCGGAGTAAGAATAAAGTGAAAACTTGACTCACATCATAAGAAGAACCGAGCCTAGGAGTTCCTTGGTGTGACAGAGATGATTCAGGTACGCTCGTGTGTGATTTTTGCACGTGAGACACTCGCACGTTTTACAAATTGGGAAAAAGTCGTCGGCGAAACTGTTGAGATAAATCCATCAACGAAATTGAAAATTTCATAACGCAATCCAGCGAAAAAACAATTTACCATTTATCTCCAACGGATATCTCGTGTCCTATACTTTCGTGCGAATGATCGTGAGCAGCGCACATGAAGGTCAAAGCTTTTGAAGATTCGGTGGCAACGTAAGGATACGACGAGTCGAAAACATCAACACCGTTTTCCACGAGATCCAATACGACTATCGGATTCCAACAGCCCATGGAAACTTTCATTTTGTCTACAGGCAATAAGTTCTGCAGACAAAAAGGCGTCAAAACATTTTTCTTTTCCGTGATTCAGAAATTTATCCAGTTTTTGTAACCGAGTCAAAAAATCGCATTTTTTTCGGACGCCAAATTTTTGCCAACAATTTTCATTTATATTCTTCGTAATTTTCAACATTTATCACGAATTTTAATTACGACGTGATTATTGAATACCATTGTGTGTTGAATCACGTTCTTGATATTCTCGAAGGAGATTTTCTGCACCTGGTCGCCGTTCACGTGTAAGCCATCGATGACAAACCCGTCAGGGTTTTTGTCAAGAAGATATTGGGTCGAAATTTCTCTGGCCCTAAGATCGTAGCCACCTTCCACCGACCCCAGGATTCCCTTCGATTTTAAAACGTCCGAGGACTTGTGCCTTTCCATGCACGCAGTGAATTGCCTTTTGCTTCTTTCGATAGCTTTCGATATTCGTTTCGTACTGCTCTGTTGGTCCGTATCACCGTCGCACAACGCGACGTACATGTCGGGCTTCAGAATTTCAACCACGTCCATGTAATTGCTTGGATTGAACGAGCTCCTTCCTCCTCTCGTCCACACCGGTATGGAATCTTTTTCCTGATGCCCTCTCGACGTTTCCTCCGAAGGATCTTGTATCGTTAAAAAGTATGGATATTCCTGGAGATTTCAAAATGAACATATTTTGAGAACCCTCCGTGGTCGCACGGTCTAGAAATAACGCGCTGGTCACATCGGGTCTGAATGACCCCAACCATGTTTAAACGCTTGTCGCGTTGCCAGTATCATTTTGAACGACACATAAAAATTCAGGATGTTGGTTTAAACCTTTCGGAATGAGAATATCCTGCCAAAAAATTTTTATCCAATTTTCAAAATGGCAAAAAAAATCAGAAAGGAGGCAATGTGTAAAAAATTTCTTCGGGGGCGCCAATAACTTGTAGTAAGTCTAACTCAAACTTGCGCTTGGGGTCATTTCGACCCCTGGTGACCACGTAGGGTTAACCAAAGACAACATGAAAGAACTGAGTTTGACTTTGAAATTTTTTATTCTGCCACCCAGCGACCCTGATGAAAAATTATCGATTGAAAAAAACTTGTTATTTCTACCTCATAATACTGATGGAATAATTTATCCACACACGTACCTTCATGCTAACGAATTCGGCAAAAGAATTTGTTTGTTTGACGGAATCCAGCATGGGTATCGTGGACGATAACGAAGTTGAAAGGAATTGTTGCTCGGAGGTAAGCATTTGGAAAACGTCTTTGGTAAGATGGGGCACGCTCCCTCGCTGGGGATGAAAATGTTCGTAAATTGACAAATTCCACTCGTTTCGGTTTACGAATTAATTAGGAAATAATTGTTTACCCTCGTATAAATTAGTAACATCGGTGTTTCGAACGAGGCGGTCGGCATTCTTTCTAGTTCTGTAATTAAGCCTATTCGAGCGGCGCAACGTGCCGCTGATTCCGTAAAAAACTTCATAACGTCGAAATTTTGTCAAAGAAACACTCGAAATCCAGGTTTGAGATCGATGGAGAACAAAATACAATTCCTAACCTCTCGTCACGTGTTATAATACCGAAAGTTACTCGAAACTTTTCAAATGTAAATTTTTTTAACATTTGAACTTTGATAAATAATTAATCGTATATACTCGCGTCGTTTTTTTAATTCAATCAACATTACTTTCTGAATTATCTGCGATGCATGTTTGTACTTTTCGACACAAGAAACATTTCACAAAACGATACGTTTTTTTTACTCCTTTATTCCGAAGGGACGATTGAATTTGGCGCGTGATAACGCGTAGCCGGTGGAATATCCCTATAATTTTGAAGGTCAAAAAATCCCTACGAGTTTCCAAACGCTACGCTGCCAACTGCCAACTGGACAATATATTTTCTATATTCAAAAAAAGCCCGAAATTTTCAATTGTTCCGTTTGAAATTTGGGTAATTGCAATAACAATTAAGTTTTAGTCCGACGAGCGCAAAATTTAAAAACAATAAACGGTTTTTTGTTTACTTTTATCCTTTGGAACCGGTAACGCTATTGATAAAAATAGTTGATTGATTTATTCGTATATGCCGTTGCTTTTTTTTCATTCGGCGAGAAGTTACTCTTGTGTTTTTGTATGGGAATAGGACGAACCGAATGTTGACATTCAACATGGCGGCATGTCGTCAGTGCTGTGCTGTGTCGTGGTGAGTTTGAGGAAAAGCTTGATATGTTATAAGAAAAAAACGAAGGTAAATTGCGAGCTTTGCACCAAACAATGTATTAAATTGGAAGCATTCGAGTTCCACGAGCACAAAAATTGGAGCTAACTCGCCATTAACATCTTTCTTTTTCTATTTCATTTTATAATTTTTTTTCTCTTTTTTGTTTTTCGTGTTACATTCGCGTTGAACTTGTGTGCGCTCCAAACTTGAGCTCCCCTCTCTCTTTCTCGCTTTCTTCCCGTGTCACACAACGAACTAATGGAAAAAAAATAGAATCTTTGTAACTGCCAAAAAGTTTTAATAACCCTTCGGCCACAACTCCTCAAGCTTCATTATTCCTCCAATTAAATATTCTTTTGTCACTCTCTTTCCCGCGGCTTGTTTCCCATCTTTTTCTCATTTCATTCACGATTCGAGCCTCTCGTATATGTGCGTCCTGTCGATGTTTAATCGATTTTTTTCCCGTTTCTTCCCAAAAAGTACAGCTTTCTTTTGTAACTTCGAAGATGCGTTGTGCCAACTATCGATTATTAGCATTCATCCACGATTAAGGTTATAATTAGCGATTATTCAAAAAATACTCGAATCTCCATCAAAAAGTAGTGGAGCACCTTTGCTTCAACGCTCGATCGAACTTTCTCGATAATATTTTCAATCCATTCGATAATTACTCCAATTAAACATTCAATTTTTTCCAATCAACAATTGTTTCGTTCAAATTTCGATCTTTTCCTCAGCTGTAACATTCGTTACTCCAATTTTATTCCTCTCTTCCACAATCGTCGAGTAAAGTCGTCGCAAACAATAAATCTCTTTCCTTGGCAATAAAATTCAAAAGTACTTTACCCAAACGTCTAATTTGCTCGACGCTGTAAATTAATCCCTTTTCTAGACGCCCTGCATATAGAAAAACTGCCCGTCGATATAGGGCCGACGAATATGTAGGTCATCGAACTTTTATTTGACGATTTGGCCTTTGAATCTCCTCGATCCTTCGGGACAATAGCTCGTGGTTAAAAGAATGCTTCCGATTGGTTAACATATTTTGGAAACGCTTGCTTTAGCGATAAATCACGAAAAATGCATCTTTGCTATGTTTTTGTATAGAAATATTGAAAAAGTGCAAAATTTGTAATTTACAACAATAATTGGTGAAAAAAAGAAAGAGGATTAAATGATTTTTTTCTGTTTGAATTTTTCCAGCTTGTGTAATTGTTAGTTTAGGACATTTCTGAAACCAACGCTCACTGTAAATTCCACATTAAAAACGAAAAGAAGAACGTTCAAAAAGAAGCAGAAGAAGCGGAAGAAGAATAAAAATAAAAAGGGAAGAAATATTTAGACGAAAGCAATATTGTAGATACCGTAACGACACAACCACACTCAGCACGCATTGAGGACATCTGAGGATCATCAAGCCAACCTTTATCCTTTTGAAAACAGATTAACTAAATAACGAAACACAACAAAGAAACAACAACAAACAACAACAACTAAATAACGAAATTTCTTCAACATTTTTTTCATTTATTCCTTTTATAAAGGATGACTGATGTTTAACGAAAAAAACACGGTTGTTCTCGCGAACCCGCGAAATTGATCTACATTTACACATAGAAATAGGGACAAAGAGAGAGAGAGAGAGAGAGAGAGAGAGGAAAAAAATAACACATAAACACACGAAAACCCGTACGAAATAAAAAAAAAACAAAGTGCGGGGATATAATCAAGAGTTGAGACTCTCTGGTAAATTGTCGAGATCGGCAAACTGCGAATTTTTGTACACACTTAAGAACACAAACACAAAACCATTAAAATTGTATTATCGGAGTAAAAACTGCATCGTCCTTTCGTCCGTTTGTATGCCGTGTGCGTCAAGATTTGAGAAAACTATTGAAAAACAAAGAAAATAATTCATCCGCAAAGAAATAATCATCGAAGAAGCCGAAAGATAAAATCCAAACGAATAAAATAAATAAAAACGAATGAATAAACCGTCGTGCGAGTGACTGGTGACTGTGCTCGTTTCGAAAAAACCAACGAGCTGTGATTTGCTGGACACCGATACGAGCCTCTCGTAGACATTCGAAAAGTGCCAACTTTCATCATCCGCAAGAAAAACCTCGGTGCTTTTTCGATTTTTCAATAACAAACACACACAAAAACATAAATAATTATTAAATAATTTAAGGAGACGAGAAATAAAAGCGTGTACTAAACCATTACGAATACCATTGAAAAGAGAGACGAGAGAGACACACACATATACACACAAAACAACAACATTCATTCACCAACGATAACTCGCTATCTCTTCCCTGACTATCCGCTAGACAAGAATCTACAAAATTGCCCAAACACTCGAAAGCGTAAAAGAAACACAAACACTCATTTCGTATACTACAATAAAGAAAAGCGAGGCTCGAACACACACACACACACACACACAAACAAGCAGACGCAGGAGCCTGCATTTGTGCGGCATTTGAAAAAAACCTTTCTTCCTCTTTATTAAGTTCTCGTTACGTCGTAATAGCTGAACAAACAAACAAAACAAAGAAGGAAATAAAAAAATAAAAATAAAAATAAAAAACAATACAAAAGAAGAAGATATAAGGTACCAAGAACCATTCTGTGATATCTATGTTAACACTTAAATAATTGAAAAGACTAAAAATTTCTAAATATAAGTATATATATATATTGTGCGAAGAAGATTAAACGAGTAAAGAAAAAGCTGCAAAAGGAAGACGAAGTAAACGAAAATAGCATCCGTTTTGCAGCTTCAAGAGCAAATACAAACAACAACAAAATAACATACAACAAGAAAAATAAAAGGAAAATAAAACAACAACAACAACAACTAAATATATATAAACGAACGAAAAATTTATAAATATATGATAACAGCGCAAATTTAGACAAGATATGTCCAACAATCCTCAGTGGAAAGATTTCCAGCCGCCAATCATGAACTCGGATCCTGCTATACTCGACTACAAGTCCCTGGCGATTCCCACTAAAAAAGTTGTCAGCGCGTGTCAACAATCCGCCAATAGCTATCGAAATGGCACAAACTATACCGGTGATCATTATATCATGGATTCCGACTCGGAAATTTATACCGGTGGCATTACTTCACCTCGAAACGGTGGCACTAGATTCAATACATCGAGAACCGTCGCCAGTATGGAAGGATCCGTTACAAGCTACACGGCTGATTCAACTACCAACACCAATAACTCGTCCTCCTATCAGGATCAATCCAACAATCAAGGGCCTCGCGAAGCAGGAATTATCGAAAAATTGCTGGTAAATCTTTCATGGAAAAAACAAATTCATCCATTTATCGTTTAACCCTAGAACGGTAACCTGAGGTCAAAAACGACCCCAGGCGATTTTTAACCTCGTGCCCTTTCTCCCTTCGTTCTCCCGTTTTTTATCCTTTTACCGCATTTTTCACTAATTTTTTGACTTCAAGCAAAATTGCCCAGGCTCACGTGATCCTGCATTAAAAAACGAAAAGAATGACCCAAGTTGAATCCTCCTCGTTAAATTTTACCGGAGATATGAATTTTTCAAAATTGGGCTCATTTTGACCGCAGGTTACCGAAACAGGTAAAAAAAAATAAGGTTACCGTTCTAGGGTTGATACGATTTTTGTTGTAAGTTGAAATTTTTTTTCTGAAAAAAAAAAAACAAAAAGTTTTAACGAATTTCTTCTTTATCAAACTTGCAGCATTCCTATGGATTTATACAGTGTTGCGAAAGACAGGCAAGACTGTTCTTTCACTTTAGCCAATTCAGCGGTACCATAGAACACTTAAAGATCGGAGATCCCGTGGAATTCGAAATGACGTACGATCGCAGAACCGGCAAACCTATTGCGAGTATCGTCAACAAGATTGCTCCGGAAGTTGTGAGTTTATTAGAATCGAACGGAAATTTGGAGCTCAAAGTTGCGACAGTTAGAAAAAAAAAAAAACAAACTTGTTAGCATCAACGGACAGGATTTTTATATATTTAACCGAAATATGTGGAAATTTGTTTACAGGTTCTCAGCGAAGAGAGAGTGACGGGAAACGTGACGACCGAACTGCCAGCATCCGGTGACTCTCAGGGTCGAATTACCTACGAGAATCGAGGAGAGTGTTTTTTTCTGCCCTATACCAAAGATGATGTTGAGGGAAACGTCACTTTGCGTTCCGGTGATAAAGTGTCTTTTCAAATCGCTACGATGCCACGGTAAAAATTTCCCTCGGAATATACAGCGCAGCTAATTAATCGCTACATCGTGATAATTAATTAATTATTTACTCTCGTCGTTTTCAGCGGAAATTTGGGTGCTTGCCACGTTAGACTTGAAAATCCGGTGCATCCCGTACGATATCGCGGCGTTGTGTGCTCGATGAAAGAGAGTTTTGGTTTCATCGAACGTGCTGATATAGTCAAAGAGATTTTCTTTCACTTCAGCGAAGCCAAGTCTGTCAAGGAAGAGCTCAGGCTAGGAGACGACGTTGAATTTATTATCCTCACTCGTAACGTAAGCAAATTATCCCAAAGTATTCCTTTCGCTTGTATCTTTTTTTTTTTTTAACACAAACAAAACCTGATCACTTTTAAATTAGACTGAATCTTAAAAAAACGAGCGTCAATTTTCTTGCTGAGAAATCAGTAACTCGCCTTTTCGTTTTCCAGTAGAATGACATTCTTCATTTTTGCTTGATTGTTCCAAAAGATTTATGAATCGTCGAGTATCGGAGTTTGTCCAATTTGAATGAATATTCGTTCTCCTCCGTTTCAGGGAAAAGAAGTAGCTTGTAATATAACAAAGCTACCGCCAGGATCAATAGTTTTTGAGGAAGTTAGTAACGAAATAATGAAGGGACAAGTTCTAAAGCCTCTGGAAAGAGGAACTGCTGCGCGCCACCAAAACGATCCGTTGCCTGGACGAATTCGTTACAGAGCTCAGGACTACTCCGAAGTCGAAGTGCCATTCGGTGACAAGGATCAGAAGGGAGACTTTACTCTCAAGTAAGAAACTGTGCGATCGAATCTTTCCATTTCTTCGAATTGTCAAACCGAAGAAATTATTATTTATTTACGATTTTGACAGACACGGCGACTGGGTTCAGTTCCTGATCGCGACCGATACGAGGGATCAGTTGAAGCGTGCTACGGAAATATCATTGTTGCCTGAATCGTTTGCGGTGTCCGGAGAAAGGCGCGAACAAGGAGTTATAGTCACTTTAAAAGATGGTTTCGGTTTTATTCGTTGCGTCGATCGCGATGCTCGCATATTCTTCCATTTCAACGAAGTTTTGGATCTTGATCGAGACATTACCGTCGGTGACGAGGTCGAATTTACCGTCACTCAGGTATTCAATGACTTTTTTCATTTTTTTCAATTTATTTTATTTTAGTATTATTATTTTATCATCCGTTATTCATTTATTTTATTATTCATTATTTTTATTTTTATATTTATTTTACTAATAATTGTTGTTATTGATAATTATTTATTATTTATTATTTTTTTATTTAATTAAATGAGAGAAATGGTCTCCCAATTTTTGCAATTTTTGAAACAATTTGTTGACATTTGCTCAGGATCCGTCGTCATCGTTCTCCAATACTCGTCACAGCGCCATCAGGCTTAAACATTTGCCAGCCGGTAGCGTACAGTTCGAAACGGTGATAGAGAGCGACGTACCCGGAAGCATTATTCAAGATGTCAGTGGCATCGAACCTGGTCTCATTGGCTATGAAAAAGATGAGCAAGAAAAAAGCATTATTTTCTTTACCAAGGATTGCGATTCTAAAAATATTCCCAGGCTGGGAGATAAGGTGAGAATTTATTTTTGCAGCTAAAAAATTAACTTTTTCGCGTAGAAAGTCTGAGAGTATTCAGAGTTTTCAATTGTCCGAACATAGCGATTTCGTGTCGAAGTTAATATTTCGGAAATTCAATAGAAATAATGCTTTTTACATGCACGTCCGTAGGTTCAATTCAGTATCTGCCAAGTGAAACGAAACAAGGAACTCGTCGCCGTAGACATATCGCTGGTTAATGCCAGTGGCGAAAAGGTGCAGAACGGTAACGAAAAAACGAACGGAGCGACGTGTCAAGGCTTCATAGCGGCACTCAAGGATGGTTTTGGTTTTATTGAGACGGTGAACCACAAGAAGGAAATATTTTTTCACTTTAGGTAAATATATCACGAAGCCGTTTGAGCTTTTATTCTTCAAATAATCGAAATATTTCATTTTTATCCCGTGACGTAACAAAATTTAAAAAAATATTGACTATTAACGCTAGAACGGTAACCTTATTTTTTTTTTCACCTATTCCGGTGAACTGGGGGTCATAAATGACTCCAATTTTGAAAAATTCATATTTCCGGCAAAATTTAACGAAACGGCTTCGACTTGGGCTCATTTTTTTCGTTTTTTAATGCAGGATCACATGAGCCTGGGGCAATTTTGCTTCAAGTCGAAAAATTAGTCAAAAATGCGGTAAAACGATAAAAAACGAAAGAACGGAGGGAGAAAGGGCTCGGAATTTAAAGTCGCGCTTGGGGTCCTTTTGACCCCAGGTTACATGAAATTATGGGGAAAAAATGTCGAGAATATTTTCAACAAACTGTGAAACGCCGCGATCTACTTTTTTCACGAGAATGAGAAAATGGAGAAATTTTTTTTTTTCTAATATTTCAGCACATTCGAAGGAGATGCGAGCACTTTGGAATTAGGTGCGGATATCGAGTGCACGATTAGCGCGGCAAATGGTCGTGGTACGGGAGGTTGTATTGCCGCGGATTCGGTGCGTCTAATGCCGCGAGGCTCCATTCCACGGCCTACGGTAGTGAGCGAAGTATTGGACGGTGCGATTGTGAGACCGTTGAGAATCGCGAATCCTGAACAGCCGGAGTACACCGGTTTGATTAAAATAAGTTCGGCGAACGAGGCGGAGGATACGCCCGAGTACGAATTCGGAATAATGGGATTGGTCAACAAACGCGAGCTTCTCCAGGCCGGAGATCCCGTCCAGCTTCAAGTGGACTCCGAGGGTCAAGCTTGCAACATTGTTGCCATGAGAAAAAAGCGTATCGCAACTGTCGACGCGGTCAAAGGTGCTTTCGGCTTTCTGGCTTACGAAATCGACGAGGGCAAAAAATTGTTCTTTCACATGACCGAGGTTAAGGATCACGTCACTCTTCAACCGGGTGATCAAGTCGAATTCGTTTTGGTGACTAATCAGCGCACGGGAAAATCATCGGCGTGCAATGTGACGCGATTAAGGTAATTTCCATAAATATAATTATAACATTTTGAATTTATTGTTTTTAGCGATCTGTAGAAACGCGAATTCGTCAAAACGTTTCCGAAACTCATCGAATAGGGTTTTCACGTATGAATTCCTTACGTAGACAATTTTCTTTAATCCTTCGAGTGCACACCTCCTATAAGTACATATTGGGTCAATCTGACCCAAGGCGTTTTTCAAATCGTTGTATTCCGGTAAATATGCATTTTTTTTTGTACAGACGTTTTTTGTAGTAAATTATCCACACTTTATGGCCCTAAATTTATTTTTTGACGTAAACGAAAATTAAATGCCAAAAAATCGGTGCCAGAAAATTGCTGGGGTCAAAACGACCCAGTATGCACCCGAAGGGTTAATTTTCTCTGCGACGACTGCACAAAATCCCATAAAGATTTTAACCCTCCGTAGACACACATGAGTCCTGGCCATTCAGCGAATGGCGTGAATTTCTCATTTTTCGTACTGATTACCATCGAATAACAATAAATAATTGAAAAAATTATCCATCACCCAGTGCAGGCTCTTTTTTTACAGATGCAAAACTACTTTCCGAAATATTTTCAAATTTTGTTAACTAGTCCAAATACAGTAAAAAAAACCGCAGAACGCCTGTCTGTCTACGGAGGGTTAAACCCCTTTCTCCATAACCATGCCGAATCGTGTTTTTATCTCATTTTCGATGTTTGGCTCACAGTGACGGTGTACAGCAGCGACCAGAGCGTTTGATAAGCCGATTGCGTACAGTATCGCTGGAGGAGGCAGGTCCTAAGTTAACGGTGACAAGACAGCCAAAGGGGCCGGACGGTACACGTGGTTTTAATCAAGAGCGTCTTCAGCACATCCCTGGTGTGATCGAAGAGTAAATCGTCATGGTAAACCAAGTGAAAAGAAACAAACAAACGAAAAAAAAAACAAAAAAACAAAAAATAAAAATTAAACGAAAAAAAAAAAAAACGGTCACGTATCCGAAATTGTATCCATATTACTTATTTTTAGTCCACGCACGTCGATGCCGACATTATTATCGTCAACGTCAAGACTTTTTGCCAAATGCCAACAAATTCCCGTGGCAACAATGATAATAATAGTCTGGCGAGAAAAAGAGAATGAGGCGAATTGAAAAAAACCTAATCGCATGGTAAATTTGTTAGAACGAACAACGAGCCGTTTTTATTAAACTTTCGTGGATGCGGTAAACCTCTAATAATTGGGGAGGCGATTAGGCCAATATTAAATTAGCAGTACAAAAAAGAAATCAACTGTTTAGACTGTCTCGGCAGCTCCGAATATATACATAAATACATATATATATTTCTTTCGTTGGCCCTTTAAACACATCGATAATATACAATTCGTATTCGGCGTAAATTCAATAATCATCATTACCATTATCTTTTCTATTATATTCGCGTTTTTCATTTCGTAGTAATTGCCTCCTTTTATCAGCTATTGCGAAACAAAGTATCAAGATTTTTTAAAACGACCGAATCGCCTAATTATCGCGGCGAATAAAATTGTGCAAAGAGTCTAAGAAACAAATCTATTTGTGTCGATCGATGCACGCAGTTGTGAAAAGATATAAATTGAGGGAAATTAAGTAAAGCGATTAGTTGAAACGGAAATTTGAGAAAACAAACGATATTGGGCCGTCGACGTGTCCCGCCTGTTTGTATCGTTCGGAGGCTGAATCGTCCCGTGTCTCTGCCTTTATAAAAAAGAAAAAAAAACATAAAAAAAAAAAACAAAAATATATATACGTAAATGTTGATACAACCATTTATTTATCTTTTTTTTTTTGGAATATTTGTTCCATCTACGACAACTGTACGAACGGACGAAAGAAAATATGAGTAAATGGAGAAACCTGAACGGAGGAAGGAGAAAAATGATTAGTCGCATTAAAGGAAAGTCGAAGAACACGTCGTTTTTTTTTGTGTGTTATTTATATAGACCACAAATCACGACGATAAGATGAAAGTGGGAAAAACGAGGAGAGACGAAAAAGCATGAAAAGAAATTGAATTTCGTTGACTGCTTCTGCGGACAGCCAATCGTGTAAAACGTGCATAATGAGTCGAGAGGAAGGAGAATAAAACAAAAAGAAATCAATGGAGTAATTGTCTCACAAACTGTACTGTTCTATCGCGTCGAAGCGAATTTTTCTATCGTTTTTTTTTTTTGCCAATTCCACGAGGAATCAACGTCGACGAAAAGAAGAAAAAGTTGCAACTCGTCGACTGTTCTAAACAATATATTGTATGTGCGAATCTATAAAAATCCGTCAGGTTCCTCACGCGGTCTCATGTTGCGGAATCAGACGGAGTATAAACGGAGAAAAAATGCAAAAAAATGGAGGATTTTTTAAGCGAAACGAAGAAAGAGGCTTGCGCGAGAGTTTAAGAAAAAAAAAAAAGAAAGCTTAATATTTACAGTCGCAAAATCACGATAAATTTTTGTTTTTCAGATCCATTGCTTAAAAGCATTGTGTACATCGATGAAACGTCGGGACCAGAGGACCTTTTATATGCAAGTCGAATTTTTCGTCACCAAAAAATCGCGCGTTTGCCCAATTTTGTTGAGCTTTGGATTTGGTCGTTCCATGTTTTTTTTATTTTTTTTTATTTTTATTTTTCGTTTTTACAGAAAAAAATGCTTTTCCCTGCTGTTGCTTGTCCGTTTGGTTTACATACTCAAAGCGGCCGAACCCAACGGAAGGCGCAAACAAACGGAACGTCACAGCCGTCGCAGTTCGCTTGTCGAGAACTGCGACACTCGACGTCCGCTTGAACGTGTTTTGAAATTTTACTCGTGCACTGACCTCGATTAATCCGAGCAGAGAGCTTAAACGGAATAATTTCGTTTTTCTTGAGAAAAAAATGTTCCATGGGGGGAATCCCAATCCCGATAATCACTATTGAATCATGGAGAAAAAAAAATTTATCGTAATTTTTCGGTAAAACCGCGATTGTAGATATTTACCTAGACGAGAAAATTATAAACAAGGAAAGAATAATTATAACGATCGAACAACCCTCTCTTGAGTTTTAACTCTCGAAATGCTGTCGCCAAAGTGAAGAAAAACAAAACGAAACAACTAAAAGAAAAACCCTGATAATCTTAGAGAGATGGCAACGAGAAACAAAAGAGACATTGAATCACGGTAATTGCATATTAATTCAACGAGCACTGTCAAGAACGAGAAAGTGCCTATTTCAACGACCTCCATAAAGAATAAAAAACTAACGACAACAAAAAAACATCGTAATTTAACAAAAAAAAAAAAAACGTTGTAAAATTATTGGTGAATAAATCTTGCAAGCAATAAGTCGTTTCAAATTTTCGCTCATCCGTTCCGCATCTTGGACACGATGAGACGATTAGTGTTAGTTTTGAACCCGAAATTATTTTGCACAGAAGTAAATTTTAAAATTACACAAAAAACAAAAAACTTACCATCTGTCTGCTGATTCGCATTTTATTGATTTCACTTAAAAAATGAAAAACAACTTCGTGCAAAGTAGTTTTGGCGGTCCTATTAACAACGAATTTTCTATTCACTTGTTCGCAATGCAGATTCAGAGTTCTTTCTTATTCATTTTGAATAATTATTTACTCTTTCATACTTTTTATTTTATATAATTTTAAATCGTAATTATGTACAAAAATGTTTGGTCACTGAGAGTTTTTGATGGTGTTTGTCGATTTTTTGTCTAGGCAAGGAAATATTAATCGACTGCGGTTTATTCGACGGTTTTCAACGACTGGAACGGGGTTCGATACGTTGCTTTTCGCATCAGATGACGACGCACTCGTAGGGGAATGGTCCACGGAAATGAGGATTGTTCGGTCCAGGGCAGGCTGTAAATATACGTCGTTTGTTATTAATTATAAATCTACAAAAATCTGGATACACTGTGGCTCCAAAGTTTCAACGAATTCTGTTCCATTACAACGAAAAGTTCAATTTTTGTTCAATGTTTATTTTTGTTCAATGTTTAAACGCTTGTCGCGTTGCCAGTATCGTTGTGAACGACACATAAAAATTCAGGATATTAGTTTGAACCTTTCAGAATGAAAATATCATGCCAAAAAATTTTTATCCAATTTTTGAAATCGCGAAAAAAAATCAGCAAGGAGGCAATGTGTAAAAAAAAAATTTCTTCGGGCACCCCAGAGGAGGCTTAAACATCTTAGCTTCAATTTCAATTATTCCTGGAGAGATTTCCAAATAATTTGAATCACCTCGATATACAGATTTTGACAACGTGGAAAATATTTCCCATTCACGTAATGAGACATTTGAAGCGCTCGTTAACTCGAGAATTACGATGTTGAAGTTCGCATCGTTGAAATACAACGAAAACTCATTATTATTTAAATCAGGTCGCAAAATTTCGTGCAGTATTTGTCAAGAACAGTATGACATAATTCTTTGCCATTCGAAAAACGAATTTACTATAAAAGAAAAAATTGTAAAAAGTGCATTAATTATCAAAATAATGAATAAAAATTAAATTTTTCGTTGCATTGGAACGATGCAAACTTTAACATCGTTGAGAATTACAATGTATGACAATATTTTTGGATCAACATCTTGCAGGAAACTTTCGTTTGTGCACTCGATACGAATAGACTCAATTCGTTCTACTAATAGTAATTTTCTTGTTGAGGTGAAAAAAGTTTATCATTTCTCGATATGTGTATACTAACGTCGTTCGCAGGAGGGCCCATAATATCCAGTACCCTCGCATTGACACTTGAATCCTGGTTCCTGTGATATTTGCATACAAGTACCGCCGTACATGCAAGGTCCCTCGTCACTGCATATGTCATGTTTTCTGCCTAAAATATTGTGTTCGTTAAAGAAAAGTTACACGACTCTGGACGAAATTATTGAACTCGAAAAAACTCTCAAAATTGGAAATCCTGCCAAAAAGAGTTTGACAATGATTCAAACAATTTTGTGAATTAAAAAACGCTTTCATTCTTCAATTTTTCCAATGCAGAAAATTACTCCAAAATCGAGAGAAAAATCTCGATGCAATTTTCTCTCAACAGTAACGAATGACAAAAAAAAATGTTCAGTGTGTCCAATTTTTTGGTATGGGAATTAAATTCTACAGAAAAAGCTTCGAGATCGCATGAGGATTTAAAAGTGTCGTAAACAATGACTGATTTTTTTTAGCTGGTTTAGTTTCTTTACCTCTTATCGCCATGCGACAGATTTCCATGCTGTCGTATCTGTATTCAGCCTTGCATCCGAAGCCACAGCTGCACTGACGTTGAACGATTCTGCATCCAGATCGCATCTGATCGATATCGCACGCTCTTGCAAATACTGCTGCAGAGGAAGAAGATAAAAAAGAGAAGAGTAAATAGTCTGAGGTCTAGCACACAAATTTTATATTCTCGTTGCTCGTGTGTTCCGCACGTGTTGAACGCGAAGGGAGTGGAAAGAGGGAGAGAGGGATAGAAGGGGGAAACGCAGCGAGAGACAATATGCGCCGGATGTTCACTTCACTCTTCCCACTCTCTTCCCCTCTGGCCCGACTGATAGGGTTGCAAGAACATGTATAGATATGAAAATCTCCAGTCGCGTGGGTTCTCTTCCGTTTAAATATATCATTAAATTTTTTTTTCACTTTAAACAAAAAAAATGAATTAACAATCGTTGTGATTCAACGAGCCGGTTAAATAATGATCTGAGAATTAAACTAAAACCTCTAAACGTTAAAATACGAAAAGAGGATTAAAAAAAAATAATAATAATTCAATAATAAATCGATTTTTTTGGTCGTTGAGATATTTAGTAAATCGCTAGAAATACTTACCAAATGTGAGGATAACTGTGACGATGAAAATAGTCGATTTTGCTAACATGATGACCGAAGAATAATTCCAATGATGAAATCCAATATTTGGTGTCGAGGAACGCTCTTGATATCTCGACTGAGTACGTCGTCGAACCAATCGATCTCGATTTTTCAATTTGGAAAATAAAAGTAGATAAAAAAGCTCGAAGAAAAATTACAATGGGAATTATTTCAAGGGAAGAAACGAGGGAAGCTTTGTTGTTGGAATTGAGTCTTGAAAACTGCGGCTCAGAGATTGCAGAGAAGAAAGAAGAAAAGAGAGATAAGTACCGGAGGACCACTAACTGCTCAGAGCCAAGCAAAACTAAAGTTGGACTATAAACGATCGTGAATCGTGAAGCCTCGACAACTTGGAGTACAACCATGCGTGGGGTGAGGAGTCAGCT
This sequence comes from Hyposoter dolosus, assembly GCA_963921915.1. Lineage (NCBI taxonomy): Eukaryota > Metazoa > Arthropoda > Insecta > Hymenoptera > Ichneumonidae > Hyposoter > Hyposoter dolosus. The sequence goes on along the minus strand of OY998138.1, from coordinate 3,820,408 downwards.
GTCGTTCTTTCTCCCTCTCTCCCATTTTCTCTCTTCCTCCCCCTCGTCAAAGAATCCGAGGACCACGAGCGATAAAAGGCTTCTCATGAAATACTAAAATTCGTTACGTACGAGAGAACGAAGCCATTGTGCTTGCACTTGCCTTTATGTCTTGATTTTTTATTCCTCTTGGTCGTTGACCAAGAGGAATCTCGAGAAGGCCTCAATTCTGTAATATACAAAAACGTTCATTGATCAAATAATCAGAGAGTTGGAAGTTTTCTATGGCGAAATAATCGGACCGCCATCCACTATTTTTATCTCTTTAATTCTGATTATCGATGCACACCACGAGTGAACCATTAAGAGATAACACTAGTCACCCCACGTGTCCAAGGGAATCGAGAAGAAAATCTGCCAATAGGAACAATTTTTTTTCTTTCTTATTTCACTTCCAACCAATTTTTCTAGTGCACATTATTTCCTTTATTTTTCCAACGAGTTTCTCTCGCGGACGAAGATCATTCTGAGGATTTATGCTTGTGTGGGATGGCCATGGCTGCGGAAGAGGAATACCGTGCTTATCGGCGTTGAACTGGTCAAGCGAGATAGGGAACGAGATACATAATTATCTGACATGAAAGCCCTAATGTGTAAAATGGAATTTTGATACTCAATAAACGAGCGTTTTCGACCACCGCACCATCCACCGACCATCGCCGCATTCCTTTTTTATCGCTTTTTGCCTTTTCTCCATTTTTTCCTCATATTTTTGGCTTTCTTTTCTCTCCTCGAGTAACAATTGCGTCAAAAGTGCAATGACTTTGAAAGAGCCACGATAACCAAAGCAAATCGCCACTTTTCTCCGGGTGGGGAAATAAACGATGCGTGCTGCAATCATTTCTTGTATATAAATCGAATAATTTATTACAAAACAAAAACACACATTTGGAAAATATTATAAAAGTACTCATTTCTGATGGACGGATTACAACGTTTGATCGATCGTTTAGAAGATTTCTACTTAATTTAGTTAACATCATATATAAATATACATATTATTTATTATGTATAGATATATACTTTTTAATGAAGCTCTGTCTCTCACTCTTGTTCTTATCACTTGCATTAATGGAATGGAATAAATATTTTTTTTCTTAGCCCGAACCGGGCGTTACGAGCCGAGTTCTCCTGGAAGAACTTCGTGCGTTCCGTTATATTCTAAAAAAAAAAAACAAACAAACAGCGTAATTCGTCTCTGGGATAGATTATTATTACAAAATTGTGCAGTCTTTGCGCATTACAATTCGAAACCGAGTCAACGTTTCATTAACCCTAGAACGGTAACCTTGGGGTCAAAAACGACCCCCAGGCAAATTAAAATCCTGCGCCCTTTCTCCCTTCGTTCTCTTGTTTTTCTATCGTTTTACCGCATTTATGATTATTTTTTCGACTTCAAGCAAAATTGCCACACGCTCACGCGATCCTGCATTAAAAAACGAAAAAAATGAGCCCAAGTTGAATCTCTTTTCGTTAAAGTTTACCGGAGATATGAATTTTTCAAAATTGGGGTCATTCATGACCCCAGGTTACCGGAATGGGCAAAAAAAATAAGGTTACCGTTCTAGCGTTAAAATATCACCAACGATACGCATTCTTACTTTTTCAAAAGTTGAACAACAATCTGCGATATTAAAATTTTTATGGAAGAAGGAAATTCTATGCTGACCCAGGATTTTAATGATTTTTATCATTTTTTCTCATTTCAGTGACAAGTTACTCGGTCATGGAAATCTTTGACTCGATTTCAAATAAAAGATTTTCACAATACTTCCGAAAAAGGGAGGTCCACATTTTTGGGCAATGAGACAACGTGATTTTTGTTGTTTCTTTCTTTGTGCATTATTCGTTCAGTGAGGTTTATAGAAAGGAGGAAAATTTAGGATCGCTAGAAGTATGTTAGTACCTTACATGAATGTCTGATCGTGCTGCTCGTGAAGCATCGTTGATCTTCGAGATTGCACCATCCCTGATTGCCTACTGTACAATTCGCGCATCAAATTGTCTTTCTCTTGTTCCAGAAGCGCTATTTTGTGACTTTTCTTGCTTACTTCCTGTGACAATTAAAAAAATAAGCAACAATTTTAAAAAATAATAATAAGAATCAATAACAAACGTAATTGATACTTTAGCGAAACTCAAGTTTCGATTACATTTGAAAAATGTTTATGGAATGTTCTGAAAAAATTCTCGGAACCTCGGTTAATCGATGATTTTGATGCTTCAACCGCGAAAGCATGTCCTGGTGCAGCTGAGCAGCGCTCGGTGTACTCAGAAAAGCCAAATTCATGTGAAGAGGCAGACCCCCACGCTCCAAACTCGTCGTCAAGTCACCCAAGCGACGAGTCAAATCATGGATTCGAGCACGTCGCATTTCTAAATGTTCTCGTTGAGTCTCGGTCAATTGTTCCTGCGAAATCAACGAATTTATCTATTTTCATATTTAAGAAACGAAATTTCTGTTTTTTTTTTTCCCCGAATCATCAAATTTTCTTTTTTTCAAGGCAAGCTTTTTCACAAAGCGATGTCAAGTGACGTAGCTCGAAAATTACGAAGTTTTAAATCCCATGTGTAAGGAATAAAACGTTGTATACTTTCGATTTTCTTAGTACAGCGTCGTCAGAGTAACTGAAAAATTGTAATTTACCACGTGAGAGCCCATGCGACCCAGTTGTTTGATCTTTTCCTGAGTCAAAGATATTTCTTTCATAAACCATTCCTTGGCTTTATCCACCGCTGTTAGGCCTTGCATCAGGACGTCTCTGTCTTGCTCAATCAGGCGCATTCTCTTCATCTGTAAATTGAAACAAATGATACACGATTTATAAACGATCTTGCAAGCAATATGAACAAAAAATGATGAGCAAAAGAATGGAAATGTTTAGAATGGAAAGAAACAGGTCAATTGTGGGCAGGAACTTCGGGGAATTTCTTAATATTTGAGTTTGAAGTAACGATTTTAATAATCGATGCTCACACGACAGTTACTTTGGATGCTGGAAAACACATTTCAGGATAAAAGTTGTTGAAGTAAATGGAACGAAAAAAAAATGCTTTACCATATTGTAATCAATACCGTTCTGCAACGTATGACGCCGAGGTTCTCTGCGCCGTCCAAGCATCTTTTTAGGAGGCAAGCCAGCCTGGTTATTTTGCAAATCTATAGATTTCCCGTCGCCCAAAGCTCGCGCGGGCCTCAACAGAGTTCGCGGATCAGTTTGGAAATTAGACGACGCTTGTCGCTTGTCCTCGCCCATCATGAGGCCCATTTGCCAATTTTGCAGAACGGTTCTGATCTCTGACTTGTCGATACTTCGATCAGAGCTGAGAGCTCTGCCTTCGGTCGCTGCTCCGGTTCTCGGAGGCTTGGGAGGACCGTAAGTTTTGATGTTTTTCATTTCGGGGACGTTTCTTGTTTCCATGGCCTCGTTCGGGGGGTTTGAAGTTTCTTTGCGTCCTCCGAGCAGCTGAGGCATGCTGAGAGTTCGCTGTTGCGATATGGCATTGTTGGGTCTTATGGCTGCGGTATTGGGAGAAGTCCACGCCGGTTTGTTTACGTTTTCTGCCAAAATAGGCGCCGAAGGCGGTCGACTCGGCTGGCAATCCCTCTGCCTGGCTTCGCCGCCGCTACTCTGTATCTGCACTAAACAAATTTTCAAACCGGCGCAAAATCTCTCGAAACTCAGAAGCCCATTGGGCGGTGTAACTTTTTTCAAGCTTTCCAGCACTCCCTTGGGCAGGCCTTGAGTACCGTCGTCCTGCCAACGCTCCTCTATATCCGAATATTTCACGTAGCCTGTGTTTTGATCGTCCATTATACGAAACAACTTTCTCATGGCACTTACGAAACTCTTGGGTAAAGGATCCGCGCTCGAAGATTGTATCTGTGCCATTCTAGCTTTATTAATCTTCTTCCTATTGACAATACAGCTGTCACAATGACAACATCAAAACTTTGTATTCTTCAATGTTTTTCAACTTTTGACCTATTTTTCAAGCTCCTTCGCTGCTCGTTTATTTCGCTTTGTTTAACTACGACTATAACAACTTGTATTTCTTTAGAAAAATCAACGATAACAGAAGAAATATTCATAACAATAAGGATTATGTCAAACACAACAATTGCTGCGGTTACAAACGCTACGGAATGCGCATCTTCAGGGCGCTAACGAGAGAGCCAACAACTTTTTAATTATTGGCATTTCCTCTGGCGGAAGGAATTCCAAACGGTCTGGTACCGTTTTTGACACCGTACACACGCCATTGCAACAGAAGAGAACTTTTTTATCGACTTTTTCATAAAACATAACCTCCAAATCTGTACAACTCATCATGGCACATATTTTGAACGTATTTCCTTAGATTATCCAAACGTGTTTCAACTTTTGTTGTCGAATGTTCTGTACATACGATGGCTTGTCACTTTTAGAATAACAACAAAATGGCAGATTACGTTATTACTAAAAATAAAAGCAGCAAAAATGCTTCGACTCGCGAAGAACTGGAAAAACTTGACAGTTCGGTAAGTAATGCGGGAAACTAGAAGACACATAACGAATTATCCACATGAATTATAAAATTGACTACTAAGAATTTGAAGAAAATAACTAAATATTCGATGGAAAAATCTATGTTACCGATAAATTTTTGAGTCTATAAATCATTATTTTTCCAATTATTTATTCAATCTTTCGAATTTCTACGCATTGCCATGTATTATAAACACTTCTCTTTTGCCAGAGCCTCATTGACAAAATCCTGCAATTGGAGGCCCACAATTATCAGCTCAGGAGAATAATCAAGAAAGCGGAAGATTCCAAACAGAATCCCTGCAAAAATATATCCGGTGAAGAGCGAGTGAAACGATTTGATTTTAATCGGTGAGTGCTCATATGTACTGGTTGAAATTTTCCATATTAACCCTAGAATGGTAACCTGGGATTAAAAACGAATCCAGGCGACTTTAAATGCCACGCCCATTTTCCCTTCGTTCTCCCTTTTTTTATCCATTTATTAGGAAGACTTTCTCCATTACCCCATGATGCTGAAGCCGCATGACCCGTTTTCGTAGATCTAGCGATTCTGGGTGATGGAGAAAGTCTCCCTGCGTGTCCTTGTAAAGAGTTCTAGTCAATCGCGTTCCCGGATAAATTTTTATTCACCATTTTCGGAAAAAAGAAATAAAAAAAGTTTCAATCCCGAAGCTGAGGCTTCATGACACGTTTTCGTAGATCTGGCGATTCCCAGTGATGGACGAAGTCTCCCTGCGTGACCTCGTGAAGAGTTCTAGTCAATCGCGTTCCCGGATAAATTTTGATCCACGATTTTTGAAAAAAAAATATATATAATTTTCAACCCCAAAGCTGTGGCTCTATGACGAGTTTTTGTAGATCTGGCAATTCCGAGTGATGGAGAAAGTCTCCCTACGTGTACTCGTGAAGAGTTCTAGTCAATCGCGATAAATTTTGATCCACGATTTATGAAAAAAAAAATAAAAATAAATTTCAACCCCGAAGCTGTGGCTCTATGACGAGTTTTCGTGGATCTGGCAATTCCGAGTGATGGAGAAAGTCTACCTGCGTGTCCTCGTGAAGAGTTCTAGTCGTTTGCGTTTCTGGAAAAGTTTTTACCCATCGTTTTCGGAAAAAATCAAATAAAAAATTTCAACCCCGCGATGCCGAAGCTGCATGGCACGTTTTCGTAGATCTAGCGATTCTCAGTGATGGAGAAAGTCTCCCTGCGTGTCCTCGTGAAGAGTTCTAGTCAATTCCACTTTCACGCATACGAAAAAAAGTTTTATTCCGATAGAAACATATAACCGCACGCGTATATACGCAACTATCAAACCGACAGCCCGAACTGTCAGACTGACGGTGGGAGTCAAAACATGGTACATTACAGGACCGACCAATCACAGAACGAATAAAATGGCAACAATTACAATCGAAATATATCGTGACCCATGAACTTTTTATTAAGGGAACAAAATTGCCCGGAACTCACGTGATCCTGCATTAAAAAACGAGAAGAATGAGCCCAAGTTGAACCCTTTTGGTTAAGTTTTACCGGAGATATGAATTTTTCAAAATCGGGGTCATTTATGACGCCAGGTTACCAGAATGGTTAAAAAAAAAATAAGATTACCATTTTACATTAAATGATCAATGCGCATCCTTGAATCAACGAATTGTTGTAACAAAAAAAATAACAAAATGCTTATCGGCAAGTAACCAACATTCAACGCATTTATTGCAAAAAGAGCACTATAAATTAATTCGTTAGAATCCTTCCTCCGAATTTTGAAACTGAGGCAAAAATGCAACTGATATTTTGTGGAATTTATCAATGTTTCATTTTACTAAATCGTCATAGTGTCCCGAAGGATTTATAAAATAATTGACTGAAAATGTTTGATCGCAGATGCCACAAGAGACACGTGCTCTTGAAATTCTTTTATCTCGGTTGGAATTACCATGGCTTTGTGGAGCAAGAGGACAACAATAACACCATAGAGGAGCAAATATTCACTGCGTTGAAAAGGTCGTGTTGTATAGAAAGTCGTCAGACTTCAAATTATCACAGATGCGGGCGAACGGACAAGGGAGTAAGCGCATTTTCCCAAGTCATATCGTTGGACATTCGTAGTCGTTTGGAGCCGAGCAAGCAGCATAAAGTCGAAGATGAATTGGAATATTGCAAAATTCTTAACAGACTGTTGCCCGGCGATATAAAATGTTATGCGTGGGCTGCTGTAGAAAGTACAAAGTCTGCTCGTTTCGATTGCAAACGTAGAATGTACAAATACTTTTTTCCAAGGGGTTCCTTGAACATCGAAGCAATGAACGAAGGAGCAGGCTATATCGTCGGTTGCCATGATTTTCGAAATTTTTGCAAAATGGATGTTGGCAACGGTGTCGTACGTTTCGACAGAAGGGTCGACGAAGCCAAAGTCATCATTTCCGAGCCTCAGCAATCTGACAAAGCTTCAGGTACAAAAATGAATGAAAAAATTTCAATTCCTTTCTTTTCTTTTCCCATTTTTAAATCGATTAATTGCTTTTTTGCAGGCTACGACATGTGCCAGTTTGTCATAACGAGCCAGGCCTTTTTATGGCATCAGATTCGGTGCATCATGGGAGTCCTGTTGCTCGTTGGACAAGGAAAAGAAAAACCGTCGGTTATACGAGATCTTCTCAACGTAGAATCGTGCCCTCGTAAACCGCAATATAGTTTGGCTCATGAATTGCCATTGAATCTGTACGATTGTCACTTCGATGATGTTCAATGGATTTTTGAAAAAAGCGAATTGAGCTTGGTCGTGAAGAGCCTCGAACAGGAATGGACACTGAATGCAGTCAAGTCAGTTGAGCTCATTGACAATTATTTTTCACTCATAATACGTAATTAACCCTAGAACGGTAACCTGGGGTCAAAAACGACCCCGAGCGACTTGAAATCCGCGCCCTTTCGCCCTTCGTTCTTCCTTTTTTATCGTTTTATCGAATTTTCTACTATTTTTTTGACTTCAATTAAAAAACGAAAAAAATGAGCCCAAGTTGAACTCTTTTCGTTAAATTTTACCGGATATATGAATTATTCAAAATTGGGGTCATTTAGACCCTAATGTTACCGGAATAGGTAAAAAAAAATAAGTTTACCGTTTCGGGGTTAATGAACCGATTTTCAATGAATTTTTGAAGAAAAAAACGTTTAAACATTTTTTTGTTCGACTGGAGTAAGAATAAAAGTGAAAACTTGACTCTCATCATAAGAAGAACGGAGTCTAGGAAATAAGGTTACCGTTCTAGGGTTTAACTTCAACCTCATAACTTTTCCCAATTCATTAAGTTTCCCTTTGCGTTAATTTATGATCCAGATCGACAATGATTCGAGAAATGCTGAACGATCTGAAGACTCATTTGGACGAGAGTGACCCGTCGAAGGATCCGGGACATTGCTCGTTGCTGCAAGGCGGGCAGGCCACGAATTATCAACCACTTATGAAACGCTTAACCTGCGGTGAGTCTTTAATTAAATTTCTCCTTAAATCATCTGACAACAAATACATTCGCAATAATTGGTCACGGACCTCACTGAATAATCCAATTGTTTTCTACATTTCAGAGAGCCTCGAAAACCGAATAAAGCATTACGAGAAAAAGCGAAAAATTCAGTTGGCTGAAGATCCAGCAGTAAAAAGCGACGAAGGACGCGACACCCAATCGTAAATAGAAACTTGAATATTTTTCAAAAATTTATACAACACTAGAAATTACGAAATGATGATTTCTTAAGAATTTCAAAAATATCGACAATATCACAATTTTTTTCGAGGGTTCTCATTCATTTTTGGGTCCCGTCGTTAGAATAACAATGACTGATGTTTCTTCGTTGTATTTTTCGTATATTTGACACTGTGAGAAAAAGCTGATCCAAGAGAAAAGATCGAGACTGAGAATTGATAAAAATAAAATTAAAAAAACAACAGAAAATGGTTTAATAATCCGCAAAAATAAAATCGCTGCTTGGTATCGTCGACCAATGTTTCCAGGTTTTGATGATCTGGAAAAGTTTCTCCCCAGGACTCACAGTTTCCGAGACTTGTCGATGACCCAGGAGAGTGTAATTCGTGGTTAATTTTTCGAGGCTCACTCCGAGCTCCAATAATTTCAACGCGGCCTGTAATTGTGGCTCGACCGGGGAAGTGTCGTTGAAAGTTCCGATGAAACTGAGTCCGATGCTTTTATCGTTCCACCCGTGGGCATGAGCTCCTTCATTGTCCCAGCCACGTCCAACGTAAACGGAACCGTCCCCACCGACCAAGAAATTGTACGCAATGTCGGAAAATTTCTTCGACTCCATGTGAAAAGTTTGAATCGTCCGGACGCGAAGTATACACTCGCTCATGGTACTGCAAGGCTCGCTCGCTGTGTGGCTTATGATAACGTAAGGAGCTGGCACTTTTGACAACTTGTTCGGAGGCGTCGCTGGTGGTTGGGCCAACCATTCGTTACGTTCGACGAATCGTAACGTATCGGTAGCTTCGAGTTAAAATATTAGTTAAAATTAACTTTCAAACGCTAACGACGGGTTTGTCGTGAGAAACGCCTGCACGTCTCCATATTTTGCACGATATTTGTTGAGAGAATTTTTTTTAGGGGCAAATTATAAAATCATTTACTTGAGGGTTCAGAAAAGGCTCGTGAATTTTTTCAGATTTTTTCAAAAGATTCAAAATGGTCAAATAAGCGAAAGAGTCCAACGACCCATCGTTAGCTGACGAGGATTAATTCAATGTGGTGGAATCTCTAGTTTACCGAGCCCGTGATTCTTTGAGTTTATTATTTTATTAATTCGATTAACCCTCCGTGATCACTAGGGGTCAAAATAACTCCAAACGCAACTTTGAGCTAGAATTACTACAAGTTATTGGCGCGCCCGAGACGGTTTGTATCCTTTCCAAGGTGCTCTGGAGTGCCCGAAGAAAATATTCTTTTTACACATTGCTTCTTTGCTGATTTTTTTTCGCAATTTTCAAAATTGGATAAAAAATTTTTGGCATGATATTCTCATTCTAAAAGGTTTAAACTAATGTCCTGAATTTTTATGAGTCGTTCGGAACGATACAGGCAACGCGGCAAGCGTTTAAACATGGCTGGGGTCATTCCGACCCCGTGTGACCAGCGCGTTATTTCCAGAACGTGTGACTACGGAGCGTTAATGTGACAGTGTCTGAATATTCATTTTTTACCTGGAGTCTCCGTCGATTCGTCCAGCTTCTCGTTCGACAAATTAACCGAAATGGCCGCAACGATAGTCACTAGAATCAACGCTATGAAGCACAAAGCAACACCGCATCGCCAACTCCAAAAGCATTGCGTGACTAAAATGAAAATGAAAATGTTAAGAAATAATATTTCCTTCTTTTTCAATTGTCTGCGGAGCACTACTGACCATTTTCTCGTTCCACCCTCATGTCAGAACTTTCGACGAATAAATTGCTAATGGAGCAGCACTCGACTTTGCGAAAGACGTGCCAATCACGAACTACGTTTCACTCCATAATCCCCCAAAAACTAATCAGCTAATGAACGCCGCCCGTTATCATAACTACAAACAAGTTTTTTCAAACACCTTCTCAAAATCGAACTCTTCGATGTAAAGATAAACGATAAATTTTCGGCAAACAGTGATAAGAGAGGCGAGAGTCGATGGGAATAATCGACTTCCGATTGGAGCAGCACAATAGACGATAAAATTCTTCTGGTGGACTGGGAATCAGTCTGGGACACAGAACAACAAAGATGATAATTACTTCCTGTTTACTTCATTTCTTTCGTCACGATTGTATAAAAATGGAGAAATCGCGTTTACAGACTAACGAAGGGAAATTCGAGCCCACAAAGAGGTTCCTAGGAATGTTGAGAAACTTTAAAAAGTTCGAATTTTCCTGAACTCATCACAGACGTCCAAGTAATTAAGGCATTTCGGTACCGGCGATACAATGTTGCCATGTTAAAAGCATACAACTTTTTAAAATGATTAGAATTTAATAAAATTTTGTGAATATATTTTATGAATTTTGTGAATAAACTGGTGAACAAATTTTTTCAAATTTTTCTTCTAACCAGTTCTCGAGTAATTGAACATTGAAGTTCACGTGTATAAGCATAGAGTTTTCATATATATAAGTATATATTCCGAGCATAAGAATTCTGCTTTAAGGAGGTTGGCTACACACGACAATATGATAAGAATTTAATAAAATCTGGTGATAACATTCTTTAGCATCAAATACGACGACACAATTTTTTTCAAATTTTTCGTCTACATAGTTGTCGAATAATTGGAGTTTACAATATGCAAAAGATATACCTATAGATATCTGAATCCTGTGCTTATGCATGTAAACTCTAGTGTTCAATTATTCGAAAACTATGTAGAAGAAAAATCTTCAAAAATTTGTATATTCATATTTAATACTAACGAATATACTCAACAATTTTCATTAAATTCTAATCATTTAGAATTTTCCTATGCTTTTAACATGGCAACATTGTTGTGTGTAGCCACCCTCCTCAATACTGATTTACTCAAGAATTAGAGAGATGACAAATTTGAAAAAAATTGTGTTTTCGCACTGGATGCTGAAGAACGTTATCACCAAATTTTCTAAATTTCTTATTGTTTAGATTTTCGTACCGAAACTCCTTAGTCGCTTGATATTTACGCGTAAGGTAATAGCAAAACTTTCACGCTTTGAAAATCAGTGGCCTCGGGATATTGAGACCAGAGAGATAACGTAAAAGACATTTAAAAAATGTACACTCTATAAAAATATAAAAATTAACAATAGGGAATAATAATGTTTCTAAAATAGAGTAGAATTGGGATTAGAGAAACGAGAGAATAAATTTGTGTTTGATTTAAGGAGAAAGCACGGTTTCGCGGCGGAGGATCCGGCGACCAATGATCCCAGGTTTGAAGAATTTCGTAGAGCTTGTCACCAGGACTCAATGTCGAAGAGACTTGTCGATGTCCCAGAACTTTGTAATTCCGTGCTATTTTGCCCAGATTAACACCGACCTCGATGACCTTCTGTGTGGCGAACAATTGATTTTTGTACGGTGGCACGTCGTTGAAAGTTCCAATCAAACTGATGCCGATGCTTTTTTTGTTCCATCCGAAAGCGTGAGCGCCCTCTGCGTCCCAGCCACGGCCAACGTAAGCGAGACCGTCTCCACCAACGAGAAAATTGTATCCAATGTCGTTCCAACCGTTTCCCTCGATATGAAAAGTTTGGATACGTCGAACACGCTGCACGCACTCGCTTTGCATCACACAAGGCGCTGATGCTGTGTGACTTATTATTACGTACGGCGCAGGAACTTCCGTCAGATTCGTGAGCGGCTCCTTCGGCAGCTCGGCCAGCCATTCGTTACGCTCGATAAATCGTACCGAATTTACCCAGACGTCTTTCCAATATGAAAAAAAAAAAAAACAACAACAACAATGACAAAAAAGTCTTTCGAGTAATCGAGTTGAGAAAAATTACTTTTTGTCGTAAATCTCTTGCCTGCTGAAAGTAAAAACCAAGATTTCGTACGATGAACCTCAGGATTTAGTACGATGCTCAAATCTTCCTCTATGCTAAATCTTGAGCAATTTATCGATTGAGGAATCATTTATCGATTTTTTACTTTTTACTGGGAAAATGAGAAAAAAAATGTTTCACCGTCACAAAGCTCCCTCCATGAGGAAGCAATTGGAAAATCTGTTGAAGGCCGATTGATTGTGGCAAAAATTTTTATTGAAAACCTTTTTTGATTTGAGGGACTTTCAAAAATAAAAGAGTCAGATTTTTGACGATACTTTGCGACATACTTCCATCTCATACTATTCGAAATTAAAAAATCACATTTTCTACTAGCATCGAGCTTTCCAAAGCCATCATAAATTTCATCGTTTAATAAAAGTAATTTTACCATCTGGATTCGTTCCGGAGGTCGGGGCATCTGGCAAAACTGCTGGTCCAAGGTTGTTTCTACTCGCTAGAATGACCGAGGCGACCACGACTATTGTCACTGATATTAAAGCCAGGGCACATAATATCACAGCGCATCGCCATGTCCACATCCATTTTGTAACTGAAATAGTTATTGATAAATAACAATCAATGAAATTAAATCAAGAGACGCGGTAGTGGCTCGATGCCAAGTATTAACCCTGGACCGGTAACTTTTATTTTTTTTTACCTACTCTGGTAACCCGGGGTCATAAATGACCCCAATTTTGAAAAATTCATATCTCCAGTAAAATTTAAAGAAAAGCATTAAATTTGGACTCATTCTTCTCGTTTTTTAACGTATTATTATTATTATCACAAAACGACTTTATTTAGGATTCTTTCAAAATTTTGTATAAACGTTCTTGGCACCAAAACTAACAGTTTTGTCCTCTGAAGAAAAATTTTCTTACGTTTAAAATTCGAGATTTTTAATTTCCAATTTTTCCCATTTAATCGCGTGTAAATTGAAGTTGCGTTTCTTTTGTTTTTTTCTTGCAACTTTTTAACGAAACGTGACTTGAATTTACACGCGTTTAGATGGGAAAAATGAAAAAAATTGGAAATTAAATATCTCGAATTCTAAACGTCAGAAAGTTTTTCTTCAGAGGAGAAAACTGTTAGTTAATGCAGGATCGCGTGAGCCTGGGGCAATTTTGCTTAAAGTAAAAAAATTAATCAAAAATTCGGTAAAACGATAAAAAACGGGAGAACGAAGAGAGAAAGGGCGCGGGATTAAAAGTCGTCTGGGGTCGTTTCCAACCGCAGGTTACCGTTCCAGGGTTGGAAAGAAAGCGTAGCACGAGAGCCCTGCCTCTTATGTACAGTAAAATAGATTTTTGTACAGTTAACTTTTTTTCGGCCGAATCTTTCGGCTCGAGATATTTTCTGCAGAAAGCTTGATCCTCCTGACCTTGAGAAGGTCAGGAGGATGTCAATTGTTTCAGAGACGAAACATTCTTCCAAGTATTTTTTTGCAATTCAATTTTTCAACGTAAAACCCATAATGGAGTCGAACGTGCGATTGGATCGCAATTCGTGAAGATTTATAATGGGAAAGGTTCGAAAAATGCAAATAAAGAATTTTTCGTTTAAAAAAAAAGTTTCTGCTCTTTTTCGATCCCGTCAGCGGAGAAAATTGATTTTTTCTGTTGAGTCGTTGGATAAAAATAAACAATCACCTGTGTCGTAATCTCCATAAGGATGCAGAACAGTTCGGTCCCCTTTAACGCGTGGTACTTCGTTGAGCTCAACATCGGACATGCGACCATTGTAAGCTTCATTTATATTATTGTTTATGGGATCGTTATTTTTGTCTTGTATCGGATACGCATTGGTATAAACAAATTGTTTGATAGTTACGGGTCCCTTGTAAAAGTTTCTATCACCAAAATTAACGTGTCTCGAATTAACGACGTTAACTTCACCGATCGCTGTTTTGTTGAGGTTTGGCATAACTTGTTGAACGGCATGGCCATTGTCGTCGATGGCCTGAGCATCTTGTTGCTGGACTTGCGTCGTAACGACCTTTTTCCTTACCCAGCCGTTCGCCTTCTCCATTTCTTCGTCCGTATCTTCATTTTCGTCTCCGTCTTCCTCGTCCCCCTCCAGTTCGGAATGTTCATACGATTCGTAAATATTGCCCTCGTCTTCCTCATTTTCGTTCTCGACTTGACTGCATTCCGTGGGACTAGCGTTGTTGTTACTTTCACGCCGAACCGCGATCGATTGCGATTCAGCACGCTCTTCGTTGTTCAACCAATTTTTATCGAAATTCTCACAAGATCCGCTTTCTCTGTTCACTCGTGATAATTCAACCTCGTTGACCTTCAAATCGCCCTTCGCCCTTGATCCATTCACGCGTCCTTTTTCACCGATAAGCTTTCGTTCGTCTCGCCAAAAATCTTCATCGGCCACAATTCCTTCGTTAATAGACTCTTTCGGCGTCGTTTGACCTTCATCCTGTTGCTGATCCCGAGTCGGCACTTTATCTACCTGAGTTACCATTCCTCGAGCTCATATTTTCGCGACTCTTCCAAGGATATCCGCTCGGTCAACCGTCCCATTCATCACACGGTCTCGTTCACGGAAAAAACAAACCGAACAACATCGCGCTTGACCTTGAGAGCCGCGAACATGAAAATTCTACTGGCCGCACAGCAATTCTTGAAATTTTCAGCAAAGTGTTCAAAATAATTGAAAAAAAGTGATAATCATTTCTTTACGAACGGTTTGTTTCACATTTTCAAGCTGTACACGAAACTTTCACCAACGCAGACAGAAACTTTCATTGCTATTCTTTTAACGTATTACTATCACAAAACGACTTTATTTAGTATTCTTTCAAAATTTTGTATAAACGTTCTTGGCAACAAAACTAACAGTTTTCTCCTCTGAAGAAAAATTTTCTGACGTTTAGAATTTGAGATATTTAATTTCCAATTTTTTATTTTTTCCATCTAAACGCGTGTAAATTCAAGTCACGTTTCGTTAAAAAGTTGCAAGAAAAAAAAACAAAGGAAACGCGATTTTAATTTACACGCGTTTAGATGGGAATAATAAAAAATTGGAAATTAAATAGGTATCTCAAATTGTAAACATCAGAAAACTTTTCTTCATAGGAGAAAACTGTTAGTTTTGGTGCCAAGAACGTTTATGCTAAATTTTAAAAGAACCCTAAACAAAGTTGTTTCGTGATAGTAATACCTTAATTCCGATTCTCAACGTTTTTTCGATTTTCCTTCGGCACGCGATCGATCCTCTCGTAAACACACAAGCATGAAACTGGGGAAAAGGTGATTTTTCTTTATTCAGAAAATGGCCTCCATCGCACGCAGAGACAAATGTTATCGTTATCTTTCCTCTTAACTACATATCGCATCGAGAGGCACATATACGTGCGAATGAAACGTCTGGCATTGACGATGTTGTGAGGAGTGTGCGTCTATGCTGTAAATATTACGATGATCAAAACACTTTTGACGTTCTTCGTCCACACTTCGCACTTTCAACTTTTTCGTATTATATTTTGTGATAATGATTGCATCGAATTTTTTATTTTGATATAAACTTAAGAAAAACCATTATTGCGGTACCGATTGGACGGGCATTGCGTAGGAAGCCAGGAAGAACGTTTCTCGATGCTGTACTAACTTTGCACCAGTGTATATGCAGTTCGCAATGTTTTCCGTATCACTTCCCTCTGGCCGTCATCTCTGGTGTCTTTACCAGTCCAGTCGCGCCACTTGTCGTTTAAAATGCGTCACGATAAGTTTGTTTTCATCTTTTTTTATCGACGCATCCTTTCCCACTTGCGCGAAAACTGTCAAGGTGTGCTTTTTGAGATCGCTGGACAATCTAGTCAACCGAGGGATTCAATTTGAAATTTTTTATCAGCAGCAGATGGTCATTTGACTTAATCGAAATATGAACTTTGGATCGGGGGCATTTTGCTTTTGAAATGGATGCATCGGAAAACAAATTTTAGTTGGTATCGTTTTTTACTTGCATTCGTGAAAATCTATAAACGAACCGAATCGATTAGATCCATCCGATTGATTCAGAGACTTTATGCGGTTCACTTACTCATCTTTTGACGCTAAATTGAATTATATATCTCGGAAAAAATCTATTTCAAATGTTCGTTCAATCGGCGACAGATTTCACAAGGAAATCCGCCAGAGGCAGCATCAGGCGGATCGGGCATTGTCTCTTCGTAAACGTTCGGTAGTTGTCGGAATTTCTCGTGAGTCGGCAACTGCAAAATAGGTGGAAGGGAGCAGAGCGTAGTGTCGTATAGCGTATAACCGAATTGTCATCGTTCTCGGCTGGAATTATTGTGTCAGGTTAAAAATACAAAGATTTTCGAGTCATCCTTCGTGAACAACATACACAAATAAAAAATGGCAACAATGAGCGAGTACCAAGGGCGTTCTCTGCCCGATTACGATGTCCAAGGAGCAAAGAAGCACCATTTTAGTCCTTACGCCGACAACGGAGGGTAAGTTTTGATAAATCACAATTACACATTTGCACATAACCTCAAAACGTATACTCAAAAATCTTGATTCATCACTCAGGAGCGTTATTGCTCTCGCTGGTGATGATTTCTGTGTTATCGCTGCTGATACTCGCCTGAGCGCCGGCTTTTCGATCTATACCCGTGAACAGCAAAAATTGTTTCCCCTCTCGGCGACAACGGTTTTGGGATGCTCGGGATGTTGGTGCGACGTTTTGACACTTTCACGAATCTTAGCCGCTCGTATGCAGGTAACTCCTTTCAGCAAAACACAAAATCGCTCGAAAATATTGCTTTTCTCTTTCCGAACGGTAAAATCAGTAAATTTTTCGCGTTATAGATGTACAAGCACGAACATCAAAAAGACATGACCACTCCAGCAACCGCTCAAATGCTCTCGACCGTACTTTACTACAAGAGATTTTTCCCTTACTACGTTTCCAACGTTCTTGCCGGATTGGATGAGAACGGTAAAGGCTGCATTTACAGCTACGATCCGATCGGTCATTGCGAAAGATCAAACTACCGCGCGGGTGGTTCGGCAGGAGCTCTCCTGCAACCTCTTCTCGACAATCAGGTAAAAAAAAACGCGAATTTAAATATTCGTGGCATCTTTTAGTTGCTTAGCAACTGTGTGACTTTTAACATTTTGTAAACGTTTTTTCCGCACCTTCCGTCTGTAAACCTGGACACACCGTTCGTTCAGTCCGTTATTACATTCAAAAAATTCTTAAAAAATGGAGGCTACTGTTCGAAATCTACAATTTGGAATTTCAATTACAAAATTGTAGGAAAATAAATTTTTTTATCCATTTTTCATCGAATAAATGGACCGAACCGTCGTATTTGCCCGGACAGGAATGACCCAGGTTTACAGACAAGGAGTTAAGCCTAGAACGGTAAGGCAGTAAAAATGTGCTGCTCTATGGTGTTATTGTTGTCCTCTTGCTCCACAAAGCCATGGTAATTCCAACAGAGATAAAGTAATTTCAAGAGCACGTGTCTCTTGTGGCATCTGCCATCAAACATTTTCAGTCAATTATGTTATAAATCGTTCGGGACACTGTGACGATTTAGCAAAATAAAACATTGATAAATTCCACAAAATATCAGTTGCATTTTTGCCTCAGTTTCAAAATTCGGAGGAAGAATTCTAACGAATTAATTTCTAGTGTTCTTTTTGCAATAAATGCGTTGAATGTTGGTTACTTGCCGATAAGCATTTTGTTATTTTTTTTGTTACAATAATTCATTGATTCAAGGATGCACATTGATCATTTACTCTAGAACGGTAACCTTATTTTTTTTCTAACCATTCCGGTAACCTGGTGACATAAATGATTGCAATTTTGAAAAATTCATATCTCTGCCAAAATTTAACGAAAAGAGTTCAACTTGGGCTCGTTCTTTTCGTTTTTTAATGCCGGATCACGTGAGTGTGGGGCCATTTTTCTTGAAGTAAAAAAATTAGGCAAAAATGCGGTAAATCGATAAAAAACGGGAGAACGAAGGGAGAAAGGGCGCGGGATTTAAAGTCGCCTGGGGTCGTTTTTGGCCTCAGGTTACAGTTCTAGGGTTAATTACGAGTCTGAGCTCATAAATAAAATTTTCAAAATCGATTGTCTATGGACATTTTCAAACAAAAAGGACGATACGAAAATGTGAAAAAACTCAGGTCATTTGTTCGAAGGGCTCTGATGAAAAGTTTTTGTGCGTTTCAGGTTGGCTTCAAAAATCAGGAAGGTGTAGAGCCAACTCCGTTGACCCAAGAAAAAGCACTGTCCATAATCAAGGACGTCTTCATATCCGCGGCTGAAAGAGATATTTACACGGGAGATGGAATCAGCATCAACATCATAACAAAAGAAGGCATTAAGACTGAGAGCTTTGCCCTCCGAAAGGATTAATAACTCCTAATGATTTTGTTAAAAACTTTGCATTGAAAAAGGATTAAAATAAAGTTTGAATTTTTGAGAAGGTAATGAAAAGAACGTGAGAAGAGAAATGATTTGTTTATCGATAATTAGCATTCATTTTATTAAATCTGGAGAGTGTTACCAAGAACCAACAAAAATTCTTACAAAAAGCCTCAAAAGAAAGCACAAACAGGATTCCTCATGATTTTCTCCATTCGCATCATCAAAAAGTTAAAAAAACAAAATTAATATTCAGATATTACCATTTTATGTTATTCTTTTCTCTTTTTTTCGTTTCTCCTTTTACCCGATCTTCACATATGGATATTATATAATTATCTATGGTATAGTACATCATTCTCAGTGCGTGACTACAGAAACTCTACTTCAAACGATTTTGTATCAAAGTTATTTGGGAGAACGGGGCCAGCACTCTCGCAACATGATTTGTTTGCTTTCACGATCGTCTGAAGCCGTTTTACGGTGGAGGTGAAGTGGGAAATAGTTTGAGAAAATTCCAAGGTATGGCAGATCCCCCCGAGATTTAATTCTTCGTCCCAGGGGGCGGCAGTGGCTTGCCACGGTCTTTTCCTCGAAGTTTTGTTCCAAGCACTCGTTCGATTTTCCCGATTACCATTTGATTTGGGATTCCTCTGCCAGCCTCGTAGTCGTTTATCACTTGTGCCTTTTCGTTTACTTTCTGTGCAAAACATGTGACAATTCTATAGAATTATATGGCGATGTCCACACTTGGGTCAAAATGACCCGAACAATTTTTTATCAGTATCAAGGGACTGACAACAAGGAAAGATGAGATTTCTGTTGTCGGGTGTCGAAATTAAACTACGGGTCAATTTGACCCAGTGTCATTGAGATTTTTTCATTCCCCATTGATTTTTATTCATTTTTCATTTTGCAAACTCACCGTAGCAAGATCTTTTTGTGACATTCCTTTATTCTGACGCCCCTGCTGGATCAGCTTACCCAAGTCCAACGGAACAGTGTCGTGCTTCAATTCGTCCGTCTCACGGTCGAGCTTGGCAGTATTTTTAGTTGTTACATGCTGCTTATTAGCTCCACCACCCCCTACAACCATACAGTTCAATGTTGTTTCAACCAACCGATTGCCTTCTCATTCTGTTCTTAAACCTTCGAGGCCTGGCATTGGCTCGGGAATTATCGTGCCGTGGCTTCAGGCATTGCAACTTTAGCCCAAAATTCAAAAATGATGACGTGTTTTAAGTAAATACAATCGTTTGATTAAATTTAAGACCAAAACCATGATATCCTTACTTTTTTCAACATAAACTACGGCATGGCAAGATTTTTATTAATTTTGTACTATTTTTGGAGGTACATGTGCTTGAAAAAGAAAATAAACAAAATTTATCATGATGCTGTTTGCCTAAATGTCCTTGGAGTTGAAAGATGAATTAAAAGATGGATTTTCGATAATTTTTTCAGTACTCACATTTAACTTGAGTGTCAATGGCTTGTCCTTGACGACGAGCTGTGTTGATTGCCTGTAAATCGTGAAATTGTGCTTAACATTGGAGCACGATAATTGCCAAAAGATTTCTTACATCTAAAGAGACCTAAAAAAAATGCAAATAAGCACAAAATGGCAAGACACCAGGCAAAGCTCGAAAATAACACGTCGCTCAAAATTAACAAATTACCTTTTCGGATTTTGCTGCGGCACCTTTCGTCACACGTTTCCGCAGTGTGATTGGTACCGTGTCCCAATCTGACATTCTGGAAAAAAATTTCTAGCAGCACAAAATAAAACGTATATGTCGTCTCGAAACTCGAGATACTTTTCCTCCTGATTTTTTCCCTGTTTCCCTCTTTTTTCGATTCCCGTCAACGAATAATTTACGAGCTTTTTTTTCTCTCAACAATCGCGCTCCTTCTTTTTCTCTGCTTTGTAAATTGTGATGTATATTTTTTTTCTACCACGCGATAAATACAGAAGGATGAACAAAACGCTCGCGAAACTGATCGAAAAGCCTGGAGTAAATAAGTTATTGAAACTGCCGTGTTGCCGTTGTCGTCGTCGTCGTCATCATCGCCATCGCGATTGCATTCGAGACAAATCTCATTCTTCACCCGCGAGCGCCTACAAATCTGCTTTACCTGCTGAAATCGAAACAGCAAAACGACTGGACAAAAGTTTAATATTTCTGAATCCAAGATTTTCCTAGCGCGTGTAAAAAGAAAATTTTGACGTTTTTCTCAATCGAAAATGCTCTGCGAGCTTCTTGTTAATAAATTATCGTTTTTCTCATCAACTTATACTGTCAATAATTCACAGAAAATCACAGACGTCGTGTGATCGAAACTTTCTAATCGTAGTTGATTAGTATAGTTGATCGTAGATGAGAATAAGTTGATTCGCAACATTCGCAACTCGCTAGTTTTCGAATTGTGCTTTTTCGTGTTTCATTTCCAGAATTGTGAGGAGGCGCCATCTGTAGTCAACAGAGTCGTAATGTTCGTAGAAGAAAATGCGGTGTTTACCATCTTGGAAACTGTGCACTGTCGCATAGTTCGTGCGCGTCATCGTTTCTGCAGCCTTTTCGTAGTCAACTTGCTTGGAGACTGGTACGTTATCCAATAAATAATCCGAAATAACAAAAGTAATCCTAGTTCAATGAAATTCAATCTTTCGAGTAATTAATCGATATTGAATCGAGGAATGTTGATGAAAGAATATTTATCGTGAATTTGTTGGTGAACATTGTTAAATCATAGTGTTTACAGCGAAGCCTCCGCCACGATGGATCGCCGAGGCTATAAACAGACTCGACCACAAGGCAATCCCGCTTTAATTTTTTTCCTCTTTTCTGATTGTTACAGCATCTCCAAACAAACTGAATCATGGCGATCAGACCAGTGTACCGGCCGAAAATCGTCAAAAAGAGGACGAAAAAGTTCATCCGTCATCAAAGTGATCGTTATGATAAACTCAAGGTACGTTCTTCCTACACATAACCTCAAAACGCCGTAGACATTTAATCGATCTCGAGACACTTTTAAATTTTTCTTCGAACTGAATAAATAGTTTTACAATATTGCTGACTCCCTAAAAATACAAAATCTGCCGAAAATTCCAGAAATTAAAATGTGTGGGCCTGATTATCGTAAGAGGTTGAAAAATTCAATTGTTTAGAAACATTTCGATTTGACAGTGTCAACCTCGTTACAGCATCACTCAAAAAATGGTCGACAGTCGTCAATACGTTGCGACTTTAAGGCATAAATTTCGTTTTAGTTTGACAGATTCTTGGCCACGAAAAAAAAATTGTCAAAATATTCTTTTTCAAAATTTATAATTCTGCCTCGAGACGCACACAAGGGATTCGAATGAAAATCACAAAAATTTAAAATTCACTAAAATCGAACGCAACAACGTGATTTCTAATATTTTGCAAACGCGTTGTAAAAATTATGCTCCAGCTCAGCCATCAACATTCAAAGCTAATTCCAATCGGAAATGATTATTTTTCTCAGTGATTTCTAAAACATTTGAATAGAATTTACTAAAAATTTAGCTCAACTTTATTTTTTGCAAACTTTGAAAATTTTTATCACAAACTTGACCTGTTGGCTGTTCAAATAAATTTCTGATCGTTCTTCACAGTGTTAGGCTCTGAAAAAACAACAATTTTGCGCTAAAAATTGAATCGATTGATTAATTGATGAAAAAATTGTTAAATTACAGCGTAACTGGCGTAAACCGAAAGGTATCGACAACAGAGTGCGTAGGCGCTTCAAGGGACAGTTTTTGATGCCCAACATTGGTTACGGAAGTAACCAAAAAACTCGTCATATGTTGCCGACCGGTTTCCGGAAGGTACTTGTTCATAACGTGAAAGAACTGGAAGTGCTGATGATGCAAAACCGAAAGTTTTGCGCCGAAATAGCTCATGCTGTAAGCAGCAAAAAACGGAAGGCGATTGTAGAACGAGCCCAACAATTGTCCATCAGAGTGACTAACGCCAACGCTCGTCTTCGCTCCGAAGAGAACGAGTAAACTCGGCGAACGTTTGTACCATAAATATAATAAAAATGAAAAAAAAAAAAGTAAAATCATCAAGTCTTGAATTTTTCACTATTTTTTCCTTCAGCATTCCCGTTTCTGTTTGCGTTATGTCAAAATTTCTCGAAATTTTTTATTTTCATTTAATTAAGTTCTTTATCGATTTTATTTCTTACACTTTTCAATATTTTTTTATTCCATTTTGAGACTTAAGGCCGATATTTCACAATTCTTTCAAGTGTGAAACATGCAAAACGTGCTCTCCTTTAGTGACGATCGTTTTCTCCGAACAACTGACTATCGGGCTGAGGAATCAAGTACATTCGCGAGTTGCAATATCCGCGATTATTATTATGGTTTTGCCCTGTACTCTCACGTTCTACCAGTTTTCACGCTACGAAGAAAATTGAGGGACTTTAGACCGATTATTCGAAACACACGAATCGTGGCTCGAAAACGCGGAAATAAATGAATTCGTAGAAGAATTTCACTCTCTCTTCCCATTTGATGAAAAAAAAACGAATAATTATCACGAATTATTAGCCACTTGCAAGCTGGAGAGTCTCCAAATTGCACTTTTCTAGAACGAAACATTCTTCGAGATTATAAATCTCTTGCTGAAGGCTTTTGTATTTTTGACGCTTGACGAATTTTTAATTTTTTTTTTTTTTGTTCTCACGTTGATACGGAATTGTCGAGACCATTTCTGGGTCTAGAATTATTACAGTTTTATTTTTTCTAACGTAACTCCCTTAACGAAAATAAAAACGTAATTTCCCATACGAAAATTTGTGTGTTCGAACGTCTCAACGAATTTCGAACGAATGAATGACCTATTTTTTCATACTTTATGATTCCGCATAAAAAGAAAATACGCTGACACCCTCGCGTTCTCAAAAAGTCGCGAGAATGATAAATCTTGAGAGAATAATCGACGAGACTGTGGAAAAAATGGAGAGAATTAACGATTCTCCTGGCCTTCTTTTCTCGGAGCGATAAAAAGTGGTGAATATGCCGAGGCGAAGAGTCGAGCGTGTTCCAAAGGGGGTAGCTACCCCATTGCGTGTCAAGCGTTAGCTGACCCATGGCTTAGAGATTATCGACCCTCGCTTGACCGTCTTAACTATTACTCTAACCCTTCGAAAGCCTTGGGATAGGGAGGGGGCAAGGAATAACATACATCGTTTCAAAAGCTATGCGGAGTTGTGTCTGTTTTGCATATTGACTAAAGAGCCTCTGTTCAAAAGCCCTTTCAGCACATTTCGCCATTCAAGGCCCTACTAATTATTCAGTTATTGCTTATCGATTCAATATTCTTGTTAATAACATTCAATCATAAAAATTAATTGTCTATTTTGCATTTCAATCAATCAATCAATTTTTCATTCGTTACTGTTTACTCCAATTTTTATATTTCATTTCGCATTTTGACGGATTCACTAAATTCGTATGGAGGCAATGGATCATCGAAAAGGATGAAATCAAGTTCGTTTATTTTGCATATTGGTAAAAATTAACACGTGAATATTTTTCGAACGACTTAGTTTCCATTGTTCGATAAAAAAATCTCCATTGAATAATATTAAAAACTTGAATGAATTCTGTACAGTTATTCGATTGCGTGTTAAAGTTTTTAAACCTCCACATCGAGGTCTCTTCAGAGTAAAAAGGATAAAAATAAATAGGAAAAAAAAGTGGTTTGAATAGTAAAATCAGCGGAGCGAGGCCGCGTCACCAGGACGGAATTATCGCGCTTCTGAATCCGTTTCCCAAAATCATTAGCATTTCCTACCACGCAATCGTATTGTTGCTACGAGATGGCAAATGGATAATAATAAAATTTGAGCTCAAATAGAAAATGAGAAAAAAATAAATAATGGTGATTAACCAAAATGGATCGAGGATTGATAGGTTTGCTTTTTGTTTTATGGATATTCTCGTACGATGAGCTAGCGTTATTCGAAGGGTTCAACGTCACATGGTGAACAGAGACTTCAATGCCGGGCAAGCTTAGCGTCATATATTATTCAAAAATAGCAGCGAATCATATTCATGCCTTCTGCAATCCTATTCCTCACTGTTCAATCAATCCCACAAGGTGATAGCTATCCCACTGGCCCACTGCAAAGACCATGTACTTATTTGTGAATGCACATGACACATTTGTTTGAACGCATACGAGCTGTTCCCTTCGTTCCGCTCGCTGTTGAAAATAATTTTAAAAATCATGTCAACTCGAACTCAATCTTTCGCAATTTCAGTACAAAGTGCATTAGAGATTGATCGAGAACATTTTTTTGCATGAGCGTTCCACAATTTTTAAAAAGACCAACGTGTCCAGAGTTTTTAGATCAAATGAAGAAAGTACTGGAATTTTTCCAAATTTTGAGAAATTCTTTCGGAATTTCTCGAGATTCTTACACAATTTCACGAAATGCCTGGCAAAGTCTATTTTTTTTTTTTTTTACGTTACTCGAATATTTAAGAAGCAAGAGAGCAAGTAATGGGGGTTCACTGGAACTCGTGTAGGGGTTTGATGTAACGATTTTTTGATGAACGAATATATTTAATCTGTCAGACAAATTACCTGGTCCAATTTCCTTCAATATAATGAATAATACATGACCCCAATAAGCCTTTATCGATTGGACACACGTGTCACGAAAAAATGTAGAGTGAATTAAATTTCCAAGAGTTGCACTTGAGTCAGATTTTGGAAAAATTGATTCTTTTATTTTAAATTGCATTTCTTGTCGGAAATTTGGTTTTTCTCTATGACTTGTTCACCGAATGTTCAATATTTTTCTATTACGACTTTTTGTCTTCGTTACATTTTTCATCGCTCGAAAAGACGCGAAAATAATGAATTCTAATAAAAACGAGATTGATGTTCCGGTGAGGGAAGAATCTCTGACAATAACTTTAGAAAAGTAAAAAAAGAACGCCAAGTATTAAAAAGTCGCGCCTCAATTATAAATATAATAATCGAATAGTTTGTACCTTTTCGATACTTAAAGAAAAGAAAAAGCATTCTTTTCATTCACAAAAAAAATTGAAACCACTCTCAAGATCAATGGATGGAGAATACAAAAACTTGGCGTGCATCGTTAAGAAATTCAGTTTAGCGAAGGAACATCGAATCTCTCCAAACATTTCGTCTCTTTAATTCCATCCCTTCTACACTCATCATGGTCGCAACAAAATGTCTAATGCATCCATGTATGTATGGAATAATAGTGCTAGAAAATTATTGCAGAATTATGGCATTTGTAAAATTATAATCCCCGCGACCCCCGTTGCCCGCATGTTGCGAAAGCGTTGGTTCAGACGTATATATATTTCGAGACGTCACCGTGGAATAATTTTTCGATAGTAAAAACTGGCACGTAAAAATACTCATGCCATGGTTGAAGGCACTTCTCAAGGTCACAGGTAAAAAATTCAACGAGCATTGGATGCACCACACGGGACATACATGTGGAAACTGCCATTACATTTTTTATAAGTCGACGCATTTTTTTAATGGCGAAAAGTTTGAGTTTAAACGTGACGGAAAAGTCTCAATCTCGAGTATATACCTAGACACGCGGCCCAACTTGCCTTGTCGGTTCGAACTTTTCTTTTTAATACTTGGCGTCAATTTTTAAAAATATTGGAATTTTTCCTGTAATGTTCGAATTGTAATTAGAACAGGCTCGATCTTGGTTGAGTGCCACGTCATCAATGACGTGTTGTCGCAAGCTTCCAGGGCACGAAAACTCCTGCTGGGAACACTTCGGCGTGTCGAGAAAGAAAATAACACGAAAATGCGTATACACGAGCACCGGGAAAGCTTGAACTTTGTAGAGATGGAGGGACAGCCCTCGTACCGGCTAGTTGTCGTTTTGACCAGCCAGTACTTGAGCGTAGTCCGAGGAGCACGGAACCGCGATTCTACCAACGCGATATAATCTTCTTTTAAGAATCAGTGAAATCGCGAGTTCTCGTTTCTTCATCGATCCGATTCCTTTCAAGTCGTATATACAAAGAAAAAATTCAGTGTATAATTTTTGCATGTCCAAAATCGATAATCCTAATGAAAAAATAATTAACTAACAGTTTTTCTCTGCGCGATCAAATTTCCATTAAGATCGATCAAACAAAAAATTCTGAATTGAGTTTTTTTCTTAAATAAATCAACTTATCAGCCCAAACGATAAATTCATCGATCCAAATCCTTCGAACTAAATCCAAAAAACACAAAAATATTTTCATTTTGCACCAAGTGAGTAATTATCGGTGAATTAATAATTCTTCGCCTGAAAATGAACGAGTTAACGACTTAATAATTGGATGTGAACAAACTTCGGAAACCACAGACTTTGTTGTAACTCCACTAATTCAGTGAGTTTGTACGATAATTATGATTATGCTGTATTTACAAATTTCTCTAGTTCTCGAATACTTACAAAAATACCCAAACCAAATGTTTCTAAAATGAAAAAAAAAACTCGTGCCAATTAATAATTAATTAATTAAAATAACGTATAATTATAGCACCGAGTAGTAAAGTAAAAGAAAAAAGAAAGGAGTATGATTATGGACACGATGCTTATCCAAAGTTACTACGAATATAAATCCCCGAGTCGTCAAACGAGCTTCAAACTTTCGCGGAGAAAAAAAAATTTCACATTCTCTTTTATTAATTCTCCTAGAAGAGACGTTTTTTTTTTTTCTTTAAATAACAGAATAATTGTTGTCAAGCGATGTTCCAAGTAATACTCAACGGAACTTGGTGCTACAAGTTGCAAAGGAAAATCGATAATCTTGAATACAGAAATAAAAACGATTCAACTCTTTCGCTCTTTAGACAATATGTTGAAATGTTTTGGCCATGATTTCCCGCGTGTGTGGATGGATGGGTTTTAAAAGTCCAAGTTCAACCCTGCCCGGTGAATTGTCAGGCGTTTAGTTCTCTGAATAATAAAAATTGATGTTATAGCCTGGGCGAGTATGTCGCGAGGCAGGTGTTAGAAGAGAAAAAGTTAAGCTGGTATGATTGTAAAGAAGAGTTATCGATTCGAACACGTCAACTACGAGCAACTTACGCAGAGTGGTATTTCGCAAATTGTCCTACATTAATTTTGTAACTTGAGTATCGAGGGCGAAGGTAAAAAGAGAAGAAAGAGACACAGGGAGGTGTTCTATAGACAACGAAGACTAAGGACGCCTCTATGAACAGCAGGGAAAGTGTCGTACGTGCGAAAATAACAGGCTTCTTAAGTTTAGCGAGCGAAACAAGAAAAATATGAATTCCTGAGAACCTTTCGCTCGACATAAATGACTTGAGATTATTTTTTTTAATTCTCGCGCCAATGCAGTAGCGATGATATTATTTTTCAAATATACTTTGATGGCCTCGTCACAGAACCGTGCATTCTTTAACGATCCACATTTAATCTTTGTTGCTTGATGGAAATTTGCTCTGCTAAAAAATCTAAATTCTAGTCACTCGTCGACTCTGTCAGCCGAAATATTATTCAATCGTTTCGAGCATTTTATGACAGTTTTTGCAATTAATTTTTCTTTGGTATTTATCATCGATTTACGAGACTTTAATTTTTCTTTGCATCATCACTATTTTTTTCTTGTAATTGTAGAAAATAAAATCGTCGCATTTTGATAAAAAGAAAAATCAATGGCATAATTTTGTTTGGAAATGCATTTAAAAATTTAACCGGATTTTGAATCTAAGTTTTAACTGGCCTCTTCTCATTAGAATTCGAAGCTAATCAGAGCCGAAAGGTGATTCGAGCAACATTAATTCGCGCTCTAATACGTAAGCCGAGTTAAATGGTTACTCGAAAAAAGGCTCAACGTAAGTTGCCAAAGAAGCTGATAATCTTCAATGTAAAAATGAGGCAAAAACGTAAATCGTCCATTTTCGAGAATAGCAAAGAAAAACAGGGCGAAACGGAATCTCTACTCCAATGAGGAAACTCGAAAAAATTCTTCAAAACTGCTCAAAGTGGATGGTTCGAAAAAAAAAATTAAGTCCACGATTTTACATAAAAATTGTAGCACTAATTGATCACTTTCGAACTCAGTCGAGAACGTGAATTATTATAAAATAAAAAAGTGTGTACGTTCATAAATATTTTGTAAAAATGCGTCAAGGGACGTTGACTTTGGCTAGAACAAAAAAATAGCTCTAAAAATTACGCAGAACTGAGTGAAAGAGGAGAATGCGAGTAAACAATAAAAGTCCTTGATTTGCAATCAAAATTCCAGCGATTATTAGACTTTGTTCAATTTCTGAATGGCTCTGTATGACAAAAATAGTTGTGGATTTGGAATTGTGTACGTATAAGTGAAATAATGAGCGTACGATACGTTGGCAGTTTTCACGCAATGTATTACGGTTCAGTGGCCCCCTGAGTGCACTCAGGTGTGGTCTTTGTTGTGCTTTCCTGTGCAGGTCCGGAAATGTCCGGAACGAACGAAAGACCCTGCTCCCTCTCTCCCTCTCTCTCTCTCTCTCTTCATCTCCCTCTTTCTATGCGGAGCACCAACGTGCCACTCTAACCAGGTCGCTATTTATCAACTTGGTGGTCGATGTAAATTTTATTTTTTCAGCCAGTCACACGATTTCTTTCAAGAGTAGCCGATTAAAATGACGGTCCTAACTTTGTCAACGGGGATATTTTTGCTGGGTGAGTTTTGGAGGTTTAAGGACCTGACGCCTCCAGACATGCAATTTTTTCTGACACGATCGAGCAATGTGCCTTTTTGTACATTCGAAATATTCAAAGCAAAAGATTTAAAAAAAAATAGCAAATTTTATGTAAGAAAGTAAACCTGAATGTCGAGCATGTCCAGTAATTACTCAAAATATCCAGCAATTGAAATAATTTTAAAAAATGTAAACAACAGGTGTCGTGATCGGGGAGATTTCAGGACAAGCGAGCATAGCCCGTATGTCACGTTGTTCGAGAGACGATCATCAGAAATGTATAGCTTTGGCTGACCCCCTCTTGAAAGACCCTCATCTGATATTCCCGGATAATATGAAGGACATTGACATGGTTTGCCGGTAAAAAACACAAGTCATTGAATAATACTTGACCCTAGAACGGTAACCGTGTTTTTTTACCAATTCCGGTGACCTGGGGTCATAAATGACCCCAATTTTGAAAAATTCATATCTCCGGTAAAATTTAACGAAAAGGGTTCAACTTGGGCTCATTCTTTTCGTTTTTCAATGCAGAATCACGTGAGCCTGGGACAATTCAGCTTGAAGTAAAAAAATTAGTCAAAAATGTGGTAAAACGATAAAAAACGGGAGAACGAAGGGACAAAGAGCGCGGGATAATTCGCCTGGGGTCGTTTTGACCCCAGGTTACCGTTCTAGGGTTGATACGACCAATACACGAAGTATTATTAGAACAGGAATAAAAATAATTTTACCTATATATAATAATAATAATAATAATTACCTATTTGTTCAGAACATGGTCAAGTTTCGTCGATTGTACCAAACGTTACATCGATAACTGCTTCTCTAAGCGAAGGCAGGAGCAGTTTAACGCTGCCGTCGAAATTCCAATCGCCTCGGTCCATCAAATGTGCTCCGTCTCCACTTATCAAGCCGGTAAAACCAAATATCATGATTATTTTAGTTTAACGAACGAACCGACAATTCAATAATATTTTACTCACCATTTTCATCGAAATTGAAGAATTTATCAACTTTCTTTGGAATTTTTGGATCCACAGAATATTTACAGTACGCCAGTTGCCTCAAAGCTACGGTGATCGACTCCGAGCACTGTGGCAATCAATACGCTGCTCTCGTCGACGAAGTCTCCAAAGGTGAAATGGCCAGAACGAGTCTTTGCTGGTAAATTTTTTATCGATAAAGAACTAATTAATCACATGAATTATTAATGTGTGTTGTCAAAAATTTTTTGAATGATTTTCCATCGAATTTGAAAAGTAATTTTCAAAATGCAATTAAGAATATTTCTTCGCTAGCTCTCACTATCACTTCCGGTCGTGCGTTATTTATGAGACAAGAAAAAAATGTGATGGAAATCAATCAGGAGGGGCTGCTTCGAAATTTTCGCGTCAGGTATTGGACAAAGCTTTGAGCTTTTTGCAGGATCAGTGTCAAAATTACATGTAAGTGAACCAGTCATCATCGAACAATTATTAGAACTGCTTTCATTGGCAAATATCAACTTTTTGCTTCCCTTTATATTCAGACCAAACAATGCAGACTGCCCTCATGCTGTTACGGATTCCGGAGCTTCGTTGACTGTGAGTCCACTCGAGGAAACTCGGCTGAGCCTTCAAGACAGCAACAGAGGAAGAAATTATCTGAGAACTTTATCGCCGGACAATTATGCGGTTCAAGCGAGTAATTTTCATGGAGCGAGTGCGAATACAGCCCATCCTTCTCAGTATAAAAGCACAGGCAGAGCTCTCAATTCTTATCCAAGTAAATTCAATTCTTCCTGTTTATAGAAATTTTTATTTTTCCTCCAGTGCGTATGTGTTTTCGAGAAAAAAATTGTAGAAACAATTTTAACCCTGGAACGGTAACCATATTTTTTTTACCTATCCCGGTAACGTGGGGGGTCTAAAAGACCCGAATTTTGAAAAATTCATACCTCCGGTAAAATTTAACGAAAAGGGTTAAACTTGGGCTCATTCTTTTCGCTTTTTAATACAGGATCACGTGAGCCTGGGGCAACTTTGCTCCAAGTCCAAAAATTAGTCCGTTAAGAGCGTTAAAATCGCCTGGGGTCGTTTTAGACCCCAGGTTACCGTTCTAGGGTTTACTAAAATTATGAACTGTGAACTTTGTGTGACGTAGATCCTTTTGTGTTTTAGCTCAACATACCGAAAGCGATGTTCTTGATAGCAGAGCTTCTCCAACTCGGGTGTCAACGGATGTAAATAATGCCAAAATTTCAACTCAGCAGCCATCATCGCAGACTTTTTCGTCTCCTTCTCCTCCTGCTTCTCATTCTTCTTCGCAATCTGCTCCCTCTCCTCCTCATTCTTCTTCTTCTTCTTCTTCTTCTTCGCAATCTTCAGAATCTTCTCCTTCATCACATTCTGCTTCAGCTTCTGGCACTTCATCCTCAACTTCTTCCTCTGTTTCTTCAAAGGCATCCACAGAAGTAGAGGAGAAGATTATTTTCCATGAAACGAATCGCGTGCCCGCTGATTCACACGAGGAACCTGGTAATTAATTGATTTCACGAAAATTCATCATTTCAAATTAAAAAAACTGAAAATTTTGTTCTTTTTTTTGCAATTTATAATCGAATTGATTAATTACTAAATAAATTATTGTAAAAAAAACGTCAAGAAAATAATAATTATTATTATTAGTTGATAAAATAAACTCCGAACGAGTAATTAAGGAATTAATGAAATTAGGAAAATTTATGGCAGTTAATTAAGAGATGAAATGTTTAATTACCATGCAGCGATTGTCGTAACTCAACGTCCATCCAACTACGGCAGGGGCATGTCCTGGACATCACCACCGACAAAACCATCGACGGAAATCCCGGCATGGGCAACGAGCACGTGGCTGACGGCGAATCAGGTAAAAAAATCCACCACCGAGATTCTCAATCTCGAAGCTTGCTTTTCGTCGGTTTTTGTTATTTTCTTTCTTTTACTCATGCCTGGAACAAATTTATTCGCAGGCCCCGGTAACTGACGAGTCATGGTATCCTGCGGCCGGAAGTTTCGGTGGTAATCACATAGACGAGCCTAATCAGCAAGGATTATCGAAAAACGGACAAGCTAGCTTAAGATCAAAATTACTCTATTTCGGCATTTTATCTATTATCATTTATTTGTTTTAAATAACTATTTCTTTTGTTATTTATCGACTAATGAAAAATCTCACGAGTCCTCGTTTTAATTACCAAAGTTTTGTTCCGATTTTTGCAAACTTTCTTATTCAAATGATAGTTGTTCACTCGAAACTGCACAGCTCCGCATCTTTATTGTTCAAAAAACTCAGCCAGAATAAAGAATTTCCAGCAAATTTTCATTTTTGCAAAAAAAAAGACAAAAACCGACACGTTTTTATGAAAAAATTTGATTGTTCTGTAGAATCTATTTGAGAATAATGTCATGGCGTTATTAATAGTCTATGCATTTTTAAAATAAAGTTGAAAAAAAGGACAAACTTTTGTCTCGTCCGTTGGTAGATTCGCTTGAATACGAAAATTGTTAGATTGCCATAAGTCGTGCAAGCAAATGTCGTGATTGAGGATTTTATGACGCATCGAATATGCGTCACTGTTGATGAAGGCCGAGCTCTCGACGAATCTTGGTAAATGGAATTTTGTTTATTAAGCTATTATATAACAAATAACAATATTAATCACAAACTTTAAACTATAAATGTTTATTATTATCCTAACTGTGTTGTCCTGCTAGGAATCGTGTGCAAAACTACGAGAGCTTTGAGTTTCGTTTTTTTCCCTTCCTTTCGTTTTTCCATTTCATTCGCAGTTATAAAAAAGTAATTCGCAAGTTTGTTCCTTGAGGACGATATTCATCGAGCTCAATCCCACGTTTTCGTAGGATTTCACGTGTTACAGTTTTTTTTCTCGTACATTGGCAATTAGCTGCGCCTTGTAAAACAGAAGAGAGAAACAAATACAAAAAAAAAAAGAAAGAATCAGCCAAAATAAAGCAAGTACGAGGCCACGAGGGAATCCTGAATTTTCAACAAGCCAGAAGTCGCAAGTTTCGATATTCCTTAAAACTACGTTAATGGAAGATGACCCGTGCACTGATGATTGATTAATACAATAAATTGAAAAAATCTCGCTAAATAAATTAGTTGAAAAAAATCTAATCATGAAAAACAAAATATGTAACCTGAATGGCGAAGAATTCTTGATATAAATGCAAAAACTCGAAATTGAATTCTTCCCGCGAAAAAACATGCGAAGTTAGAATTTCTTAACTTCTCGACTTTACAAAAATGATTTCCGAGAATTTCAAAATTTAATACGCTCTCAGTTCCATTTTTTGGATTGATACTCCAAGAAGAATTAAAATTGTCATTTCCTATCCAATCGATCGATTGTTCAGTGCAAATTGAAATGTTTATTCGACACTTCGTTGGTCACTGTTATACGTTGGAGAATCCCCGGAGTAACTACTCAAAACTGTACGTATAATATATATATATATATACGAATATATATTATACAATAAAATACATCGATCCTTAACGAGTTACCACAAGGTGATTCCTTTCGTTTCTTTTTTCTTTGACTAGGATTTCTCCTTAGTGAGGTTTATACATAAATCTTACTCTATATACTATCGTCTTGATAACTTTCCTCCCTTCCCCTCCCACGCGTCATCTTTTATGCTCATTTTGTTTGTTTTTCAGTGATGTGTATAACGTTATCA
The DNA here is from genome assembly GCA_963921915.1 of Hyposoter dolosus. Lineage (NCBI taxonomy): Eukaryota > Metazoa > Arthropoda > Insecta > Hymenoptera > Ichneumonidae > Hyposoter > Hyposoter dolosus. The sequence continues at coordinate 3,786,389 of OY998138.1, read as the reverse complement.
GTGTAAAAGTTTTTAACAGTAGTTACTATGTTATTAACACGAGTCATGAACAAACGCGCAACACACTATTTTCACCCTTCTCTTTTTGCAAGTATATATAATAATTATATATATGTATACAGGGAGAACCACGTTAAAAGTTCAATAATGTAATCTCGAGTCCAGGATTTATTTTCCTCCGAAAAGATTTCGAGCGTTTGATGCAGGCATTGCTTCGATCGGCTTTCAACACTAAACTACTGAAGATAGGATAACAATGCATAGGACATACTTTGTAGAGCGTAAAATTCCCTACAAAATAAGTTCTGTGCATTTTTTCTCTATCTTCAACCGTTTAGCCAGGGTGTTCGATCAGAGTGTCCGTTTAAATCCTGAACTTCGAGTTTTCACAACTGCTCAGTAAAACTAGGAAAATCCTGTATAAATGTATATACAGGTGTATACAATGCGTGTGTATGCGTATGCAAGTATAAATACATAACTTGAAATATATTTAGGTTGTTTAGTCGGCGCTATAAATTGGGCGTATATTTTTTCTTTTTTTGTTTAAACTTAAATCCTGTCGATCGTAAAACGTTTGTTTTTTTTTCACAATAATCTATTTGTTTTTATTGTTTTCGAGACAACGAATGACTCGGCGAGTTGAAGATTAATATGCGAACGATATCTGTCGGACGATTGAATATTGAAAGAAAAAGAAAAGAAAAAGAATACAACTGAAGAATAATAAAAATTCACTTTTTCTCACAATACAAAAGTATTATTTATTAGACTCATTATCGTATGCTCAACTGCGTGATTTTCGCTTCAGTTATTCACTTGTTTTTTTGTCGAAATTATTACTACATTATTTCACAACGCTCTTTTCTCTCTCTCTCTCTCTCTCTTTCTCTTTGTTTTAGTCTAAGCGCAACTCGTTTAATTTATTTGTTTTTTTTTCTGTCGGTTTTTTCTTCTATACTGTTTTTAGCCCGACTCACAAGCAAAGGCAAACTCGATGGTTATGTTGTATTAGAAAATAGCGAATCGAAGCTTGTTTCCTGCGGATTAATACGGCGCTTGTGAAATCTTCGATATGATCGTATGGAATAAAAAACGAAATGAAAAGCAACGTTATTAAGTTTATCCTTTACTTGTAAGCTATGAATTTGGCCACGAATTTCATCCTCTTTTGTCTCTCTCCCATTTCCTTTTCTCCCGTTACGCAACCCTCTTTTTTTAGCCACAATCCTCAGTCGACGAACTTTTAACGTTTTCAGTCATCCCAATCGTCGTCGTCCTCGCTCGTACCGCTGGACGAGTCTTGGCTGTCGTTTCCAAGAGCTCGCGATCTCTCAGCAAGAGCTCTCGATAGTGCCCCCGCCAAGCCTTGTGGCTCCGCCAACGAAGTCGATTTCGTTTTTGTCGTTACTGGCTTCAATTCTATTCCTCGACGGATCTGATCGAGCAAATCGTTTCTCGAGTCCGGCACTGGACTCGGTTTTGCTTCAGTCTGACTAACTTTCTGCTCAATGAAAAAAAAAATTCATTTTTTTAACGTCGTAACGATCGGACGTTTAGGAAACATTGGAAAAGTAAAAAAAACTTCTACACAAGCAATTTTCGGGCATTTTTGACCCTAGACTTTAAATCCCGCGCCCTCTCTCCCTTCGTTTTCTCGTTTTTTATCGTTTTACGGCATTTTTAACTATTTTTTTTACTTCAAGCGAAATTTCCCCAGGCTCACGTGATCTTGCATTAAAAAACGAAAAGAATGAGGCCAAATTGAACTCTTTTCGTTAAATTTTACCGGAGATATGAATTTTTCAAAATTGGAGTCACTTATGACCCCAAGTTACCGGACTAGGTAAAGAACAACAAAAGGTTACTGTTTTACGGTCAACAAATTCATTATTTTACCTTGAGTGTTGTTCCGCTTCTGATGGACTCCATAAGCTTTGGTCTGATGTCCGCTGCATCGCCGTTATTATTGAAAGGTGCATCGGTACTCGTCACGTTGTCATTATTACTGAAGTCCGGAAGCGGCGGCGGGGGTGGGGGAGGGATGTTGGTACTCGAACTTGTACTCGAATTCGCATTCGTACTCGAGCTTCCTCTCGCTGGCGGCGGCGGTGGCGGAGGTGGTGGAGGCAACTGTGGTGCTGGTGAATTCGAGGGCGGCGGAGGTCGCGAAGGAAGTGACCTATGAACGGGAGGCGCGCTCGGGGGAGCCGGTGGAACATTCGTTCGTAAAGGCGGCAATGGTCGTGCAGTTCTTGGCTGCATCTGTAGTTTGCAAAAAATGAAAACATTGATTTTTGACAATTTCAATTTTTTTTCAATCAGACGATTGCACAGAATTTTTTTTAGGCAAAGAATTTCCAAAAATATGGTCAAAACTGCTCAGTCATTGGAGACTAAAGTCTCGTTCGAAAGTTTCGAGGCAAATAATGAAATTATGGGAGGTGAGGAGGAACAAAACTTACGCTATTCGATCCAGGACTGGCCGAAAGGTGCGGTACAGTTCTCGCGGGTATTGGCGGCGGAGTATCGAGTCCCGGTGGTAGAGGCGGTGGTTGATGAGAACTCTGTGAATTCGAGGTCGGAATAATGTCGTTTTGAATGGCAGAAATGCCGCCGTGTTCCTCGATAAATTTGTAGATGAATTTTCTCGTTTTCTTGTTTCTTAATTCCTGTTCCGAGACGCCGACTTTGTTGAAAAATTCGGTGAGCTGTGGGTCAAAGGCGTCGATGCCTTTTTTGTCAGGATCCCATCCCATATGAGCGAGGTGTCTGGAAAGGAAAAAATTGCTATATTATTTCTGATTCACAACTGATTTCCAACAGAAAAAAATTTCTGTTTCTGTTTAATTTTTTATTTCTTCAGTTATTGAGAAAAAAAAACCTGAAGTCTGAGGGTTGCCCGATATCGGCAGTCGTCAATTTCCTCTTGCCATCTTTTTTCGAATCTTTCTTCTTCGTTTTGTACATTGAGCTACTCGACACACTGCGATTTACGCCCATACCGGAAGGAGAACCGTTAAGCATATTAATGTTCGTGACAGAAGTAAAACCAAAAGTCGTCGAGCTGCTTGGACTCTTGCGAGGCAAAGTGACCACGCGATTTTGCGACTCAGTCTCCATTCTTGAGCTTCGTTCTTGACGTCTTTGGCGATTCGTGTTGAGCTTCGCCAGAAGCGCGTTTCTTAATGAAATAAAACGTTTAATTAATCATTAGCTACATGAATTTTTCTGGCAAATGGAAATTCGTATTTAAAATTTCTTCAAAGAAAAAATTCAATATTTTAGCTATTGCTGCAGCGACAATAATGTCAAAAAATTCAATTATTCTCTTTCCGACATAATTCTTCACGCAGTTCATAAAAAATCGATTCGTTGAGTTTTTTATGTTGATCTCGTTAAATTCAAGTCCAAATACCTCAAAATAATTGCTTCTGTTTCGTCAGCAAAATTAAAAGCAGCCATGCACTCCTCGCCTTCGAAAGTATGAAAATACGGCATCGGAGCGTTGTATTCCATAGAATTATATACTTCGTGTTCCCACAGCATGGCGTTTCTCTGCAGGCAATACAATCGAAGGAAAAAGCTTCTTCTGGGATTATCTCTGATCAGAGTTATCACGCCCGTGTTCTTTTTTATCCACTCTCTGTGCAGCGGCGGTTGCGTCAAGTACAGTTGGATAACTCCTGCCGCGAGGCACTGAAAACACATATTAATCAAGAATTTTTTGATTATTCAAGTTGCGTAACTCATAGAACTGAATAATATTTCAAAATTGGATTAACAAGATTTTTAGTGAATTTTAAACGTTTCAAACGGCAGAATTTCGATGAATCGTGTGAATTTTGAAATTCGTAAGAATGAGAGTAAAAGAAATACATTTTGGAGAAAAACTTGTAAACGATAGGACTCCTTGGAGTTTTGTTATCAATTTCCATTCATTTGATTTGTTGTTCTTCGACTTGGAAAAGAAAAAAGTTGTAAAAAGTAGAAAAATCGAGTAAAATTAAAAATTGAGGTCAGCTGCGAAAAGTATCGTTGGGATTGTTGATTTTTTTTGGTTACTGTGACGAATGCTTACCTGACAACGATTTCCGATGAGTTTGAAAATGATGTCATTTTCGTCGCGACTCAAGAGGACGGAACCTCGGTTTTCCTTAGTTCCTGTGGACTTCATATTTTCGGGATGAAAATAGTCGAACCTCCAAGGTTATGTTTCATCGGTTTATCTGGTAGTTTGATAAACGTTCTCTGCACATTATCTTATCAAGCCTTACCCGAGGCCCTGCCCGCCCCGCACTGCTTGACAGATTTTGTTCACTTGCTCGCACACTCTCTCTCTCTCGCTCTCTCTCTATCTCTCTCTCTCTTTCTCTCTCTCTTTCACACGCACAGTTTCACTTTTTACAAAAAGCAAAAAAATGTTGGTCGCGGCTGTGCTGGCGAGTTTTCGGTCTTCATTTTGTGGCACGAAACGAAGGAAAGAGACACGAGTTTATCGTGACATTTATCGGCAATAACAGCAAACACCACCCACGAAGAATCGTACGAGCCAGGAAACTTGAATGACGGTTGATGACATTTCCGTGCATCCGGTTCAGTGGACCTTGTGTGCCGTCATACTCGTAGCACATAACCTCACTCCACCAAAAAGACAAATATGACGTTCGGGCGGATACACTATTACACACCTTTTTTCTCAAGCATCATTATTGTTATCTCTATTTCTCTATACGATTGCAACAATAGTGATAAAACCATCTATATTAACCTTTTATCTTTAGATTATATCGACGAGATACTCGTAACCGATCGCACTCTCCCGAACAGTGCACGTAAAATCTTATTTTTTAGTTATTCCAAGAATCTGACATCTGACGGATGCTCTGTGCAATCGACAAGATGGTCGTTCAAAGATCACCAAATATTTTATGCGCTTTTCGCAAATTTTTTTACCCCTGTTACGCATGGAAAAAATTAGATTTCGAAATCAAAAATTTTAAAATTCCTTCGGCGTTTTTTACTTTTTCTATCCTTACGTAGCGTTTCCTATTTCGACATATAATTCGTAAATAATTATGGCACAAACATAATTACCGACTGATAAATGTGAAAAATTTAAGGAAAATTAGTCGAGCGACATCTTCTGTGGATTCATAAACGGAGCAGCATCTGGGTGCTCGATGTTGTCAGAAATCGGCGGGACACAATATCGTAGTTCGTGGCAAGCTTTCGAGCTCCATGTGTTCAGCGCTTTGAATAAAATTGTACAAAATTCCAACGAAAATTTGACTGGAATAAATGGATTGAGAGTTGTCGTAGCACGATTTTTATCATTTCAGTAAAATAACGTGAAAACTATTTATAGTGTAAGTTTTATGAAATATCTCGTTAGATCCGTTTTTATCGAATTTTAGAAATTGGCGGTTTTTCTTTGGTTAGAGAATTTCAACTCCGGATTGTTCGATGACAATTTCGCCGGTTACTGTACACGAAGTTACGAATAGATTTTTTGATTCTCCAATTTCAGAAAAAAACAGATAACGAAGGAAAGTCATGGAAAATTCGAGGAGACCTGTGTCCTGTGGCCTGGACTTTTGCGCCGCGCCAGATCTCAACAACTGCATCATCGAAGCAAGAACTATGAAGTGAGTTTATATTTTATTTAAATATACGAAAATTAACAAAATTTTCTAGCAACAATGCAAAAGATTTTGTTTCCACTACATGAATAAATTCGATGCAATTTCGATCCACTGAATCATAAGGCAACAACAAATCAATAAAATTGAAATTTTGGCAATTTGGAAATTTTACCATGAGGAAACGGAGCGAAGACGCAGACGAGAAGTTCCTTGAACTTTGTATATTGTAATTTCTCCAATTATTTCTCAGCTTTGACTTCATTTGCGTTCCGCTTGTTCATCCTCTTCTCAAACGTGAATTTTTAACGGGCAAGGCAAAAAACAGGCCCGGTCCTTTTACACGACCGGACATGATTTTGAGCAGCGGAGGTACGATGACCCATAATATCAAAAAATCTTACAAAGTTATTATTAAGGGATAAGGCGACTTTAGGGCAAGCAAAAAATTGGTGGCTGCAAGAAAAATTCTTGAAATCCATGTATACAATTTCAACATATTCCGAAAGTTCTTTATGAAAAAAAAAAAAAAAACCAAAAGTCAGTAAATTTTATGCCAAAATCCATTAACATTTTTCATGGATTTGAAAATAACATCCGTAGTTATCAATGAAAAAATCTGGAAAAATTTATGGCCGATCTTCAGGCTGTCCCTTGAACCCAGAATACAATTTTTTTCTTCCCATTTCTAATAATTTTTTTTTCCGTTAAATATCAAGCAATGTGCAAAAAAGGTTGAATGAAAACGATCCTGGTTCACGAGTTGAGTATTATTTTGCCCTGAAGTAGCCGAACCCCATGAATATTCATTGCTTAATGAAAATAAATTATTAACAAATGTAATTTCGTGCAGATTGGAACAATTTGGTAGTGGGCAAGTTGTCCCCATTCATAGACGTCGATTCCGCATGCCCGCATCAGAAACGGAACAGTGAACATACTCTGAATCAGGAATTAGCATTTGCTTCGCACTTGGATATTCCAGCAGTAACGTTTAAGCTCGATGGCAACATAATCGAGAATGCAAATCTAGCGAGAATTATAAACGACAAATTGAGCAACAGTCCGTTCCAGGTATACTGCACGTTATTAAATTTTTCACACCACGATAACGTTCTAGCTTATTCCTAACCCTGTAACGGTAACCTGGGGTCAAAAACGACCCCAGGCAACTTTAAATTCCGCGCCCTTTCTCCCTTCGTTCTCTCGTTTTTAATCGTTGTACCACATTTTTGACTATTTTTTTAACTTTAAACAACATTGCCCCAGGCTCACGTGATCCTGCTTTAAAAAACGAAAAAAAATGAACCCAAGCTGAAGCCTTTTCGTTAAATTTTACTGGAGATATGAATTTTTCAAAATTGGGGTCTTTCTGACCCCAGGTTACCGGAATACGTAAAAAAAAATAAAGTTACCGTTCTAGGGTTAAGTTTGTTTGTTCCCGAATTTGATAATCACGTCAAAATTGAATTTACAATTTTTCTAAGTGAAAATTGAAATGAAAAAAAAAGTTCAGATGACTTGGAATAAGGGAAAAAATTCAAGTATATAATTCAAAAGATTGCAACATATTAAAAAATCGTTGGGCTTCTGGTTTTTATCGTAAAACGGCAACATTTGCTTTAGGTTTGGGTGCAGGTTCCTATGGAGAATCCAGCGAAACGAGCGCTGGCTTACAGAGGAGTAGAAAACGCCGAAGTAGAGAGTACTTGGGAGTGGTGGAACTCGTTCAGATCGCTTTGCGATTTCGACAAAAAGTTGGGTTTGACTTTGATAGTGAGTGAGGATCTTCCTGAGATGGAAGAAATCGAGCGATGGCTTAGCGAGCCCGTGCAGTGTTTAATTTTACCAACGACGTTATTCATTACCAACAAAAAAGGTTACCCAGTTCTGAGCAAGGCGCATCAACATTTGGTGCGAAAATTCTCTGCCTTCAAAATACAGTTCATACTGACAGGTGCCAATCGATACAAAAATATGGGGCATTATCATCATTACCTCAACCATTTGTGGCAGGTAATCAACATGAAAAATCCACATTGTACGAACAAAACGATATTGACCTGGAAAAAAATTGCTATGGCGTTTGGAGCCTGAATTTGTTTTTGCCAAAGATTAAAAATCCCTCAGGTTCCAATTTCAATTACTTTTGCTGCTTGTTAATCATTTCAAATGCCTTAACGCAATCAGAATTGCGATAGCAATGGACCGATCGAAACGTTCGCCAAAGGATACGAAGACTATCTGCAGTTTCCTTTACAACCCCTGATGGATAATCTTCAATCTCAAACGTACGAAATCTTCGAGAAGGATCCTTATAAATACACGGAGTATCAGAATGCGATCCGAAAAGCGATGGAACACATAGGAAGGAGAGAAGAAGCTCGGGGTAGACCTTTGTGAGTACAGAATTCAAATGTATAAAATAATTTAACGTTACAATCAGATTCAGGGCTTACGTTCACCTGGAGAAGTACCAAAAAGTTAATTCAGCTTTTTTCAAAGCCGTCGAGGAATCGATAAAGTTGTGGGACTGAGAAAAAAGTTCCACGTTAATTTGTCAGATGCGCGTAAGCCCTTAATTGCCTTATTACGCTGATTGGATTAGTTGTCGGACATACCAATGTTGCAACTTTAACTGATCGATGTTTGTCCTTTATTCTGCAGAATTGTGATGGTCGTAGGGGCAGGAAGAGGACCTCTTGTTCAAGCATCTCTAAACGCTTCGAACTTGGCAAGAAAAGCGATTAAAATTTGGGCCGTAGAAAAAAATCCTAACGCTGTAATCACGTGAGTTGTTTATTCTTTGAAAATGATTCATTATTATTAACCCTCCTTGGTCACCAGGGGTCAAAATGACCCCAAGCGCAAATCTGAGCTAGAATTTCTACAAGTTATTGGCGCCCGAGGCGGTTGCATCCTCTCCAGAACGGCGCTTTGGGGTGCCAGAAGAAATTTTTTTTTTTTTTTACACATTGCCTCCTTGTTGATTTTTTTTCGTAATTTTGAAAATTGGACAAAATTTTTTTGGCATGATATTCTCATTCTTAAAGGTTCAAACTAATATCCTGAATTTTTATGTATCGTTAGCAACGATACTGGCCATGCGGCAAGCGTTTTAACATGGCTCGGGTCATTCCGACCCCGTGTGACCAGCGCGTTATTTCTAGAACGTGTGACCACGGAAGACGAAGAAATAAATGTGGCTGGAAAAATAATTCAAAAAATTATTGCACACACAGCTTACAGGCCTTGAAGGAGGAAATGTGGGGAAACGATGTGACGGTCGTCTCCAGCGATATGAGAGAATGGCAAGCGCCAGAGAAAGCAGACATCCTCGTGTCCGAGCTTTTGGGATCTTTTGGTGACAACGAATTGTCGCCGGAATGTTTGGACGGTGTACAACGTTTTCTCAAAGGTTAGCCTCGCCGACGCAGATTTTTTTAAAACTGGAATTTGAATAATTAATTTTTGTTAATTTAATGATTGAATGAAAAATTAAATTTGAAATTCTTGTTGACACAATTACAGACGACGGAGTTAGCATACCAAGCTCTTACTCTTCTTACATATGTCCCATACAATCGTCCAAACTATACAACGAGGTGAGGCAGTTCAGGGACAAAGACAAAAGCGCGATTGCTCATTTCGAGACGCCCTACATCGTCCATCTCCAGAACAAATACGTCATCGCGAGCCCTCAAAAATTATTTTCCTTCGCACATCCAAATCTAGGTAAAACTTTCTCAGTTTTCTTTTCTTTTTTTTTTTTACGGAAGAAAAACTGCGAACATTAATTTAAAATTTCTACTCGGATCGATAAATTTTAGAGTTTACAGATTTTTGTAACATTTTTTGGTAAAAACGCTGAATATTTCAGACGAAGTGATCGACAACAGCAGATACGAAGTGAAGAAATTCAGTGTAAAACAAAACTGCGTACTGACCGGATTCGCGGGTTACTTCGATGCCGTATTATTCGAGAATATTCAAATGAGTATTGTACCGAACACTCACAGCCCTGGAATGTTCAGCTGGTTCCCAATATTGTTCCCGCTGCAGGTTTGACAAGAAAAAATCATTTCTACCAACAAAGAAACGAGTGACTTGTTGCAATTTCGAAAAAAATGTCAAATTTTCGTTCCAGACACCGATGCAGCTTAAAGCCGGTGACGAGTTGGTTCTTCATTTTTGGAGGCGATGCAGTTCAAAAAAGGTTTGGTACGAGTGGTGCGTGAGTCAGCCGGTCCCGGGAGTTATTCACAATCTCAACGGCAGATCCTACACGATCGGGCTCTGATTCCATCAATTTTAATGTCTCAATAACAGCTGCAAGCTTTTGTCTTCAGTATTACCAAGCGATTTGCCGGCTACACTTGAAAAAACGGCAAGAATTCGTTGTCGGCAATGTGTTTTTTTTTCTCGAATCGACTCTGATTACTCGACGAAGCTAAAAGCCCGCTATTTTTTTATTTCTCACTCACGACGAATTGCTTCTCTCGCGAATCAGAGTCAAAACCATGATGAATTTCAATCAATTTTCCATTTTGACAGACTCAACGAAAATGTATAATTACTGACTATTCGACGATGTCGCATCGTATGCAAAGTTTTACTACGAAATATAAAAACCGTCTGTTTCATTTTCATAATATCGAAAAAGCGTTATTTTTTATTTTGACACAATTTTTCGAATAGCTCTATTTCTTTGTTTGTTGAACGAGTGAAAATAGCTCGAATGTTGTCCATTCCGTATCGACGAAACCTGGAACTCCCATAAGAATCTTTCGCTCGCTACAATTGCACAAAAACGATAATGAAATAAAACGTAGAATAATAATTGAAGAGACGAGTTTTGTGATACTTTCGGGGGATTTACAATTAATAAAATAACGTTACTACGACGTGGCGCAATGCTCGGCTTCGTTCTCACAAAAATGACTTCCTAACTGCAAAGCACAAAGAGAAGAAAAATAATTCTTGGGTGAAGATTAATGTTTCGATGGTTTCTTGAAACTTCATCTCTCCTCTCGCCATCTCCTTGTCCTGGGAACAGCGATGGGGTCAACGGAATTTTTAAAAGAGCGATAACGAAGAATAACGCGTTATCGCTTTCGAAACGATTATTTAACGATAACATTGGTGACCTCACGTGATCGTTTAACGGCCCGTGACCTGTTTACCCTTTATCTCGAATCTTCGATGTTTTCGAAATTTTGAGCTTAGCAAACTTCAACTCTCGTGCAAAATGATTAAAATCTATTTAGACGAATTGAAAATAGGCCTGGCTCCCATGAAGCTTTCCAAAAACGTCACTAAACTATTTTTTTTTTAATTTTTTGACAATCCACGTGAAATATTTTGAGAATTTCGTTATCCAACGATCCGAAATGTGACGGGAAATGATTTTTGGAAAATACAGCCTGTCATTAGTTTTAGGAAAAAATCTTACCATTACTAATTTTAATATCATTTTTCGTTTTGGAATGTTTTCGAAATTTTGAACTCGCTCAAATTCTAATAGCATATCCAGCGCCAAAAAAGGAATTGTTCAGAAAATATCAAAAAGAAAAAAATAACTTACCAGGACGAGAAACGCGATTTTTTTTTTCATCGACAGTCACTTGTCGCTCGATGAGGATATTTCCTTAATGACAAACTGACTACAAACTAATTACAAACTGAATAAAATATATTTTGGCAAATTGGCGAAAAGTTTAACTATAAACGCATGTGGAAAATGCATGTGGATAAGTGACTTTGAGTTTTTTTTCGAGGCTTATCGATTGTTCGGCCGATAAGAGGGGTCTCGACGATGACGAAACTGCGCTCGCCCGCGAGAGTTCTCTGCGGGTCTCGAGCCAAGGCTCGTGAGGATTTCACCATTTGGTTTAGCGAAGGCGTGCAAGCGTGGTGTAAATGTGTGCGACGACGCGGCAGAGTATTTCTTCGTAACCAAAATAAAGTGAGATCCACACCATAGTCGGCGTGAGACAAAAGTTGATTGACCGGCTTGTTGCGATCTAAATATTTCAAAACTTATCTCAAATCGTTTCCGGTTAATTTTTCGTGGCTGACAAAAAAATGGCACGTTTAGTGACGCAAGTGTTGAGAACGAGCATCAGGACAATTGCTAATACGGGAAAGTCGAAAATTCTTAACATCGGGGCAACCGGAACTGTTAAATCTTCAGCCATTTACTTCCGGTCAATCGGCACGACACAAGTTGCTCGAGTAGCCGGTAAGTTCAAACTCTTTTTATTCTCCATAGATATTCTCTGATAAACTTTACCAACAACCATAATTTTTATAGATATTTCGATTCGTTGACACGCACATATTTTCACAGTGCTCAAAAATCTGTGATCGATTCCCCGAAGATTTCTATCTTTTCTATGATTTTATGAAAACAAAAACAAAAAAACATCGTGACGTTGATCCAAAAGGCTCCAAAACACGAACCAACTTTTCCCTCATAATTTTTAATTCTATCAATTCATGATTTTCTTGATTGACAAACTCACCGGAATCTAAATTTACAGATCGATGGTACACCAGCACTCACGAGTGGATCGAGGTCAAGGACAAAGTCGGTACAGTAGGAATATCGGATTATGCTCAGGATGCCCTTGGAGACGTAGTTTTTGCTCAATTACCCGAAGTTGGGGCTTCGATAGAGAAGGATGGTGAGTTTCCAAATTTTCGAGAGAATAAAAATAATCGCAATTATTTATTAATCCGTTAAGAGTCAGTGGTATCGTGGTCCATATGCCCAATTTTTTTCCTCGCGATACGAAACGGTGGCTGCACCTGCACCAAAATAAAAAATAAAAATAAAAAAATGATTCGCCGCAATATTAAATTTTCGATCGTGTCGGTCATTTTCATGAAAAACGACATTTTTTAAAATTATTCAAAGGTTTTGAATAATGAGAAGGCAAGCTCTACCTTGAAGTCAAGATATTTGAAATTTACCCAATATTCCAGACGAGTGCGGAGCCCTCGAGTCCGTGAAGGCAGCATCGGAGATCGCGAGTCCAGTGAGTGGAAAGGTGGTCGAATCGAACGAGGCGTTATCGAAAAAGCCCGGATTGGTGAATAGCTCGTGTTACGAGGAGGGTTGGTTGTTCAAGCTGGAATTGAAGAATCCCGAGGAGATCAAGAGTCTCATGGACGAGAAAGCCTACAAGGAATACCTCAAGTCAGATCCACACTAGTCAAATAAATTGAATATATTTAAAAAAAAAAAAAAACAAAACAAAGCCAAAAAAAAATGACCAAGAAAAGTTTGAGCTCAGTTTGTTGGACCAAAGAATAGATTGAATCTTGAAAAACAACGATATGAAGGAATTGAACATTTGCAAAGATAATTATAGAGTGTCGAAATTTCTAAGGTCGCAAGTGCGAAGAGCAAAATGTTGGCAAGAAAAACATTGCTCCGTGGAAAGTTTTCTACATCGATGTCATTGACGAGTTGGTTTGTTTAGTTCGTATAAAATTTCTTATCCGCATTTGTAGTTTGTACGTAGTGATGAAAATTCCATCTCCGAGCTTGTTTTCCCCTCGATACACTGGCCGGAAAACAACGACTGCGATTAGCAAAAAAAAAAAAACGTGTGTGTATATATAAGTATAATGATGTATGTAGTTTGGAGAGACGTTGTTATTAATCGTTGACGAAAGCAAGGTCGCGTGATAAGACGCTCTGTTTATGTTAATTAATAAATTTATATTTACAATCAATTCTGAATCTTCGGTTTTTTTTTCTCTCGTTGCATTTCTACATAATATACAATTTGCCCAAATCTTGACGGCAGTGTCATCTACGCGTCGAAACTCCACCTTCCTGCTCTTTTGCCTGAATAATGTATACACCATCGTTCACCAGTGTCCAAGTCATCGCAACATCTTTTTTCATTACAAAAGAAAAACCAAAACAAAACAAAAAGAATTTTCACAATTTAAAAAAAAGCAAAAATCAGAAAAACTCCTACTCCACTGAACATTTTCGAATAGCGACGTCAAATGGCATTTTGGAAAAAGCTGTTGTACAAAAACTACAACCCCGGCTCATTTAATTGCAGCCCTTAATTAGAATTTGAATTTCTTCGACAACATCGACGATAACTTTTAATTATTGTATGAAAAAATCTTATCAATTTTATTATTTTGTCGATTAAACTTGGCGGTGATGAAATGAAATGTTGAAGCTGGAGTTTTTCAATTGGATGCTTGCAAACTTATGAGCGATAGTGTAAGGTCGTTATTTCCTCTAAATATGTTATTGACATTAATATCTGAGGTGTTTCACGTTAATTTTTTATTCCGAAAGCCTTGACCCCATTTTTCAATGACACGTTTTTTTTTTATCCATTTATGTATACACATAAAGATCGAGATTTTCGAAGATCGAGAAACGCGCCATTTAGATTGGATCTTATTAATCACATCGATATATACATAAATCATGTATATATATATATATTTATATATATATAGTAAATGAGAGCTTTTGTCAATTGTATAATTGGTAACTGTACATCAATTATTTCACACAATGTATATTAAAACACCGTAGATATTTTGTTCTCGTTATTCGTTACAAATTCACAATTTGTCGATGAAACAATTATGCAAACGGAGTCGTTCGGACGATTATTCAATAGGATGAACGCGTTTGATATCTTTTTCCATTTTTTCTTTCAAAATACGCGTCACTTTGTATATATTTTCACATTTATTCGTATGGTGTCATTTCCAAATAATCATATCGGGCGTGTTCGACTGAGGACTTTACGGTACACCTTCCACGAGGTTTAAAAGAGTTTGAATCATTTTACTGAAAAAATATGTTCATTTCGGTGATTTTCCATAAAATGCATTGTTCCTTCCGTGAGATTTGCGAGTCCAATGTATTTTTCCGAATCATAAAAATCGTCCAGATTTTCGAAAATTTGTTAGATTAGAATAAAAGTTTTATGTTCCCCGGCTGATCTGAGAATTTGGAAAGACTCTCATCAAATTTCATAGTTTTTAAAACTCTTAGTGTTTGTGATTTTCTAATGTTTTCCAACGAATATTTGCAGGCTCGCGAGGATCCTCGCTCTCGTATATTGACGTAAGTATAAATCGGAACAAACAGAGCGTCGAAAATCGGTCAAACAGAAAAAACCAAACAAAAAACATTATAATTCGATATGCGAGAGTAATATTAGATCCTTGAATAAGTGAAAATCGAAGGACATTTATTTTCATAAAATAGCAAGACATTCAGGTACATTCTCCCGTTGCGCGCACGAAGAATCGTTGTTATTTCTTTTATTTACTTCTAAAACTGATTAAAAAAGAAAAAAAAAACCAAATGTCAATGAATTCTACAAACTGAGAGAGCGTAGGATCGTCGTGGCTCAGACCTTCACCGATTTCAACAAACAGAATCGACTAAAGAAAAACATTAATTGCAAAAATATTCTCATCCCTTATTTGTTCGTGCATACAATAATAAAAATCGTACACAGGCGTCATTTGGTTCGTGTCCTCCGACTTTTCTCTTCTCTCGTAACCTTTCACATCGACAGCCTTCACCACAGCACTGAGAAAGAATACGTCTGTCCAACCGTTCAACAATAATAATTCATCAATTAATTAATAATAATCTAATATATGAAAAATAAACCAAGTTCCACTCAGTTTTCTTTCCCTGCTCTAATCTTAACACTTAGTAAATTTATCTCCGTTACATTTAAGAACTGCAATAAGACAATTATGCAATCTTATACCTAAATATAATTGTTAATAATAATAATAATGATAATAATGATAATAATGATAATAATAATAATAATAATAATAATAATAATAATAAGTATTATTAATATTTATAACAAGCTAGACAATAGGACCACATAAACCTTGCTCCAATGATTCATCTTGAATTATTTTTCTTTTTTTTTTTCGCTTTATTACTTCATTCTTAAATATAAGTTTTTTTTATTTTATTTTTTTTGCTTCATTATGGTACAATATACAGTAGTAAAATATTTTATCGCAATTCATGATTATTTCGATTTTTTGTCCGCCACCTATTTTGAAAAGAAAAGAAAATAATAATAACGATAATGATAATATAATATAATATATCGTAATATAATAATAATAATGATAATAATAATAATAATAATAATAATAAAGAGAGATACATTGATTAAGATTTCTCGTATTTTGTTTGTTTTTTCATCTAAAAATTAGTGAAGACATTAAGTAGCTAACGATGTTTATTCTTTTTCTTTCGTTTGTCTCTCCAGTAAGCAACAGAAATATATATTTATATATATTTTTTGTTTTGTTTTATTCTCATTAAACTATACACAAAAAAATAATAATGGTAATTACATATTTAACATGTTTTTTTTTTTTTTTTCATCGTCCGGTAAATCTATACAACGTAAATTGGAATGTGTTAACTAGTATTTACAGTAGTAGTAGTAGTAGCCCTGCTTATTGTGCAAGTGTGAGAAAATGCAGATTTTACTTGAATTTTTCATCCTTTCATTTATATATATATCTTGGTTTTGTTTGTTTGTTTGTTTGTTTTTTCTTCGTTTTTTCAAAATATTTATTTCGTCGGAAGTTCTAAGGATGCCCAGGTAACCGGTACAACCAACGATCGAGCCTGAATCCATATTTTCCCCTCTCCTATTCCTTTCCGTTTTTCCACCGAAAAATGTTCAGACTCCAACGCCAGGTCGCATCTTTTTTTTTTCTCTTCTCTTGATTGTAAATAAAGAATGATTTCTGTTTGATTTTTATATTCTCTCGCATCACATGCAATTTTTCACTGTGACTCAGGTATGCCCGTTAAATCCCTTGCAAAAGTAGCACGAATGACCATTGGAGCTCGGATCTCGTTTTAGCATCACACGTTATTTAAAATTCATTTAATTTGCCTTTATTTTCTTATACTTTTGCATCTATTTGTATTTTAAGAAAATTGTTTTGTATTCGTGTTAAAATAACTCCCCGTATCCCAGGATATTTGATTTCAGTAAGAGCAAGGCTTCAGTGGTATGCTTAAAAATAATCGTCTCTATATTGTTTTCACTTTAATCGTTTTATTAGAAAAATAGCTTTTACTTATTTAGACAAAAGTTGCCTGCCCTTTGACCAATATCTTTTTCATTTCATATTATTTTCCTTGTATGTCTGGTACTTTTCTCTTCCATTCTTTTCTTTGTTTGTTTGTTTAATTAGCGTTTTTTTAAACCACCCTTTGTACTGTTTTCAAGGCATCTCGCTTACTGTTTTTCCCTGCGCTTTGTGTGTGTGTGTGTGTGTGTGTATGTGTGTATGATTTCTTTCGCTTCTGTTTTGTCTGTTGCTTTTTTGTCTGTTTGAAGCCTCTGCGTAATAAACTTACGCAAGGGCCGTTATAGATTTAACGCGCGGTTGGCCTTATTTACCCGTGGATACATCTCTAAAACTTCAACATCAAATATAGAAAATATATATATTTTTTTTATATATATATTTAGATACACTTTTAACTCTCTCATCTGTTCGTTTCTCCGTTCATTTTTACATACACTATAATGAATATAGGTAAAGTATGAATACGACTAAACTCGTTTGAATCATTTGGAAAATTCAGACGAATCAATTGTATTTTTTTTTCTCTCGAACTTAATGTCACGTTTGGAAACTATTTGGGGCAAACGAGATCACGAACCAGCCGCATTCCTTTATCATAGTTCGATCGGTAACATCACAAAAACGGGATAAAACGAGTGAAAACAAAAAGTCTCCTGCAGGAAGCAGCTAAAATGGTCAAAATACTAAAATGGCAGGAGGAGATTTTCACTGCAGTGTTCCTACGAAATGAGTTTTCGACTCTGAGCAAAAATCAATAAAAATTACGTTCAACAAAGAGAAAAAAAAGAAAATGATTCTAAGAATATTGAGGCAAAGGAACGAGAGAATTTCGTTGGAAGACAACGATTGAAATTTCGATGATAATTCAAGTAACTGGATTGGTGGATCGAACGAAAACCAAGAAATGCAGATAATTCATGAAATCTCATAGAAACATTGTGTGTGTGTGTGTGTTTTTGTTGTCTCTTTTGAACATAAAGCTCAATAAATGGTGGACAATTCTCTGTGACTTTGAGGGTAACTGACGAAAAAATAAAATAAGAAACCGACTGTAGAGCCTCGCCCGCGCGTTTTAACTTGGTCCGATTACCTAAGTGGCTCTTCGTAATAATATTTCCGTTTTTTTTCTCGTTTTTTAGGTACTTTTGAGGTATCGTTTTATTCTTCCGAAGTAAGGGGAGAAAAGGAGGTTTGTGTTGTTGTAGTTTGACTACCGAAGACGTGGGGGGGGGGGGGGAGGAGGAGGAGGAGGAGGAGGAGTAGAACGGTGCGGAAGGAAGGTCGGGATGGAAAAACTACGAATTGACCAGTGCCTCGATCCGATAAACCGATTCCCTCGGTAGACCTTTACCAATTCTCGCGAACGGTCCTCTCGTCGAGAACTCGTTAAAAGACACGAGCGCGGGGTTTAGGGTTTCAAGCTTCCGTCCCGTTTCAGCAAAGAGTCTCGACGGGCACTGGCTGATACGTTTTTTTCTTAATTGTTTCACGAGCGACGAGAACATCGCTTGGCTACGTTTTCTCGTTAATAAAAATTCGTCGTTTCATTTCCTTTTGGCGTGCAGCATCTCCATCAGAAGTGTCTGAGTGGGCGCACCGCCGTTACAATGCTTCTGATAAAGATGATCCTCCCCTCTGCTCGCGACTACGTGAATCTCCGGTAATACTGCTAACAGCTTGTTGAATTTATCCTGCAGAAAAACGAGAAAAAAAAAGTCTTTAGAATGTCGATTCTACGTCATTCCCTCGAAGAATGTAAATTTCAAGTGACAGTCTCGTTAAAAACAAAAATTCAGTCTTCAGAATGTTAATTCTCTCTCTCTAAACGTAAATTAAGTAACAGAATTCTTTCTCTTCCTTTCTCTCCTAGCCCGAGGACTGTATATTTATTTTATTTCATCGGAGTAGACTATTCCTTGGAATGTCCACGATGATGCACAGGCCGCATGAGCTTGGGGGAATATTTTAAGTTGAGCGAATTATACTTACCGGTATCGATGGATAACAATTCAATGTGTAATCCAGAAGTGCCTGTTGCACCTGTTCGTGACCCTCCTGTACATGCTTCTTGTTCACTAAACCACGAACATCTGAAAAACGTAAATCATTGTATAATTATTATATTTGATTAATAATAAAAACTATTTAAAGACGTTGTATGGCGACGGTCAAATCTAAATTTTTGTTTTCAGTTTTTCTTACGTACAAAATGGTTTGCGAGCCTAAGTTCATTAAAAAAAAAGTTGTTACAAATTGACTAAAGAACAACATATCCTAAATTCAACATTTTCCGAGCCAATCTGTATTTGTTATATAATAAACAAAATTTCGACAAAATTTTACGACAGATTTTTTTAAAAACTGAATAAATCTTCTTCGATGTTACATAAAAGTTTATGCAAAGTTTAAAAAGGCTTCACTATTTAGAAATCGAAATATTTATCTTTGAAAATTGCAACTTTTAACATACGCTCTTATGAGAAACTACTGAAAATTGTGATTTTTATAAATAAATATCTCGACTTCTACATGGCGAAATCTCTTAAAATTGCGCGAGCTATTAAGCATCACTATTCTCTTTGTGTAGTGCAAATTTAAAGAAATTCTATCGATAGAATACTTTGCATACAACGTCCTTAAATAGATTGCTGGAAAAATTTCGCTCTCTTATGAGAAATGTCATGAAATTTTTTTTCGAAAACACACAAACACGAATAAATCAACGACCAATGACGAGGCACTTCTCCTTGGACCGTTATACGAAAATGTTGTGTAAATTTGTTGAAAAAAACGTCTTTCACTAACCGTGATTAAGGAGCATTAGAAACTTTATGCATATGTAATCGGACAGATCGAATTTCAGCTCTTGTAGTTTGGATGAAAGATCGTTGAAAAGATCGGCGAGTGAAGGGACACCGAGTAGGCCAAGACAGAGGAGATCAAACTTTTGGCCGTTGTGAAGTGTCGTCTCGTCTGGTAGGTTGTTGTGTAACCTTTGATGGAGATGGTCGAGCACCAGCATATCCGACCACGAGTGCTGTAGAAGCTTCATTTGGTCATCAACCTGTCGATATCAACGATGACAAAACTTTAAACGTGAAAACGTGAAAATTAACAAGGATTGAGAAATAAAACGTGAGGGAAAAAAATATTAAACGAAATAAAGATCAAAATTTCCAACTTTCAATCATTCTCATGTAAGAAATAATATTCAGGAGTGAAAAAATTCATTTTTTAGTTACGTTTAATTTCTCGTGTTATGCAAACAAACTGAAAGAATGCGTAACAAAGTTGTTTCCCCATGGGAAGGAAGGAAAAACATTTGACAAAGGGCCTGATCGAGGTTGCGAAGGGGAAATTATTCAACGTGAAACACGAATTATTGTACGTGAGCTGCCTCTCCCTCTCCTCTTTCCCTTAGCCCTCTTTGGGACGGCTACAGTAACCTAGAAACGTATCTTGTTGTGACCCAGATATGAGACGATGCTTGAAATCATTCAGAGATTGTGCAACGCAGCCGCCGAGCTGCTGCTGCTGCGGCTACTGCTTGGTTACCTCACATCCCTCCTCGAGGCCTACACCAGCAGTAGCGTATATAGCAAGCAAAAGGCCAACTCCAACAAAACTGAGTGAATACCAAGGCATGTTCACTTTTCATCTTAAATTCCCCATTTTTTTTAGTTTAATGAAAAAAAAAGTTTCAACACTTCGTCTGTAAACGTTTTTTTCCGCACTTTCCGTCTGTAAACCTGGACACAGCGTTACATTCCAAAAATTCTGAAAAATTGCAGCCTACTGTTCGAAATCTTCAACTTGGAATTTCAATTATAGAATTGTAGAAAAATTAATTTTTTTTATTCTTTTTTGATCCAATGAATCCGATCCGTCGTATTTGCCCGGACACGAATGGTTTAGAGACGAAGTGTTAAAAAATCTTCAATGCTGCAGGACTATGAGCAGCGAATCGAGACGGACATTTCATTAAATTATTCGTGTCGCATTCGCAATGGAAAAATCTGAGATGTAAATATTTAAAAAAAATGATTTTGTATTTTTTAAATATTTTTCACTTTTTGTTTCACGGGAATGTGAATCAGATGACGATTCGGTTCTACGGGTATTTCAGGCACAAAAGCGAGAACAAATGAGAGAAAAATAAATGATGGAGCAAGAAAGAAAAAAAAAAGCATTGGTAGCGTAACGAACCTTGAGATCCTTGAAGAAAACAGAGTTTCTCGCCCAATCGACCTGAGAGAAGAGATTCTGATCGAGCACTTTGCACATAAGTTCGAACAAGTCAACCTCGCACTGATTGTAAGTTTGATTCTGTAATAAACTGAACAACGAAGCTTGCCACTCGCGATCGTCGACGGTTTGTACAAAGTCTCTAATCATCGGACTAGTTTTTAAGGTGCCAGGATTGTTTGTTTGTTGATTAGCGGGTGTCGAGGTTTGACCAGCCTGGCTCGAGTGTTCACCAAAATTGAAGGCTTTCGGGCTTGAGGTAGTGGAATTGGCTGCCCATAATTTGCCGTCCAAGCTTGGATTTGGATTGTATAAATGATTGCCACCGGTAATGGCGGTTTGTGAGGATGGCGCGATTAATTGATGTTGTCCAGCTCCGCCACCGCCTCCGCCGTTACCGCCTCCGCCGCCGCTTCCACCGCCAGGTTGATTCGTAACGAGACCAGCAGCGACCGCAGCCGGCGATGGACTCGAGTCCGGTGACGATGTGAGACTCGATACTTGGGGTATTTGGATCTCTTGTTTGATGTGAAGAAAGGGCGTTACCGAGGACGAGTAACTCGACGGGTCACCCAAACTTCCTCGTATCGTTTGTAGAGCCAATTGTCGCTGTCTCAGTAGTTGCAGCTTTCTCGCTCTGTCCCTCTTGTACATTGGACCAAATTTGTTCCTTCCGCCACGCATCCTATCCGCTCGAACAGCTGAATAAACAAAAACAATGTTCCATTTAATTATCAATATTAAATACGTTGGCGCTAAAGGGTACAGCTAGCTTTATAAGAAAAGTTAACATTCTTTTGTATTAAATCTTCAAACTTTGATTTTACGAAAATCGCTGTAACTTTTTTTTTTTTACAAACTGGCACTCCAGCCACTACTCATTATCTTCGTTTCCAAAGTATTTTTGAATTGGTAATTAGCAATTTTTTATTTATCATCATTTTTTAGTCGTTCGTCAACTTTGAAAGTGGAAAATGTGACGAAAAATGTGATTTTTTGGTTCGAGTTCCCAAAAAAAATAAATTATCGGAATGCAATACAGCCTAAAACCTATTCTGATTCATGAGCTTCATTCCTGTGGAACATTTATCAAAATTCGTTCAGTGGTTTTTGCGTGAAAAGGGTACAAACCCAATTTTCCAGTAGAGTTTCAAATATATAGAGACTTATCGAGTCTTGAGCATCAAAGAAATCCAAAAATTGGTTTTCTCAAAAAACAAAAAAAAAACAAAAACTAATCCATCGGATTAAAAGACCGAAAATTGCGAAATCCTTGGCTAACACTGGAGGAAGAGAATACATGAAACATAGAAATTTCGGGGCCGGCTCATTTTTTCAGCAACATTACGAAACCATGTGGCAATAGACGAAACTGAAAAAAAAAACGTTGATTCCGAAATATTAGGACACCTCATGATTGAGTTCAGGTCGTGAAACCGCTGTCTGGATATTATTGGTAATACTTTTTTGGCTCGGAGTCTGACCGAGAGTTTCACTTGGCCTTTGATATCGTATTGTGGATGGTAAAATAATTCAAAGCTCTCGGTTTCTATATTTTTTCTCGTCATTATCTCTGTCTCTTTCTTCGTATTCTCGGGAGTAAGGCGAAAATATCCGACGTGATACCCGCTTGTCCTCGAACTAAATTCTCTCTTCTCGTCGACGCGCGAGAGTGCCATACATTGTAATTTCGATCCAACGCCTTTGGCTATAAAATCTGTTTGTATATTTACATACACACGGACACAGCAATATAGGTGAAAAGTACGATACACGGAAGAGCAGCCTTGATGGGGTTTCTAAGGCCGGATAGCGTTCGGTGTGTTGTATTCGATACTCGAATGGTATCAGCATATATATTTTCCCATTGAGTTTTGCGAAGGCGGAAGCTGGAGGTAATTACACGGAAGTTGAACGAAGACTCGATCTATCCGACTCCTATTTTCCCTCTCACTCGATTATCTTTTTTTTCGATTGGAGTCGTGCCTGGAGCTTGAATATTCGACAAATCGATAGGCTCTGAATATTTCCTGATTAAGGATGTTGAGTACATATGGAACTCGTTAACGTTAATTGTTCAATAAATAGTTTCTTAATCGTCGTGAAATTTGTACACGACCTCCTGAATACTTTATGTAAAAACATACCGAATTTTAAGAATTCCATCAACATTACTTCAACCACCTTGAGGGTTGAAATGAAAAATGATAAGAAAATTCGGAAAATTTAGTATGTTTTTGTATGAAGTATTTAAGAAGTCGTGTAAAAATTTCACGACCATTAGGAAGCTCGTTATTAAAAAATTAATATTTTGTTAAGAACAATTTTTTAAACAAACACAAAAAATGTTTATCAGTTAAATTCGTTTTGTTTCCGTTGCTTTCAGTGTAATGTAGATATTCAAAAATTGAGAGGTCAAAAATGAAAATTTAACGCAAAGTTATACCAGTTTCCATAAGACTACATTTAATTTATTAATGTTAATTGTTCAATAACGAACTTCCTAAACGTTCGGAAATTTTTACGCGATCTCTCAAAGACTTCATACAAAAATATACCAAATTTTCGGGATTTTCTCATCATTTCCGATTTGGGAATCAACATCCTTAATTGACGATTTATTTTTAACATTAATGGAGGAGATATGCTCGTGAGAATTTAATATTGGTGGCAAAAGTATTTCTGGGCTGTTGGGTATAAATACGAGAGAAATATTCTGAGAAACAAAGGTGTGATTAATTCTGTTGGATTGGGAATAGTGTGAAGAGAGAAGTTGGAGGAAGCGAGTGAGAAGAAAAACGAAAGAGAGGAGGGAGAGATCGATTAGAGGAGAATCCCGAGATCGCGAAAGGGTTCGAGAGTCCTTGAAGGAACTGGTTGATCTATAAATATATATTTAATAGCCTGTGCGATGCGGGACGTTAAGTGTGTCAAGGCCCGAAGCCTCCCTTTCCCTCCCTCGCCCTCCCCCTTCCTTTTACCACTTCTCTACCCAGTAGTCACGGACTTGGCTCGGTCAGGCACGTTGTTCTTACATACGAAGTCGAGCGAGCTCAGGATATGTGTGTTACTCATAAAACGTATATTCGAATCTTTTAATTCTCTTATTTATTTTTCTTTATTCACTCTCTCTCTCGGTCTGACCAGTTTTTGCATTTTCTACTTATTTTTCAAAAACCGTTCTCGTCCTCAAACGCCTGCTCAAAAAATCTTCACGTTCGTGCTCGTTATTCATCAACATTTCGTGCATCAAAAAATTCGAAAATATCAGCTATTTTGAGTAATGCACAAATTTGCATTTTTCGTGCACCAATTTTTCATTTTTTTTCTTCGAAAACTCCAAAATCTTTTTGAAAAATTAAAAGTTATTCAAATTCGTCTCAGCAGCGAAAAATACGTCAAGAGTCCAAATGAAAAATCGTAGCACAAGACAAATCACTAAGTCATTAAATTATAAATCAAAGAGAAGCTGAAAAAATATGTGATTCCGTGATCGATAGTTTGACGAGCATGGAGTACGAACGACATCCTGACGAACCAAAGTCTAAGCGTTTGAAAATGGTATAAATATGTATCGAGTAGCTCGGGGAAAAGAGAAAAAACGAGACAAGTGTGTTGAGGTCACGAGCTTCCTTCCGGTAAAGCGCGTGCGAGCGATAAAAGCGCGAGAGACGTGAACTCAAAGCGGAAAACTTGGTCGTCTGTGTACGGTGTGGACGAGATTCGTCCTTAGGCCGTAGGAAACGCTTTGGAATATTGATATGTCTGACCGCAGACTGACACGATCTCCTGGATCGCGGAACTCTTGAGGCGAAATATAAACAAACGCATCTCTTCGAGAGTAGAATAGACCTTGGGTGTATTTTTTTTTTTTTTCGACGTTGCGAATGTAACACAGGCTCGTGTTCCCATTGAACGTTTGTTCCTACGATGCGACCAGCGAGTTTTTACAGTCGCGATTCAACGCCAGAGAGCGCGCGCGAGCAGCCAATTAATGTAGATTCGAGTCTCGTGTGTAACAAAGTGTGACTATATTTATCTTTGTGTGGGTTTTGACATACAGATATATGTAGGTGAGCATGACAACCAGAACGAATGAGAGAATACCAGAATGAATGGAATTTCATGCAGGTTTGCATAAAATTCAACGTGAAACGAAAAAAAAAGTGTGTTCTAAAAATCCGTCGACTCTGGAGAGCCGTTAGGACCTTATTTGCATTTCGTTCATTTGTACTTTTCAAACTAATTGGTTTTTTATAGCGAAAAAAAATTCAACAGCCTCCAACAGCGTGTTTTTTTATCCGGGGAATAAAAAAAATTCGATTTTTTCGATAAAAACAGATTAATTTTTTAATTAATCCCAATCACTCGAAATCTACGATGAAAAAAGTCTAAGGAGCCAAATGAAAATTCTAAATTACGACGTAACATTGTTATTTGTACATAAACCTCAATTATTCGAAATATAAAATCCTGAGTATACAGATGGAAATGCGATAACGAGAGATCGACATTTCCAAAGCTCAATAAAATAAAAATTTTATCAAGTTAAATATTAAATGTGAGTCGAGAGGGTTTATTAACTTGAGAAATGAGGATTGTAGATGTAATTGAAATAGCGATCGGAATGATGCAATTAATATGTTAAGAGAGCGGCATGATCGATAAACCGCGAGTTTTAATCACGAGGGATTAATTAGTGAATCAGCTAATTATCCCACGAGTGCTATCATTCGATCAAAAAAAAAAAAAAAGAAAAACCCAAACACTCATTCATTCCAACAACTCCGCGTTAATTAAGAATTTTCGTTAATCCGGCAAAAAAAATAAAAACAGTAAGTAAGAAAGAGAATAAATGAAGACGAAATCAACAATTCTGCTGGAAGTTTCAATTAAAAATTACTCAACGGTGATTATGACTCATCGCGAGATCGGGTCAGATATGGAAAGACCTCATAGTATATCGCAAAACAAAGGCTTTTACCTGAACAAGGGCAATCGCCCAACTTTTTGTTAATTTCAAAAATAATGCCTGAAAGAATTACACCAAGCTACACGACTGAAAAAGTGGACACAATGAATCAGCACTTGATCGTTTCTCTGAAGAATAAAAAGAAAAAAAAATTGAAGAAAAAAATAAAAATAAAAAAAAAACAAATGGTAAAAAAAAGTTGCAGCACCGGTTGAAGATGTTTGCAAAACCATTTATTAGAAGTTTTTTTTCTTCTCTCGTGTTTGAAAAAATCTATTTATAGAGGGATTAAGGAGAGTCGTGTCGGTGTGTGCGTGAATGGCTTAAGGCTTTAGAAATGGCGTTGCTTATTTTTCACCTGAGAGGGGGTCAGAACGCCAAAGAGAACAGAGACGAAATACGTAAAGAAAAAAAAGATGGATCGACAAAAAATTAAACTTGTTTAAAAAATGCTCAAGTTCTTGATTCACGAAAAATTTAATTCACTGCGTTCGAACTAATTATTGAATTTTTTTCAATTTCTTCATCAAATTGGCTCGCCATTGAATGCTCGATTTAAAAAATTTTGTCAACTCGATAATTTCCTGATGTTTATGCATAAAAAATGATAAAAAAAAAATTAAACTCCTCAAGATTTGACGAAGATCGAGTTCGTGCGTTCGTGTGCAAAGGAAGAGTAAGTGCAGCAAATGTTTTCGCTCGTGTACACGTTGGCTGCTTGGATTTAAGGCACAAAACGTCGAGCTGCTGCTGCTGCTGCTGCTGCTCGTGGCAAATATCGGAGAGCTCGTTGGTCGAACCGAGCTCGTTGAAAGTGAAAGGAGGTTGAATCTCGCGCTACAACGCTCGCCTGGCCACTTCTCCCGTTTCCCCTCCATGTACCAAGCCACCGCAATTCCTCACTCGCAGTATTGCTCTTACTCTTGCTCATTTCATGTACCCAGCACACACAAACGCACGCACGCCTATATCTATGCGAATCGACATCTCAAAGCCTTACGAGCCCAAGTCGACGAAACACTGATTTGGTTACGATTGACATACGCCCTTTAGTCTGCCAAAAACGAATATGTGTGAAAAAAAAGCATAATCGATAGTGAACGAAGGAAGGAAGTTAATTTACGTTGATTGGATCGAGTGCACTCGGTATTTTGGGAAATTTATTGAAAACAAAAAAAAAACGATAAAAAAATCTTGCCATTAAAACGAAGAAAATATTTTTTCACGAACGAAAAAAATGAACAGCCCAAAAGTCGCGTGAATAAAAATGAAAAAAATTCTATGAACGACTGATAAAGATCGAAAACCAAAAAAGCGACTTTGCATCGAGAATCGCGATAAAAATGGCAATCAGTCCATGGACATTCGTACATCCTCGACCTTGATGAAAAAAAAAAAAAAAAAAAAATAAAGCGTTCTACAGTAAAAAAAAAAAAGTAATTGAGAGAAAAATTAACACGCAGAAAAGAGACGACTCCTAATCAGCGATCCAAAGGAAGACATGTGTATGTGTGTGTGTGTTTTTTTTTTTACTGCCTTTTTTTCTCGCAGTACTCAAGACGAAGGTGCAAGACACGGTTTATTTTTGTTCTACTGCAGGATGAGCTATATGTGTCTTTATAACGCCGGGGAGATAGAAAAAGTGGGTCACGGGGTCACGCGAGAATACCGAGCTACTCGAGCCCCCGACGCGACCTTGCGATAATATACAAGTTATGTATACATATATACACGTCCGTGTATATATGCGTATGTGCTATATCAGTGACGTCATTGCGGGGATACCGCTAGCGAGAGATTCATCACGATTGCAATATATCGTATTCAAATCAATCGAACTTTATCCTCCTGATTCAAATAATAATAATCCCAACAGTAACAATCCCAATGGATTATAAAAATTAGTATTTAGCAAGGGAGATAATAATGAAGATAAAGTTTTGATCGAGAACATAAGAAACGAGATGAAATTTGCATTAAGGGGTCAGGTCTAGTTACGATCTGAAGAAATACGTGTCTACTCGATCGTTTCTCCTCACGTCAAACTTTTCACGAAGTATGACTGAACGAGGATTCGATTATTTTGGCAAAAAAAAAATTTGTTAGATCGACAGAATCATAAAATATACGTTTTACGTTTTCGAATCGATTGTTGATCGAGAAAAAATAGTTTTCATTTAAAAAAACCGACACTTCACGTTATTTTTTATGACAATTGCACGTGGTCCCTTAATTGTTGATGAGGAGACGAGCAATAATGTTTCGACGACGTTTTTTCTAAAATCCCTACAGATTTACCGTAGCAATGGATTTTTTTTGTACGACGAGAATTGGCGATAAAATTGTAGAATCAAGGAATTTCTCAGTCCTGCAGAATCTCATGAGTTTCGAGCGATTCATAAGTAATGGCAGACATAAATTGCAAACTCATGAAATTCTGTACGAAATGGAGAAAAAGATTGCTGTGAGAGAAAAAGAGCAAGAATGGGAGAGAGAGAGTGAGAGATAAATATTTTTCTAGACTCGTGTTTGTAGTTTGTAGGAGATTCGCGTTGAACCAGCGAGAGGTAAAAGTACTCTTGGTCTCTATGACCGAGATAGGCGAGCTCGATCTTCGATTCGCACGACGATCCCCGTGTCCCCTCCGATATAAAGAGTCAGAACTATAAAGACAGAGCCAGAGAGAAAAGGAGAAAAACTGATTGCGACGTTCTCTGACCGAAATAACAAATGACTTGTAATATTTCTGTATTGATAAAAAAAAATGGACACGGTTTCAAGAAATCCTTCATTCATGAGGCAAAAAAAATTTACTGAGCACAAAAGAATTTTTTCCAAATTTCGTTTTAAATATTAAAAAAAAAAACAATCTATAGAACGTAAAAAATTCTCAATTTCGTTTCCTCGTCACATAATCGTTTATCCAATAAAAGAAAAAGTTTAAACTACAAGAATGTTTCCCCGTGCTCAAAAAATCATACTTGGTTCGGAGCGAGTTTGAAAAATCGGTTTCCCGCTACATAAGCTAACAAAAAGTGCTTGTATATTTCCAGTCCGTTTCAAGAGTCATCGCGATAAAATAAAAAACAACAAAGAAAAAATCGTATAGAGGGGAATGTTGTTTTGTATTAAATTGTGAAGGCGTTTCTGTTGCTCTCTCTTTTTATTTTTCTTCCTCTCTCCTCCGTGGGGTCTGTACGAGAGTGTAGCAATATCCGAGGTACGGTTGGCGGTCCCGGAGGCTCATCATAGACCCATCGCCGCTATTCTACAGTGCTGAAGGCGTTTTGTTGCGAGGGAAAAAATATATTACACACGAAGCTCGATCTCTCAGTCTTTCTTTTCCAAATTCTTTTTTTTTGCCTCGTTTCTTCTTCCCGGAAGCCAAAAATTACAAAGTCAAAATGTTATAGCCAAAAAAATATCAAAGTCGAATTAATGCTCGAATTCGTAATAAGAATAAACGCGGAAACGTGTAAACGCGTGTAATAAATAGTATTGTTTGCTAATTAGAAAAGGGCTCGCTGAGAATATTTCAACGCGTGTATTTTTTGCACGAAATACACATTTTTCTCTTTCATTGAATTTTTTCGCAAAAATTTCGTCTTTTTCCTTCGTTCGTATAAATTTTACGATTTTTTGTGCGAATGAAATATTAACGTTTGGAGGTGCAGAAAGGAGGCGTAGGCTAGACGGAAATGAAACGTATCGTCCTGAATGCGCGCGCGCGCGTTACGACCTTTTGCTCGCTAGTACAAAACGATGTACGTTTATATAGTCGTGCCATTTACGAGGTGAATTTCGTCCAAAGCTCTCTCGTGGTAGTTTGGTGCGCCCACTGTGTATACGAAGCTCGATGGGCTCTCGGGTTGTCGAGTTGTCCGGGGGCACGTGAGCCACCGTGACGACTACTTAACCAATCGGCGGTGCGAGTCCCTCTGTATCTCCTATATACGCGATTTACTGGAGCGAATAATGACGATCGTTGAGAGCGAAGGTTTTAAACGCGATCGCCGTACGAATGTTTGCCGCACATGCCAGTACTCGCATAAGCTTTATTCAAACTCCTCAACGAATTAGTTCCTCGCAACTTTTAATATGCCGATTGACATTTTTCGGACAATTGCAACGGGGAAAAAAAGTAAAATTTAATTTTTTCGATTTGATTCTATTTTTCGCGAGTTTTCAAAAGAATCTAAATGATCTGGAAATGTAATTTTTCATGTCCAGCAAAACACGATTGATGCAAACAAGAGCCTCGATTTATATTTTTTCCAGTGTCAAGTAAAAATCTTGCAATCTTTTGATAATGCAATTTTTTCTTGTTGATTCGATTGCGAGAAAATCGAGTTGCAAAAGGAACGAAGCTAGTCAGCAAACGAAATAGACAAACACATCCGCGTTCTTGTTCAGCGACAGGACATTATTCGAGCATGTTCTCTCTCTCCTTCTTTTCCACTGCGTCTCGTTCTCAAGATTCATATAGCTCTCGACATTCATACATTGAACTCGGCAACAATGCCCTCATTTCCATTCCACCATCTCAAATTCTTTCCCTCCAAACTTCCTTGTTACCCAGTCTCAAAATTTCGTTATCTGACTAAGATTTCTTCGAATCCAGAATAAAAACTCTTCGTTGCAAGCTCATGTGATCGATACTTCAAGTTCGCGAATAAAAAATACGTGAACGTGAACTAAAACAGTAATGATTCATAATTGAATCATACTTACAAGAAAAAGAGAGTAAAAATGAAAGAGAAGCGAGGCGAGGAGATTGCATCATCACAGAACAATGAATCCGCTTGATTCCTTCACAAAAATTAAAATAGTTACGAGTACAGTGAATAAAAAAAACCTCTAGACTAATTTTCGTTTCTCAATGGCAACCCCAACAGCACAAAAAAAAAAATAAAAATCCAAACTTCACCCTTAAAGAGAAAATAAATTAAAATTTCAATCGTCCCACGAATCCAAAACGATTTTTCTTTCTCGACACACGAAATTGTGTTTCATTTTCAAGAAAATAGCCAAAAATAAAATTTTCCATCGTCAGTAGTCTCCGCATAATCAACGAGTGAGAATTGATAATTCCAAGAGTTTTTAAAAAAATGACAAAATCTTGTAAAATTTTGACAAAACTACGAGCAGGCACGAAACTGTTGAAAGGCATTACGAAAAAAGAAAAAGCAAAACAAATTTGAGTAAATTATACAAACTTAACCGCCAAATTACACACTTTATGTACACACACACACTAATGTGCACGTATACATGCAAAACGCAAAGTTGTGGAGGATTACACAATTCCTCGTCTTATACTCTAACCTTTCCACCTCCCCACCTCATTTCGTCCTGGCTCTCTTAAGGCACAGAGTGGTGTGTCTCATGTGGCCAATAAACGTATAAAATAATACAACACATGGAAAAACATGTATAAACATAAATTCAGAGGTATGTATATGGATGAATTTATAAGCACACATATCGAGGTGGCGATGTAGTGTTCTCGCGGGAAGGTAGGAAGGTAGGTAGTCACTGAGGCAAAAGGTAGGCCTAGCCCACAGGTAAAGTCGTCGCAGTGGCTCAACAGGCATAAATTAATATATCTATATATTAATCCATAAATATATGTATAGTAGCTTAACAGAGTTGACTACAAGGAGAAGAGAGGGAGAGGAGGGGAGAGGTTCTCTGAATCTTTCTCGTAGCGGCGGTCTCGTGGCGCAAACTTGCGACATAATACGATAATTATGAAATTCGTAAGTTTCTAAACAGTGGAGAATTTTACTGAGCAGCGAGACAAGTCACAGGGGACTCGGGAATAATTCATGCGACAATGATTTATCCTTCGTCTAGGAGTTATTGTACAAATGATCCAACCTCAGCACGAATATATTCTTGTGCGTATTTATATTCTTTCATGAAACTTCATTCTCACTTCAGGCAGCGCGAGTACGAGAATCGTACGAAATTTTCATCAGCTCAGTAACCCTAGAACGGTAACCTGGGGTCAAAAACTACCCCAGGCGATTTCAAATCCCACGCCCTTTCTCCCTTCGGTCTCGCGTTTTTTTAAATCGTTTTACCACATTTTTTACTTATTTTTTGACTTCAAGCAAAATTGCCCCAGGCTCACGTGGTCCTGCATTAAAAAACGAAAAGAATGAGCCCAAGATGAACCCTTTTCGTTAAATTTTACAGGAGATATGAGTTTTTCATAATTGGGGTCATTTATGACCCCAGGTTACCGGAATAGGTAAAAAAAAATAAGGTTACCGTTCCAGGGTTAATAAATACTCCATTTAACGTAAAACTACAAGTTTTTCCTTTCCATTTAGGAGCACTTTGTTGTTTGAACAACGAATTGATGAATTGAGAATGAAAAATAATTGCAAATAAGTAATTCGTCGTTCGTTGAGGTTTGAGTTTTCGATAAGACGTTTGACAGACGTTTGAATTCCTGTTAACATATTACGTAATATTGTTGTTCACAATATTCGTAATACATGGAAAGCTTTCTTGTCGACCCTGCGAGCGAAGCCTTGCCAATGATCCCTTCGCAGAGCTCCGGATAGCCATGCATGCACGACGACTTTTACGAACTCTCGTCGAGCTATAGAACGGTCAATTCACGATTCTCTAACGTCATGTTAGTCTTAGCTCTCACTTTTACGACCTACATATAAATGAACACAAATATGAATAGACTTTGGTGTGTGTATTCGTGTTTCGCTTGAGCCTTGCCTACTGAGAACCTTTGGGTCACGAATTTTTGGTATTCCCTGAGGTATCGAGAGCCCTGATCGTCATGGGGAATAAGAAAAAGGAAGGAGGGAGAGGAAGAGAGCGAAGAAAATGGACCGTAATAAAAGTTGAGGAAGAGGCGAAAAATATGCTGCGGCGAATGGAGAAGCACATGAGCGAGTCACATGTTTTGAATGATACTTGAAAAATCTTTTGCATGATTTACGATCCGAAAAATTCCGCATCAATAATAATTTTCAAACTTTCGTAATATTGGCGAAATGTGTTACGCACCGTCGTTCTTAGGCTCGGTTTTTTTTTCTTTTTCACAATCTTACGTATCGAAAGGAAGTGCTCGTAAATATCTCAAAATTCCTGGTGTATTCGCGATAAAAATTTCCCCCTTTCCCCCGCCCCGGACGATCTCTCCCCGCTGAGGGGATTATCAGCGAATATGACCCAGTTTCCAAACTCTCGACAATTTCGCACGTCGCTCCAACATTCAATTTCGCGGCTAAGGTTAATGTCAAGGTTGATCCGTGACGGATGACTCGATACCATGCGTCCATCGGATGTGACACTTTTATCGAGTCTTGGTCAATGTCAACCTTGAGCATTTGCAAAAAAAAAATAAAAACAAAAAAATAACGGACTGAGTAGTCAATTTTGCTACGTGACCTTGGGGAACAACTGCGAGAAAAATTTTCGATATTTTTCATCGATATTCACCAATTATTGCGCAAAGAGTCGAATCGAAATTTTGTCAACTCCAAATTTGAACTATTTTACATTTTTTTTGCAATGAAAATACGTCCAATCGAAAATTCTCAAGGTCATTGTCTCGGGACTTTGGAAAATGGTTTCTAGTCGAAAGTTCTACAGTCAATGAATCGATATTAATTGATTCACCGAGTTTTCTTTACGCTCCACCTGGCTCAATGAACATTAAACGTACAATCTGTAACGTGTGTCGCTTTGCCTTAGATAATAGGTATGTGCAAGTGCAACACGTAGTGCAATATGAAAAACAAAATATTCAGTGTCATTATAAATGGTGAGGCGATACTAAAGAATCACCCAAATCGCTGAGCACTGAAAAAAATTGGTTACATTTTTTAAATTAAATTCCTAGCGATTCATTAAAAGTTCGTAAAATCGCAACTGTTGGTTGGCCTCAATCTCATTCAAGACTCGAACGCAATAGTAGAGAAAGAAGTATCCCCAGAGGTTAAAAATTTCAGATATTACAAAAATCAAATTCTCGTCAGATTGTCTCATTGGCATTTAAGGGAAATTCTTTTGTTTTTCGTTAAAACGACTATTCGAACGACTACGAAAAATTATCACTAAATTAACCCAAGAACGGTGACCTTATTTTTTTTTTACCTATTCCGATGACCTGGGGTCATAAATGTCCCCAATTTTGAAAAATTCATATCTCCGCCAAAATGTAACGAAAAAAGTTCAACTTGGGCTCATTTTTTTCGTTTTTTAATGCAGGATCACGTGAGCCTGGGGTAATTAAGCTTAAAGTTAAAAAATGAGTGAAAAGTGTGGTAAAACGATTTAAAAAACGGGAGAGCGAAGGGAGAAAGGGCGCGGGATTTGCAGTCGCCTGGGGGTCCTTTTTGACCCCAGATTACTGTTCTAGGGTTGACTAAATTCTCAATGAATCACGAAAAAAAAAACGTGCAACAAAATTTTATCGTCGCTTTGGCCACAAAAAGAGGAAAAAAAAAACAAACAGAGACGCAGAAAAAAAAAAAGAAAAATATTGTGTGTCCTGTACGTGTGGCAGCATGGATACTCGATGATTCGAAAGCGATACATATGACTTAAGAAAATCGCGTGCATTAACCCTACTCCGTGGCACGTGTGTTACGCAACGAGAAGTGATATGTCTGCTGAATAAATTGATAATCGAAGTGAATAATCGATTGGGTCAAAATGAATTCTATCAAAGTGGCAGAAAGTAAATAGAAATTGGTAATGTATGAATAAAAAAGACAGAGACTTTGGAAATCCTTTCGAATTTCAGGCGGTTCGTCGTATCGCATGGAAAGACAAGTGCATGGTGCGGACAAGGCGAGGGAATTTCTTTCTTTAGGCACGTGTTTAGGGACGAACTATGTTGTTTTGTTTTCTTCAGTCTCTCATTCTCTCTCTTTTTTTTTTTCTTATCATTACTAGACGCGTTGTTGATTGTTAACGAGCTTTCAGTGTGGCTCGTTGAGCGATAACGCGCCATCGTTTTACAATTATTACGCAAATAATTGCACCGTGTCCACGTCGACATCAAATTAACACACATTTTTATGTGTATTACGTACGTGAGTTTCGGCCACTGCGCCAAGTACTGTCAACGTTTAAATAATATATACATATATATTCTCAATATATATATCGAGAGTCGCAAGTAAATCGCGTCCACATTGCGCGACGTCCATACGTGAATGCCGCGCGTTTTTAATGCAACTAAATACGTAGGCAGAGTTACAGGTGGCTCCAAAACTCATCAATTTCCCAATGACATTTAACCCTAGATCGGTGACCGTATTTTTTTTACCTATTCCGGTAACCTGGGGTCTAAAAGACCCCAATCTTGAAAAATTCATATCTCCGGTAAAATTTAACGAAAAGGCTTCAACTTGGGCTCTTTCTTTTCGTTTTTTGATGCAGGATCACGTGAGCCTGGGGCAATTTTGCATGAAGTCAAAAAATTAGTCAAAAATGTGGTAAAACGATTTAAAAAAACGGGAGAACGAAGGGAGAAATGGCGCGATATTTAAAATCGCCTGGTGGAGTTTTTTACCCCAGGTTAGCGTTCTAGGATTAATAAAAACAAACATAAGGATCGATTCATCCGAATAGAATCTGAAAAATCGATGAATAGGATGAAAAAAAATGTCCACTACGTCGCGGCTCAGCAGGATTCCACGTTATTGAATAAAATTTCGAAAGAACTGCAAATCTGTGTGGCTACAAATATTCATAAACAGTTTCGTTCTTGAACGCGGTCGCGGTAGTCGATCGGAATTTCATTTTTCCTCAAGCAAGTGGTTTTAATTTTGTTGAAAGAAATTTTAAATGTTTCGTGGTTGTGGGAATACTCGAAAAATCCGGTAACCAGTTCGAATGACCTTGAGATCGAATCGGCAAAATGAAACTTTGTTTAGGAAATGTTTCGATTATGAATTTTGAGCCAGATCACGAAAAAGCGTGGACCATTCTTGTCGATAGAGAAGCCTGAGCGTCGATCGATATTTTGTCCGTGAAAAAGACGAATTGCGATCTTTGGAGCCTCGGGATAAATGGACTCTTGTCGAGCGATTGATGTTTGTGACTGACAATGGTCGAATGGTCACCCAACCGAGTAATGGACGCATAAAAGTTATTTCTCGAGATCAGAGATCGCCACACCCTGACCCGAGTTTATTTCTGTAGATTCAATCGGATAAAATGTGTAACAAGCTGCCTCTGAATTGTCCTGTATATAATGCTATGGTTCCGAAGCTCTTTATGGAGTTCCAATGTTGCGTTCGCCTTGGCTCGACACAGAGGAGAAGGAGAACTGCAAGAGTCAGGAGGGAGGAGGGAAGAGTGGGACTTTGTCTCTCTCTCTCTCTCTCTCGCTCTCTCTCGCTCTCTCTCTCTGGGCAGGCCTGCTGGTTTCGATCGGTATTTACAGGTTTACCGCGACACTCTCGGTTTATACTCAATAGCACGTAACCCACGTGCACGCCATATAATAATACCGGGACCAACGACAACGCGAGTGACGATGAGGCGTGCCTCTCGCGCGCGCACGAGCGTCCGTTTCACTTTCGATTATTCCTCTCGTTCTCGCTGATCTCACGAATTATACAAATTTGTTTTTGATCTGTTCGATAGTTACGTAATTATTATTTTTTTTAATTTTACACATGGAAATGCAGTTGATTCGTATGATTGGTTTCAAAAAGTTCCACGAGGTTTTTCGATCATTTTTATATTCATTTATTTATATTTTTACGAATATTTACGAATTTTGCATTTAAATCCCTCGATTAAATTACTGCGGACAAGCTAATCAACGATTACGTTGAAAAACCGATTATTATGTTGTTAAACTTGAGATAAAGAGATTGGAAGTTCAGCAATAAATAATTAGACGTCTAACGACGATATTGACCATTCGATTTTTGTGTCCATCGATATTTCGAAGTGCTTTCAACTATTTAGGTCAACCGGTGTAGAAACGCGCGAACCGTTGCGAAAAAAAAAAGTTTATACCCTTCTGCTTGGTTGTTTCGAAAAAATAAAATAAAAACGAATGATTGCTTTATCGAGATAATTAGTTTCGTAAAGTTAAAAATGGCACGAGCGAATCTTCAATAATGCTTTCATTTTTTTTTTTTTCTTCACATTCTGCATATCGACAACCATAACGTGCACTTTATTCTTAACCCAGATCTCATTGTTACTCATTCTTTGCTGCAGTTGCTTAGCCATAAAGGTCAGAGTGTGAACATCTCCAATATTTAGAGACAATTGAAACTTGCCTCGTTATAAAAAATTTATTTTGCAAATTAAACGATCTGAAAATTTTTACACCATTTTTTCAACTCGATTCTATTCTATTTTTTAATTTTCACTGAAAATATTATAATCCTCAGATTTTTAAGGGACAAGCATCGTTGCAAGGGTTTGATATTTTTTTACTCGAAAGTATGTGAAAAAATGTTCGCTCTCGTTTAATATCAACCGCACGGAGAACTTTAAACTCGCTTTTCTGGGAAAACGACTTTTTTGAAACAGTCTCGGCGAAATTTCGGAGACTAACTATCGAAATTTTTTTTTGTGAATTTCGTAATACCAGCCGAGTCTGTGCGTGGCCGTTTTTCGTCATTTTGTTGATTACCATTTTTCTGGACCGTTTAATTAAAAGAGAAGAGAGTGGAAAAAAATTTCGAAATTCAAATCTTCGCCATTTTCAAAACAATTTTTTTCTCACAGATTCACGAGGAAGTTTAGAAAAATGAATGTGCAAATTTGAAAAAAATGACGAGATTTTGAAATTTGATGAATTTTAGTTCAAAGACGATTGACCTGATTTGTTTTTGTCAATTAAATTCAATTCCTGAATAAATTGCTTTAATTTAATTCCGAATAAAGCAATTTGGGTACGAAGTGAAAAAAAGGCAAATCAACGTTTCTCATTCGTCAGATCGGAAAGGAGGCCCAACAATTTGTGCCTTGCTCGGTGTGTGTTGCCTCTTTGGAAAGTTTTCTGCGTTGGGCAATCGACGCGTTCGCGAACAGGCACAGAGGGTCTCTGCTCGGTCTCTCTCTTTCTCTCTTCGTACAGACCACGTTTGTTCGTCCACGGTATTAAACCGTTCAGGCCCGGGATCCGCGAGAACGCGGCTCGCAACAAGACGGAGAGAGAGAGAGAGAGCGCAAGAGCCAGAGAGAGAGAGAGAGAGAGAGAGAGAGAGAGAGAGAGAGAGAGAGAGAGAGAAGCCGGAGAATCAACGCTAAAGCTATACGGCACAATTGCGACAACTTTTGCCGACCAGAATGCGTGGCGTTTCGAGATTCTTTTTAATGCTCAAACCTTCATATACACGAGACAGAGACATATTCACGAAAATACATACAAACTGTGTCTATACGAGTTTCAAACGCGTTATGATGAGAAAGAAAGAGAAAGAAAAAAGTAAAAGGGAGTTATTAGTTTACGGAGGTCCCCAGTCGGGCCTAGACCCACTTTTCTCATTATTAACACACACAACACGTAACACCGTGCTTTGCAGTAAAATAGAATTAAAAAAACAAAAAAACACTAAATAAATAAGAAACAGAAGCAACAAAAATCCGAGACTCGAGACTTCCTGTTAATAAATAATTTCATAGCTTCGTTTTACGTTTTTTTTTCCCAATCTCGACGACGACCAACAAATCATTGCGACGAGAGACTTTTCCCACTTGACGCACTTTAATCGTTGGAAACTAATAGTTACTCGTTTCGAACACTTCTATCGCGAGATTTCGATACAAATAAATAGAAAAGTCTTTTATGAGCCAGTTTTATTATTTTTTTTATTTTTATCAATGAAACAAATAATTATTGCATTCGTGGCTGTTAAATTTATTTATTTTTAATCATTACTTTGTCTTTTCTCGGAGGTTTGGCCTTTTTTGTGCTGTGCTTGTCGCACGCACACACGAATTAGTGTCGAAATTGATGGCAAGGAAAAAAGTGAGAGCGGAGCTTGCTGCCTCCAGCCCCCCCCCCCCCCCCTCTCCTCACGATCGGTCGTCCTCTCACACTCACGCGAACACGAGGACCGTCGATTGATCTGAGAGCATTATATCATCGCGATTACGATTTTCGTCTTTGTATCTCGTCAACGATGGATTTCGATCGCAACGAATAAATAATCGCATGGCTCGACGAACCCCATAAAGAATTCAAACAGGGGAGGAGGAGAACAACGCCACGTTTTTATTTCTCCGTGTGTACCGCAAATAGCTTTGAGGGACCGGAAGTGACATCATCGCGGAACTGGGAGTCGATAGAAAGAAATGGTCAACGGCGATGAAATATTGAACAAAGATAAATTTCATTATTGGCGAATACATTTTTAAGAAAAAATGCGGATTTGAGTAGCGGAAAATTTTGGTTTTCGCAGGTTTCAATTCTTCAATTTCTCGAAATTTGAAAATTATTTTCGTGAAACTTTGCGATCCATCGATTGGGAATTAAATATTCGACGTGCGATTTCCAAAAACACAATTTCGAGCTTCCCACGAATCGAGAAACCGGAAGTACAATTTTTTTTACAGTCTCGAAATGCGCTCGTGAAATTCGCACACTAAAAAAAAAAAGTTATTCCCGTTGCGTGGCTATGTGCGTTTTCAAGCGTACGGATGTGTCAAGAAAAAAGGAAATAACGCGTATCCTGCTGATGCTCGCGCGCTGCATCGTCTCTCTCTCTCTCTCTCTCTCTCTCGTAATCAACTCGTTTCAACGCATTGATATGCAGCAGTCATCTCGCTAGAGCTTCTTTCCGTTACGATAAAAATTTGGAAAATCTATAGTTTCGTCCCTGGCGCGAATTTTAGTTTATGCAAATGTTAATTAACAATTACGTGCTAATTAGACAAAAATTTCTTGTATCGCTCCTAATAAAATGGAAAATTTATTATTTTGTCACAAGGACAAAAAGGAAAAAAAGGAAATAAATATATCGAAGGAACAAATTTTCCATTAATAAGGTATTACTATTACAAAACGACTTTATTTAGGATTCTTTTAAAATTTTGTATAAACGTTCTTGGCACCAAAACTAACAATTTTCTCCTATGAAGAAAAATTATCTGACGTTTAGAATTTGAGATATTTAATTTTCCAATTTTTTATTTTTCCCATCTAAACGCGTGTAAATTGAAGTTGCGTTTCTTTTGTTTTTTTCTTGCAACTTTTTAACGAAACGTGACTTCAATTTACACGCGTTTAGATGGAAAAAATAAAAAATTGGAAATGAAATATCTCAAATTCTAAACGTCAGAAAATTTTTCTTCGTAGGAGAAAACTGTTAGTTTTGGTGCCAAGAACGTTTATACAAAATTTTGAAAGGATCTTAAATAAAGTCGTTCTGCGATAGTAATACATTAATCCGAGCTCCAGGATCATTTTATTCTCATGCTCAAAAATAATATTCGAGCTCATCTAGTTGCTGGTCGGTTCGACCTGCAACGCTGGCAACATTTTTTGATAAAATCGTTGAGCATAATTCTCGGGTATCTCGCCCAAAGTTTCCAGACGAGAAAAAAGTTGAACAAAGTATTAAAAATGACGATTTCCTTTTATAGATTCTCGAGGATATTACCGAAATCCGCAATTTTATAATCGACGTTGAAAATTTCAAGTCGGGCGGGAGGGAAAAAAAGTTTAATTTTTCTCGTTGCATTTACGTGAAAAATAATTCATAGAATTTTGTAGTCGAGTAATCGATCACGTGAGGTCGATTTTCAAGAAATATTGAATTTTTTCCTAAGATATCAAAATTCTCATTTTTAAAAAAATGCAAAATGTTTGTTAAAAAAGTTTGATTCAATGGACGACTAAAGTCCGTATAAAAATTAGACAATTTTACAAATTTTCCTTGCAGCCACATTTCCCAGACGCTTTAAACTTTCAAGGTTATCGATTGACCTACTTTCGTTAAGCTACGCGTTCTCCTCGTTAGATAATCTAGAATTGAAAAATTCAAAGGCACGAATGTGCACGGTATCGATAAAACTGAAAATTTTCATCAAAAATCTGTATTTTTTTCGTTTTTCATTAACGAAATGATTTTTATCGCTAAAAAAACGTCAGTCGACGATTTTTCACGAAATTTCATTATTTTTCCGAATAGTTCGAGTTTTTTCGACAGGATTTCAGTTCGACAAGAAAATGTTGAGTGACCAACAGAGAATGGAATAAAAAAAAAAGGTGCGTACTCACCCTCAAGTTTCATGCCGACCTCGAGGCACTTTTGGAATCTGCAAAAAGGGCATCGTTTCCTTTGTGTCTTGTCGATATGGCACGATCTCTCGGCGACGCAGGTGTAGACTTTTTTATTTTGGACGGTACGTTTGAAGAAGCCTTTGCACGATTCACAGGTGAGTAGTCCATAATGATATCCGGAAACTTTGTCGCCGCAGACAGGGCATAATTCTTCGATGACGTCCTTGGTATCAGGAAAGTCGAGAGGTCCGGGAACGGATCCAGTGACAATGCCAACTTGTCCGATGCCAGGATGGCAAACGTTGTTGCCAGCGGGTAGGACAACGCCGGTAGTGCCGACAGTAGCGCCGCCGACGACAACGGGGCCATTGGGATTGGCGGAGGGATTATTGGGATTGGCGGAGGGATTATTGGATCCAGAATTATTAGAGGGATTGGGGGTAGAATTGTTGTTACCGTTGGAAACGCCGTTGCTGGATTGGCTGTTGTTATTATTGTTGTTTTGTAGGGAAGTAGCACCGGGATAATTGCCGGTGGAGCTTTCGAGGTTGCCAGAAGTTCCGCAACCTCCGGCACTGGCACCGCCGCCTCCGCCGCCGCCGCCGCCGCCGCCGCCGCCACCGCCTCCGCCGCCTGTAGGCGAAAAGAGACACGTGTACACCTTTTTGTTGCTGCACGGTGAGCTGTTACGCTTGAAGAAACCTTTGCACGATTCGCAAGTGAGCAAACCGTACTGATAACCGGACATTTTGTCACCGCACATTGGGCAACGTTCTTCGAGGGCAATAGCATCGAAGAAAGCGGACTCGAAGCCAAGAACATTGTTGCTCGAGGCTTGAGACTGTTGTTGTTGTTGTTGTTGTTGGGACGAGGCTACGTTTTGTCCGTTATTGTTATTGTTATTACTGTTTCCGGTGTTTTGCACGTGACTGGACGTTTGCAAGTTGGTCTGTTGGGGCTGTTGCTGGCACATTGTCGACGGTGGACTCTGTGCGCAACTCGCGTAAGGTGTATTGTAAGAGGATTGGGATTGTTGTTGTTGTTGCTGTTGTTGTTGTTGCTGCTGCTGCTGCTGTTGCTGTTGGGCACCGGTTGGCCCGTGGGGACTGCCCTGTGGGCTCAAATGAAACGGCGACATGTTCAGGGATATCAAGCCCGCATGCTGCTCCATCTCAACTAACATATCACACACCTCTCGACGAGGTCAACTTGACAAAAAGAAATAAAATAATAAGAAAGCTCGTTGCTTCTTCGGGTCATGTATAATCGAGTTTTGCATTCAGGTCTCGATTCTTCGTCAATCTAAACTCTCCAAATGCCAAAAAAAAACTCAGTTTTTATTTCAATTTTCCAAACAACTCGAAATAATCATCAAGCTCGCGAGCGATAGTCACTAAAAGAGGAAAATCCGAATTTCTTCTTTTTAACTAAAATGAAAAACACGCTGTTTTTCCCTCAATCTCGTTTCGTAAAACCCGCTGATCATTGCACCCAAGTATTCGCGAAATCTCGCCTCGTCCACGTCCGAAACATCTCTGCACACTTTTTCAATTTTTTGAAATTATAAAATTCGATCCCTTCGTACGATTTCACTCTTGATAACACTTCGAACCGAGAACCGAGAAATAAATAAATAAATAAATAAATAAATACGACGACGACGAAAGGTAAAAGAGAGAACGAACGACCGCGATAGAGACGATCACGATTTGTTTTTTTTCCTTCAAATCACTCGGAAATATCCTTCGATCGCTTTTATCCTCACTGCAATCCAATAAGTCGAGGGGTAGTTCCACCAGTTATTCACACAAGTCGATCGATTCGTTTTTTTATTTTATTTTATTTTTTTTCGTTCAAATTAATTACGTCCAAGGGACGAGCGATCAACACTCACGAACGTTTCACAGAGATACTGAGCGAGCGGCACACAAGCGTGTATAAATAAATATACATCCTCCTGAATTTTCGCGACACTGATCGAACGAGAGCGAAGGTAAAGAAAAAGCGTGAAATGAGGATCGAGCGATAAAAATCGTAAAGTTTGATCGAGCTAATGAAATTGAAAGCAAGTAAGCACTTTGACCGAATTTCGTTGTATCGAATTTCACTGTTTGTCTTGAAAACTTGAATGCGTTG
Organism: Hyposoter dolosus; assembly: GCA_963921915.1. NCBI lineage: Eukaryota > Metazoa > Arthropoda > Insecta > Hymenoptera > Ichneumonidae > Hyposoter > Hyposoter dolosus. The sequence continues at coordinate 3,743,005 of OY998138.1, read as the reverse complement.
TTGTGTGTATCGGAATAAATGGATAGAATAAGCAAAACAAAAGGAAATAATGATTAAATCGCGTTACGTAGGGGATTTGTAATCACAGGAAGCCTCGGAAAAACGAGAGCGCGCGACCGACCTGACAGCTCGGCAATCTGCGTGAGACTAGCGCTGTCTTCTCGCCTCGTTGCTCTCCTGAAGGGCCCGCCCTCCTATTTCCCCCTCCCCCTCTGCCCCGCGCCGTGCTCGCTGCCCCCTCTCCCCTGCTGCGAAAATGTGTCCCCCCCCCCGCTCCCTCCCTTGCACAGCTACTTCGACATCGGTACCGCCGTCGCCGCGCACCGACAGTAATGCCACCACCGTCGTCGCCACCGTACCACGTGAACGCCCTGGCTTCCCAATGTACTCTACCTAAACTCCAATAATCTCGTACACACCGCTGTGCCTTGTCCTTTTTGTTTCTTATTCTTATTATTATTCCGCACACAGAAAAGAGCCACGAGCAAAATATATATCGGCGACTCTCGGAACACGCTGCTTTACGTGGCGAACAACATGCCCGACTCACTGACCCACGCGCGCTCTAGTAGTTGTGGTCAGTGTGTCTTTACCAATCTATCTATGAAAATCCTCGTAGATAAGGAATAGCCAGAGAGAGAGAGAGAGAGAGAGGAGGAAATGTTTCGAGTCTCGCGCTATTTTCTGAGCAACATTTTCGAGTTTCCAATTTTAATTTTTCTTGTCGTCGAGAGTCTTTTTTTGAATGACACTGTAAATATTTGGAATAATTGTCATTTTGATGACTGAATGATTTGTGCAATGATAATTGCCGAAGGGTAGTTGACAGTGAGAACAGATGAGAACGATAATCGAGGAGAATTAATATTGTTTGAAAATTTACGAGCGTCTTTTCTGGAGGAGGTTCTCGTTGGGATTTAAATGTGAAGGGAGTCCTCAGAATGTAAAACAAAGCTGCCAATTTTTTGGGAGTTTTACGTCTTTCCGCTCGAGGCTTTTAATTTCATGGTGGTTAGGAAACTTTCACCGAAAAGCCGTGTGTGCGAAAATGATGATCTCGTATTCTTGGAGTGTTTGGAGAGTAGAATTTTGATTTCTCTTGTTCTCTTGTTTCTGCAAGCGGGTCTTCCGGCGTTTAGGGATATCGTAATTATTATATCAACCGATGAGTTTCTTTTTCGTCATTTCTCGGTTATCGGTTACGCGGCATAATGCTATAGGTTTAAGAGAGTACACGAGAGAGAGAGAGAGGGATTGAGAGGTGCGTTTGCATGTGTACGTAGCCGCTCGTTTGGCAAACGGTGGGGATGGAGACGGGAGAAGGGGGGGAGAGAGATAGAGAGAGAAAGAGAGTTCTCGACGTCGGTAAACCGGTAGAGAGTAGAGTAAGCCACCGACACAAGGAGCGCGCGGCTACGACGGCATAAGTGAAAGTGATTCAGCGCAGGGAGAGCTCCTCGCATGCCGAAGTACCAGCGACCAGGTGGAGGAGGCGCTGTCTCACACGATCGGACCTCCCGATGATGACGAGCGAGTGAGAGCGCGTCGATAGTTGCGAGAAGCAAGCAAGTAAGAGCGAGAGAGGGAGAGGGAGGACGAAGAGTAGGAGAAAAGGAACGTCGACACATGGGTCTGTGTTGGACGCTCGGTGGCGCTCACAGAGGCGGGGAGAGGGGGGGAAAGCGAAGTGGAGAGACAGAGATATTAAGATTGACTGAGAACGGGCCGACGGAGGCAGCGGGGCAAGAAGGGGCAAGAGTTAAACGACGCGAGAGTGGGGATGACCTACTTACGGAACCAGGTCTATGTCGGCCGTAAAAGTATTGTCCGAGTCTTCGTATTCGAGCGAAAAACCCGGAGAGACTCGCGCTAACTTGTGTACGAGATTGTCTCTTCTCTCTCACACATCCATACTCCCTCTTTCTCTTTTTCTCTCTCTCTCTCTCTCTCTCTTCGTGTTACGTCCCAGGGCAAGTGAGCACACCTTCCCCTGCTTCGCACGTGCTGGTCTCGTCTCCACATGAAATTCGTTACACGTGTATACGTGTATATGTTTATATTAATATGTATACACCATTTGACGTGTATAAAAATGTATAAATGTATTTTATTCATTCTGCTACCGTATTTTGTACATAAATAATTTTTATTTATTTATTTCTTCCCTCTCTTCTCGGAGAAGAGAGTGAGTCGCAACTTTTGATACTCATCGTTGGTCATAATTCGTAATCGATCGAGGAGGTTGCGCGATACTACACGAAAAGAGAGAGAGGACCGAGAGCATGCAGAGAGAGAGTTTTACCGGCAAATATAACGACCACGCATCCAAGAATTTTGATTGCCTTTATTTTTGGCTTCGAGTACTCGAGACGCGTACTGCAGTCTACTGTACATGTGCGTGTGCTTTACTCTTTACGTACACACAGAATTTCGGTGAAACACGAATTGGGGAAAAGGGAAAAAGAGAGACAGGAACAAAAATCGCTGTATCCTTCGACGAAACGTGCGGGTGTGGGTGTTTCGGCTCGATTTCTTTCTCTCTCTCTCTCTCGTTCTCTTTCGCTTTAAAGCGCACACACGTATACGAACCCGTGTATTTTTTTTAGTAGCCATATACGAAAGCGGGCTAAGTAGGTCGTCCCTTTTTTTTTCGTCAGACACCGAGCGCACAGGAACGAGAGTGAAAAGAAGAGAGAAACAAAAAAATTCTCCACCTCTCAGGGTGGTTTGGGAAATTCTCTCTCTCTATCTCGCTGCTCGCGATTCGACCCAAAATTCTTCGACCGCGTCACCGCTACGTATAAACGCGGCTAGGAATCCTCCTGAACCTCCAACCATCCCAACTATTTTTTTTTCTTTCACTTTTGCACCATTTTTTTTTTCTTTTCTCTCAACCGAGTTTCGATTACCGCGGGCAAACATTCTTCGACGATTGCATCGACAACGCAAATCCTTCCCGTTACTCCGAATCTCAAAATTGCTCTACGTTTTTAAATCCCAACCAAAAAGTCCTCCCAAAGCATTGATAATTATACACACAACTCCAATGCTTTCTAGTCGATTTTATTTTCGTTCACGCTCCTCGACCAAATTCATTTCTTCTCCATTAATTTTGCCACTTTTTTTCAGCCCACTTTCTTGCGAAATATGTATCATGAAATTTCTACCGAATAATCTCTATATATATAACACTCTACTACGAAATTGTGTTTGTGCCCTTTTCAGGTAAAAACTACTGAACCAATTTTGATGAATCTTTCACAGGAATGAAGCTCATGAATCAGAATAAGTTTTAGGCTCTATTGCATTCCGATAATTTGTTTTTTTTTTGGAACCCGAACCAAAAAATCACATTTTTCGTCATATTTCCCACTTTCAAAGTTCACGAGCAACTAAAAAATTATGATAAATGAAGAATCGCCAATTACCAATTCAAAAATAATTCGAAAATGAAGAGAATGAGCGGTAGCTCGAGTGCCAGTTTGTTTAAAAAAAAAGTTATAGCGATTTTAGTAAAATCAAAGTTTGGAGATTTTGAAATTTTTTTTTTTAACTTTTCATATTAAGCTAGCTGTACCTTCTAGCCAATCGAGATGATTATCGTGTTACATGGAAATTCAGGGAAATTGCTGAATTAACGAAAGAAACTCTAATCGAAAAATTGAACAAAAATGAATTTTATCGAAGTTTTCCAAAAAAAAAAATGCGGAGGATTTTTAAATTTTATTTTTCTCGTCATTTCTGCTCTTGCCTCCGTTGCATGTATTTGCATACAAAATTAAATCTCGGCATCTTGAAGAACGGAAGAGCCTGCGAGACTAATAATCGAGATGATGGAATTACGGGGGGTCCCCAGAGTAAGACAGAACCCTTAAAATGTATAATTGCGTAGCATGTAAACAATTTAAACGTTCGGAGGTCAAGGGTGGTCGGAGTTGGAATAAAAAATGGATTTTCTCTCGTGGGTCTTTCCTGAAAGACGATCATCTAATGTGGCAGCATCCACATTGGCACAATTTGAAAAAATATAAAAAATGGTCTTTGAAAATATTTTTCAAACGTTGGAAAAAATATGCTTGGGAATTGAGGGAAATTCTTGTAATTAGTGAAACGTTTTTCTTGTGCATTTAAAAATTAAGGACAAAATGTTGATTGGGATGTGAGGAATAAAAAAAAAGAAAGATATTAAAAGAGACGAGGGAGGTCGGGCTGAGAAGGCACGGTCTGGGCAAAAAGCGAGCTGAGAGTATGGGAAGATCGAAATGGGTAATAACGCGAGTATACAAGCGAGTTATAAAACAGTCTGTATATCGAAGGCAGAGAGGCCGTGGCTGGGTCAACAGTAACGCCGTTGGCACTCCCCAGCGATTCTTTGACTCTGGATGATGTTCTTGGTCGCTTGCATGTTTCATCTTAAACTCTCTCTCTCTCTCTCTCTCCTCATTCTTTTATTGCTCATCTCGACTGTTACTTTTATCCCGGTCTTTGGTACAAAGGGAGCGTTTCTCCGATCGAGAGAGTCTCGAGCACGAGGGAGAGTCGTTTATGGATAGAGGGAGCATGAAAAAGCGAAGCGTTCGGTGTAAGAACGCGAGTGGATGTGCGGCCGAGTGCTCGTGCGGTCCCTTGTCGCTGGTAGCGCGCGGAGAGCATAGTGGGGAGACCCACTGACCCAGTTCGATGAGAACATGACGCAGCCGCGCTCACGACTCGCTCCTTCGCTCATTACGTCACTTCGATTCTCTTCCATCTCGCTCTGGCACTCTCACTCATTCGCGTTTTTTTTCCTTCGCTATCTCCCGTTCTCCTCCATTTTCTGCATTCTATATATACCTCCATAAAAATACGAGTACATTATTTTTTATGAGAATGTGTAAACTTTTTTTTTCCCCCAATAAACCTCGTCCTTTTCCTCGCTCATTCACGATCAAATTTCCTCTCACCTCCGTCTCCTAAATCTCGGGCTCTTTGTTCCTCGCGTATTTTTTATTTCCGCCTTCTCGCGCACAGAACATCCAAATGCAAATCTAAACAAGATTCCTCTTGAGATAACGATTTTACGAAGATTTGGAAAGACGACGTTTTTTGACGCTCAAAAATCTTCGCTGAGCCTGTAATCGAGACATTTTTTTTTATACACAAGTTTTGGTTTATAGACTCCCAAAGAAATCTTTGCTAATTGCACTAAAGTTGCCACTTTTATCGCCTCGCAAATTCAATGTCTCGTGATTATGGAAAATCCGATTCATAAGAATCTTTCTCGTTCTACTTGCTTGTCGTGCAACGGTCAAGTGGACAAACGTTCGTTGTTCGTCTCAGGATAATATATGCAGGCATTCTCGCAGATCGTTGGGTCTCGTTTCTCATCATCATAACGATATCGGTGCTCTCTGTTGATGCATCTATTTATCGAGCATCGATCGAGTACCATGGAAATCTCATTAAATGCAAAAAAAACGAGTGCACGAAAAAAAAAAGGATTCACAAGTTTTTTTTTTTTTCATCGGCAATAACGATTTTTCAAAATTCCACAGCATTCGGATAATAAATCCAAAAAATTGTTGGCCCTCGAACGAGAATCTTTAAAAACAACGTAATTCTCGAAAAATGATTCGGAATAATTATCGATAGTTTGTAAGATTTTTTTTTTCTCGCATGCAGAAAAAGCGAATCGGGTTGTGGGAATGGAAGAAAATGGAATTGAATTACTCGTGGGTATGCGGAGAATAATGAACGATTGAGAGGAAGTGCCTAGGCATAGAATTTAAGTTCCATAAGGTCTCGACTGGCCCTCCGATCGATGCTGGATATACTTTTATTTTTTATCATCTCGTATGCATGAATGCAAATGGTATTTGTGTTACAGGTACAGATTAGCATACTACAACGGAGCCAAAGGGGAAATCCTGTTTTTACGTCCTGTGGGGAATTGTGCTCTAAAATTTCTGCACCTGAACGAACGACGAGAGAGACAGAGAGAGAGATGTTGTCTCTTTTGTTGGTAAATGCAGCCGAGGGCGAACCTCGAGTAGGGGCGTTTGTCAGTGCGTCTTTATTATTGAAAATTTCTTTCTCATCTATAACTCGATCGTCTCGATATTCAACTTTCTCTCTCTCTCTCTCTCTTGCTTGAAAGGAAAAATCTGGTGCGAGGAACAAAGTGTCTGACGAGCATATGTTCGACGATACTTTTCCACTCTTGCTCTGTCGTCGTCGTCGTCGTCGTCGTCGTCGTGATTCAACGAGATGATGACGGGCTTTCAACAATTTGTCTATCCGTAGATGTATACATGCGTGAAAGGGGAACAAACGAGAGTGAAAAGAGCGGCCGGAAGCCGAAGCGTTTGAAGCGAACGAAAGGATGTGGAGCAAACGAGAGTGAAAGCAGCTCGCAGACGACTCGACATAATATTCCTTTTTTATTTTTTCTCCAAACGAATCGGGACTCGATATTTTTTGTGAATAATCGAATGGAACGGATGATTCGAATAATAACGAGGAGAGAAAAAATTTCGATAATAATGGACCGAAAATTCCTCCTAAAGATTGAATCGAATAGAAAACGAAATTCAAAATATGAAAATAACATCCGATTGTGTCTTGGACGCTTTGTTGACAAACTGGGTCGTTTGGACCCGAAAAAAAATTCCGGCGTCAATTGTTAACATTGGAAAGAGTTAAATCTCGATTTTCCAACAAAAACTCCGGGTCAAATTGACCCAGGGTGTCAATGAGGTATATTAAATAATAAAAATCGACGTTCGCAATTGTGCAGCGTTCGAGAATTCATTTCAAATTATATCCAGGTGCGAAAAATTGCAGTCGGTCTCGAAATTCGTAATCATTCAACGAGAAGATAAAAATTTGCAAAAAAAAGTTCAACAAAAATCGCAGCTGCAAAGTGGACGATATCGATTATCGTCATAATTATTTTCATTTTTTTTTCCATCTATACCGCTCATGGAATTGCGTGATTTTTTTTTTTTCGTTTCGACTCGTTACAGAGCGAGAATATGCGACGTAAAAAAATATTTTTTATTACAGCGATGCGTGCTCGCACCACGAAAAGAGACTCGAAAATGAAAGGGAAACGACTCTTTGCCTCCATCCGATCGTACACCATATGGATCTTTTTATATATGTATATATTCACGCATATTTGTGTATGTTTATATGTATATAAAGGAGAGTGGTGGAACTCGCGCGCTTTCTGCCCTCACCCGGGAGGATAGACCACGAGAATCGAGAGGATGTGACGCGATCACGAACGAGAGTGAAAGCCAGTGACCTAGAAACACGAAGCTGCCGAAAAAGAGCCAGCTAAGTCCCCGTTGCGTGAGTATTTATACGTAAATATACAGAAATCGATTTTTTTCAGTCAAAAGGGCGTTTCGAGCGTATTTCAAAAGCTGTTGACAATAAATACCTCGTTACATGGAATTTTCATTTCATTTCTTTTGCTCCGCGAGAAAAAAAAAACTCTATTGTTGATTCAGAATCCTAAATATTTCGGCAAAAGCGTCGTTTTTGGAAGATTTTTTTATTCTTCAGAGGAAAACCATGAATAGTTGAATTTCCCATGGATTATCGTGCGCAAACACAACCAAGGGCGATCTCGTGAATATTTAAGGACGTTCTATGGCGACGGTCAAATCTAAATGTTTGTTTTCAGTTTTTTTTTACATACAAAACGGTTTGCGAGCCTAAGATAATTAAAAAAAGTTGTTAAAAATTGACTAAAGAACAACATACTCTAGATCCAAAATTGTCCGAGATAATCTGTATTTGTTATATAATAAACAAAATTTCGAAAAAATTTTACGACCGATTTTTTTGAAAAACTAAATAAAGCTTCTTCGATGTTACATAAAAACGTATGCAAAGTTTTAAGAGGCTTCACCATTTAGAAATCGAAATATTCAATGTTGAAAATGGCAACTTTTAACACACGCTCTTATGAGAAACTATTGAAAATTGTGATTTTTATAAATAAATATCTCGACTTCTACGTGGTGAAACCTCTTAAAATTTCACGAACTATTAGAAATCACTATTCTCTTTGTGTGATGCAAATTTGGAGGAATTCTATCGATAGAAAATTTTGCATACAACGTCCTTAAACAACAGATGGCGCTTTATCGTAATCAATCATAATTATTCAAGTTTCTAATTTCTGTATCCAACTTTTTGATTTCTAGGCAACCAGAAAAATTGGATTTTTGACACGAATTAAAAATCAAAATTAATGCTTCCATGGTTCCGATGGCTCTCCATGAAAAAATCTGGGAGAATTCTTTGATGCTTCGGTTGTTGACGATCGTTGTAATTTTCTCGAGGGCCATTTATCGATTACTACATACCATAACGAACACAAACGTTCCCTCTGATGATTTTCGAATTATTACATAAAAAAAGTTTGGATTGCGTGTTAGAACGATTTCCAATGGGTTGTTTTTTCTCATTCGAAATGTTGTCCATCTTTGGTCGAGAGTTGGATGTAACGGAATATCGTGTGTTGACTAATGACGAGTTAACTAATGGTCTGTACGAGAAATTCTTACCGCGATGTGGGTTTGTCTCGCAGGGTCGTAAGTTTATTTTATTCCAACGAAAATCTTTTTTTTTTTCATTTTCATTAAATCGGTAAATTTAGCCATGTTTTTTTTCACATTTTCGCGGACTGTCAATCAACAATTCGAAATGCGTTTTCGTTAAATTCTAAAAATTTCAACTTCGTTATCGTTTTTCCTTGGTCAAGAGTTTTCTCTCGTGCTCCCTTGCTCCGTTTCTTTTGTCACAATATTATGGCTCGTCGATCGCCGGGCTTAGCAAGGCTGCAAGCACACATACAAACTACGAATCAACACCCACTGGATTGCCCGTATAGACATACAAAATTATACCATCATTATCGCTACAACTTCTCGTTCAAAAGTGACGTTTTCCGAAGCTCGTCAAAATACGAACTGAGCCATCAAACATTTTACATAAAAAATTCCCAATATTCACGAACATTGTAAATAATTTAAAAAACTAGAAATTCTTTCCACCGACTCGATATACTCCGGAGAATTGTGCAGAATTTTTTTCAAAATTTCTCGTTCGCTGACTTTCGTTAAAAAAAAAAAAAAACAGAAAAAAAAACAATTATGATTTAATTTCCCGATTTCAAGTTCCAATCCGGTGAATTCCCTAGAACGTCCGAGAGTCAAACTTGGAATGGAAACTTGAAGGGACAGTTTCCATTTTTGAAAAATTCGCTAGCATTATTTTTTCGATTCTTTGACATTGTAATGAATTTTTCGATTTTCCCATGCAATAAATACGATGCCTAGGCGATTGAAGATCCAAAGTCGATTTTTTTGTGATTCCCTATCGCGTTTCGCAGTCGTCGCAGTCTCGCTACGTATTCGTAGTCTCGGCTGTCGTAGCCGTCTCTCTGCTGAGGTGAAAAAGTGTGCCAAGGCCCGAGCGTGCCCCACTCCCCAATGTGATATATACATTACGAGAGTGAACCGCGAGAGCGTTCCCCATTTTCGAAACTAAAAGTAAAATCTAACTCATTGTGGTTCCGTGACTATACGTTTCTGTACGTGTGTCAATACAACAAAAACACACACAAAAAAAAGGCATGAGGAAAAAAAGATTCCCGAGCTGCGACGAGACGAAGCAAACGCGTGTAAACTTTCGTCTCAAGAAATATACCCTCCGAGGCTCGGATCAAAAGTTTGCGACAAATTCCCTCTCTCTCTCTCTCTCTCTGTTTCTCTCTCTTTAGACTTACACCATAGCGAAAAAAAAGAGGACCTCATCACGTAATATCATATTTAATGGACGTTGCCAGAGGTTTCGGAATTTCGCAACTCGTTAGATGAACACTCTCACGTCTATTCGACTCTCCAATTCGCAACGACGAGATTACGTTTGAAAAAGAGAGAAATTTCGGCGCTGAGTTATTGCTCGTCATTACTTATGGAAATAAAAAAACTGTAGCGTCAATTTCGTGTGTTGAAAAAATCTTTTTAAAAATCTGAAACCCATGGGAAGACGTACAAATCGCTATTTTTTTCTTTCGCAAGAAATAACGATTTTTTTTTTTTTTAGTTTTTCAATAATTTCGATAGAAAAAATCATTTTTTGCGGACTTTAATTTTTTTCCAGCCAAAATAAACATTTAGATAAGATTTAATGATTGTTATCGCTAAGATTCATTGAGCAACTTCGTCCCGTCTAATTCCTAAATTTACTCGAGCCTAATATTTCCTAATTTTCGAAAATACTCAAATCTCTCGGAAAATAATCTCGTTTCCTCGATCATACGAAATTCTGTGTGACCCAGATTTCAAAAAATCCGAGTAGACACACGTCCGAAGCATTTCTAACGGGAAATTATTTCCCAGACTGTATATTTTTCGATGAATTGATTTTTCGCAATATCGAAAAATCTTTGGAAGCGTTCCAAAGAATTTTTTTTCGCAATGCCAATGAATCTGAATGCTAATCACAAAAAAAAAGCAGTGAAAAAATTTCGAAAATCGTTTCAATTCACTGACATCGAGTTTTCGAAATAAAAAATCTCTAAATTTGGAAATTTTTGAAACTCGAAAAAAAAAACGAATTTTCCAAAATGAAATTTTGTCCGGAAATTTGCAAGGAAACATTTCTTCCCACCGTTCGAAAAGTGATGATCTAAATATGCAAAAAAAAAAAGAATCAGAATAATTGAAAAAGTCGAGGTTCCGAGTGAAAACTTTCGAATTTTTGACGAACGAATATTTTGAGACCTTGAGGCTTAAAAAATTGACATAATGAATATTAGTCCTGCGTTGACTTACAAATTTCTACATACCCACTGCGTCGAGTATTTTGCCTTCTCCATTCCCCGTACTCGGTTGGCGAAGTTTCGCGATTCGCGACACTTCTAATATAAAAGAGCGAGAGAGGCACTATCGCGACGTGTTTCGGACCGTTCTGCAGCCCAGTTCGCACGTCCTTGACACGGTTACCCACATGGGGTGTACCACTATAACAGCTCGAATGATCCAAGTAGCAAAGAGTAGGAGAGAAAAGCAAGAGAGAGAGAGAGAGAGAGAGAGAAAGAGGTTGCTGGCTGCTGCATCGCGTTTCACACACACATGTGCGAATAAGTGCAGGTGCATTGCTGTTCGATGGCAAAAATAAAGAGAGACAGAGAAGATACACGTGAAACGACGAAGCTTTGTATCTGATGCACGTCGTGGAATGGCTAATTACACGAATCTATGCTCGACTCGATCTGTGCCTCGTGAGTCATCCTTCATTCTCGCACGTACGCCTAAATTTGACTGTGATAACCTACTATATTTTTATACAGACGCAACATTGTTTTTTTTTATATCCACTTAACGTTCGTACGTGCGTTTAATTTATTGGAGTTTCGTGAGTGAAACAAAAAACATTTAAAAAAAAAAACGAAACGTTATCCTTGGACTAAATATCGATTCGAAAAAATGGGTTTTTCTTGTCATTCCCTCGATATGGACATTCGCAGAAAAATTCAGTTCGGACAATGAGCGTTGAGCCACAAGCACTTGATCCTTGGACCATATTTCGATTACGAAAAATCAATCTTTGACTTTTTTTCGTTCTGGCTCCTTGCTCGAAATGGTGAATTTGAAAATTCCGATATGTTAGCTTTTGACGATTCGTGAGATTTATTCGGTTTTGTTTCTTCATAGAGGAAGCTACGTGACGGTGAAAATGTTTTTTTCCCTTTTCTATGTCAATGGACTTAAAATTTCCCAAAACATCGAAAAATCATATCTAGACAAAATGTCCGGATGTGTGTGTGTGTGTGTGTGTGTGTATGTTCTGACACTGTAAAATTCAAACGTTTATAACTCGAGAACGGTTTGAGCTACAGGCCTCCCGTTTCGCACAGATATTAATCTGTACAAGCTCTTCATTCTCTGAGAATTTTGTTGGAATTGCTACAAAAATACGAATTCTACGGCATTTTGAAATTTTCAAAAAAAGTCTGTCATCGCTCTAACTTCCGCAATTTTCAAGATTTAATGCTAATTTTTTTTTTTTATAAATAGAGTATCATAATAGGGAGGTTTGGTATTGAATTTGGAAAATATCGATTGAACGGTTGAAATTTTATGATTTTTCGAATTTTACGAAAATCCGAGTTTTTTCGAAAAATCGTCTAACCGCTTAAATTTTTTCAAAGTTTGTAAGATATTGTGTTTTTTTTTTATTTATCGGATTTGGAATTTTCATGAATCGAACGACGGAAAAGGGGAAAAAAAATGGTCGTTGCATCTCAACGTTGCAACTCTCGAATGTCACGATAAACTGAGATTTTCTTTGGAGCTACAAAGCCGTCGAATTGTGTGCAATTTCTACCTGCGTAATTTTATAACCGAGAAAAACGTCTCTGTGTGGATTTTCGGTAGTAAGCAGCGGGTGGTCGTAGATCGTGTCCGGCGTGTGCCTCATAAATGTATAAGGCTGTCGAGCCGGACGTCGAATTCGTTACGATGTAAATATTTTGAGTGGCCCTCGCCGAAGGGAAGCGCAACAAACGAAAAATATTGTCGCGTCTCCCTTTCACCTGGTAAAAGTGAAAATTGGTAGAAAAAGCTCTCCCGGAAAATCCAGTCAAACCAAACGGTATTGCTGGCTCGACCCTTCTCGAGGGATCACGAATTATTGCGTGCAATTCACTACGGGAGTTTCCCTACTGACCCACTGCCCTGGGAATAACAATTTACCAAACTTACAGTTATGCCTGCCTCAGCCATTTCATTCGTTCGTTCGTTCTTTCTCGTCCCTTGCCATACAACAACAAAAAAAAAAGCAGAAGCGTGTCTTCTTCGCTTTGCCCCGAAGTCCCAGTCATTTTGCTGCGAAGCCCGTGCAGTTCGTTTTATCGCGAATAACCAAAAAAAGGGTCCATCGCAATGAATTTTTTTTGTAGACGAAAGAAATGGAGATCGAACCATTTTTTGGCACTTATAAAAAGTAAATAAAAAATTTCAAGATTATTTGTTTCACGAAACTTGCAATTTTTCAAAAAAGTTGTTAATTCGTTGTTTTTGAAGATTTGGATAAAAGTGACTGTTCGCTTTCGTCCTGGGAAAATGAAAAACTACATTTTTTTTGTCCATTTTTGGGACACCCTGTATGTGGAATTTCTACCCTTATTTTCACTTTCTCGTATTTGTCGAATTTCGTTACCGACTTTTACAATGAGCGAGACGCGCGAGTCGCCTTGCTTCCGAGTTTATATTACGCGTTATCCCGACGACACCACTGAGCCCCCGTTTTCCACGTAAGAACATCACGTCTTAAGATCTACCGTATACCATACCCGCTGTAAAATCGGAGGTAGCAAAAAAAGCAATTTTCGGTTGTGCCACTGTGCGTTCAGTTATTTACATACTTTCGAAGCGAGAGCCTCCGAAAATTCACAGTAATCAACCTTTTTCCGTTAGATATACTCTCCGGAATGTTTACAAGCCGACAGCGAGAGGCTTTTGCCGCGCGAGGAAACAAAGAAAAAGAAACGAGCCCGATACGAACGGTCTCGTGCCACGGGAGAAATGTCAACGTCTGTCGAAAGGGTAAAAAATCGGCAAATACATTTCAACGGACCTGACAACACGCACAGACGCTTTCAGGCTTTCGCAAGCTCTTCGAATTCGGAAAGAAACGGAATAAGCACGGAGGAAAATTTCATTTCGACTCCCACGTACGCGCGTCTCGCTTTTACCTTCGTGTTCGTCGAATTCACGAAAAAAACGCTCTTGACGAAACTTTTCGTGAAGCCATCAGTGGGGAAAGAAAAAACGCGCAAACTCTAGTAAAAAAAAAAAATTCCTAACCACTATATTGACGAGTTTTTTCTTGCTAGAAAAATATTTACATCAAATTTTCGATCCACGAGTCGATAAATATTTTCAAGCATCGTGTTGCTTTCGGAAAGTAAATTCGAAGCAACGAGGCAAAAAAATAAACATCCTTTAACCTTTGTTTACATCGAGACTCGCTTGGGCCCTTTGTAGGTATTTCTCAGCGTAACGTATCGCGTCCCAAACGTGACGCCGAGCGCGAGAGGGAGAAGGAGAGTGCGTATGTGCGCGCGCATGTCACGTTCCCACTCCGCGAACAAAGACACGATTAACTTGTCTTATTCGATTTTGTTTTCATGTTGAATGACCGAAATAAATCAATCTGTATAATTCACATGTTTTACTTATTTGTTCTTTTATTCTCATCATTTTCCATCTACTGTTTGCACGAGAAAAATACGTCAATCGTACCGAAAGCATTGCCGAGTCTGAGGTTCGGGGAAAAACGTTCAACACCAAGAAACGTTTGTAAATAATGGCGGAAAGTCCAATCGAGCGTATGAATTGGCCCAAGATTTATTCACGCTTCTGATAAATACTAATATTTTAGTAAATAACTAAAACAACGTGCACCGACACTTTTTACGATAAATATTAACAGGTTGTCGCCATCGTGTTTCTCGCGCGCTCTTAAGCGCATGCGCGGATCAATGAGTTTTTTTTTTTTTCAAATTACAAGAAAAGGGTATGAAACAAAAAATGGTTCATCAGGAACACGAAAAAATGGATTAAAACTGTTTTATAAGGAAAAAAAAAGATAAACAAATGCAAACTATAACGAAAAAATTAAATGTCGTGCTAAAGTTATCAAAACATTTCTTAAGCCTCTGCTTCTTTATCTTTTTAAATACTGCCGAAATTACTCAAGAGTTTTTCCTCTTTAATTTTTTATTTATAACTCTATCATTATTATTGTTGTTGATCCTGCGTTATTATGACGCATAATTTACGAAGATATCTTATCTAATCAATGATAAAAAAAATCTCCCCAGAACTTGTAATCGTGGAGCGGAGAATCGTATTTTTACTACCGTTTGTGAATGAGAATCGGAGAAAGTCATTTCATCTTTCTCTCTCTCCCTCTCTCTCTCTCTCTCTCTCTCTCGCTGACGCGTTTTTTTCCTTTCACTCTTTGTACTCTGACTCGACTTTCAATTGATGTAGCTCGAGGTGGATCACCGTTGGGTAGGTCTTGTCGTTTTATGCTGCCATTTTTTAATCAAAGCGTCGTTCTCGTCTTTTGAATTACCGAACAAAAATGAATAAGACAACTTTCTCTTTCAAATGATTTCACACGAGAGCTAATTTTGTAACGTTACAAAAATATCCATTTCCCCAACCAAAAAGAACATTAGAAGAAACAAAATTCACAAATGTTACGAATCATTCTTTAGGACTTTAGAAGTGTCCCGGATAATTTCAAATTCGATTTTTTCCTTCCTAACCCTCGCAATATTTGATTGGTATCCTGGGTCAATTTGACCCAGTGTGTCAATGAAGCATCAATCATCTCTTCCTTGTTTGATTTATTTTATTTAAAATTTTAAATTTTAAATTTAAAAATTAAAAATTTTAAATTTAAAAATTTAAAATTTAAAAATTTAAAATTTAAAATTAAAAAAAAAAATTCAAAAATTTTTTTTTTTAATTTTTGAGATTTTTCTGCCCCAAGTTCGACGACGATCTTTATTTCGTTCAATCGGGATAAGTGTCACGGGTTTGCGAAAAGTAGCTCAGTATTAGCTTTTACTTTCTTCGTCCGGTTTACCGCGATCGGCAACAGCGCGGAAAGCGAAGGCCCTTGTCGCTTTCGTTGGCAATGGTACTAGTTACATCGCGGTTATGTTGTTACGTTTACTAGGCTGACGCGGTTACGAGAAATCAGTGTACTGAGCAAGAGGGAGAAAGCAAGGAAGAGAGAGTGGGTAAAGACGGAGAAGGAGAATGTTAGATAATGAGAGGGAAAAGGAAAGATACAACGTTAGGATATAGCGCCAAGCTCTCACTCGTGTAATACGTTGGCGTGGCTGACTCTCGTACACGCAGCAACAAGACCTCGCGCAACTGTTTCTCGTAATCGAGCGATAATACGATCCTCTCTCTTTTTCCTCTCTCGCTCTCACAACTTTCTCACCACTTGCACTCTCGTTTCGGCGCCTCAGGCTTTTGCTTTCTCCACAGGATGCCGCGTGTGTGCGAGGCCTTTGATTTCGGCTGTTCAATCAATTAGATCTTGAACGTTAATTGTCCTCCTTAACGATTTACCAATTATTTATGTAATTTCGATATTAATATCCACGATTTATCAATCGAAACGTACATTCATTTTTTTCTCATTTCACAACATTCCGAAATGACCAACACGATCTACCGGTCCCGAATCCGAAAAATCGAAAATGAAAAGAAATTTCAATATTTTGACAAAAATCAAATGAAACAATTAACGTGTTTCTTTTGCGGAGGCCAATGGATTTTAGGGAATAAATGTTGAAAGCAATTCATACCCACGACAAGCGAATGGAAATTAAAAAAAATAAGTGAGCTACTTCCCAAAGTTGCATTTCTTGGCTAAATTTTAATTTTCTGTCTCGATTCGCTGCTAGTTTGAAACGAAAAAAAAAAAGTAAAAAGACTCTCATGACAGGGAACGTTTACAGCATTTCGATGTCGCGAGATATCTTTCCATCCTCAAAAGATGAAAAGTTGGCTCAAGGAATTTCGTTTCGAGTGAATTGTTAATTCTTTGAAAAATTTAGAAATGAAAAAAAAGTGAGCCACTTCCCAAAGTTGCTGTTCTTGGCTAAATTTTAATTGTCTGTCTCGATTCGCTATCAGTTTCAAACAACAACAAAAAAGTAAAAAGATTCCCATGGCAGGGAACGTTTACAGCATTCCGATTCGCGAGATATCTTTCCATCCTCAAAAGATGAAAAGTTGTCTCAAGGGATTTCGTTTCGAGTAAATTGTTAATTCTTTGATAAATTTCCCCAAGGGGTGATGACTAGAAGCGTATGTAGGGTACGTGTTTTATCACATGTGTCAGTTATGTCATACACATGTGCACACAAATCACATGTATATGAATTAACACACACGAGACACAAATATATATGTGTGTTGTTGATAAATGAGAGTATATGCTTAGATATGGTTGTAAATACGTCTATGTACTTGTCTATGTACAGTGTACACGTGTATGTGAAAAGGGGTAGGACAAAGTTGGACGTAGGGGATCCGGGTCAAGTTGAAGAGTTCGCGGGAGTCGAGAAAGGACGACCGGCCCCGAGACGAGGTCAGACTCTCGCGGGCTCACGCTTCCATACGTGCATCGTTTTATTTTTAGTCCCGAGAGAGAGAGAGAGAGAGAGAGAGAGAGAGAGAGAGAAAGAGAGAAAAAGGAAGAAAAGAGTTCTCTATTTATCGCGGTAGTTGCAACAACGCCGTCGCCGCATAATCGCCTGCTATAACAACCAACAATGATTAAATTTTCTTTAAATAAAACTCTATGATTAAAAACAATAAGAATGAGAAAAAAAATGCTGGAAAGAATGTCGAGAAATGACGGAGAATGATTTTTATTCTCGGCTTGTGTTTATGTACGATTAATCACGCATAATTAATTATTCAGAATGTCCCTGAATGAGAAAAAAAAAATTGCAAGGATAAGTAAAATGTGTACGAAAAAAAAATGACAAGTGCTGATGCACGCACAGCATGGAGAGGGAAATTTTCTTCCCCACTCTTTCTCTCTCTCTCTCTCTCTCTCTCGCTCTCGCTCTCTTCTATGCCGGTATAATCATATGGTTAATAAAGGCTTTATCGGAGGCGTGATAACGGCGTTTGCGAGTCGCGATAAGGTATGTAGGTCAGTTTGATACGAGTGACCTGATTCCTGGGGGCTCCGGCGCGCCACCAACACTAACTTGGTTATACCAACACGTCGAAACTCTCGTAAAGGAGCGAGCAAAAGAGCGGGAGAGAGCGAAAGAGAGACGGAGAGAGAGAGAGAGAGAGAGAGAGAGAGAGAGAGAGAGAGAGAGCGAGAAAGGAAGAGGGAGGGAGCGTGTATAAACAAATGCGAGTACGCCAGATGAGACAGCGAAATAGCATCACTAAATTAACTCGATATATGGATATAGTAAAGTCGTGTTTTCCCACTTTTTTTTTTTTTTTTTTGATGATGCAATGCGGTGCAACAGTTTTTTTTACGGTTAAAAAAAAAAAAGAGTTCTTTACACTTGATTAAGTGGCGCTAACCGCGATAATAATCAGCCGGCAGATTCGTTTCTTTTTCTTAGAGATTTATTGCTCGCGGCGATTAAATATTTTGGGCAATTATTTTTCAGGAATATTTTTTTTTAGAGCCAGAAATTAGGGAATCGATTAACACATCATTTCGGTTAGGCAGCTTTATTTTTTTTTTTTTTGCTTTTCTCGAACGAAACGCTGTGGTTAAAAACGTACTGGCCAGCAGATTTTTATACGATGATGAGTTCTTTTTTTTTTTTTTAATCAGAAATAATTAAGTGGCAACAATTATCGAATTTCTTGAAAGTCATTTGTAAGCATTCGACAATTAAGACGTTTTCGATTTTTATTAGTTAACGCACTGTTTTGGTTGTCAAAAATAAAAAACGTCGGATATTCCATTGTGTCGAACTGATGGATGACACAATGCTTCATTTTCCATGGCTCATTATTTCAAGCAGATGCCACAACCCTATAATTTCTTTGTAAACAATAATGTGCTTTTTTTTTCATTTGTATAAATAATACAAAGAATTATGTGCACCCTGGCCCAAATTTTTTTTCGAAAAAAATTTCATAGTCGCTTGAACACATTGTCAATGTTTTTTTCACCATTTTTATTTTCATTTTTATTATCTCTGCATATACACTTGCCCGTTGGGCACAGCCTCTCTTTTATCATGCACCACTGCATGGCAATTGCACGAGGGCCAACGAAAAACAGAACGAAACTGTCGCCATCAAATTGGTCGATCATTCTTGCAGTTTTTATTAACCCTGGAACGGTGCCCTTATTTTTTTTTTACCTATTCCGGTAACCTGGGGTCATAAATGACCCCAATTTTGAAAAATTCATATCTCCGGTAAAATTTAACGAAAAGGATTCAACTTGGGCTCATTTTTTTCGTTTTTTGATGCAGGATCACGCGAGCCTGGGGCAATTTAGCTTGAAGTAAAAAAATTAGTCAAAAATGCAGTAAAACCGTAAAAACGAGAGAACGAAGGGAGAAAGGGCGCGGGATTTATAGTCGCTTGCGAGGTCGTTTTTGACCCCAGGTCACCGTTCTAGGGTTACGAGAAAAAAGAGCAAAAGGTGGTACGATTATTAGGTTTCGCATTTATTTTCTCTGGCATTCTTTCTTCGTAGTTTTCCGGGACGACTCTCGGAAGAGCTGATAGAAGAATGATACAGGTAGGAAGATTCGCCAGAATTGATAACGAAACGAATCGAGCAAGCGTTGTCGATCAAGGACGAATTTAACGATCATTTTTATTTCGATCTATACACCTTGCGGCGAGATAAAGCGAAAATGAAGAGAAATTAATTAGATCGACGTAGATTGATCATGGCTCGATGAATTATTTCAGTTTGACAAAAAGATTCGTCGGTTAATTAGCGTTGATCAATCAATGTTTATCTCTTATCGTTCTGATCGAGGGGCTCCACGTTTTTTTTCCCTTCAATTTCATTTTTTTTTTGCATTCTCGAACGATTTTCTTTGCTCAAGTTAATCATAAAGATTTTGTAAATTTATCTTACTCGTTTTTTTCGTATTTTATCTACTGCGTTTACACGCTGCGTCATTGACCCATTTACCCGTTGCACTTGAGCCAAAAACGCGCCTTCTTACGTACGTGCAATATGGAGACACCAAATCCATGCTGTATATCACTCAATGCACCAGAAAGAACGAGAGGCAAAGACAACGAGAGAGAGAGAGAGAGAGAGAGAGAGGAACGAGAGGAACGAGACGACGATCAAGTTTATACATTCGTGGCATCGTCGAGTCCGTTGCACGAAAACCACTCAGCAATATATACACAGTGATCGATGAGCCACTTTTGCATCGTAACTGAACCAAACGAACCCAAGGAATACGTGTTGATAACAAATTCAACGAATTCCTCGGTAATGGAACCTCCGATAATGACAATTCATCAAACATTTTTCTTGTCACTGTTCTTGTGTCGCAATTATTTAGAAAAATCATATTATACTTGAACATTATAAATAAAAGAATTATTAAATTGTTAATGTAATTATTTGGGGGCTCGACTTTGGCGACGATTGAGTTCAAAGTTTCTTATTTGTCAAAATTGAAAACCGCCACAGTTCATGGTGAAAAGAATTTTCCTTTATTGTCAATAAGCTTCGAATTTCGAAAGTTTGTCTCCCATTTATTTATTCAAGTTCCGAGCCTGCATTTTTGGAAATCAATGAAATTCTGTTTTTTAGTGAGCAGAGCTGGTGATTCTTATTCATTATTTGGTCAGGACAATAAAACGATTTTTTTTTAGGATCCGAAGAGAAAATCGTCATGGTTTTTGAAATTGAACAATTAATAGAAAAACGTATTTTTCGTTGTACCTCAACGTTGCGAACTTCAGTGCCATGAGTCGCTGTGGCGTTACGAAAAAAAAATGAAAGGGAAAGAGAGCACGCTTCTCCTTCTCTGTTATCCTCCTCTCGGTGCGATGCTATTAACCCTTACTTGCCACCTTGGGGTACAAACTACCCCAGGCCTATTAAGGAAAATACTCATTTTTCCACTTTTGTTGGTTATAGCATTTTTTTAGTGTACTTAAATTTAATTTTTCGCTATATAAAGTAAACAATCTTTAAAAAAAAGCTTTCAATGTGTTATACAACAATTTTCAAGTCGAAATATTCAGCAGTTCATTTTTTATAACAATTTTTGTCACTGGGGTACGAATCTAGCCCACGGTGGCAAGTACGTAATTTTACAGAAGTGTGGCAAGTAAGGATCGATTAATAAATATTTCGTAAACCGTGGATCAGAGAAAAAAATGCTCGAGATGTTTTCTCTTGGAAATTCGTTGATCCACTCAGCCTGTAAATTCGATGCTCGATTTCCAAGGCGTTTTGTATGAATGGCATGTAATAGAGTTGAGTAGCTATGCAGGGAGCATATTCATCTATATAAATGGCAAATGTGTGGAGTTTAGTATGCAATGGGTACGAAGATATATAATAAATGTGTACTATATAAAGGTGGAGGCGAACTAGGTACGGTTTATAGCTCGATATTCCCAGAGCGCTTGCGCGTCTCGTGAGACGTTTCTCATTGACCCAGTTACCCGGTACACTTGACCGCACTCTCCGCTCTCATACCCCACGCTCCACAACCCCTCCCCCCTCTCCTCGCTCGCTCCTTTTGCTCTATCTTCCTCCCCTTCTCCCTGGCTTTGCACCCTTTCCCCCTCGTGTCGCGCCCTCTTCCGCTGCAGCGACGCCGCTGCAACGCGGTGCATACCTATCAACAACGTATGCAACGTGGTGCGCTCACACCAACGCCTCCGAGCCGGCGCGAAACAACTCGGGCCACACGCCGAGACTCACTCGCCTCATCTATATATAACAAAATGATATATATAGACATATATAAATTCCTCTTTTCATATCATCCTCGCCTGGCGATTTCTGCGACCAACAGGCGAGCCAAACAACGAGGCTAACAAGGTCCCTCGCGGTTTTTATTTTTCGGAGCTCGCACCGTCGTAAACCTTTCTTTTTTTTTTACGTTGATTTCATTATCGTCGCAATTCGTAATTTTGCAAAAAAAAATCATTTCATGAAAATGTGAAGATCGATCTATGACTTTTTAGTTTTTTCCAAACTCTTTCGGACTCGCGATCGATTTAATTTGATGGATTTTCTTTTTTTTTCAAATGATTTCACATTTTTAATGATTTTTTTTTGGTGCTGTTCGATTTTCGAGAGATGAAAAAAAAATTTGTTCATTTCTGTGCGTTTCGTAGTTCGGGGATAAAAATTGGCAGACTCTGATCCAGTTTTTTATCCCTTGGAACTTATTGCAGAAGCGAGAATTGCAAAATGTAATGATTGTGTCTCTGCATCGTGGAAACTTGATAAGGTGGAGAATTTTTTGTTTTCAATTATTTCGTTCCGACTGGCGCTATTCGCCCGAGTGGATTCTCGATGATCGCCCCGTTACGCTAGATTATTTCCCGATTCACGAGGTTTCCTATATTTACGCGCATCTCCGGTACTTTTGTGAAAGTTTTTTTGTTTTTTTTTATTCGTTTTTTGCTACCCTTGAGACTCGCGAGGCAAGCAATAGGAACGAACGCTTTTAAAAAATCACTGCTGCTCGACATGCCACTTCGGACCGAGACATGACCTAATTTCTTTTTCTTCTCTCTCTCCCTCTCTCCCTCTTTCCCTCCCACTTGACTTCGCGCTGTCGAGTGAGAGTGAAAGAAGAGGAAGAATAAATTATCGGTCTTTCTCTCTTTCGGAACGTTTCGCAATGAAATTTTTCTCTTTTATTTTTCTCTCTCCCTTTTCCTCCATTTTTTTCTTTCTTCTCGGGGCTCCCTGTATTTCAAGAGAGCAAGTGCAAGTACGCGATCGAGTCTTTTTCGCTCGGTGCTTGCGGGAGAATTTAAAGATTCCGCTCGACATTGAGGTACACGCCAAGCTGCGGCGAGGAATCGTACACGCTTACTAGACTGCAGTTCCGGCGACCCCGTCACCATACTCCACGTGCATATATAAATACAAACGTCTACACTTCATTATATTCCCTACATACTTTTGTATAAATTTCCCATTACACCGCTATGCACAACCTGCAATTATTGCTCGCAGAATTTCATCTCGATTGTTTGGGTGAATTTTTTTCTTGGAAATAAAAAAGATAATGAGTTTTGTCATCCGGTGAAAATTCATCGCGAGTGCAGAAATAATATATTTATCGATGAAATAGCACTTTCGAAATGTTTAAGGTTCGAAATGTCGTTGAGTCCCAAATAGCAAATGATAAGAAAATTCTTTAAATTTTGTATGTTTTTGTATGAAGTATTTGAGAGATCGTGTAAAAATTTCACGACCATTAGGAAGCTTGTTATTGAACAATTAACGTTAATAAATTAAATCTAGTCAAACGTAGTCTTATGGAAACTGATATAACTTTGCGATAAGTTTTTTTTTTGACCTCTCAATTTTTTAATCTCTACAATATACTGAAAGCAACGAAAACAAAATGAAGTTTATTCATAAATGTTTTTTGTATTTGTTTAAAAAATTGTTCTTAACAAAATGTTTATTTTTTAATAACGAGCTTTCTAATCGTCGTGAAATTTTTACACGACCTTTTAAATACTTCATACTAAAAGATACTAAATTTTCAGAATTTTTTTATCATTTTTTATTTCAACCCTTAAGGTGGTTACAGTAATGATGACAAAATTCTTAAAATTTGGTGTGTTTTTACATTAAGTATTCAGGAGGTCGTGTACAAATTTCTCGACGATTAAGAAACTATTTATTGAACAATTGACATTAAAAAATTTAATAAGTACTCAAAATCGTTAAATCGAAATTTTTCAACGAGAATCGAATTTCGGATCCGCGGAGATGTTTTTGTTTCGAAATAAGGAATGGCCTGTACGGAATATCAGTGAAAAATATTGGTGTCACTTTTCTCCTCACGATTGTTCGGAGCTCCAGTGAAATCTTTGGTACTTTGAAAGCACACAAAAAACTGGCCATTTGCATGAGGAATACTCATTGTGCGTCAAAGTAACAAAAAAAGGGGGACAATTGCTTTTGACCCCTGGAAAGCCAGGGAAAAGAAGAATTTCGTGGTTTCGCGATGTACACAGTTATACAAAGGAAGCGGAAATGAGAATGACGGAGGGAGAGAGAAAGAGGAAACTCTTTCTGTCAATCGCAATCGTCTGGTCGACGCCAACAATGTCCCTCAGCCTCGAACTGACGAGTGAAAAGAATTCGAGTCTCGTGACTCACCCAGAGACTCGCGACACTGACGACGCACTACGAGATTTCTCTAGCTTTGTCGCTTGCACTCTTCTTAATGAAGTTGGCGCACGTAGGGCCGTCAAAAAGGGTATCAACGTGAACGAGTAAAACAAAATCAATCTGCTTCATTTGAATTTCCAATCTGTATCAATTTTCAACCTCAAATTAAGTTTATCGAGTGCACTAATTTGCATAAAACTTTTCAATCGTTCAAAGTGATCGTATTGAGATAAATTCTTTCACTGTTATCGGACATTCTAAAAATTGCAATTCCAATATGTAGAGTGAACGGGACGAGAAACAATTGCAAAATAAAAATTATAAATCTGTTAAAAATGCTAAAATGTGCAATATGCATTTTGGAAACAAATGAATAATTAACCCTGCATGGTCGCACGTTCTAGAAATAACGCGCTGGTCACACGGGGTCAAAATGACCCCAGGCGTGTTTAAACGCTTGCCGCGTTGCCAGTATCGTTCCGAACGACACACAAAAATTCAGGATATTAATTCGAACCTTTTCGAATAAGAATATCGAGGGAAAAAATTTTTATTCATTTTTCAAAATGGCAAAAAGAAATCAGCAAAGAAGCAAGGTGTAAAAAAAAAAATTTCTCTAGCGCCAATAACTTGCAGTAACTGTAGCTCAAAGTTGCGATTGGGGTCATTTTGACCCCTGGTTACCACGGAGCGTTAATACCACCCACAAGTATTTAATTCTAAAAATAAATCGTTGCTGTTATTATCGTAAAAAAAATGTTTAAAAACAATAATAATTGCCACAGCCAAACGGTCGAACATTTCGGACTCTGAATTCTCAATAATTGCATAAACATTTGGAATCGCATTCATAAAAGTATCAGAGATGAGATTGGAAGGAAAAAATCGTTGCTCTTAATCGTCATCCACGCACGAGAACGCATCATCGCGAGAGAGACAAAAATGCAATTACCTCGTGGCGTGTTTGCGATAAGATAACGATCTCGGTAATCGTCAGATTTATCATCGAGGTCCTCGTTCCTTCTGTTTATTTTTTCCTCACATTTTTCTCTCTTACTCTTTGATATTATTATGGGTTTCGATATTGCTGAAGTCAGAAGCTCGGATCGATAGGTGTCTATCTTTATCATCGATTTTCCGTGCGAGATACCACGCGATCAATTAATACCAGCTGATTGCATAAATAACACGAGGAATTTGCTCTCGGTAAATATTCACGGTATTTTAGCAAACAGTAGTCCGTAACCCACATCACAAAACGGACGTTAAATCTCGAGAATTAAAATCTTACGTTCGCAAACTTCATAAATAAATGTATGTATTGGATTAGTTTGAATAATTCAACGAAAAAAAGAGAAAAAAAGGACAGAGACTTTTTTTCGTCAATTTTTCCTTCTATTTTTACGAGCCTCGTCGATTCATTTTATTTTCTATCCACTCAAATTTGAAAAAACCCAATTTTTCGAAATCCGAACCGATTTTTCGAGGCACCAACAAAAATCATTTTTATTTATAACAAAAAATACAACTTTGTGCTTTTTTTTTTAATGAAAAATTGCAAATTTGAATTTGCTTTCTTATAAATTTATGAGAATTCGAATGGCACAAAAGAAACCCTCCTTTGTAATTCAAAAAAAAACTAAAAAAAAGCCCAGAGGCTTTTTTTCGTCAATTTTTTCTTTTATTTTTACCAGCCTCGTCGATTAATTTGATTTTCCCTCCTCTCAAATTTGAGAAAATCCCATTTTTCCCCAACCGACTTTTCGAGGCATCAATCAACGAAAATCATTTTTATTTATAACAAAAAATACCACTTAGTATTTTGTTAAAATGAAATATTGCAAATTTGAATTTGTTTTCGTATATAAATTTATGAAAATTCGAATGGCACAAAAGAGGGTTGCAGTGATTAGACTCGGACAAAATCGAATCTGATTGCCTCTCACTCTCTCTCTCTCTTTCTCTCTCGGCCCGGTGCGCTGCAAGTAGAGTGCAGTCCGTGTGTATTGCACCAGCGCCGCTCCGACTCTGGCTCTGCAGCCTTGAGCCTATTCCACGCACGAAAGAGCCCAGCGCACGCCTCGCTGCACGCTGCACCGCGACGTTGGTGCACAAGCACACATTGGCATGTGTTACGTGTGTGCGATAAAAAGTCTGTGTATTCATATTTAAATATGATATATACGAATATAAATTTGCACATATTCCCATGTTTGACTTGAATATATGTGTACAGTTGGAGAGTCTTCTGAGCGAGAAAGCGATGCAGAGCTCCAAAACGTCAAACGATCGGTTTCGTTGAGGAAAAAAGTGAGAGAGAGAAAAAAAACGAAAAGTTGAAACAACCGACCCGACGACAAAACATTTCGTCGTACTCCGATTTCTCGCACGCTGGCGGGAAATCACACGATTATTTATCACCGTTTCTCGATTCGACTCCGAGGAAACAAAGACGGAGTTGAAAGGAAGCGACAATGTTTCGATCCCAATGATTTAATGGCTCTGAACTTAAAGGGCTTTCCCTCTGTCTCGGAAGCCACACAAAACTTGATTTATCTTGTCACGATAAAAAACGTACATGGAAATACTTTGATTTCGAATTTTCAAACATTTTTAATCTCCGGATTAAAGAAATATTCGTTAAGGGTATCTGCTCTCCGGAGGAACTTTTGTTTCGGGTCAATTTGACCCTCTCACGAGCAGCTCTTCGACTTTTGGTGAATCAATGAAATATTATATTCACCATTTTTTACGAAGCCTCAGCAAATTCACTTGAAACTTTTTTCTCAGTTTAACTAAACCGTGCCAAATAGAAGAATATTATGTTTGGGGACTCGCGGAGTTGGTTGTAAACTTATCTAATCGATACGATCGATGTAATACGCACGTGACTTCCTTCATTATTCGTAACTTTCGCCATGTCCACACAGGGCTATCGCGTCCACAATCGAAAGAACCTGTCCCCCCTCTATTTATCTTTGTAATTCTTTAAAGTTACGCCACTTTTATTCTCACTTGAAAAGCCCATTGTATTCATGCATCTATACACGATTATGTGCTTTAATACACGTGGACGAAGTGTACTGGCATTCGAGTAGCGAACCCATGACTCGTAGAATCTTGATAGAACCCACCCTGCTTCTATAAATTCTTTAACAAAAGCACCAGCTCGTTCTACAAGCTCCGAGCCTATGCGAAAGGGCGCAGCGTTTTAATTCATTATTCAAAAAGATCGTTTTCTGTATAAATACAGACGAATCTTTATCGACGTATCGATCATTTTTCCTTTTTCTAACGAACCCTCAAGAGAGGCCGAATCCGAATTCTTTACGAGAATTTTATTTCGGAGGCTCATTTACTGAACAGAATTATTCAAAAACTTTGAAAAGTTTTTTTGCCCAATTTTGTACACGTATTTATTGTTTCTTTAAAAAAATTTATCTCATAGTTTTGCAAAATTCTGTAGAACGCTTTTTTGTACCGGAGAATAGCAATAAGTCGTGATCTTTTTTTTTTTAAATGCCGTCAAATACGTAGTGGATCGAAAAATTGACGAAAAAAAAGGTAAAAAATATTTTTGAAAATGCAATTGCAGTCAAATCGTAGAAAAAGAATACTCGAGATCACTTTTCAAAAATTCTATTTCCAAAGCTCATTTTTTTGCCAGAATCATTCGAAAACTTTGAAAAGTTTTTTTGCCAAATTTTGTACACGTGTTTCTTTAAAAAATGTTATCTCATAATCTTGCAAAATTCTGTAGAACGCTTTTTTGTACCGGAGAATAGCAATAAGTCGTGATCTTTATTTGAAAATTACGTCAAACACGCAGTGCATCGAAAAATTGACGACAAAAAGGTAAAAAATATTTTAGAGCCTGCAATTGCAGTCGAATCGTAGAAAAAGAATACTCGAGCTTAGTAACGAGATTATTAAGGCGAGAAAATTCACGGAAGGCCCGAAACGAGGTCGATAAAAATAAACGAGAAGAATATTTGAAAGGCGAGTCCATAAAAAAATTTCCCAAGCTCCGAAAAGGAGGCTCGACGCGAGAGCAAGTCGACAGAGAAAAAATTTAATTTTTCGAAGAAAAATTCAATCCTATCGGAGCAAGAATATCAGCCTATCTGTATGCACGTGTTTATTCGAGCTTAATAAAGTCCCAGAGAACAAACAATTAGTCTGGGTCACGGAATAGTCGTCGATAAAATGTTGCAGGCTATGAAAAGGAAAAACGTTTTTATCAGTTGGAGTAAATGATACATTTGTAGACAAGTAGAGAGCGTTGAATTAAAATGAAAAATTAATGTATCGAAGTGACAAAAATAGACACGAAGCCCTCGAATATTTCGCGAAAGCAATCGCACTTCATAAATTCCTATTTTATTCTATATCCGTGAGAATCTCGCGTTTTCGTTCTTGGCTTTGCATCCACAGACACACATTTTTTAATACATTTTTCTTATATCTATATATTTATCATACACATGTGTGTATATATCTATAAGTTTATAACGCCGCGGCATGTACGAGCTCGCGAGCGTTCGCGTTAACGTTAGTCGATGTAAAAGTGGAATCTAGGCCGATATAAATAGGCTGCAAGTCGAGCAGCGGAGGGCAAGGGGACAGAGAAAAATAACAGGTTGCCTTTGGCGTCTTTCCTCCGTAGCGAGGAAAACGGGCGTGTAAATATACGAAAATGTGCGTGGGTGTTTTTTGGGACATCGTTGCTAAATTTGAGCCAAACAAAAAATTGCATTGTGCATAATTTTTTTGCTTGTGCATTTTATTCGTGAGTGCAAAGATTTTTTTTCGAGTTCTTTCGTTAATTAGAAAATCGTCGTTTTTTTTTCAGGCTCGTTTTTATCATCAAATTTGAAGAGATTTATGGCAAGATGCAGTCAATAATTTGAGGGGAAGGAGACAAAGAAACTGACGAGCGAGCGAAGAATAATCGCTCCAGAAATTGCGAAAGGAAAAAAAAAATAATTGAAACAAAGAAGAAAAAAAGAGACTACGTGCAATAAAGGAAACAAAAATCATCAGTGTGATTCCCGTGTCTGAGAGAGAACCCGCTCACGGGACTACGAAGGGGAATAATTACCGAAGGAGAGAAAGAATGAGATGAAAAAAAAACAACAACGAATGAAAGTGACAGACAGTGGGATTTTTCGCAGGGCGAAAGACAAAGTGGTGGGTCACGCACCGTTGCCCTTATTCGCCTTTGTGTCGGCGCTCTTACTCAGTCTCCGAAACACAAGACGACTAAATGTTCATTTAAGAATAACAAATATTAATAAAAACCGAGCCACTCATTCGCATTGTTCCAAGAATCCAAATTCTCTCGATTTCCATCCTGGAAACTCAATTATTTAACCAAAAATTCGAAAAACCCAAAAAAATGAATAGAATTTCAAAAAAACCCAAAAATTTCGATCGAAATTCGGACACAAAAATATTTTTCTATTTTTTTGTCGCATTCGCTCCATTTCCATCGATACGTGACAAGTCCAATTTTTTTTTTTTTTTTTTTTTTTCACCTCACAAAGTTGATACTCATGGGTCCGAGCGTTTCCAGACAAATCGCGTCATGGTCGGCTGGACCTTGCGGCGTAATATGTATTTTACATTTGCCCATAATGTTCTCACATTTACGAATAACGAAACGTACACGTTATTATCGTCGTTATTATTATTTTTATATGTATAGCAAAAAAGTACGATGCAAAATAAATAAAACAGTTCAACGATGCAAAACCCTCGCTTTGCACTGCGGCTAACTGACTAAAGAAATCGCATATGTGTTCGCGTTAATACCTACTTTAATGCTCCACGTTCTCATTGTCCCAATTCCGACTGCATTGTGTCACACTATTCCAACTTTATCGTTTCGTTTTTTTCGTTCATGTATCTGATTCTTTTTCACATGGTAATAACGAATCAATTAACGTTTCAAATTATTCGAGCTCGTTGCAATATATTGCAGCGATTGAGTTGAACCTTAAAAACTATTCGGCTCTGTTAAGGAGGTACTTCGGAATGAATAGTGACAGGGAAACTGTAGTTTTCAGTTTTTTCAACCCTCCGTGGTCACCAGGGGTCAAAATGACCCCAATCGGGTCAGGAAAGAATTATTTTTTACACATTGCTTCTTTGCTGATTTTTTTTTGCCATTTTGAAAATTGGACAAAAATTTTTTCCCACGATATTCTTATTCGGAAAGGTTCGAACTAATATCCTGAATTTTTGTGTGTCGTTCGGAACGATTCTGGCGACGCGGCAAGCGTTTAAACATCGCTGGGGTCATTCCGACCCCGTGTGAACAGCGCGTTATTTCTAGAACGTGTGACCACGGAGGGTTACATATGCTTTTGGACAGCGATACAAAGAATCAATGGATAAGAGAAAAGTATCAACGATTCCACTGAATTTTTAAAAAGATTCTTGAGAAACGAAAATTTGATGAATTTTCGTTGCATTTTATGGCTGAACTCAAAGACATCAATGACTTTTAGAAAAAACGACTTTTCGCGGTGGCCATTGGTTGCACATGCACGATATTTATGTCGGGAAATTTAATGAGGTCTCGTGAGCTCATTCGGGGACCGGGAGTGTGGGAGCAATGAAAAAAATGTGTTGGGAAATGGAGGTAATAAAGGATTTTGGAAGCAAGTGTGTGGTAAGCATCTGGAAAAATGTATGAAAAAATTTTCGTTTGATTTTATGGCTCGAA
This sequence comes from Hyposoter dolosus, assembly GCA_963921915.1. NCBI lineage: Eukaryota > Metazoa > Arthropoda > Insecta > Hymenoptera > Ichneumonidae > Hyposoter > Hyposoter dolosus. Next base: position 3,712,323 of record OY998138.1, on the reverse strand, counting down.
ACAAATGAGAATTTTTTTTGAAGACGACCAAATAATCGTCCAATTTCTCTTTACATAGGCTCTGGAGTTTGTGTTCGGAATCTTGAGCTGAGCCCTGCTTGTTTGTTCGGGGACTTGGGCTATGGGGTAAAGAAAAAAAAATGTTTTATGGACCAATCTCCGGCTCACCTATCTCAAGTGACCCATAACCAACGTATAATCCTTTTTTCGCTCGTGTAACGCGTTCGAGCTGCGTAATTACTCGCCGTGACTTTAAGCGTATCTATACGTATTATATGGGGAATTACAGCATTTCACTTCTTTCCATTTGTGCAGCATACACTTTTAAACTTGTGCGCGAGTATTGGTGCAAAATTTTTTAAATTTTTAATAGAGTGTGCGTTTGTTGATCGGTAAATCAGTGCGTGCCTGGTCTTTGCACTCCACCCTCGCATAGACGCAACATAAATTCGTCGTTAAGCTCTGCGCCCAACTTACTCTCCGATCGTAATACCCTGGAGCGTTCTAACACGAAATAAAACGAGTTTCTTCGATCCCAAATTTCCTACGCACACAAATATATTTTCCGACATGCCATTGATCCCGTTCAATTTTCCCCCAACGTTCAGAAATGTTGAAAAAATATGAACAGGCTGGTTAGTTAATTGCAAAAATTACGAATCATAAAATGCGAGGAAAAAAAGATTTTTTGTCTTTGAAAAATCATGAGAATTTTATTTTAAAATAAGGACGTTTCCCATTGGATGGAAATGATTTTCTTGGACCGATGTAAAGATTGATCGTGTGTAATGCAATAAAATTCGGCTGCTTATGGGCAAAAGTTTAATTAATTTTTTTCATCTCCGAACGTTGAATTTTTCGTATTGAAAAATTGTAGGAAAAAAAATTGTTGCAACAATGCAAATTTGCACCCTCGAAAAATTGATGCTTTCCCAGTTTTTCTGCACTCTCATCGTATCGTTTTTTTTTTTGTTTACTTTTAATTTATGCTCCGGGTGTGTGTTCGATTTTTCTCTCTATCGCTATCTCGAGAATTCTATCGCAAATCCATACGGATAAAGAGTGACGTGAATACGTATCTACATTGAATTGATATTCTCGAGCGGTTACGCGCACCCGGGAGGGATAAAGGATCAAGAAAACGAGCGCATAGGTCGTTCCCGTGTGTGAACTTGGCGAAGCCGCGACGCGGCGGTCACGCCTCGCTAAATAGAGAATAAAAGAGCGAGAGAGAGAGAGAGAGAGCCTTCCTTGATCCAAATTCCAGGCTCTCTATCTTTCGCATACGGGGTTGGAGGTTGAGCTCTCTCGGTTCACAATCTGATTATTTATCGAGTAGACAATGTTATACGTATTTCAATGATGACGAAGCACGCGCGCTCTATTCATTAGAAATTTATCTTCGGAAAAAACTGCAAATAACGTTTAACAAATTTATTTCATTTTTGACCCTAGAACGGTAACCTGGGGTCAAAAACGTTTTACCGCATTTTTTTACAAATTTTTTGACTCCAATGTGCTGAAATATAAAAAAAAAAAATTCTCCCTTTTATCATTGTCGTGAAAAAAAGTAGATCGCGGCATTTCACAGTTTGTTGGAAATAGTCTCGAGATTTTTTTTTCATATTTTCATTAACCCTAGAACAGTAACCTGGGGTCAAAAGGACCCCAGGCGACTTTGAATTCCGCGCCCTTTCTCCCTTCGTTCTCCCGTTTTTTATCGTTTTACCGCATTTTTTACGAATTTTTTGACTCCAAGCAAAATTGCTTCTGGCTCACGTGATCCTGCATTAAAAAACGAAAAGAATGAGCCCAAGTTGAAGCCTTTTCGTTAAATTTTACCGGAGATATGAATTTTTCAAAACTGGGGTCATTTATGACCCCAGATTGCCGGAATAGGTAAAAAAAAATAAGGTTACTGTTCCAGGGTTAATTTTTTTTTATCACTGCTGCTCGTTGCTGCTCGTGGGTTATCACGAAACCATCCCATCGTTTTAATCCTACTTCGTTATTCCTCGTCTTGTTCCTGCGAGACTCCCCAGAGTGCTCGCTCTACAGCGAGCCTCCTCCCTAATGCATTCCTGCAGCAGTATCGCACTTGATTCTTGGCAAACTGTGCAAGACCCAGCCAGTGCAATCTCCCATTATTCTCCATAATTTTTTAAAAGCTCGCCCTTCCTTCGGTGTCCCATAAAAAAAAATGTAAATTTTTTAATTTCCAAGATTTTAACAATCGCCGGCTGTTTTTTTTTTCTGTCCAAAGCTCTTTGCTCGTCAGCAGAACGTTTTTCTTGAATTTACAAAATTGAATAATTCGGGGGAAATTTATGTAATGGCCTTGAATCTACGCTCATTCGTGCCCTGCTCGTTTCTTCGAGATACAGTTGAAACTTCTCTCCGGAATTATAGTTTTCACAAAAGTTGGTAAAGTCTCGACGTCGTAGGGAAACAGGCGAGGAGATAAGGAGGTTGAGTGATGCAAAAATTTCGACATTTTGTGGATTTCTTCGAGAAGCACGACCAGCAGCGATACGCCGCGGGGAGGGCGAGTGAAAAGGTAAATGAGAGTTGTGGATTAATGCTCAAGATACAAGGCCCGAAGGAGGGAAAGACATTCAGAGGCAAAGTCTTTCGAAGAGAAACGCGACTAAAGAAAAAAAAAAAAAAATCGAGCACCCAGAAAAAAAAAATAGAAAAAGAATGAAAAATGAAAAGAAAAACTGAAAACAAAAAAAACGAGGAATTGAGACAAAAGCGAAAAAAGCGACACTCGGAGGCTTGAGAAGTCTTTCCATTGGCCAGTTGCAAGAGAGTCTCGAAATTTTCAGAGAGTTTTCTTCTCTTCCAGAGACTTTAATTCCGTAGGTTTTGTCGGTGACCGGTGCCCTGCTGCTCGCACTTCTGTAATCGTTGTTGCTCAGCTATATAGCGAGGAGCGGCTAGTAGCTCTCGTCTGCCCTTGACACAGTTTCTCCGCGAAGAGTGTGCCAGAGGGAGAGCGAAAAAGACAGAGACAAAAAGAACGAGGGGAAAAAGAGGGGGCGCGGGACGGAGGAGTATACGTGAGCGAGACTCCGTGTGATGACGTTTCGATCTTTATACTATCACGAATTTATCGAGCAGTCAGGAATTCGATCGTCGTCATTTACAACATTATCTACGTTCGAATAAAGTTCACACAGTAATGGAGACATTACAGAGAATTATCTTTAATCAGAGTATGAAACATTTATTCAAAATTATTCTAATTTGAGAAATTAATTATTAGAAAATGTAATTAGGATCGATAAAACGCGTGAGAATAAAAAAATCACAGGCAATTTAATTTATTGTTTCAGGATATATAATTATCATCGTTATTGGACTTGCAACTTGTTTCAGTTATTTTCATTGAGACCGAAAATATTCAACATTGTACGGCTCGAGTTGAAACAGGGTCAAATTGACCCAGTGTATCGATAAGGCTCCTTTTGCTTCCTCATTGAGGAAGCAACATTTTTTTTTCTTCTAGTTTTCAATGTCAATGTGCTTAAAATGTTCCAAAATATCGAAAAATCAGATCTAGACAAAATCTCGGGATGTGCGTGTGTGTGTGTATGTTCTGGCATTGTAAAATTCAAACGTTTATAACTCGAGAACGGTTTGAGCTACAGGGCTCCCGTTTTGCACAGATCTGTACAAGCTCTTCATTCTCTGAGAATTTTGTCGGAATTGCCAGAAAAATACGAATTGTATGGCGTTTTGAAATTTTCAAAAAAAGTCTGTCACCGCTCTAGCTTCCGCAAATTTTAAGATTTATTACTATTTTTTTTTTTTATACATAGAGTATCATAATAGGAAGCAGGTTGTTATTGAATTTGGGAAATAACGGTTGAACGGTGTGAATTTTATGATTTTTCGAATTTTTTTGTGTCTTCGAATATGAAATGCGAATTTTGATTGAACGATCGTTTGATGGATGAAAATCTAATTTAGAACGAGATTCGAGGGAGAGGTTTATGGAATTGTCCTAATTTTTATAATTAAACGAATTGTAAAGGAGAATCGTCAACACAGAAAACGTATCCATGGTGTATTTTCGTAGAGAGGAAAGGGAGAGATGAAGGGGAAGAAGTAAAAGAATGACAGCAATAAAATAATTGCAGCCGCCACTGTCAGTCACAATAAAATTTATTCGATCCCCTTGTTTCGTACTGGTCGTTCCGCAGCGAGCCCCGTATTTCGTTAATCAACCGAATTACCGAGTTGCGCATACCGCGTGCGCGACTCGACGATCGTAATCGGGGACTATTTTAATTTTCCCGAGACGGACGAACGGAAACGGCAGAAGGTTACTGAGAGAAAAAAAAAAGAAATGTGAGGGAAAAAACGGTACAAAGCAGCCGGGGAAAGTTTCTTCGCTGCCGCGATGTTCGCTGTGTAACAACAGTAATAATAATTTGCACGTAACGTTGTGAAAACGGCGGCTGTGACAGAATGACGAGCACCGTTTAAACGTCAAAAAAAAAAACAAATTTCGCACCTCGACTGCAGCTAATGACAAACGCATATTTTATAATTAAACGAATATCGTTCATTTTTGTATCGACGATAAATCGCTCTCCCACTCACGCTTTCTGATCCGAGGGCTCAAGCTCGAAATGTGTTTTTGGAAATGTATAAAAATGACCAGAGATTAGTAGAATTGTTTCAGATGAAAAAACGTAATTACCCAAAGGGTTAAATGAGCAAAGTTTGGCTAAATGAGTGGAGAACATTTTCTCTTAATTGTCGGAGTCAATTGGTTGGCACTAAAGTCTTCAAGTATCCGGTTATGTTGTGGCCAATCGATTTACACTCGTTTACGAGCGTGTATATCGCGTGTGTATCGAAGGAGAGCAAAAGGGATCGCAGTAGCGAAACTTTAGTGGTTGCGCAAATGGAGAGACGAGGGTTCGAGCTAGCAGCAAGTTCTGACATTGTTTCTTGACGTCGTGTAAGACACACGTGGCCACCCATGAGTCGTGTACATATTCTTATAAGAGTCAAAAAGGTTCTCTCCCTATTCTGCGATATAATCGTGATCGGTTTTTGCTTTTAGCCTCTTTCCCTGCCGTGGCTGAGCGACCGAGGAAATTCAACTCCCGCGCACCTGGCGATATTTGTCACAAGCATACAGAGTGTCCGGAGAATCGTTCTCTGGACAAACGAGACAATTGCTAAATTCTCGAGAGAAAAGTTTGCCAATGTTTTTCTTTCCGATGCTCCCTTGGTGAGTTATTCGTCGACGTAGCCAATCCGGCGAGTCCTGGAGAAGAACATGGAGAGAGGGAACCTCTTGCCGGCAGTTTGGAACGGCGCAGCGGATTGGCTGCCATACTGATGAACGAATAACTCACGAAGGAAGCATCAGAGAGAAAAATTGCTATCGACTTTTTATTTCGGAATTGTTCGATCGATCTTTTTAGGTTTTTTACTAAATTTTCGGCAGGCGAGGCAAAGAAGTGAAGAATTTACGTAGATACGTTGAGAGTCACGTGCAAAAGTCTCGGGAGGATTAATCTATCCATTCGTATGAGAAATGGAGTAAAAAAAAAAAAAATGTCGTAGGGAGCCAATTCCAGAAGTGTGGCACAAGAAATTACGTACGTGTGTATATCGGTATTTATTTTGATTATTATTACACATAGATATTCGTATACACACGCGCCCGGAGTCGATCTAATCAATTTAATCGGGAAAATACTGACCAAGCTCTTGTTACTTTTTCTCGTTCGTGTGCCACTGAACATCGATCACAGTCACCGCGTGGCATTTCTCTATAACGTCATATACAGGGTGTGCCATATATAAACATGAAAACTTTGGTAACGTATCGATAAAATCACGAGCCAAAAGCAAAAAAAAAAAACAGTTATTTCATTTTTTCTCCGCAAATTTCTTATCCTCGCTTTTGTAAACAACGAGAAAGCGATATAAATCATAGAATATTTTTTTCTTTATCGATTTTTCGTGAGCTATAGGAATCCCGATGAAAATTGCGTCCTGCCTCGTGTACAGAAAGTCCGTTTTTTTTTTCATGCCTTCCCGATGACACTGACGAGTCTGCACGGACGAAAAATTCGGCAAATATTTCAACGAACCTTTTTTTTTTTTAATTCCTCTTTGAATATCGTTGACTGCATGGTTGACGAAAAGTTAATTGGGTCAGAGCTTTCGCGATTGATCGTAAAAGGTCGTTGTGTGACGTTCGTTCGAACGAGAGTATAAAAATAAAAAACATTAATAAAGGAGACATTAGAACATGAAATCCATTTTAATTACTTGGAGAATTCTGAGGAATCGTCAGAGAGAAACCATAACTCACATTCCTAGCCTCGTGGGTGAAGCTCAAAGCAAATGAGAGCATTGCGGAGCTTTCGATGGATGATTCTGGTCACGCGTGTGGACGAACTTGGCAGTGGACGTGATAGGGCAGGGCTGATGGCTCCAGAACGGGAAAGACGAGGGTTAACGAAGGACAAATGACAAAACGATGGACAAAACGGGTGGAAAAACTCAGGGAATTAAGCGCTCTGCGTTAATTTTGTTAGACACACTCATAAACCGTCGCGCACACTCGCATAAACATATTTTTCGATTTCATGTGTTTCATGCGGAGCGTAACTTGAGCGTGGAAAATAGAATAACGAGGTCAGACGAAAACTGGGCCAGGTTTACTCGGTAACTGTGTCAACGTTATCGATCCGTTTTTCCAACCCCCACAACGTTTCAACCCCCGAGCTCAAAGTAACCGTTCTCGATGCGAAACTTCCCTCCCACTTTCTTCCTCGTTTCTTTTCCTCTTTTTTTTTCTACCGAAGATGCAAACCTCGTGATGGACCATTTCTTTTCGTGATTTCTTGCAGACCTTCTCCCTTGTTCCGAGCATTTTACTCACTCCCTAATGTGCTTTTGTTTGCCAGGGATGATGGGCAGTCGAGACTTTTCATTGAATGTTTCGCGGTCGGTCGAGATACGATATCGATTCACCTATATAGATTATTGTTGATAAGTCTCTTTAATAATTGAAGTATTTTGTTTATGACGTTCTTCGAGAATATATTGTTGTTAACCCCAGAACGGTAACCTTATTTTTTTTCTTACATATTCCAGTAACCTGGGGTCAAAATGACCCTTATTTTGAAAAATTCATATCTCCGGTAAAATTTAACAAAAAGGATTCATCTTCGCCTTATTGTTTTCGTTTTTTAATGCAGGATCGCGTGAGTCTAGGGCAATTTTGTTTCAAGTCGAAAAATTAGTCCAAAATGCGATAAAACGATAAAAAAAAAACAGGAGAACGAAGGGTGCGGGATTTTAAGTCGCCTGGGGTTGTTGTTGACCCCCCAAGTTACCGTTCTAGGCTTAGATCCGGAGAGTTTGGACGAAGCGAATTGAGCCATTACTTTCAGCAACTCGATCATATTACGAACAAGACATTTTTTTCCAACGATCGATCATCCAGTCCCTTTATGGCGCTTCCCATGGTACTGGGAGGATACCAAGTCACGTGACCGAGCTTTTAGTTGAAAAATACTGTAAATCGTCCTCCAATTTCTACGACGCTTTATAGAAGAGAATTTCTCAGCTTTTTGCAATGCGCAAAAAACGTTGATAAACGATAATAAAAAATTGGGTCAAATTTGAAACAGTAAGTTCGATTGTTATTTATATTTTTTGGAAAGCCTCCCAGTCACCAGAACAGTCGGTAATTTTATCGGATTGAATGGAGCCGAAAATTAGGTGCTTCAATGTGCATGCTCGTATCGCAGCGAGTAGAAGCCTCTGGCGCTCCAGACGAGGACACTTGTTTTTTTTATTTTATTTTTTTATTTTTGCTCTCGCGCTCTCTCAGTGGCGGAGGAAAGATATTTGAGGCAGGTCGGTAATGTCAGTGGAAATAAACGAGCTGAAAGCAGGCGACTCGGGATATCGGAGCGACCTGCATCGCCTTCGATCCGTCTGTTCGATAGCAGCCAACCATTTAACAAAGTTACCTTCTCTCTCTCTCTCTCTCTCTCTTTCTCTTTTTTTCTCGCTTCTCCTTTTTGCTTTTTTGCTCTCTCTTATTATCTTGAACTACACAGTTGCGAGCATGTGATGTTAAGCCGGACGAGGAGGTGCCCTCGAGAACGCATACACGATCATGCACCTACAGCGTACCGAGGACGAACGTCATCCGGGACGCGTTTCCAACGCGATAAAAATCCAAGCGTTAAATTTACTTTCGTGAGTAAGAAAATTCATGAAAAATTCATTTCAACCCAATTAAAAATATTTTTTACTCTCTCCGATTCAAGGTTTTTTATTATATATTTATAGAAGATACCAAAAGAATCGATTAATCATATTAACAACATTTCGACGATGTACCGCAAAATGAATTTCGCTTTTTTACAACTTAGAGCCACTGGAAATTTTCAAGAGGCTCAAACACAGCTCCGAGACAATGAGATCGAAATTCACTGGCTCTGACACACTGGGTCATTTTGACCCGGAGCGTTATTCGCACGCCTTGAATCGTTGTTGAAAAAAATCGACAGCACACGCATTCCTTACCGTGTGTACGTTGTGAAAATTGAGAAAATATTAAATTTAGAAATTTTATTTTGTGCATAACGTTGAAAAATATGCCTCGGCGATAAACTAACCACGAAAGACTGTGAATAATTGAAAACCTTGATATACAGTGAACAAATTGATAGAACAAACTTTAATTGCCCGGATAACTCAGTACGAAAGCAAAATTGTTGTTTCGGAAAAAGAAAAAAGGGAAAACAAGTAAGAAACGTGGTTTTTAACATATGCAGTGACGAATATACCGTCGAAGTTGCACGAACTTTGGTATCAAGTTGCTCGTAGTTATATAGACGAAGAGAGCGTTCTATAAAAGAGTGCACATTTCAAGAATGTTTTCGAGGAACGGCGAAGAGTTTGTACAAGCTTCGATAAATTTAATGTACGCGACCTATGAACCTTTACCTCCACTCCTGTAACTGCATTTATTATTAATACCAATACACAATGCAGTCTGTATCACAGACTATTCTTCCTAATAAGCCTAGCCTATGAAACATTCCTACGATTCCATATCGATTAATTATTATTATCATACAGATACACAAACGATCGAAACATTTCAACTTTTCAAACACGATCGAAAAGTTCGTGTGCACGAAAATGAATCCACGTTTCATTAAGCATGTCGAGTACCTATGAAACTTGTTAATGTTAATTGTTCGATAAATAGCTTCTCAATCGTCGTGAAATTTGTACACGACTTTCTGAATACTTCGTGTAAAAAAATACCAAATTTTAAAAATTTTATCATCATTACTTTAACCACCTTAAGGGTTGGAATAAAAAATGATAAGAAAATTCTCAAAATTTAGTATCTTTTTGTATGTACTATTTAAAAGGTCGTGTAAAATTTTTACGACGATTAGGAAGCTCGTTATTAAAAAATTAACATTTTTTTAAAAACAATTTTTTAAACAAATACAAAAAATATTTATCAATAAACTTCGTTTCGTTTCCATTGCTTATTATTAATTGAGAGGTCAAAAAAAAAACTTATCGCAAAGTTATACCAGTTTCCATAAGACTAAATTTGACAACTTTTCATTTATTAATGTTAATCGTTCAACAACGAGCTTTCTAATGGTCATGAAATTTTCACACGATCTCTTAAATCCTCCATACAAAAACGTACCAAATTTTCAGAATTTTCTTATCATCTGCAATTTGCAACTCAACATCCTTAACTTTTCTTCGATTCGAAAAAAACTTGAAATAAAACTAAGTTGATGGAAAAAAATTGCTTGTAATTAACGAATGATTTGTCGAGCCTCGTATTTTTACTAATGTATTTACTACCTCGCTAATTATACATCATTTCTTTTGGTGTACGAGAGGCTTAAAGTCCGCTTACAAACACCATGTATGTATATGTACATATGAAAAAAAAAACGATACCGAACATCGTTATATTATATATGTATATATATGCACATATATATTACGATGATGGTGATCGTTGCGCGGGCTTTCGTTTTCACCAAGCCTACTACTTGTTAATCCGGTGAGTCAATAGTTGTATAACACACAAAGTGAACCTGGAACTCCGACAGTCTCGGGGCTGTTGCGCAACGGAAATGCTCGCGAGCGCGCAACTCTCTCCTTTATATATATCTATAAAAAGAGCTTCGTATAAATACGTGTATAAAAAAGTTTATACGTATAGGCATGAACGTATATACAAATATTTATATATATATATATAATTTGTAACAACGTAATCGTCGTACAGTAATAGTTAAACATCGGGTTTCCCTCTCGCGAATACTCTAGCGACCTACTTGCCCACTAAACTAGACATACATTTCTTATCCAATGGCGAAAGTGTTATAATCCACGTTCCGATCAGCCACGAGTAACAAAACCACAGAAACTTTACCACATCGAAATTCCAATCATTTTTTTTAACAATCTCGCTTTTTCGAGGATGTCGAAAAACAAATGGAAACACGTCGCATGAAAATTCATCAATTTCTTTCCGGAAAGCCGAACAAGCTCGAGAGATTGTTGAGCAGGCGAAAAAAAATTTTTAACTTTTGCTAGAGTTTTATTTTGAATCTGTGAATTTGAGGCGATCCCGTTTGGTTTCTTTGATTTATGGTTTTGGTTTTTTTTTTTATATTTGTTTTTTTTTTGGCGAAAATTGTATTTTGAATTTCTGATTCCGTGCGGCGATTCGGACAGTAGCGGAGCTTCTTAGTTCGTTCGATTTACTTCACGTTGTGTCGTTTTTCGAAAAGATTGTGTTTTAAATTTCTAATTCAGCGGAGATTCGAACAGATAGTGAGATTTTTTTATTTTTATCGTTTTTTTGTCCGATTTTTATTGAAATCTGAAAGTAAATTTTGCGATCCCAGACAGATATACAGCCTAGACAGTGGCCTAGTTTTTGTTATGTCGTATCTACGATTTATTATAAATTCCGGCCTCTCGTAAATAGACAAGGGCAGGGCGGGGAACCCGCCGAACAGCCCATTGCGTAGAATCAGAGGTGCGGTACGCGTATACAATATAATTCGCTCTATGCAATGAAGAGATGAAGTAAAGAGAGAAAAAGAGAGGAGAAGAGAAAGAGAGAGCTGCAAAGCCCGCGTAGCGATGTCAGCAACCTTGAGCCCAATACTTCGATCCGTTTCGGAGACATTGCGCGAGGTGTCTGTCTGCCTGTCGGTGGTAAAATAGGCCCGGGCTCACGAATTCAACTATGGAGTAACGCTTCGAATTAAAATTAATATGAAATCGATGCGTGAAAAAAAAATAACAACGACCAACGAGAATGACGAATGAGAAGAATTATTTTAGGCTCGACGAAAGATTTCTTTAAATTATTCCTTCGAGCATGTTTTTTTGCAAGAATTTTCCAGATTTGAATCTGCAATTAGAGCAGGAAGTAGATTAATGTTTATTCAATATCTTGTCGCCCCTTTATCCAACGAAATCGATCGTTTCGTGGTGAAAGAAAAAAAATAATGGAAAATAGTTAAAAAATGAAAATTCTCGTCGATTGTTGCCACGAATTTCCTTAATCGATTGTAAAAATCGTAAAACTCGGAAAATCCACGCTTTTCTGACACACCGGGTCATTTTGACCCCAACTAATCGTTCCGAATTCATTTTTCGCAAAAATCGTAAAAAAATTTAAAAAAAAAACACATAAAAACCGTAAAAATCGAAAATGCGAAGGAATAAAGATGGAAAAAATGATCCCAAGATGAAAAAGTTTGAGGGAATCGTGGAGAATATGGTGAAGAACGAATCGCAATAAAATGATGAAAAAAAATAGTGGCTCGTGCAATAGGGCGACGATTGCAGAGTTTCTTATTGTTGGTATTGGGATTAAGTTTATTCAATAGTAACGACGATGACGACGAGTATAGGAGTATGCCATGACACACTAACCGAGTGGTCGAGACCCACTTAAGCCACACCGGCTGACCTCCATCGAAATGGAATGGATGGGGTGATAATGCGCCCAGCGGCGTTGTAATAGCTCGCTGTGTACCGCGACTCCGCGGATATAGAGAGTGAGAGTTTCGTATTCATATATATATATATATATATATATATCTATAGATTATAAATCTCTCGCGCAATCCTCAAAACCCGCGTTTGGTTAACCGAGGTCGTCGTCGCGATTATCCCTCTGATTGCGTCTTCTTTTTTATTCTCCTTCCTCTCCTTGCTCCCGCTCATCCGGCTTTCGGGCGCCATTAAAGGCTCGAAAGATCGTTGCGAACAATCACGTGATTGATCTATCGATTCAATTTACTCAATATCACAATTTTTGAGCAAGGATTTCGAAAAAAATAGAAATATTTTCATTTTTCATTAACGTACTGAAAATTCAATTTTGTCAAAAAACCTCGATATTTTGTTCAACGCGGTAAACTAAATATTTCTGGATAATTTCAAAATTTTCGTCGTTTTGACAATATTTTTTATTTCTAACGAAACTGTCAGCAAAATTTACGATTGCAGTGACAAAACATTGCGAAGAGACTTTCTAGAATATTTCTTGCTGGAATGACAAATTTTTTGTGATTTAAAAAAAACAACGTTTAGGCGAACGTATCCAACAAAATATATCGATCTTTTCGAACAAAATTTTATTTTCAGCGTAAAAATATCGTAGGCGACAATTTGAAGACCGAGCCAATTTTTTTTTTGTGTCTGTATCGATTTCACGAAATCAGAGTTTTTTTTTTTCGACGAGAAAATGAGAAAATTATTTTACGTTTGGACTTTGATCCTTCGCAACAAACGAATCAATTTTTAAGAATTTTCCCAGCAACCCCAATCACGATCTTCGTTATTTTGTTTTTATTCCATTGAAAAAAAAAAAAAAAAAGGAAAACGAGAATTTTTTTTAACGATCCCGGTCGAGCGAGATCGCGCGGGCGTCACGGTCGACGGTGAGAAAGTTTTGGCCACACGGTTTGTATTTCGCCACCATAAGAAAGCCCCCCTTGTGAGGATATATAACTCAAGGCACACAGAGAGCCCAGACGATTAACCAAACGCAAGAGAGAAAGAGAGGAAAAAACGAGAAGAGAGGCACGAGGCGGGGAGAACGGGTCAAGCCGCGATTGTGTCACGAATCTGGGTCCGCCATTTTTTTACATCGATAACTGTTCGAAAAAAATCGATGCCAATTATTCACGAATTTCAATCTTTCCACATTTATTTTTAACCAAAATACCCGTTCCGAAAAATCTTTCTCCCCAAAAATACCGAAAATTTTCTATTTTTTTTTTTTTTTCAATTCTCTCCCAGGAAATCGAGATTTTGAACTCGATCAAAAACGCTTGTGCCGCTAAATTATAAAAAAAAAACTCAACCAATGAATTTTTTCCTAATTTTCGTTATAGCGTAAAAATTCCGAAATCCGCTGCAAAGTTAAAACTCGAAAAGCACACGAACAACGATGGAGACATTAGCTAACCGAATACATGTAAAATCTTACGCAAACTAGCGAAAGTAGGCGGTGGTTTGCGGGTCTCTTGTGAGTCCCCCTTAAATCTTGTTCTCTCCTCGTCCTCAGTTTTTCTCTTTCGTTTATATATACGACGAGGCCCACGACACGTCCACCACGTTGGGAACACATTGCGAAAGGTACTGCTGTGAACGCGAGGGAGACCATTATAATGGAGTAACAGAAAAAACGACCAACAAAAAAACGATCGAAATGAGTTTGAACGAATACGAAGAGACATTTATTTGTGTGTATGCATATTATTGCAATATTGAGTATTCATATGAATCGTGCTTCGGTCTCCACTGTAAAGCAATCGTGTCTGTGTATTCGATCGAGAGCGAGAGTGGAATTGTTGGAAGGAGGGAATAATTTTCCAAAGTCACAAAGTGCCGAGGCCTGCGTGGACACACTGGGTCGTCTTGACGAAAAAAATTGTTCCATATTCCGCTTTTTCACTAGGAAAAATGAAAATGCCGAATAAAGGTGAAAAAAAAAACAAAAAAAAATCAGTAAAATCCTCACTTTTTGAAATTCATCATTTTTAATAATTTTTTCGAACGATTTAATCCAGTTTTTTCTCATTTTTTATAACGCACGCGTATCGAGCAATGTTTGAAATGTGATCTCGATTTTTTTCGATTAGCTCCAACCGCAAGGCGCCGGGAAAATCGCTCGCCGGTCCACATTGACCCGGAAGAAAAATTAGCTCGTATTTGTATTATCATTGTCTATTTTTTTTCAATTAATAAATAATCTCTGATGAGAAATAATTTGAGCCTAATCATTTCACATTAAAATGACTCGACCAATTGCGATAAATAATTCAAGGGACGGTGAAAAAGGTATCGATTTTTATTCTCCGATTTTCGCCTTGTCCTCGTTGCTTTTCGACCTGCGTATAAAAATTTGCAAGTTGCCGAGAACAATAGAAATTTGACAGAAAAAAAAAAAAAAAAAAAAATAAGAGGAAAAGAAACGTCTCACATTCAAATGTCACGAATATATTTTTCGCAATGATTTCATCGATGTATGTTGCAAGATAAACGTTTAAACATGTATTCGGAGCGTATTCAAAGTCTCGCACTTTGATCGAGACTATAGATAGTTTTTCATTCCTTTTTATTTCTCGTTTTGATCGCGACTTGTCGCCACGAGGGTGCCCCCACGAGGTTATTACTATTTTCTAGAAACAATTGGTGAAAATAAGGAGAAATCGTTGGAGCAGACCTTGCGTGAGTATTAAGATCGAAAAAAAGAAAAAAAGGGGGAGGAAGGATGCAGAAAAATGGAAACGACAGAGCAGCGTCGAAGGTCTCCACGGATGGGTAAACAGATTTGCTTAACAACGCAATGAATCACAGCGATTAAAAAATTATTGTACAGGACAGTTTTGATCGACGAAATATTCCTCGACCTCGTTTTGTTTCTCAGGCAAAATGGCGAGTGTGTCGTTTCATACAAAAATATGGCGGTAGATGGAAGCAGAAATCATTGGTTATAATCGATTTTTACACAAGCTCGAGAAAGAGACTTTGAGCTGGTCAGTGCGAGGAGATTATTTCGAAACAAAGTAAAAAAA
Organism: Hyposoter dolosus; assembly: GCA_963921915.1. NCBI lineage: Eukaryota > Metazoa > Arthropoda > Insecta > Hymenoptera > Ichneumonidae > Hyposoter > Hyposoter dolosus. Next base: position 3,697,171 of record OY998138.1, on the reverse strand, counting down.
TGTTGAAAAAATAAGCGACGTAGTTTGGCAAAGTCGCGTTTGAGGATTTCGTACACTCGTCATGGGATTATTCGAACGGCTTATACAAAGAGGCTTCGTATCCAATGATTCACGGAGTCGTGCGACAGAAAAAAGTCAAAAAATTGCTCGAAACAAAGGAAGCGATTAGAATTTAGTGGACGAAAGGAAGAGTGATGACAATTGGCGAACGCGCGCGTGTGTGTGTGTGTGTGTGTGACGAATGCACCTCGAGGGTCGTAGAGTCAGGGGAGAGAGAGAGAGTGTTGAGGAGAGGGAGGCGAGGGGGATGAAGATCGCGAGAGAGATCGAGAGACGTCACGAATCGTGTCATTGTCAGTGGGTAATCAGGTCAGTGGGCCAGTGGGACAGGCACTTTCAATTTCAGTCCTTCTCCGCGTTGCTCTTTCGCTTCTCCTCTCGTTCTTCGCTCTCTCGCGACGCAACGCGACTTTGCCCCCTCTCTCGCAATCCGGTCCCTTGTTCCGTATTGGTGTGCGCGCAACGAGGTTCTTATCTCGCGGGTTTGTCGCCACCGCCGCCGCCGCGAGCGTGTCTCGTATTTTATGTCGACGCATGCGCGATCATTTCGAGCGCGAAATTGCGACGATGGGCGCGGGAGAGCGACGGAATGGCAAGTGAGAAGTGCGTCGGAGGCGGAGGGCAGACTGGCGAAGAGAGAGAGAGAGAGAGAGAGAGAGAGAGAGAGAAAGTTTCGTGCCCCCACTGGGAGGCTGTGCGGGGGATTTGGAAAGAGAAAGTGGGGAGTAGTGTTGCTAACAATAAAAGCGACGAGTTTGGCAAAAGCGGGGAGTGAGAGGCACGAGCATTAGAGCGGGGAAAACGTTGCTAGGCGCCGAGATCAGGCGGCGGAGTAGTAAGTGAGGGAAGCGCGACGCGCAGTTGCTAAGCAACGAGGGAGCGAGTATCGCAGCGCAGTCTCGGTGAACGCGATGAAAAGAGGAGGGGATTGGAATGAAAAAACTAACCTACATAAACGCCGATTGAAGAAAAAAAACAAATACTCGGTCAATTAGAGGAGGGCGGAGAAAAGCATATTAACGACGATTGATTGCTCTCCCATGAAAAGCCACTGATTCTTCGCATCGCGATCAGAGCGAGAGCTACTGCGTTCAACTCCTGTGAGAAACATGATTATCGCTCATATCGCGCGAGAAGCATTCCCAGTTCATCAACGGTCACTTTTCCCGCAGTGACTTTGAAAAATGACCGTCACTTGACGCTCGGATATGCTTTGCAACAAGGAAGAAGGGGACATTTGCGAAAGAGAGCAACTTGTTGCGGCAACTATGAGCCGCGTTGCATCTTTTTCGAAGAGGCGGGCTTTTTTTTACCCACGCACCATTCTCCAAACGTTAATTTTGCCGCGTTTCTCGCACACACCATACAAACTCACGCGCGCCGGTTCTTCGCGGGCCTCTTCTCACTCTCTTCCTCTTTCTCCAAACTCTCATCGCTCTCTCCCTCTCCGTTGCCGGTAAAATCTACGATACATATATACAGCAGGCTACATAATACGAAGAGAAGCGAGGGGAGCGAGACGCGCGAGCTCGCGCACGAACCCGAGATAGCGGAAAGTAGGACGCGTATTAAAAACCACGGACCGTGTCCCGCGTGGTTGTTACTTCACGTCGTGACGCTCTTACCCAATCGAATTCGTCATAACTGGCACAATTGTGGAGGGGATTCCCTCTTTTATTTATTTCTTTTTGTTTCATCTTTCCTTTTCATCGTTCTTGTTGTTGTTGGTTAGGATGAGGGGCTTTTACTAAATTTTTCGGCGAGACGGAGATGAGAGACGATGGGAACGTTGTTGCTAAACGATCCTTTCAAACGTAAAGAATAAAGGGCGGAGAAACGTCATTGGGAGTGGCAAATTAATTAGCCGTTGAGAAATAATTGCTTCTGATGCATTTTGGCACTGTTTTGTTTTTTTTTTTTCGTTTTTTTTTACTCGTAAAAGTAACAGAGTGCGCGAGTCGAAAAACTTTGTTATCTCGTTACATACGTCGAGGGAATACGTGACTATGTGCACGACAGAGCGACAGAGACAGGGAGCGCTATCGGACGAGAAACCAAACGCTCGCGCCGGTAAAAAGTGACGTTCGCCACGTGAGCTTTCGCGCCACCTGTGAGAGCGTCTATCGAAACACTCGCGCGTGAATATTCGCGAACCTTTTTCTCGATCGGACTGCAGCAGCAAAACAGCCACTCGGGATAATAAAGAAAAATTATTCTTCGAAATAATTATTCAACCAACGCTCATTCCTAGAATAAAATTTATCATCGAAGAATCGTGGACGTTAACAATAACAGTCTACGGAAATAATTCATTTTTACACTTTTTGCGAGTGACCCTCAATATATTTTTCGCCAAATTTTTCGATTCGAATCACACAATCGTCTGCTCAAATGGGTCAAGGACGTTGTCACAGCTCGTGACGATACGCAGTTCTATTGTGGTGTCGATTCATTTCGACGAAATCTGCTTTAAAATTTTTTTCGTGTACACACTGGGTCAAATTGACCCGGCTCATTTTTCGGCGTCAGCTTTCTCGACTTCCCACGCCCGCCAGACCATTTTTTTACATCAGGACTGACGTTCTTTTCATTTTTATTACAAACTAAATTCATCTGCTCAAACGACCAGCTTTTTCAGAAATTTCGTCATGGGATTATTTTCTTTCGGAAACGAGCGTTTACCGGCACCTCCATCCCCGGTGATTCATCTCAAAAATATTTTCAAATAATTTTAAAAATGTTTTTTTTTTTGTGAAATCCTAACTTTTCGTAAATATGTATTTTTTTTTTTTTTTTAACAATCGATCCCGATCTTGCCAGCATTTTTATGATGCACGCATGTCGAAGATATTTTCAGAGCGATTGATTCATTTTTTTCCATATAAACTGAGTCACCAAGGCTAGGCTGTGTCGTTGGGACAATTTTCAAGATTATTTGAATGAAAGAAAAACAGTTGATCGAAATTTAACGTTTTATTAACCACGGAACGGTAACCTGAGCTCAAAACGACCCCGCAGGCGACTTTAAATCCCGCGCCCTTCGTTCTCCCATTTTTTATCGTTTTACCGAATTTTTGATTAATTTTTTGACTCCAAGCAAAATTGACCCAGGCTCACGTGATCCTGCATTAAAAAACGAAAAAAATGAGCCCAAGTCGAAAAATTGAAAGGTCGATTTAAAGTGTGAAAAAAATATCTGAGAGCGTTAACCCTAGAAACCTATAGGAATTTTTAAGGGCATTGGTTAGTACTCGTTAACATTTGCTTGTTTAGGTTCAAGTTGATTTTTGTGAGGCATCAGAATCAGAAAAAATTCAACTTTTTTAAAAAAATCACTTTTACTCGATTTTAGGTTTTAACGACCCCGGGCGACTAAATCCCGCGCCCTTTCTCCCTCCGTTCTCCCGTTTTTTATCGTTTTACCTCATTTTCGAGTAATTTTTTGACTCCAAGCAAAATTTCCCCAGACTCACGTGATCCTGCATTAAAAAACGAAAAAAATGAGCCCAAGTTGAAGCCTTTTCGTTAAATTTTACCAGAGATATGAATTTTTCAAAATTGGGGTCATTTATGACCCCAAAATACCGGAATAGGTAAAAAAAAAATAACGTTACCGTTATAGGGTTAATTGTTATGAGCTTTTCTAACAAATAATTCATTTGATTTTTTCCAGCGCCTTTATTATTCGCCGTAGAGTCCACCTCCACGCGTCAGTATCGTTCGTCTATTAAAATATTGATGGCACCGATGAATACACATGCATGATACGATATATTAGACGGGCTTGCGAGCGATAGAACTTCAGTTGACAGTTTTACCGCACGAAGCTGAATAATAATTATTGTTAGCTCTTTCGCCGTCTCTCTTTTCAAGAGAGACAGAGAACGAACGGCCGGTTTGGTGTTATTGAGTTATTCCAATGCGCGAGGTTTATCAAAGTGGGTCAAGCGATTCAATAGCTATGCTACGGCTGCTGCTGCTGATGCAGAGAGGAAAATCGCTGGTTTATACGACGCACGCGTGGGAGTATTCCGCTCGCGCCCCGGATATACAATTGACAATTTAGAGAACAAGTTTTTTATTTGCATAAATATTTTTTATCATTTTCATTAGTTTGCCATTTTTTTTTTTTTTATTTATAAATAATAACAAAATAATGTATAGATTTTTTTTTTTTTTTACTCAACTGTGTGCTCCGAGCTTTTTCATTCTGATATAAATTTTTGATTATCGTTGGGATTCGTAGTGGAATTGTTTAAACGGAAAAACGACTCGAAGTACGAAATTTTTGGGACTCCGGACTGGAGGAAAAAAAATGGGAGAAAAATTTAAATTGAATCGATCGTGCAGTGAGCTCGTTGAAACTTTGCTCGAGTCCGTTTTCGTGGAGTCGATCCAAAGCGACCGAAATGCAATATTTTTCTACGATGCAGATGGCACTGCTGATTGTCAATCACCGAGAAAGAAACCAGTCGAAAGATCGACCGTTGGTAACAAAAATCGCAACAAAAACCTTTCGCTCTGATCGTTCGCGAATGCAACAATATTTTACTTTTTTCTTTGGTTCTCTGTGACACATGTTTTTTATTGAGTGCGATCGGCTCGGAATGTGGGACTCGAGCGAGGCTGACGAGACAAATAAAAAAGCTCGAAATTTGATGATTTTTTGAAATTTATTCACGAGTGTCAATTTTTTCAATTAATTAACCGAAAATCTCATCGAGCCACAGCGGTCGGTAACTTTCGGCCTTCGCACTATTTCGACCAGTAATAAAAATTGGGAGAAATCAAAAATTTTTTTTTTCCTTATTTTACACACCCAAATTTTTTATTTCAACATTTATTTATTTTTTTGAGTGACAAAAAATGTTGAAAAACCTCAGAAAGTTCGTCACGTGTTCCTCGAGGATGGGTTTCACTTTCCCATCGTTGATACCCGAGAGATTTGGCAATTGCAAGTTTTACGGTTGTAAAAGGTCGACCGAACTTTTCTGCTCTATATATTTTCGAGTTTCGAGTTTCTTCGCAGGTTAGTATTCCCTTCGAATCCCTCCTCGAAGGGTATATTGCTTCGGTCTCGTACTTTACGTCAGTTTTAGAAAAATATGTTCCCATCGCCTGGTGAGAGTTGGGTCAACATTGTGTCAGGTGTTGCCCAATATCCGAAGTGAGGACAAAAGATCGAGAGAGTCTGAATAAAGGGAACGAAGTGTTTCGGCCAGAAAAATCACTTTTTCCAGAAAGCTCGATTTCTTTCAAAAATGAGAGACGAACAATAAAAAATTTGTCGACAAGAGGAAACGAAAAAGTAAAGAGCAAATTGTGGGAATTAATAAACCTCCAGAGAAAAATTTTAAAAATGGAAAAAAAAAATCAAAGTCAAGAATTTCGTGAAAATAAAAAAGATGGAAAAATTTTTCGTTGTAGAAAACAAAGAGGGAGATCAATTCTGAGGGAAAAAACGGAAGAGGGAAAAACGCGGGAGTCTGGGAAAGAGAAAAGTGATAGAAAAAAGGTCGAAGGGTCGCGTGGCTCGTGGAAAAACGTGCCATGGCTCGTTCCCCCTCGATCCTCGAGCAAGGAAAAGGAAGAAAGCTCGGATGAACAATAGCCATAATATATAATAGCCATCGAGTCTCTCCGAGGCTTTTTCCTGACATGCCAAAAATTGTGATTTATATCAGCGAACCAACGAAAATATTTTCTACACTTTTTCTCGCTTATCTGTATTATGTCTTTGGTAACTTTGAACGCCAGAAACTTTCTTCAGACTCAGACGGTATTTTTTTTTCTTTTTTCACGGGTTTCTGTATACGTAACGTGACAGTTATTCGAATCCCAAATGACTACGAATACGAAAAAACGAGATAACGTGGAAATAAGTTAAAAAGGATAAATAAACTTTATTTGCTCGATACTCAAAATCTTTTCTTACTTTTCTTACTTTTCCTTTCCCACGTATAAAAAGGAATATCAAGCGCCAGGACGCCATTGACGCTCCATGGTCACACGTTCTAGAAATAAAGCGCTGGTCACTCGGGGTCGGAATGACCCCAGGCGTGTTTAAACGCTTGTCGCGTTGCCAGTATCGTTCCGAACGACAGATAAAAATTCAGGATATTAGTTTGAACCTTTCCGAATAAGAATATCGACAGAAAAATTTTTTATCCAATTTTCAAAATGGCTAAAAAAAATCAGTAAAGAAGCAATGTGCAAAAAAAAAATTTCGCGCACCCAAAGCACCGTTGGAGAGGAGGCCAACATCAGTAATTATTCTAGCTCAAAGTTGCACTCGGGGTCATTTTGACCCCTGGTGATCACGGAGGGTACAAGATTTTCCGAAGCTGCTTTTTTCGGGACAAAATCTCAAATACGCTTTATAGGAATCAAAGTAAAAAATTGAATTTTTATTCATTAATTTGATAATTAATGCACTTTTTCAATTTTTTTTTAGTCAATTCGGTTCTCGAATGGAAAAGAATTCTGTCGCAGTGTTCTTGACAAATACTGCATAAAATTTTGCGCTCTGCTTCAAAGAATAATCAGTTTTCGTTATATTTGAACGATGCGAACTTCAACATCGTTTTTTCTTCTCAAATAGTACGCTGAATTTATAAAATTTTGAAACGATTTTGTAATTTCGAAATCGAGGGTTTTGTTGGGAGAACGAAACTTGGAAAATGGTGAAAATTTGTTTTGGATTTATGCCCGAGATAGAGACGAGTTTTGGAGCAGTATTGACGAAGGAAAAGTCTGGCACGCGACAGGCTATTATAGTTAGAATGGAGTAAACGAAGGGAACAGACGAGAGATGGTAAATAAAATGTCAATTTGTATGCTGAGGGATGAAGATGTAAAAGGGCATGTTATTGTCGAGGGTTCCAATGCAATTGAGAGGTTTGACGGTTGCCTTTGGTTGAGTGTGACGTTTTCACTGTGTGCACATAATGCGAGGCTACCTGGTGAACCCTCCGGCGCGATCTTTTGGTCTGTCTCTTCAGTCCTTCTCTCTCGACGATTTTTTCCCCCCCTCAAAGTTCCTTTGTGTTGATACATTGAGACTCTATGATGGCTCGACTCACAGAGGGTTCACAAAGGCTCCGAGGAGCTCGGCCCTCGGATAATCGTGATTTATCGAGCTCCTCGTGCCTCCAAAGAAAAGAGAAACAAATATGGTGCAACAAGTGTTTTGCAGTTGCAGGGAAAACTCAGCAGGTACATTTTGTGCTTTCTTCCATTTCGATGAGCAGACGTGGTTCTCGTATTTTGGCAATATTCTCCACGGGGTGCCTTTTCGCACGCGCTTTACTCCACTCTAATTACATTCCGTCCTGCATGAAATATAACTCTCTATTCAAAAATGCTCGTAATCTCACACTTTCTACTGTAAATTTTCAATATTTTCGTACGCGCCTTTTCGATCGTTGAGATTTCAAGAAAACTTGGAAAATCATAATTGAGGAGGGTGGCTACACACAACAATGTTGCCACGTTAAAAGCATAGGAAAATTCGAAATGATTAGAATTTAATGAAATTTGGTGAGTGTATTCTTTAGTATTAAATATGAATATACAAATTTTTGAAGATTTTTCTTCCACATAGTTTTCGAGTAATTCAACACTAGAGTTTACATGCATGAGCATAGGATTCAGATATATATAGGTATATTTTTTGCGAATTGTAAACTCCAATTATTCGACAACTATGTAAATGGAAAATTTGAAAAAAATTGTGTCATCGTATTTGATGCTAACGAATGTTATCACCAAATTTTGTTAAATTCTTATCATACTGTCGTATGTAGCCAACCTCCTTACTCCTAGAACGGTAACGTTTTTTTTTTACATATTCCCGTAACCTGGGGTCATAAATGACCCCAATTTTGAAAAATTCATATCTTCGGTAAAATTTAACGAAAAGGCTTCAACTTGGGCTCATTCTTTTCGTTTTTTAATGCAGGATCGCGTGAGTCTGGGGAAATTTTGCTTGGAGTCAAAAAATTAGTCGAAAATGAGGTAAAACGATTAAAACGATTAAACGATTAAAACCTAAAATCGAGTAAAAGTGATTTTTTTTAAAAAGTTGAATTTTTTCTGATTCTGATGCCTCGCAAAAATCAACTTGAACCTAAACAAGCAAATGTTAACGAGTACTAACCAATATCCTCAAAAATTTCTATAGGTTTCTAGGGTTAACGCTCTCAGATATTTTTTCACACTTTAAATCGACCTTTCAATTTTTTTCGTAAAAGTATTTTGTGATCATGATAATATCGGGATGGGAATTGTGGCTTCGTATTTAAATAATGGCCATCGTTTCCCTTGACAAATTGTTCCAAGTTCCCTCAGCTCTGTACTCCAATTTGTGAGATAATTCAGCAGCTGAGCAGTAAGAGAGAAAAAAAAAGGAATACGTAGTACTCGCGGATAGAAATTGCGAGCACGCGCGATAATCAATTTCCGGTTTGGGATTCGAGACGTCGGCGTTCATTATCTCGCGCAATTTCATCGGCTAAAAAAAAACGAGGGTTTCGCAAAGAGTTTCACAGTCTCGAGAGGACCGTACCAATTTATATCCCCGACGATACGTGTTATCGGAAATCGGTTATTTTATCGATTCGCGCAGAGGCGGAAAAAGTTTCTCGCGGTTCTGTTATAACGTCTATTCGTTATTTCTCGCGCTAGTTCCGCAATTATACTTTTCAACTTGTAACAATTCATTCGCCCGAAAAAAAATCCACAGCGCGGTGGAGGCGAAATTTCAAAAACGTCAAATTTCCGTAAATTTCTCAATAAACTTTGTTTTGCAAGTTTTTCCAAAAAACTGACTGTCATTTTCATTCGCCGAATCGACCAAAATATTTTTCAAAACCCGGAGCTCCCGGAGCTCGTTCATTATTTTTCTGTCGAGAGCGAAAAATTTGGGTCTCCGAAATTTTACTTGCTCTGGAGAATATTTTTGAAAAAAGAATTTTTCTTCCCAATCATTTTCTTCACGTTTGTAGCTTTTTTTTTTTAAATTGAATAACAAAAAAGTGAAGCGATAAAAAAAAACTGCTGTAAATAATGATAAACGACGAAAAACTGGTTTTGGCAAACGCGCAGCCTTGGAAAAGCCCGAGACGTATAAAATAATCTTGATCTTTGGCGCACACGACGACCCCTCGGCGTATTTATGCGTCACGCACTTGCAGTTATTACGAAGTAATAAAAATTTACCTCAGCCAATTGACCCCAACGCGGCGTTTCGTCGAGACTCGTACGTACGACGCGATGTTAGACAAAAACGATTAATATAATTCTCGAGAGAGAGAGAGAGAGAGTAAATATGTGGCTTCTTGTAAGAAATGCAATGCACGCGTGGAGGGTTGCGTAATTCATCGACAGATGTCAGGCCAGTGGCCAGAAATGGGCCAGGTGTATACCGCAGCAAAGGAGATCGCGAAAAAGCGGAGGAACAACGAGAAGAAGCAGAAGGAGAAGAACAAGACGAAGGAAAGAAGAGTATACGCACTGTCCCGAGCCTGCATCAACCTGGACGAATGGTAGGTCGTGAATAATGTACGCAACCGAACGCGCGAGAGAAAGGAAGCAAACGATAAAAATCGAGGAAAACAGAGTTTTCGAAATGGAGGCGTAAAAAATCGTTTCTAAATGCCCTCGCAGCAGTTTCGACGAGATTCTTCTTCGATAAGGAAGAAAATGGCAATGCCAGACTCGAAAATCTCGATTCTTGAATTTTTCATTCGAGAAATTCAATTTTTTTGTCATTTTTTCCTCGAAAACGACGTTTCTCGTGAAAATTTTAATTTCTCGAGACTTTTTGATCGAGAAGTAAAAATTTTGAGACTCTGTGCAAAACAATGGAGCGAAACGACTCAATAACTTGATAAGCTGCGATAAAAATTCATGTCGAAAGTTTTGAATGAATAATTAAGTGATCCTTGAATAATAATTTGCTGTAGTTTTCCTTAATCGATAAATAAATAAATTTATTAAAGAGCACAGACTAAAATACTGTCTCGATACTTTTCGAGACCGAAATTCTAGCCAATTATTGAAAGGGGCAACAGCAGCAGCATTTGCAATTTCTTGCAGTCAGTTGTGGTGTCCAGACACCTGTTGATTCGTCTTTTTATAGTCTGTCACGTGTGCACGAGTCAAAAAACATATAAACACAAATAAAACCTAAATAATTTGTACGCACAGGAAGCCTGAAAAGAGAATACACATTTTCCGTTCTCTCGGTGCAGACGACGATAAAAACAACGACGAAATTAATTGATCCGACGAAAAACTGAAGCCCTCGTTATCACACTGCGGGTCTTTTTGGCTTGGTACTATTTTTTTTCGGCTTCGATTATTATTTCTGCAAAAAATTTTCTGTTCGAAAATTCGCTCGATTCGCTTGTTTCAATGAAGTTTTCACTTTTTTCAAAATTTCGTCACGATACAATTTTATTTGTTTGAAAAAATCGTTTCTCTTGAGTAAATTTCCGGTTGTTAATCGCCGAAACAAAAAAAAATGAGAAATTTATCATTATTTTCAGAAAAATGCAAAATTTTTCAAAATTTACAATTTCAAATAATTTTTTTAATTCATTTTATTTATTTTTTAAGCGACATCGAGCCAATGGCTGTCAGTGAAATCCGGATGAAATATTCTCCGGGTCAAATTGACCCAGTGTGAGAAAATAGAATGGCCAAATTGAAAGTACGTCAACGAAGAGTTCGAGCCGCGAAACATTTTCCAGTAGAAAAACTCTGAAAATGGAATTTCGTAATTCCAGCCTCTGTTACCGAGTGCCGTTGGTAAAAAAGCCGAAAAAGTTGGGAAAGTCAATCAGAGATTTCTTGGCATGGCTGAAGCCAAAGTACGAAGAAAAAAAGAGAGAAAAAAGAAATGAGGAAAAGTGACGTCACAAGGAAGAGTAGAAACGAAGATATTTCATCCCACGTATTTATCTTCGGGGCACGAAAAAAAAAAATACGATGAAAAAATACAGGCGCGAATCTATGTACAGAAAGGGAAAGAAGAGCAAGCGAGAAAGAAACAGAAATGGAGAATCCCGCTCGGCAGACTCACGAAAGGATCGAGAGTGAAACCATTTCGTCTCACTCTCGTGAACGAAAGTCCCAACAACAAGAGAGAGACCGCCAGAGAGCGAATAGACGCACAGAGCTGGCAAGGAGAGAAGAGGCAGTTCGGAGGGAGAGTCTGACTCGGTTTTATTTGCACGTACTTCGGGCTGTGTGCGATGAAACGAAGAAGAAAACGCGAGTTTATTCAACAGAGTGAGAGATCCGTGTGTAGACACGAGGCGAGACGCATATATATATATATATTAAGGGAATAAGTAACAAAGAACGCGGGCGAGTTGCGGTTCTTTGTGCATAAGTATTCCATGTGTGTGTGTGTGTGTGTGTGTGTGTGTGTGTGTGTGTAAAATCGAGGAACAAGGAGAGTCGGAGAAGAGAGAGAGAGAGAGAGACTAATTTTATGGCGAGACTAACGTCCGAGCGAGAGGCGAAAACGAGAAGGATTCGGAAATAAACGAGACGCGAGAGGATAAGTTGGACCGTTCGCCGGCAAGGAGGGAATATACGAAGAAAAAAAAAGTAGAGTGAGGCTCGACGAAGAAGAAGAAGACGAAGTGAAAGAAAAAAAAATGAGAAAAATAAAGTCAGCGAGAGAGAGAGAGAGAGAGAGGGAGGGAGCGAGAGAGTGAAAAAGAGTTTGGCAAGCGGCACAGCGCGACAACAAAGAGGCCTTCTTCACGTTCGCCCGGACTACTAGCATTCCCATAACAAGAAAAAAATACAAATAAGTCGCCTGCACCGAGAGATTCGGAATACGAGCGCGATGTTATCGTCCCAAAATATTATTAACGTCGGCCGAGATAAATAAATGTTTGCAATAGATTATTAAATTATGTTACGAGCGAAACGAATTTTTTAAGGTTTGCAATATTGCTCTAGCTTGAGAATTCTTCGATTCGTGTGGATTGCAAAATTTCAATTTACAACTCGACCGATGTTTTTCATCAAAAAATCATTCGACCGATCGTACAATATTTTCAGCAAATATTCACCACGTTGCTTTTTCTTGAGCAGAGCTCGCGATCCTTATCCAATATTCGGTCGGGACAATAAAACGACCTTTTTTTAGGATCCAAACCCAAAATCGATACGAAAATTTTCATGGTTTTTTAAATTGAACAATCAATCAATTGAAAAATGTATTTTTCGTTGGACCCCAAAGTTGCGAATTCCAGTGTCATAAATATTCAAATTTTCAATCTCTGACCAGGCAATTCGACAAGTTTCCCAGTTTTGTTTTTTTTTTTAATTCTTCAACCGTTCGTGTACAAAATTTATTTTCGTTCACCATTTCTAATAAATTGCCACTTCGTTTTTTTAAATATTCACGGTTCATGAGTATTTTTAATGTTCGTGTACATTCGTGTCACGAGCAATATAGTTATCGCACCAATTTCTATGAACGTTTCTTTATCTCATCCCGTAAAATACGAGGAAAAATATGTAATGTGCTGAGTAGTAAGATTTAAGCAATCGAAATATTTCGATAGTTATTTAAAAATTTTGGAAAATCATAAATAAGAAAATCTTTAGTGAATTTCGATTTTTTTTTTCGTCGAAAATGATGAATTGTTGTCAATTGAAAAAATTGCAGACAAAAAACTGGGATTTGTTCGAAAAGACGATTTTTAACATTTTTTTTTTTAATGGGATTTTGCGAAAATTTTGGAAAATCATAAACAAGAAAATCTTTAGCGAATTTCGATTTTTTTTTCGTCGAAAATGACGAATTGGTGTAATTTGAAAAAATTGCAAACGAAAAAACTGGAATTCGGTCGAAAAGACAATTTTTAACATTTTTTTTTTTTTCAGCAATTTTGCGAAAATTTTGGAAAAAAACTGATGGAAAGAATAAATAAGAACAAAAAAAAAAACTTACCGACGATGGAATCATCGGGACAAATATCACTGGGTTGCTCGATCCTCTGTTGTTGCAAATGTACCATCTGATCGTCGAGAAGTCCTTGAACCTGGTGAGGGACGACGTCGGATGGAATAATCGAATTTACCGGCTCGAGATTATCGTTGATAATATTGGTGACATTGATGCTGGATGAATTGCACGGAGAGGAGGAGGAAGAGGAGGAAGAGGAAGAGGAGGAAGAGGAGGAGGAGGATTCGGGTTGGCTGGTGACAACGGGGTTTTCTAGGTCGTTGGGTATCGTAGACGACGAGCCGTCACAAGGCCCGCCGCCGTTTTGTTGCTGCACTCCCGTCGTAGCTGCCATTCGATCCTCGTGCATTCCGAACGCAATCTCTCGTCCACTTTGTTTATTATATCTCGAAAATTCCGTATTGATGAATACTTTGTTTTCCAAAGTCCTGACCAACGGAAAGTTACGAGAAAAAAGTCTTTTGACACACACACAGACACACGCACAGAGATACGTGAAGGAATCGTAAAATTCGTGTGACGTAGATGATCAACACCTACACGAGGGCAAAGAATTTTTGGTGTATAACGAAGTGTCCCTTGGACAGAAAAAATATATTTGTATTTATTTACACAGAGCCACGCGAAGCTTAACCCATATCACTTTTTTTAATTCGGAAGTACATAGTTGATCCGACAGAATTTTCGCGGAATTTTAAAACGCGTACTTGAGTGTGTCTCTGTCCCTTATTTCCGCGCGATTTAGACTCGCGACACGGCGCTCGACTCGGCTAATTTTTCCTTTTTATTATTTATTTTCTTTCTTTATTTTGTCTGTGGCGTTTGTGGCGCGCTCGCGAGCTTAGTATGTGTGTTTCTCTGTCGTGCTCAAAGAGCGGGAATTGCGGGAGAGCGTAGTTTGTCTTTGTCGGACACACGCGCGTGCGTGGGGCTGCGACACGCCGGCGAGCCACCGAGCGCCCCCCCAGATGCCGGCCCTGGGAGATTTTTTTTTATCCTCTTGTGCCGTTCGCTCTTTATATATGTTTTTTCTGCTCGACCAGATCGCGCTGGGCGAAAAAACAATGTTGGCTTATTAAACTAGATTACGACGAAGGTAACGATTATTTACTCGCACACGCGTGTGTATTTCATTTATTTAGCGTCTTATTTTTTTGGACGATTGTATTATCGTGCACACTCGTTCACTTATCGACGACATTGTAACCGTCCTGTCACACAGAATCGCACACGCGAGAAGACGAAGCAGAAGCAGAAGAAGAGGCAAGAAAGAGGAGAGAGAATTTCGTAGCCCCTCTTTTCGCGGGGGAGAGAAGGAGGTGGCCGGGGGGAAGGGGGAGAGTGATAAAAAAACGTTAATATATGTGATACAGAGGACAAAGAGAAGGAAGAAAGGGAAAATCCGTCCCGCGGTATTCTCCGGTAGATAGAGAAACTCGAGAAACCGAAGAAATTAAAAAAATACACGCACGGAGACGTATGGAGGCGCGCGGGATATCGCGCACGCGATTTTCCTTAGCGTTAGACAAATGTAGGTCTGTAGGCCACTTCACTTACACTTTGCATCCCCGGAAGCAACGCGGGAGAGAGAGTGAGTGTGTGTGTGCGTGCGGGAGAGACAGAGAGGGCAAGACGACGGGAAAACTCGCGAGAGAGACGAGCGATGGACTCCCTTAGTCAAGCGAGAGTCGCCACCACGCACACACACATGTGTCATACACGCACGCACTGTGACAGCAGCACCCAAGATTTTTCGGCCAGTAACGTAACTCACGAACTCAAAACCACTCGCCTATTCTTTTTTTATCTCACTTTCTTACTCTCTCGGCCCTTTCTCCGGAATATTCAAACTCGAATAGTTTTCACTCGACTCCATGACCTTGCACTCCTTCGCGACCTCTCACCCGCGAATACCTTATTTTTTCTTTGTTTCCCCCCTCTCTCTCTTGGGGTTTTCTACCTCCTCGTGCTTTTCATTAACCCTCGTGTGTGTAACAGTCCCGCGCAGACGCCAAATCTATCGCCCCGGGCAGAGTCTCGAGCGAGAGAGAGGGAGGGAGAGAGAGTGAAAGAAAACGAGAGTTGTGTATCGCTTGAATGAAATTATAACGTCGAAAAATAAATAAACACCAACTTTGACACTTGAATTTTCGAGCAACTGCCCATTTCTTCCAGTCACATTTGCTCCAATATTTATTATTATACGTTTATGCCCGATCGTATTACGTAACTTGTGGAACATTCTTTACGCGACATTCCTCGATGCTAGATCAATCGCAAAATCTTGAAGACCAATGGGGACGTGTATGTATAGATATACACATTAATAAAGTTTTTATCCCATTGCATCTATACATGCGTGCGTGTATGTGTGCGACAGCGTACGTGTTAAACGGTTACTCTCCTTCTTTCGCAAAATTTCGGCGACTCGCCGCGACAAATTTGTATATTCGAATGAACAAAGAAACGCATCTATGTCCGTGGAAACGTGAAAGCACAAAATTTATGGCGAAAAATATGAGTGACTCCAACAAAATCGTCGCGGTTTTGATTAATTTGCCGAAAGTATTATTTTAGAAATATTTTCGAGCAAGGCGCGCGACAAGTATATCGGACCCCTTTGTGGCCTTTCCGCTTGATACGCGACTGTTCAAACGAAAGGGAAAACTCAGCGCGCAACGAGCCGCCAAGTGTGCCAATCCCTTTCGGCTTCTATAAACGCCGATACGAAACACGCGATGATACTTTGACGTAACGAAATAATTGATGGATTGAAACAAAAGGTTCATAATCGTCGAATACCAATTTTAATCGATTGTTCGGCTCTCCCGGAATTGTCAATCTCGTGGATGTGACGAAAATGTGAGGTTTTGTGGTTATGGCGAACGGGAGTGAGAGTGTACGTCGGGGCCCCAGGGAAGCTCCCTAAATTTACGACACTGTCTCAATCGACGAAATGTCACGCAGTAACCACGTAATTCTTTCGCGCTGCGGTTCTCGTCTCAGTTTTTCCTCACACGCAAACACACATGTTTCTTTTTCATCAGCTCGTCAACGAGCTAATTCCGAAGGATTTTTCCCCAAATTGCGTTGCTTTTTCGATCTGTTCTCTGCTTTCTTTTTCAATATTGCACTATCACGATCTTTTGCTTAGAATTTCGGTATCTGGGGATCAGCAACGTTCCGGCACACCAACCCCCCACCCTCACGATCCTCCTCCCCACATTGACACTCTGCGAAACGAGAGAATAAGAGAAAGAGCGATGAAACGTTTAGAAAACGCGGTTCCCCCTTAAGTAGGTCAGGTGTCACAACTCACGGACGAGACCGTCGGCGAAGCCCCTTTTTTCGTCCAACTCAAGTTGCATAATTCACCGTCACGCGTTTCTACTTCACCCTCTAATTTTTCTTCAAGCCCGTAGTGCCAATTTATAATCCAATTTCGATCAAATCGAGCATCCAAAATTACCAATAAATTATACCCTCCCGAACATTTTTCCACGTGCAACATATATTAATATGGGAGATCCAATAACCCAGCATCAACATTGAACAATTGTACTCTTGACTAACGTCATACACCCGAGAACCAGCTAAACAAAATGGCGACATCTCGCGGTCCGAACCCGCGAATTTCAAGTTTTCAACTTTTTACAATCCCAATTCTCTCACCTGTTGCGCAATTACGATCCTCAATTCTTTATCACCAGGGGTCAAATGACCGCAAACGCAACTTTCAGCAGAATTACTAAAAGTTATTGGCGCCAGAGACGATTGGTATCCTCTCAAACGGTGCTTTGGGGTGCCCGAAAATTTTTCTTTACACATTGCCTCCTTGCTGATTTTTTTTCGCCATTTTGAAAATTGTATAAACACTTTTTGGCATGATATTCTCATTCCGAAAGGTTCAAACTAATATCCTGAATTTTTATGTTCCGTTCGGAACGATACTGGCAACGCGACAAACGTTTAAACATGGCATGGGTCATTCCGACCCCGTGTGACCACGGAGGGTTAATTAGGGTCGGATTTTTTTGGTTTAATTTTCCAAAAAATCAAAAGGAAGGCAACGTTCCAAGGCCAAGAAAGCGTGCAGCCTCTAGTTTCCCTCGAAAATATTTCTCTCAGAAAAATTGTATCTTCATTTACCGTTTTCAGGTTTTTGGAATAAAAAATGTCTTCACAGAACGATTGCAGTATTAAAAATTCATTTCTCAAAAGTTTTCGCTTCGTGCGTCCATCCATTTGTTCGTAATAATCTCAATATTTATGTAACAATGTTGCAAATATTTTTTTCTGTATATTCAACGCTGTGTTCGACGATATATATTTGATAGAAAAAGTATGGAATAACAGTTTTGCGCGTAGAAAAATCAACGATATCAAAAATTGCATCGATTGGCAGCAACGAGAAATCCATTTCGAGAAAATTTATCACATTTTTTGTTTTTAAATGAGAAAAAACTTTGCTTGCCGAATTTTAATTGAATTTCGATCTTTTTTCGAATTTTTCAAGAATAGATTTTGTGGCAGCGGTCAAACAATAACAAGAAAACTGTTTGAATTTTCAATTCTCGTTGCTTATGATAAAAGTTGAGTGAAGGAAAAACCATCACGTCAGGTTGTGCTTTGGCATAAAAAATTTCTTGACTCAGCCTTTTTGATTTCCTTTCAAAAGATTACGAGAAATGATGAGTCTTTGAATTTGTGCGGTTCCTTCGTAGATTTGATAGATTTTGGCGTCTCTCATGAGTTTTTCGACGGGATATTCGGTGTTGAAACCAGCGCCACCGAAGATTTGTACGGCGTCGGTCGCGCATTTGTTGGCGACGTCGGCGCCATAACATTTGGCAATACTCGCGAGCATCGTCGCTTCGGGAAGCTTTTGGTCCGCCGCCCAAGCCGCTTTCATCCAAGCGAGCCGAGCAGTTTCAATTCCAATCGCCATGTCCGCGAGCATAAACGCCACCGATTGATGCTCGCTAATTAGTCTTCCGAAAGCTTTTCGCTCCAGGGAATATTTCAACGCTTCGTCCAGCGCCCTCTGCGCTAAGCCAACCGCGCCACAAGCTACCATCGGCCGCGTACTGTCGAACGTTTGCATCGCTATTTTGAATCCTGCACCTTCCCCCGTCAACACATTCTCCTCTGGGACTCTCACGTCCTCGAATGTTATCATCCGGGTATCCGATGCCCTTTGTCCCATGTTTAGTTCCTGTTAATAACAAAAACCATGAAAATTTCACGTCCGTTGCTTTTCTTTCATTTTCTGCAAGTTTTTCCATCCAAATTTTATTTTTGCTTCCTCATAGAGGAAGCTATGTGACGGTGAAATTTTTTTTTCCACTTTTCTATGTCAACGTGCTTAAAATGTCCCTTAACATCGAAAAATCATATCTAGAAAAAATGTCCGGATGTGTGTGTGTGTGTATGTTCTGGCACTGTAAAATTCAAACGTTCATAACTCGAGAACAGTTTGAGCTACAAAGCTCCCGTTTTGCACAAATGTTAATCTATACAAGCTCTTCATACTCTGAGAATTTTGTTGGAATGGCTAGAAAAATACGAATTCTACGGCATTTTGAAATTTTCAAAAAAGTCTGTCACCGCTCTAACTTTCGCAAATTTTAAGATTTATTACTTATTTTTTTTTTTTATAAATAGAGCATCACAACAGGAAGATTGGTATCGATTTTGGGAAATGTCGGTTGAACGGTTCAAATTTTATGATTTTTCGAATTTTACGAAAGTCTGAGTTTTTTGAAAAATAATAAGTCTGTACTTTCTATTTTGCTTGTTACCTTACGACCTGGAGTGAGACCCTCGGTTTCCCGATCGACGATAAAGCCCGTGAACGCTTTGCTCGCTGATGCTTTTGGATCTGGATTCGTTCTCGCCAGAACAAAGTACCTGGAATTTTTACGATTTTGAAGTTTGTATCTTTGGAATGCAACGACATTCTGTTTTTTCTCGAGCAACATTCGGTCAGGACGATGAAACGATCTTTTTTTTCGGATCGAAACATAAAATTGGTACGAAAATTGTTATTGTTCTTAAAATTGAACAAACGATGAATAGGAAAAGTATTTTTCGTTGGACGTTGCGAACTTGAGGGTAATGAATTTTTCCATTAAATCAACATATCAAAATCGCATATAATTTTGCAAAAAGTTCAGTTAATCATCAACGCCTCAGGGACCTCGTTTTTCATTATAATTTTATCTCACCAGCTCGCAACCCCGCCATTGGTAATCCACATTTTTGTTCCATTGATTATCCACTCCTTTCCCTTCTTCACCGCTTTCGTTTTGATCCCAGCGACATCGGAGCCTGCTCCAGGTTCAGTTACGCAGTAGGCCTGGAAATATCGCCAGTAACAAAGTTAATCCTCGAAGAACAAACCCATTTTTTTTCCCCTTTAAACTACAAATGGGGGTAAATATTTACCCCATGAGTTTCTTGTTCGTAAAATCGTTGAAAATGCAGTAATCTGACTTATAAGTACATGAATCTTTTTGTTTTTTTATGCCAAAGAGAATGGTGCAGAGAAAATTCCATTTCGTCAAGATTTAGTTGGTGAAAAATCAACTTAATTGAAAAATGAATGAAAAATTAACTTGGGAACGTAATTCGAAGCTTGCCTGGGATCTCTACCCAAGTTTGTAGTTTTCGTTTTAAAAAAGTCATTGATTTATGGAAAAACTTTTGTCAAGATTCCAACTCACCGCCACAATGGGCTCTTCGAGCAGTCTGCCAAGATACTTCTTCTTCTGTTCGTGATTTCCACCGATCTTAACTGGCGTAGACTAAAAAATAAAAAACGCATAAATTGTTACTCGAATCTTGATGAAACGGTGTTTTGAAAAATTTTCTACACGCACAGCCAAACCAGAGGTTTCTATTGCTGTCTTGATCGCTGTGCAACCGTATGCGATGGCTTCCGTCACGAGGCAAGAATCGAACGAGCCAAGACCGAGTCCTCCTATAAGAAACGTTGGAAAAAAAAAAACATGATGAAACGATTCCATCTCGAAGGCTTTTAATCCACAATACAGTCTGAATCATGCGCTTCAGTTTTTTTCTCAATTCTTTATATTATTTACCTCAATGTTTGTTAAAATTTCGATGGAAAAGTTAGTACCGAACTGGATAGAGCAATAAAAATATATTATCTGTAAATCAATAAGTTCATAGTTGTAACGTAATCGACGAATAACTCAAGAAATTGATGCAGTAACCCTCAGTGATCACACGTTCTAGAAACAACGCGCTGGTCACACGGGGTCGGAATGACCCCAGCCACGTTTAAACGCTTGTCGCGTTGCCAGTATCGTTTCGAACGACACATAAAAATTCAGGATGTTAGTTTGAACCTTTCAGAATAACAATATCATGCCAAAAAATTTCTATCCAACTTTCAAAATGGCGAAAAAAAATCAGCATGGAGGCAATGTGTAAAAAAAAAAAATTTCTTCGGCCACCCCAAAGCACCGTTCGAGAGGATGCCAACCGTCTCGGGCGCCAATAACTTTTAGTAATTCTAGCTAAAAGTTGCGCTTGGGGTCATTTTGACCCCTGCTGACCGGGGAGGGGTTATGGATGTTATGGATGTCCAATCGTGGAACCCCTCAATCTAATACTTTGACCTTGTACTTTTCTTCAACTCAAAATGTTCTCTCTATGCAATAATGGAAAGCGCTCCCCGGCATTCTCATGGTGTTTTGTTAAAAAAAAGAGAACGCTGTTCGATAAAGTAGCAATTGGTGAATATTTGATTGCAAAAGACTTGATAAGCATAGGGTTCCAGAAAATTTTGGGATACAGAAAATATAGAATATTTCTGAGGTTCCAGGGTTACCGAGGATTTTAACAAACATTCAGAGATTTGTCTAACCAAATTCTTGAGCAATCGACCCGTTCATGAGGCCCAAGCTCCATGCTTTCTTGATAACGGGCCAGGGGTATTCTCCGCTTTTGTCGTAATCTGCAGCGACCGGAATAATTTCCTCTCGGGTAAATTTCTCAGCGACGTCTTTCATTTCCTTCTGAGTTTCGGTCAGCGTGAAGTTGTACCCGTTGGAAACCGCCGGGGTGGAAGAAAAAGTTCGGCGTGTGGTTTGTCGCAAGGCATTGTTGAAAAACTAGGATGAACATAAAATTTTCCGACAATAAATATCTGCAGAGTCATCGATGGTTTCTTAATCCTAGGAATTTGAAGGCATGGCTATAGTCACGAGTTATGGAGTTTTTCATATTTAGAAGAAAAAGCTTTACGTACGTTTGACACAATCATGATTGATAACCTTAATACTTTTGTTACGATTGCTAATTATGAGAATTCACTTGGTTTAACGATGAAAAATGTACAAAACGAGTTTTCGACAAGTTTTTCCTGTCGAAGTAAAACTGAGTATGGCGGAAAACAATATTATCAAACGTTTATATAAAAACTGGTTGAGTTCTTGGGGTCAAAGTACGAAACGTACAGTACATTGCACACACACACATATAAAATGCATACGTACATGATTTTTCTCTCCCTTCCACGAAGTCTCGTTGGACTTGATGGGTGAACTTTATTTTGTGCTCAAGGGTCATTCTCTCGAATCGCGATGATTATTTCAAAATGTTCCAGTGACGATGCACATTTGTTTTAACAATGAAGGATTTTCGATCGACTTTCAATCATTGATAAGCAGTCGTGACGTTATTTTGAAAATGTGAAGTTGGTGCACATGCGAAAAAAGGGGGCAGTGCACGTCGAGATTTCCTGTAAAATGAAAGCTTCGCCAAAAATCGGGAAGTTCTTACGATGTTTTTCAACTGTCATCAATTCGTGATCGTTTCGTTTATCGAGGAATTCGTGCTCCGATAAAAAAAAAGGTGTCGAGAGAGAAAAAATCCGCGAAGAAATTTCTCAAAGTGTCAATCACCACTTTTACGACTAGAAAATTAGGCTAGCTCGTATTAATGAGGTTTTCACTTGTTCTTACGTTTCAACGTTGATTCAACGTCTTTTTAATCGACGTTTTCGGGGGAAATCATGGATATCGAAATTCATCCACTCACCGGTAACCCTACTGCGGCTTGGCAAGAAATCTCGCAGCAACAAAAAGTTATAAAAATCAATGTCAAACCTCCCACGACCGAAGCTCCTGCCAACAAGGTATATTTTTCTATATCGTTCTATTTTTTTTTTATCGCAATTTTTCCATTCCATTGATAAACATCGATTATTAAATTTCATTTTTCACGATTTCCCTCCTCATGGGTTTCTTGTACACACCAAAAGTCTCGTCATCAATAAATCCGTCCGTCTATGAAAATTATTTGCAAATGAAAAACTCAATATGAAAGAAAAATTGAGGGGATTCGAAAAATCTTAAAAATGGTGACTGGATAAAATGTTTTCCGTTCAACTCCAACGATGCAAACTTCAATATCATTTTAAATCCTTCAAACTTTTCTACCCTGTTGCGTAGTTTTGGCTTTTTGTCATCGATAAATGAACGATTTACTTTAATCAACGTTGCTGTACTTTTAATAATTGCAACTGAATATGGAATGTTATCGACAAATACACGTCCATTTTCAGTTGAGAATCGTTTGCATGAGCGACACACATTCCTTGACGCCTTATATCAAATTTGAAGTACCGGATGGCGATGTATTCATACATGCCGGGGACTTTACAAAATGTGGGAGTCTCCAAGAAGTGATAGAATTTAATAATTGGATAGGTAAGAACTCGGCAAACTGTGGAATTTACATTGAAACGTTAATAAATACTCAGAACTTGTAGAAAAAGTATGTGCGGCTTTTTCTTCTTATTTCATTTTGTTTAATGGATTTTCTAGGGAATCTGCCGCACAAGCACAAAATAGTGATAGCAGGAAACCACGAACTGAGTTTCGATCCAACTTTTACTCATCCGTTCTCTACGCAAACCAGCGGAGACAGACAGAAACACACGGGGACCAGTATACTCGACAACATTCCAACACTGGGAATGTCCAAGGATACACTCGCAGAAGCTATTCAGACTAGAAACGTTAAGGATCATCTCACCAATTGCATTTATTTGGAGGACTCGGAAATCGTGCTTCATGGAATTAAAATTTATGGGACTCCCTGGTAAAAATCAATTTCCTATCGAATGAATAATAATTATGCTGCAAATTGTTTTCTCAAGATTTAGCACGATGCTCAAATTTTCCCCTATGAGGTACTATATTTTTATTTTTGGCTTCCTCACAGAGGAAGTTTTGAGCATCGTGCTGAGGAAGCAATTTGCAGCGTATTTAATAAAATTTTCACTCATCCATCGATTTTTTTACTTTTCTTAAAAATAATATCGAGAACTTTTCAAAAAAGTAAAGAGGAAGTACAGACTTGTACACAATGTCTCACAAAATTTGCATAAATCAAAGCGGTTAGACGATTTTTCGAAAAACTCAGATTTTCGTAAAATTTGAAAAATCATAAAATTTCAATACAGTACCAACCTTCCTATTATGATACTCTATAAAACAAAAAATTAGTAATAAATCTTAAAATTTGCGGAAGTTAGAACGGTGACAGACTTTTTTTGAAAATTTCAAAATGCCGTAAAATTCGTATTTTTCTAGCAATTCTGACAAAATTCTCACATACACCCACACATCCGGACATTTTATTAAATATAATTATTTGATGTTTTCGGACATTTTAAGCGCATTGACAATGAAAACTGAAAAAAAATGTTCACCGTCACAAAACTTCCTCTACCAAGAAGCATTCCGAAAAGAAATGGATGATGGGAAACTCATTTTGATTTTTTCATGATCCAGGAAACGAATTTCGTTTCGTCCTCATTGCGCATATGAATTCAAATATATGTTTTATCGTTTTGTCATTTATCGCACGATGATTTTCTGCAGGCAACCAGAGTTTTGCAAATGGGCGTTCAACGTTCCTCGAGGCGAGGCCTGTCTAGCGAAATGGGATTTGATTCCGGAAGACACGGACATCCTTGTAACGCACACGCCTCCCATAGGCCATGGGGATCTCTGTTGCAGCGGAGTTCGTGCCGGTTGTGTTGAACTTTTGTCAATCGTCCAGAAACGTGTAAAACCGAAATACCACATATTTGGTCACATACACGAAGGTTACGGAATATCATCGGATGGAAAAATCATTTACATAAACGCATCGACCTGCGACCTCAATTACTTGCCCAGCAATTCTCCAATAGTGTTTGACATCACATTGCCCCCGGGGATGAGTAAAACTTGAAGCTTCAACATTTGTAAATTGAAAAAAAAAAAAAACACAGGGTGTCGATCGGAGGAAAAAATACTCGAAATTTCACGAGAAAAACTCTTCGTTTCTCGAATTGACTGACGCGCGATAAATTTTTATGCCAAATCCTCGCTAAAATAATTAAATCTTGTAAAAAAGTACGTGAATAGCTTTAAATCTCATGGTAATTAATTGTAGTCGATCATTTATTCTAAAGACGCACGCTTTAGTCGATTGGTCACAAGAATTATTGGCTCAATAGTATCTCCACAAAATTTATCGTACGGAAGCCAAAAATACTTTTTTCATACAGTCAAGACCATTTTTGTAGGTCAGATTTGGGTATTTTTCTATTGGAGTAGTATTTTTCAAGATTTAATCAAATTTTTATATTCGTTACATTTGCAAAAAAATGTTGGCAAGAGAAAAACGAAAAATTGATGCAATCGATAATTATTTATCCATTTCCAACCGAATGAGTTCGTTTTAATTGAATTTTATCTCAATCCTCGTAATTTTACGATTAAAAATCGTAAAGGATGTCGTTGAACGTAATAATATATTTTTTCAGCTATAGCACAAATGAATAGTGACCTTGAAGGTATGAAAAAGTTTCTTGGCACAAGGCAACGTGATGCTCGAATCGTTTCATTAGCTAACTCATAAAATCGCACTTGTAATTAGCTTCGTGGCAAGCTACATCGTGTCCTTGTAATCGATGCTTGCTTAGTTAACCTTTTGTACCTGGTTGCTAATGAGAAAAAGCTCTACAGAAAGTTCTCTGGGTGGTTCGCCGGACCGAATGAGAATTATCTCGGAGAAAATTCGATAGAATTCATTTCATGAGAATTTTGGCATCGTTTTTGGCAGAATGGTCTAAATGAGCGAATTTGCTTTTCGAAAGTCTCGGGAAAAAGCTGATTCGAGTCGAATTATTCTCCGAAAGATGTGCACAAGTTGTTGTTCGGCTCTTAAAATTCAAAATGTTTTTTTTTACACTCGACTCTTGTCCACCTGGGTTTCGTTAACCCTCCATGGTCACCAGGGGTCAAAATGACCCCATGTGCAACTTTTTTTTACACATTGCCTCTTTGCTGATTTTTTTTCGCCATTTTGAAAATTGGATAAAAATTTTTTCCCTCGATATTCTTATTCGGAAAGGTTCAAACTAATATCCTGAATTTTTATCTGTCGTTCGGAACGATACTGGCAACGCGGATAACGTTTAAACATGGCTGGGGTCATTTCGATCTCGTGTGACCAACGCGTTATTTCTAGAACGTGTGACCACAGAGGGTTAAAAAGAAAGAGCTGTAGAAAAAAAATGACAAAGATTTGTACTTAAACGAATGTATTTCATAGACTGGTCAGAAAGCCAGTGAAAATATTTGTCTGCGTAACATTGTGTAAAGTTACCCACACGATATAATAAAGGAATATAGAGAAAATGATGATTTCGTCTTGGTTTGATCGTGTACTTTCGAAGCCCGATAGATTTTCGAACAATCAAACAAAAAATGAGCAATAATGAAGGAATATTATTATTAAAAAATGATCAACTTCGTAAGCTTTCCCTTACCGTCTTCGTTTATAAATTCGTTACTTTTTCTCACTCAAATCCGGAGATCAAGAACGAGGCCAACTAACAGAGCTTAATAGGAGTTTTCTTGTCTCGCCTCCGAACAAGATTAGGATCTTCACCTTGAATGATCAATAAAAAAAAAGGGGAAAAAACGTATAAAATAAATTGGCAAGAAAATCATCGACACAAAACTGCCCCAATTTGCATGTTACTCACAAAATTCTGTAAATATAACAGTGATTTACTATTATACTTGTCATTCTACGTTGCACACAACAACAAAAAACGAAATAAATGGAATCGTCCAGTGCACGATGGCATTTTTAGATTATACAGTATTTTTGCATTTTCTCTTCACTCTCTCTCTCTCTCTCTCTCTTGCACTCTTCATGATCAAAGATAAAAACAGTTTATAAACGATGCCAGATCGTGATGTAATTACAATTATGCTGCTTGGTCTCGTTGATTCGATATTGCTATCGAACTTGTTTGATTTTCATATTTTCGTTCGTTCATGTTCGTTCTTTCGTTACTAACGCATTGTAATTTCATTTATATAGATTTTTATATAAATATACAGATCGTCGTTGTGCCTGCAAGATTGAACGTTTTTAGCAACGTTTTTGAAACAGCATCAACAGCCACAATCGTTCGATTGCCGCGAATTCGTTTTTAAAGATGAAAATAAAAATTTTCGCACATTTATCAATGTGACGATTTTTGAGAATTCACCATTTTTTCAAGAGCCGAAGCTTGCAGACGCAAAGACGACGTGTATCGATGTAAAGGTGAGCTCGAACGAAAGCAACGTCATGCCGTTCAACGGCCAACTCTATTGATAATAAATTCACCAAATAAATCTATTAGGGAGCAGAAACAAAAATAAAAACAGGAAGTAAAATTATGCAAAGGTCTCTGATGGCTTATGATTCGCGGAGGATTATATTATGGCTTAGCGGACCAATGAAATTATTCGGAAAACTTTTCTCGCCCAAAAATAACTCGAGATTTACTCAACAAGGAGATTCAGTCACACGCTTCGATGGAATAAATCGTTTTTCGTCTTCTTTCGCCCTCTTTTTTCTTATTTCTTTTCTTTTCTCGATTTTTCACATTAGGACCAAAGAAAATTCGTTTCTTTCAAGTAACAATGAAACTGCTAACGTACGATTACACTCTTCTTAGACAGTATCGGGCGAGCTTTTGTTTCTTTCATCTTTCTCTCTTTCTTTTTTTTCCTTTTCAGTCGTTTTTCATTTCGCGTATGCGCGCTCTCAATAGGGAACGTTCGAGAAGAGATACGAGACCGATTCTCCGTTGTGAGTCCGCCTCACAGCTTCGGCAAACATCATGGAAACGTCGATGCACTGAAAAACGTTGGGAAACGAATGAATTATCGAATTTTCGAAGGATTTGTCAGCGCCTTTGTCTGATTGGCAATTTATCGTGATCTTTACCTGGATTTTGGGGCAATCCTTCATGTGATTATCCTGAGGAATCGTATTAGTTACAACAACAGCCTCGAAACAAGCGTTGTTGATTCTACAGATAGCTGGACCACTGAAGATGCCGTGAGTGAGAATCGCGTAAACTTTGGTTGCTCCAGCCTCGAGAAGTTTTTCAGCAGCGTGACAAATGGTGCCACAAGTGTCGGCCATATCGTCGACCAAAATGGCGACTCTGTCTTTGACGTCTCCGACGAGAACCATGCTCGCAACTTCGTTCGCTTTTTTTCTTTCTTTGTGAATTAGAGCGAATTCGACGTTCAAACGATCAGCGATCGACGTGACTCTGAGAACGAAAGAATCCAATTTTTTAAGCTTTTTCCTCGTGTCAAGGGCGTTCAGTAGCTTTAGGGTCAAATTGACCCAGTGTGGCCACCGAGAGTAACGAGAAAAATTACCTCTTGGCTCCACCGGCATCAGGCGACACGATAATGCTGTTTCGCCACTCGGCGATATTTTCTTTGATCCATTTGAGAACGGCGGGCTCGGCGAATAGATTGTCAACGGGAATGTCGAAGAAGCCTTGGATCTGGCTGGCGTGGAGATCCATCGTGATGATATGATCAGCTCCGGCAACGGAGAGCATATTGGCGACCAATTTGGCGGAGATAGGAGCACGACTCTGTAAGAAGAGAATAAAAACTATAATGATTGAAAGTTGCTTGGATATCTCGAGTCCCTCAAGTCCATTTGCAACTGGCAATATCCTGCAATTTCAAAAAAACATTTCCTGTTAATTTTGCCATTTTCGTTTATCTCTTCGTACAATTTGTTTGTTTCTTTGTTTATTTTTTCTATATCCAATTTAATAATCGGTGTTTTTCACACTATGCGGACGATCCCCGAAACTCCGCGTGGTCTGAAAGTATTTTTAACCATAAAGAAAAAGAAAGAGGGTGAGAGCGATAGAGAGAGAGAGAGAGAGAGAGAGAGAGAGAGAGAGAGAGACAGAGAAAGAAAAATAGAAAAGGGAGAAACAATAATGTGAGACGAGGTGTGCGAATATTTTGTTGACAAAAAAAAGTCGCGTTTTTATGCAGAGAATGAGAGAATATCACAGAAACTTTGATTTCCAATGATTTCTTACTTTTATTTTTTATTTTTTTTTCTATTTAATGATAACGAATTTATTCTTTAGTTGGCGAGGCCACTTCAGAGGGGACAAAATATGAATACAAACGCTAAGTGTTCAGAGACAGTGACGAAAAAAGTATATACACAGAAATTAAAAAATATTGATACTTGAATAAAACAAAAATGAAGGAAAAAAGAAAGAATTTTGTTGCAAATGCACCCCAGTTAGACTCGACGGGTACTGTAAGTAAAGCGATATAATCTAAAGTTAATAACAACAACGAAAAATGGAAAATGAAAATTCTTTATACCGAGCAAAACGAACCTTGAAGTCATGATCGTTCGTTTTCTCATTATTTTCTTTTTTTACCAACTATCGCTGGGATCGAGATAACAAATAGTTATCAAGAGCCTTTCGCGAACGTGCGGAACTTGACGAAATAAGCTCGTAGAAAACATTTTGTGCTTCAACGTCCTTTACAATGCTCGGCCGAATCTTATCGTTCGAAAACAAAGAAAAAAATAATTATCTACGGCGAAAGAAATAAAATAATGCTGTAAACGTCACAAAAAGCTCGATTCATTGTTAATGAGTGGTTAACGTCCTCGAATGGTGTAAATTTTCAATCCATTTTTTTTCTGTTTTTATTTTTTAATGAAAAGAGGATCACGTTGATATTGTTTTTTTTTTTTTTTTAACGATTCTCTTGGACAAGCAACCACTTCTGTGTGGCAGGCATTAATAGTTATTAGTTTTAACACTCCCATAAAAAATAATAAATAAAAAACAAGCGACGAGAAAAAGATAACAATTGAATTAGTACCCAAAAAGAACAATCGTAAATATCTCGATACCCAAAATAATATCAATCCACCGATAACGACACCACATATTCGCTATCGTATTAATATTTTGCCCTCTCATTCAGACGTCAATAATGCTTTTATCGAATAGTTCCATTCATTCATGGGGGGTAACCACGACCATGGTTTTGTGCAGCGAATGTAAGAGAAAATAAATTTCTGTAATTACGTTTTTATTTTTTGTTTAATTTTTTTCTTTTCTTCACTGGCATTTTTAACTTTGCATTTGTTTTATTTATTTTTTGTTAGTCCTACGGGAAATAATTTGCCGATTAAAAGAGTACAAAAAAAAAACGATTGAAGAGATTGAAAAATCAGGAGATTCAAAATGTTGAACGAAAAATAGAAAACGAGATAACAAGTCGATACAATAGTACGAGTTATGTGTATAATTACAAACGCTTCACTCGGTAAATCTTGCTTCTCGTTATATACTCACTGTCGACAGGTCGGGCACAAAGTCCTGAAAATCACCCAACTATTCAGATAAATTATACAACTTTATCGTAAACTCAACGAGCTTCCCCTTTGATTGCTTCTCAAAATTAAACAACACAGTAATCAATAACTGAAGAGATGAAAAAAAACTAAATGTGCACGAGACAATTATATAAACTGAAAATTAGGCTAAAATCCAGAGAAAAAAATCGTCAACTTCTTTCGGGTCTCCCAGACCCAAGAGTGCACTTCCAGGTTTAAATTTGCTCAAAAAATTTGCAAAAAAAATAGATATTGGAGCGCATTTTTCAAATTAAATTCTTCCAGTGTGCAAGGAGGATAGAAAATCATTATAATTAGCCACGGGGGAATAGCGAAGTATTTTCAAACTCGTGCGAATGTAAAAATTGTCGTAATTATTTATTCATTCAATTGCTATGACGTTAATCGTGAACGCATTCGCTACGACAATATTTGTTACACACCAGCAATCAATAACTCATATTTTTCCTTATTTCTCTTCTTTTCTCTGTTTTTTTTTTTTTTTTTTCATTAGTAATCGTTGCTGCAATTGTAACATTTATATTGCCCCCTGCGATCAGTAAGTCCAGCCTCAGTTTTGCAACGGACCTCGTTAGGTTATCGGACATTGGTCGATAACCCTGAGGTCCCCAAGATACTCGATATTTTTTCTTTTCATCTATTTGCAAGAATATCGTTACTCTCGCGTCCACATCGACGCGATTCCTTGCTCTTTTTTTCAGCAAGTTGCAAAACAAATGATAAATTTGCCTCAACAATTTATTAGTGCGAATTAACGTTTTTCCCCAATTGTTCTATGAAAAAAAACTCAAATATCTTTTGTTTAAGTTCACAGCACCAAAATATTAAGAAACAAGGGAACAGATAAAAATAACAAACTTTTGGTCCAACATTTAAGATTCGTTAGCAAGTTTATACTTTTTAGGACGAATGGCAAGTTATTGGGATCGATGCTGATTCTCGGGCCACGAGTTTTGTCTACTGCGTCATAATTTACGATCCACAGATATTTTTTCAAAGTACGAAAAGTCTGTTCGGTTATTATTATTGAAATTAATGAAACTCGAGTTCCCAGAATCAATATTACATTTCGCAGCAATTTTACGATGTTTGCATCGTTGGAATGCAACGATGCTATTGAAATAGAATGAAAAATTTAATTTTTATTCATTGTTTTGATAATTAATGAACTGTTTCCAATTTTTTTTTTTTAGTTAATTCGATTTTCGAATGGCAAAGAATTCTGTGTACGAAATTTAGAGCTCTGTTTTAAAGAATAACCAGTTTTCGTTGCATTTCAACGATGCGAGATTCAACATCGTGCAATTTATTTTTGTAATTACTGTAATGGGTTCGTTTTTTTTTTTTTGGTCATAATCAATCGCGGTTCCATTCTCTCTTTCTCTCGCATTACGATGAAGGATGATAAAAGCGGAATCGGACCGGATAATAATGCCTGCCAAGCGTTTTGTAATAAACTCGTGAATGATATTTAGATTAGTCAATCCCAGACATAAGTTTCGTCATATGTTTTCGCACACGCACAATACGATACGTTTCACTATTGTAAATGTGTGTTTAACTGCGTGGGTTTGAATTAAAAATCCGTAATCTGTTTTTTTTCTTTTCCAATTATTCTCGTGCTTCGACGAAGATAGCGTGTAAGCAAAAAAAAAAAAACAAAGGAATAATCGATTATGTGGATGGATATTTGAGAAGAAAAAGAAAATATTGCGACCGAACGATTTTCAGTTAATTGGTCAATTATCAAGAGGCCTGCGTGGTAAGGCCCAGCATGCACTTTCGTTTTTTTTTGCCCCAGCGCAAACGAGAGGCTTGTAGAAAAACAAAAAATAAAGAAAAAAAGTAAAATTGTTAATTTTCTTCTTTGAACCTAAAAAAAAAAAAAAAGAAACGTTTCCTCCGACATTTTCGCGAACTGCGAAGGACCCTCAATTTTCCTGAATTCTGCATAGCCCAAATAAACAAAATTACAATATTTGTTGTATCGATTAAAAATCGAATAATTATTAAACATAAAAATAGTGTGAGTGTGTCGTATTATTTCCCAATGAGG
The DNA here is from genome assembly GCA_963921915.1 of Hyposoter dolosus. Taxonomy (NCBI): domain Eukaryota; kingdom Metazoa; phylum Arthropoda; class Insecta; order Hymenoptera; family Ichneumonidae; genus Hyposoter; species Hyposoter dolosus. The sequence goes on along the minus strand of OY998138.1, from coordinate 3,665,255 downwards.
ATAAAAAGTGACCTTAGGAATGAAAAATCTCGATCAAGCTGGAACGATTTACAAAATGTCGAATTAGGTTTACCAAGTGTTTCGCGTTAGCTTTTTGTTTCTTGTTTTCTCCCACGAATGTGTCGAACGACAGTGATCGGCGCATTGTCATCCCCATACAGATGCAAAAGCTACAATAATTGATGAAAAAAAAAAAAATGGAAAAAAAAAAAACAAAAAAGAGGAAGAATATTGAGAATGGCGCAATTTGTAGGTCGCCACAAAATTACCCTGAATTTCCACTCGTTCGACTTCACGACAACCCGATTCTTTGCGGGGTCGGTTTTTTCCGCACCATCACCGCCCTGTGGAGATATCACAATAAACCAAAAAATATAAATTCATCTTACTAAACATTGATCGCCCTTCATCCACATTTTTTTCTTCACACGTCTTTATGCAATTTTTTACTTTCACGACGATTCTCCACCATTTCCTTCCGCACCCCTGCATACACAATTGTGTAAATATTTGAAAAAAAAAAATCAATTGTTTTTTTGTATTATTAATATTTGCGGCTTGATTCTCGTTTTTTCCATCGACCAAATATTTCAATATTCATTTTAAGATAAACTTGTCCTTGCCCAATGAAAATCAAAGGAAAATGTCCATTTTTCTTGCTAAAGGAATTAAAAAGTAGACTTCTAACTACGGGTTTAAAAAAAGTGAACAAAAATCAATGTACCGCATCCCGTACCTTGTCCTTCTTGTCCTGCCTCGCGTATGGGAAACAAGGTATCACCGCCGTTACTCTCGACGCCGAAGCAATCTTACACGCGTTGATCATTATCAACAGTTCCATCAAGTTGTCGTTCACCTCTCCGCTACCGCTCTGGACTATGTAGACATCCTCGCCTCGAACCGATTCTCCAATTTCCACACTATAAAATTTCATTTTTTCCTCATAATACGTTCGAAAAAAGAAAAAAAACTATTTTCTGCATTTAAAATTCTTTGCGATAGAAAAAATTTGATCAAGTTGATCGAACCGTGAAAATAATCAATTTTTATTTAAATTTCCCAGTTTTCATCATTTTAATTGATTCGAACGATTTTAATAAACGAACTCTACAATTATTATTATTGAAATTTATCTTACGTATGAAAATTTCGCAAATTTTTAATTTCGATATTTTCTATAAAATCGAATTCGGCCCATGACAATATTTTGTATTAATTAATCACGTCGCTTTGAATTAAACGAGATTTTTAATCAGACCAATAAATCAGTGGATCTTAGGAAGCAAAAGTTTAGCAAACTCGGAGAATTATATACATAGCGAAGGTCGCAGTGATCCAAAAATCAAGGAGTGGGAGAGAGGTGTAACGGAGCTGCACAAAGACGAATGAAAAGTAGTCTGTGAGTTGTGGATGGGACACGAATACCGTGAAATAAAATTAATGCTGCCGGCATGGCCAATTAACGTTCCTCAATCAAAAAAGAACGTTTGAAAAATTGACGACGTTGCCGGTTACACAATTGAGTATTGGATGATGTAATGCGATAAACAGGAGGCGATTCGCGTTGATTTTGATCCAAAAATAATAATTGAAAACACTGCGCATTTGGGAGAAAAAATATGGCGAAATAACGGAATAGATAAAATAGGACAAAATGCTGAAAGAGTAGAAATTAGACGCAACGAAAAGATAGAAAATTCGCAACGAAAAGATAGGAAATATTCGAAAATTGAAGAAAAAAGCCGTCATTCAAAATGGAGGAATAAAAAACACATGGGCATTTGTTTTGACGCGGGAACGCGCGTCTTTAGCAGATCGATTTTTCGGAAGCTTGAATTTTTGAAAAAAGAATGTATGTTCCAATGGTTAATGGATATTTCGTAACTCAATAAAGGTGAAAAAAGGAGGCAATTGAGTTAACGTTGCTAAGGGTAGTTGTCCTCGCGACCGGGGGTTGCCATTTTTTTTATACTGTGCACATTTTGTGCCGGAAGTTGCGAAAAGAATGGAGAAAACACAAAAACTCGTAGAGCACGTTTTTTTTTAATGTTGTTGATAAATTTGAATGAAAAAATTGAAATTTTGAATCGGAGGTGAGTAGTTTGCAGAAATAACGAAGCACGTGGTGTTGGTTAAGCGTTAGAACGATAATATAACGTGGTTATGCGAGAAAGGGGGAGAAAGAGGATGGGGTTGCGAAGTGCGAACGCGTGGTTGTAACAGTCGACCATTACCATGTCTCGAGGTTGCTGAATTTCTTGGTGACAACTTTGCCGATGTCGATGCCGAGCCTGTCGACGATACGTTGTGCCAAATCCGGATGGGACGAGCCGCTGAAGACTTTTATGTTCGGCATTCTGCTTTGCAATAAACCACCACCGCGGGATTTCTCCAAGTTTGCGCGTAACAAACTCTTGGCACGCACTGGCTGGGACACGGGCATCACTGAAAAAAAAAACGATAAGCGCCGAGGGGAAAAAAGAGCGGTTCTCGACCAATCGGAGCTCGTTTCCCCACTACCGGAAGTGACGTACTTTGGTAACTAGCTCCGCCCACTCGACGCGCAAACTATACGACGCGCTCTTTCTTATCGACCATCTTTCGTACTTCCTCCGCGTTCCTCCTCGCGCATTTTTTCCAGAGCGACAAAGACACATAACAAATCTTTCTCGTTTCGTAATTTTATTATCTTTTCTGCATACGTACACACACACACGCACCTAAGATGCCAAGTTCGTTGCTTGACATTGCTCGTGATTCTTGCGAAACAGATACGTCCGCGCCGCCTACTATTTTCTCTCTCCCTTTTCTATTTTTTTTCTCCAACGGTGGGAGAAATATTGCCGAATATATTTCGAGTCGTCACAGATTATTGAACGTACTTGATCAGAATAATTTTTTTTTCGCCTTTTTTCAATCAAATCTCTGTCTTTCATTCTCTCTGCCCATCTTCGAGTCTTCCGGGGGAAATATTGTCGAAATACGATCTAATCGGTGGATTACGAGTTCAAATTAAAATTTCATTGAACTTATGATTGGCAAAATATTTGCGACGTCTTCTTGTGACGCGCGCGATTTTGCATTATCGCATTTTCTGTTGCAATCCTTTATAATCGAGAATCTTTCACGAATACATTTTTTGTTTTCCAATCAATTGCCGAATAGTTTGAATAATTTTCCGAACAACTGTGTAAAGCAAACCATGTAAAATGAAGTCGAATTGTGTCTTCTGAATAAGCACAGAGATCGGGTACACGAGTCTGTTTTCGAGTTTTCTACAAAAGGGTGCACATGGCGCCGAGCATGAAAATGTAGGTTAGGAATTCACAGGAATTTCAAAAGATGAAAAATTGACTAATATGAACGATTTTTATCGAAAAATGAAAACTAAGGTTTAGAAAAAACTTGTGGATTTTGGAAAATTCATGAAGGAGCTGGTGAGATTCGTTGTTTTTGAAGATTTTGCGAAAAGTATACATAAAAAAAAAATGTCGAGCATTTCAATAACTATTTTGGGTTAATTTTATTGGAATTTGAAAATTTTGCCAAATTCAATACAGCCGTACATTTTTGCTAGTGTCTAGACTTTTGCGAGGAAAACGCCGATGGACGATGAGGTATATATATACGAGTGTCGGGTAAAAGAACGTCGGGAAACTGTGTTCGTAAATTGGGTCCAAGGAAATATGAAGTTTTTGGTTGAGCTCATTGACCAGCCTTCTAGCTCCGTCTAAATTCGGACTAAACGAAAAATCACTTATAAAATGTATAGTACCTATTCCGCGTGAAAACCCCAGGTGAAATTATCGAGCACGAGAACACGCGTGTGCGCAGCAGCGATATAAATATCTTACGAAAGTCCTTTTTTTATCTCCGTTTCTTTATCCCTGAATCTCGTACGCCGGAGAGAGGAATACTTTTCAAACGCGACACCTGGGGATTGGATATTAAAAAGAAACATTCCACACATTAAGGTATTACTATCACGAAACGACTTTATTTAGAGTTCCTTCAAAATTTTATATAAACGTTCTTGGCACCAAAACTAACAGTTTTCTGCTATGAAGAAAATTTTTCTGACGTTCAGAATTTGAGGTATTTAATTTCCAATTTTTTATTTTTCCCATCTAAACGCGTGTAAATTCAAGTCATGTTTCGTTAAAACGTTGCAAGAAAAAAACAAAAGAAACGCGACTTCAATTTACACGCGTTTAGAAGGGAAAAATAAAAAAATTGGAAATTAAATATCTCAAATTCTAAACGTCAGAAAATTTTTCTTCATAGAAGAAAACTGTAAATCCCTAAATAAAGTCGTTTTGTGATAGTAATACGTTAACAACGTACAAAGCATTAGTGTGCTCCAGTAACGACTGGTTGATCGTTTTTCGTTATTCCATGAATCGTTATTGCTGGAGAAGCTTTTTTATTCGATAATTCCAACAGTTTGTAAAAAAACTGTAAAAAATTCTTGCACGAATTCGTAAAAATGTACTCTTTTAATTATAAATGAAGGATCCATTATTTGTTTACTGGAAAAATGGAGATGTAGAGAATGTTTAATTTAAAAAAACAATAATGGATTTTGAGTCGTCGATTTTGGAATTTGAACTCTTGATCAAGCCTGCGACACTAGCGCCGTAATGATGGTTTCTCGCGAACAAGAAAATTTGAATTTCCCGCGAAAATGAGTTGTAACGTGACTCTAGACAGTGCAGTTCGAACATCTTGATCCACAAGGAAGAGAGAGAGAGATAAGAAAAAAAGAGAGTTCGTAGGGAGGCGGGTGACAGTCAACTTTTTCACGATCAAATGTGGCGCCGGTGGTGATCGAATGATTAAATTTTTGCGTTGTTGGAGTCGCGTTTTTGTACTCTCTCCTTAATTCTACCGTTTTATTTTTCCTGTATATTCGACAAAAATAACATCGAAACAGTCCCTCAAGTGTCAAAAATAACGTTCTCACCTTCTAACCTCGTGCGTCAGTAGGAGATTTTGTTAGCTAGCCAAAAAAAACCTCCCATCATTCGACAGTTTTCATCCAACAAAAGTTTTAGAGGCAAGAGAAACAGAGAGAACGAAGAAAAAGAAGAAAAAAAAACGAAAAAGAAAAAAAAAATACGTTGATCAAGAAGAACGGCAACGCGCGCGCGCCGGTCGCAACACACGCCGTCGAACAAAACCTAAGTATTTGACCGAGGAGAAAATCAACGGCTGGCTAAATTGCGAACACACGTTTCAGAAAAATTCACTATTTTCACGATGACATTGTTCTGCTGACCGTTTGTGAGAAGGGTGTCTGTGATTCTTGACGGAGCCATGGCGAATATCGCGGCTCAGCGTATCAAACGCGAGTTCAAAGAGGTTCTGAAGAGCGAGGAGGTGAGTCTCTTTTCGTTTCGTTGTCAAAAAAATTAATTAACATGATTTTTTTTCCAATATTTCGAAGCGATTATAAACGTAACTCAACGGTTACGCAATTCCAATAAATGAGGAAAAAAAAAATAAAAATTTGCGATCGTTTCTGCATTCGCACAATTTCGCACGTTCTTTTCCCAAGGCAATAAAAAATTGTATATTTTTTCAAAAATCGAGTAATTTATCGGATTCTCTATGCTCCGATCTTTTATATTATTGTTGACAAATAAACTCACCCCTCTCCTGAGACGTTGCCTCGTCATCGGACTGACGTCGCGTGCCGGAACGTTCGCACTTGCCGCAATCCATTTGTAGTTGCTTCTGAGAGCAAAAATCAGAAAAACGTTATTTTCCTTTATCCGGTGCGACGCGTGGCGTTTCGAAAGATACAAAGTATTATTCGCGCCATTGACAAATCGTATAATCGGCTAGCCAAAGATTTCACCATATTGTAACGCAGCCTGGTGTCAAAGGTCAAAAAGATAAAAGCTTACGAAAAGTACAGATCGTTTCAATCTTCCCGCCTCTTTAAACCTCTTTTTGGACCACAGATTTTTTCGAGTCTCCGTTTGTCATAATTGACATATTTTTTTCTCCGCTTACTCCAGAGTTACGTAATGCCATTGACATGGTTGACAGGAGGATCTTGACAAAAAAGTTGACTGTCTTTTTCAAAAGTTTTCATGGAATACTAGATCCGCCCTTTTCCCTTCAACTCAATTGTTTAACGTATAAAAATCTCTCTCTAAGATTACACGTCCATTTTTGCCTGAAGACTTTTTTGCGCATTTTCAAAGGTTGCCAAATGCGCCATCAGGGTTGAATTAGTAAATGACAGCTTCACCGAACTGAGAGGAGAAATTGCCGGACCTCCCGATACGCCGTACGAAGGTGGAAACTTTGTTCTGGAAATAAAAGTCCCTGAAACTTATCCCTTCAATCCACCAAAAGTGAGTATCCGCCGAGAATAACTGAAGCTTTTCAACAGAGATGCATGGAAAGTGTTTTGTATGTAATTTTCATAACACTGTGAATGCATGAAATTTTTTTTAGAAATTTTTCGAATTTTAGAAATCCAATTCAGTCGAGCACGATAAATATTCGGGTTTAAGAATTTTATTCCGAGCAAAAGAAAGTTTATTGAGAATTAATAATATTGTTACTTTTTCCACAATTCGAAATATTCAAGTTGTTTTTCAATCCTTTGACTTTGTTATGAGATTTACGTTTGGAGAAGCAAATTTATGGAGTCTGGGTTCAAGTCCAAACTCTCATGATTTATTGATAATTGAATAAATTAGTGAATATGATTTTTCAGGTACGTTTCATAACGAAAATATGGCACCCAAATATCTCGTCAGTAACGGGGGCGATTTGTCTCGATATATTAAAGGACCAATGGTACGTATCAAGGTGATGTGTTGCCTTTTATTGCAAAGAGTACGAGGGAGCCACTAAAAATTTGAAAATTCGTCCCTTACGTTTGTTCAATCTCCTGGTTTGTTTCACTTTTGCTGCATGGCCAAAAGCTTCATAGTTTTGATAAATTCACGGTTGCGAAAGAGACAAAACGACAAATGTGCAAAGGGAATGAATTAACGTTTGAATAATGAATTATTGAAGGGCAGCAGCGATGACGCTTCGCACGGTGTTGTTATCTCTGCAAGCTCTGCTCTCGGCAGCGGAGCCGGATGATCCTCAGGATGCCGTAGTCGCTAAACAATATAAAGAACATCCGGAGATGTTCCGACAAACGGCTAAACACTGGACGTGTGTATATGCCGGAGGTAATTTTCTTATTTACGATAAATTATTAAAAATACTGCCATTATTTACATGTTTGCTTAAAAAAGTTTTAGAAGTCGATTCCGAAGTGTTTCGAATAGTTTTTAGTGATCGATACGTACGCAAATGTTTTCAAAACGAGCGGAATTGCGTTTCTGGTTATAAAAACACTAAAACGTTCGTTTTCTATATCTACATCGGATTTTTGACCTTAAACCTTTAAAACAAACAACTATTTTCATTAAATAAGAAATTTAAAGCTAAATAAAATTTATTGAGTAAACAGCTACTTTCACCAAAATCAACAATTGAAATAAAATAAAATAAATTAATTAATTTCATTTAAATTTGTTATTTTGGTGAAAATAGTTGTTTACTTAATAAATTTAATACTGGATACCGACTTTGTTGCTTTATGCAACCGGAAGTGATCTCTCGCATGAGTTGCTTCAAATTTTCTTGCCATTTAACCGAATGCGTTTAAAAAAAAAAAAAAACTCCTCTCATCGAATTTCAGTTTTGAATCTTCGATAAGTTACGAAAATGAATGATAATTGTGAAGAAAAAAGCTGATGTATTGGTTTATTGCAGGCCCAGCGAAGATGCCGGATCTAAACGATAAAATAAGACGATTAACGGATATGGGAATAGAAGAGCATAACGCGAGAGTCGCGTTATCGTCGTACAATTGGGATTTGGAAAGAGCCACCGAGCAACTCTTCAGTTAGTGATTATTCTCCTTTCGGATTACCTCACACACCGCCCACACGCTTTTGTTTAGCCCTTCCATCTTCTGCTGTCCATTCTCATTGCAAAATCGATTCCTGAAAGGAAATGAGCACAAAAAAAGATACGAAAAACTGAGAAAATCGTGGACGAAGGGGGAAAGCGACACAGTTTTGCTAAGGCTTTGTTACGGGGTACGTTTGGTATCTCTAGCGACTCATAGAATCCAGGATCTATCCGTGGTTCACAATTTTTTAAACTCCTGCGTACTTTTTCATCTTTTTGCTCGGCTCCTTTCCGTAAATTGACTAATCAGCATGTGCGTATCGTAATAATCGTTACGAATGACGTTTCGCGATGGGAAACGAATCAGCGTCGTTCGTTCGAACGATCGTTGCTCTCACAGTTATATTTTTTTGTTTCGAAGCCCGGAGTACTTCCCATGCGAGCGTGCTGTATCGAAAAAATATTATAAATCCTTGTTCCCAAAGTCTATATCAGCTCCATCTGTCCGCAGTGTACATTATCGAAAAGAAAAAAAAAAAAGAAAGAAGAAAAAACGTAAGCAAACAAAAAGAAATAGTGAAGGAATTATTTTAGCGTTAGTTTACATCTGTAAAAAGAAGAATCGTACACCTTAAAGTTATATTGTTAATATTTAAATTTTGTACATTTTTTGCGGTGTTGGGTTAAAACAAAAACAAACAAAAAAGACGTCCGAACGAAAAGCCCCGCTTTAGAGCGCGAGCTTTTTGTCCAATGTTGTTGATTAATATTGTCGTATTTCGAGTAGGAGTCTCGGTGCCATTTGCATCCAACAGCCATCGCCTTTTACTCAAATATAAACCTATCGCTGCTCAATTTTAATCAATACAATCAACCCAGATAACTTTTCTCTCAACTGAATCAAGCGAGTCTTGATTTTTCATCATGATTCTCTGCCAAGTTTAATGCACGAGCCAAACATTGTGAAGATGTACGTTTTCTTTGTTTATTACGTTACACGCTTTATTTGTGGATCGAGTTTGGCATGAAATCATTGTGAATCTTCGGCACTCGGTCGACTGGCGTAGTCGCCGCAACTCTGTCCATGTTAATTTTTGTAAAACTCAAGGCCGTCCCCTCGGCCTTTTTTTTTCTCTTTCGATCGAACGAGAATACCCCAATTTTTTATCGTCGAAAGTATCTTTTTGGCTTGCCAATGATTCGAACAAATTTCAACAATTATTCGAAGCTTTCGGGGTTTTTACCGTTAAGAGTTATTGAGCCTCCACCGTATTCGCAACCGAGACTCCTATTTAGACACGGCTATTCACAGTAATTGCGGCATAAACAATAATATACACAACACACGATTATGGAGTATTACAAAAATCCAGAGTGCACGAAGCGAGAGTGGTTCACATTCCAGCCTCAGGAATATTTCAACGCGAGAATAAGAAGATATTGCATTTAACGAGATTTGCCAGTTTAGCGCCGTCGAATCGCTTCTTTTTGAGTCTCTATTTTTCTTCCACGTCTTCGGGGATTCCACACGGTAGACAAAAACTTCCGGAAGAGCAGCTCTTCGTAGCTGCATCATACTCAGCAAAAAATTCAGTTTGTAATTTTTCGTACACAAATTCTTACCCTAAAAAAAAAACTTTTTTAATTTTTTTTTTCTGTATTCACGAAAGCTGCGCCCAGAGATCGTTTCGGTCGATAATTGTGTTTCCCGCGTGTCGTTAATGACTCGTTCTGTTTAATTACAATTGTTTCCGAAATTCTGAGTTTTTTGGAAAATTTATTTTCGTCATAAAAAAAAAAAAAAAAAAAAAAAACAATGTTAAGAAGAAAAAATAAGAAAGATGTTGGTTTTGTGTCCTTGGCCGAAAATCCAGCTGCTCGAATTAATAAATAACTCGTTTCGTTGAAAGTTTCGAAGAATCAACGAAGAGATTTTTCTTCCAAAAAATAGACTTCAACGGATTTTCACGAGTGAATTATTTTTCGGAGGCAATTGCATGCCCGGAGGATCATTAAAATTCTCCTTTTTTTAAACTACATTTGAATACGTGGCTGAACGACCAAATTAACGAAAACCCATCCCTCTCTGCTCGGAATAACAGCGAAAACAGAGCAAGCAAGACATGTAGGAAAAAATACACTGACACGTATAAAGACGCATTCAGAAATGTGCGTTTGGAAGGTTCGATCGATGTAAATCAATATTTCGAAAGAAAGGAAACGAATATTAATAAACAATTATTTGTAAATGCCTGAATATTAATCGATGTTCCCAAAAGCAACGACAAAAACAATATCGTTCGAGAATTATTTGAACCATCAGTTTTCTTTATGTTTATTTTTTTTTTCGTGTAAAATTTCGTAGTCCCGTATCACAATATTCTCTTAGAGCTAAATATCGTATTTCGTATAAAAAAAAAACAATATCTCTGGCTCTAAATATATAAATATATAATTATTACAATTTTTTTAATTTCATTAATCGAAATCGCGTTTCAACGACGTTTCTCTCTAAAGCCTGTACATTTGTCTAGAAAAAAAAGGTGGAGAAAAGGTTGTGGTCGGTGTGACAGAGCGTTTGATGGTTTCCTCTTTTTCAGTCTTTCGTCCCCGCGAAAAAATAAGACGTTTCGAGATGCGTGCGTTCTTCGGATTCACTAAAGTTACTTTTCTATTCGAGGATTCTTAACACATGGATTTACAGCCAAAACTTTATTCGACGTGATTCCTCTGTTCACAGGTGGGCGGAACATTTCAACCAATTCTGCTCGAACGGCTTACGAACTTTAATTTTAAAATAGCGATAAATGACAAAAAAGTTATTAATCGAATGCAATAATTAGTTTTTTCTTCGGTTTCAACTTGTTCAACGAATAAGCGAACGATTTTTTTTCCTGCGAATTAAATTTTTTCTTTTTTATACGTTGCGCCGAATTTTATGAAAATTTGCCGTCGTCTCAAACGTTAAGGCTTTTTTTTCGCCTTCAAAATTCTTAGCGGACTCGAGAAAATCTTGACGCGTTACAAAAATCGTTGAGGCGGTCGTCTCGAAATTGTTGTTCGAATTTCTGCAAAAATGCATCGAAAACTGTCGAAAAATAATGTTTGGGAAAAAAATTATGTTATTGCTTGAGAATTCGTACATTCGTTGATTCAACAAGTTTTTTGTATAACCGTTATCTAGAATCATCATCCGCAAGGTTTAACGAGTGAATTATTGGAAAGATTTCGTAGAACGGCTTCATACTGTGAACGTGATCGAATAAATATTCGGCTGGGAATGAGCATGCGAAATATGCTTAACGTATGTTAAATATTGACTAAGGGAAACGAACGAAAATAAAAATATTAAAGAATAAACTCGTCGAGAGACTAAAAAGAGCAGATTTTTAACCGTGATTGTAGAGTCTGAGTTTGGTGGATGATAGCGTAGCGAGAAAGATGTTATCTTTAGCTTGAAAGGAGCACATGTCGAGAACCGGATCGGAGACTGGAAGACTGTACATTTGTTTACCGGAGGAAATGCTCCAGAGTGGGATGGATTTGGTGGATTCTTGATGAGCAGCGATGAAAGTATCGTCGCCAACGTTAATGTGACAAGGTCGTGAGAGCATTTGCTGCGAGTTTCCACCGTTGAAAGTGTGGATGATGTTGCAAACGAGAGCTTCTTCGCTGCCTTGTTCGAGGGTGAAGACGGTATGACGAGCATTCGGTATCCTGGCGTTAGGCCTGGAGGAAATGAGCGCGTGATGATTTTTCTCGTCGTAACGAACGGAAATGAAAGGGCCTTCGAGAAATATTTGTTTGGTCGACCAGAGCGAAGGATCTTTGTGTTCGTAAGCGTAACACGTGTTGAGATGGGCAGCAATGAATCCGCCTCTGCTCATTCCACCGGCGGAATTCGCTGGTACAGTAGCGAGAGAAACGACCGGCGATCGATCATTGGGACTAGCGTGGGTAGCGATCGCTCCGGCCGTTTGTCTAATGTCGAATTCGGTGATTGAACCGTTCTGTCCACCGACGAGTAAAATATTTGAATTTTCCGAGGACCAACAGCCGCTCCAAAGCTGAGAATCCACGGGATATCCATGAACAACTACGTTGTTGTGGATATCGACGATTTTCACAGTTTTGTCGAAACTAACGCTCAACAAGAGACTCTGTTGGCTGGGATGGAAAGACAAGTCTCTTATCGCTTGATTGTGCAGCAGTATGTAAGGCCCTGCCTGCATCATTTCTGTGTTTATTTTCCTGACTCCGTAACCGGAGAACAGAGCATTGGCAGATTTTTGTGAGACGACGATGCAACTTTCCCAAGGATTGTAATCGAGCACTCGACATCCTCCGTCTCTTGAAATTTCCAGAGTTTTTTCCAGGTAAAATTTGTGCGTCGCGGACCTAGAAACACTTTCGTTCAGCCGCAGACTCATGTCCGTCTGTTGTCTCTCCAACTCAGCCATCCGTGACGCCATGCTCGCCAATTGTTGGTCGTACAACTTCTGCCGCAAATGGCACTTTGAAACTTCCATTTCTAAACGATTCTTCTCCATCGTCACTTCCGTCAACTCTTTCTTCAATTTTTCCAACTCGGCCGTATCGGTAGCAGACACTTTTCGAGCGTACAATATTCTTATGTCTTTCACAGCCGCTTTTCTGTTGCACTGAGGACATCTTCGATTTCCCGCGGTGCAGCCCACCTGGAGCCACTTCAGAACGCAGTTGTGGCCGAACAAATGTCCGCAGCGCAGCGAACACAGTCTGTGCTCTCCGGCGTTGCTCCACATGTCCATACAAATTGGACACATCTGCCCCGTATCGGTGTCGTCGTCGTCAGAATCGTTTTTCGTTTCTGGCTCTGCCGGCAAATCCAGCTTTGCTCTCTTCGCCCTCTTTGCCCCTTCGTCGCTTTCCTCTGCTTCTCCCGCCGGATCTTGCTCCGCGTCACTCTCCGCATTCCCCTCTGGCGGCATGTCTGCCCCATGGACCTCTTCTTCCTCCCGAGCTGCATCAATTTCTACAATGTCGTTTTCTTCCTGAGCCGCATTCTCCTCCGCAATCTCATCCGGCTCTTCTTCACCCCTTCGTTCCTGTTCTATGTCATCTGAATTAAAAAATCCAATGTTCCGTTGAGAAACAACATTAAAAAGTCTCGGTTTAGAGATTCACTGAGTATTTACGAAATTGCGAAATTTTCGATCGAATAAACAGGCAAGGCTATTTTTGGCTCGAATTAAAAAAAAAAAAAAGGTGGAGACGTTTTTTTATCGAATAACTTCGTAGAAACTTATTTAAGACGCAATTCCTCGATTTGGATTTTTGCGATTTTTTCGAAAGGGTTCTGAGAATCGAATGTTCTTCGATTTTTCAGTAAATAACCAAATTATTTATCATTTCATTGAAGATTTTAATTATTCCCGAAAGTTTATAACGAGAGTTGCGTCATCGCAAACAAAGGACGTTTTGTCCCCTCTATTTTTCAGGGTTAGGCAGATAGGTGAATATGATCGAAAAGTCATTAGAAAGTAGCCTCGAAATGGTCACCTAAATTTTACGAAATCCAGCATTTACGAGAAATATAAAAAATGTGATGAAAAACGAAAAATTGTTGATAAAAAGTGAAATTTGTACTTACACTCCATAGCCTTAATTTGAAAAACACAATATTTTCGAAGTCTCGTCTAGCATCAAGTATCATAATATCAAGCGACGTTGTTAGAATCGTAACGACGAAAATTTTCATGCATCGCTTTCGACGTAAACATCGGAGATTGACCAGAAAAATGTAACGCGTGTACAGAGAGAGAAATTCATAGAACGAAAAAAAAGTGATCGCAGGGATTGACGTAGAAACAATCGTTAATTATTTATCCTGGACGACGACGTTGGAGTACGTCGACCTGAACCTCAATTGTCAGCTGCAACGAAGGTTATATATGTGTATCTACCCGTCGTGTATACATCGTTTGTACACACAGATACATATATGTATATATACTGCGCATTTAATTTTTACAACTCCATGCAAAAATATTTGGCCAACGAATCGGCGGCGAGGGTTGAAAAATCCACGCAGAATGAATCTTTCGCGTGAGATAATTGATTAGTGCAACTTTATTCTACGTGTTGAATATTTTGTAAATTACAAGTCCACGAGTTCCATTCAATAGTCATTGTTTACAGCCGATGCTGCGAATACGGGCTGGTCGAATATTTTTGAACGGCAGTGTATTTTTCAATACGTATATACACATTAAGGTTAAGTTGGTACGTGAATAGAACGACTTGAACTAGAACAACGGAGAAACCTAGAACTGCGTCTTTCCCGCGCATGGGGTCATTGCATTTCCGGTCTCTTTCTGTTTCGTTCTCTCTTCTTTTATTTTTCAGTCCTAAACTGGTTATTCATGCATAGGATGAAAAAAAGAAAAGTAGAATAAACGGCAAATTATGAGTAATGTGGATAGGAATAACCTGAAAAAAATGGTAAAAAAATTTGCGTCACAATGTTTCTCGAATGTTTTCATTTTCCTTTCGCCATCGAAGCATTTCGTGGCGCGATCTGTCGTAGAAACTAGGAGGGCATTTCTCCGAGGAATTTGTGACGCGACTCTTTCGCCTATGCTGTCGCATACCAAGTTACAAACTCTGTTGGCTTTGAGGAATGATATTGGATCGCTAGAGTAGAAGGCGTAGGGATATACGTCGTACATACAGAATGCATGGGTATTAGTGAGTCATACATGTTTAGGGGAAAAAAGGCGCGTGTGTTGGTGTACACGAACGGTGCGTCTGCGTAGCGACCGACTGGGGAAAGCGCAGTGAGCGCAAAGCCGAGGAACAGCGCACGTTAAAAAAAAAAGCGTCGCATACGTGTGTCGTGTGTTGGGCGATGTGTACGTGTGTTTTCATGCAATATATAATAATACTGTCGTGAGTTTTCCTCGATTCCCGCGGCGTCAGCCAACGCGAGGATATAGTCGAACGAAAAAGAAACAAGAAAAAAAGAAAATTCATTTAAAAAAAAGAAAGAAAAAAAGCAGTGTGGGTCGTTGTCCGGTGAATCTCGCGTCCAATACGTTTCTTCACGATTAAAAGAACGTGGTGAAAACCGCGATTTTTACCCCTATAAACTGGCTCCCCAGACTCTCTCGATTACGGTGGAAACACGAAACTTTTCACACTCGAAAGCTTTTCCAGTCCCTTAGAAGAAGTGAAGGCAAGCGATGGTCGCTGGTGGTTGTTTTCGTACGTGCAACGCGTATACGCGCGATTGAATTTCGACGTTTTTTGTTGGGTAAACGTTTTTTTTAATTCTACAATGGTGTAAAGTTTCGTGCGCATCGCTTCCAAACGGTTTTCTCTGCTATATGTGGTTGTGTCTGTGCGCGTAAATCCGAGTGTGTACTCGTGTCTATGGAGTGGAAAAAATATTAAACACGATCAAACCCGCTTGTCCCGTTCGCGAGTGGAAACTCCCGCGCTCCAGGAGTTTGCGGTCTCTTTTGGGCGGAATAAAAAACACTGAGCGTTCGCTTATTTCTCCTTTTTTTTTCTACGCCCGTGTGTGCTCCTCTCGAAACCGCCTACATTCGGTGTTTTTCTTCGTTTGTACGAATTATTCACGCTCTCGACAGATTGATCATACCGAGACGACTTATCTCCGTGCGTGTATGTGCTTCTTGTTTTTTTTTACTTTTTTCTTTTTTTCTCCCTCTTCCGTCCCGCCCCGGCCGACTTCCTATTCGATAATCATCGAGGATTCAGAAATGATACGAAAGTGCAACGATCGTCGCCGGGTCTCGGGAGTTCATCAACTCCGGATCCCCGAGCCCTAAATTTACTCCTTTTTCTCCCGATATTCATCCACACTTTAAACAGAGTCACCCAATTGTTATTGTTTTTTTTTTCCTCATTCCGTCAACTTCTCATTGTTTTCGATCCTTCGTTCCGTTCCATTTTCGAATTGTTTCCAACTCAAAGACGTTCTTTCGTCGATTACGTGTGTTTCTTTTTCAACCGGGTACTGTACGATCTGCCGTCGAAAACGATCGATCACGCGTTTGCCCGCCTCCACAGGACGGGTTATGTTTCCCACTTTCATCGGTATCCTAGGTGAGTCCTAAAATCTCGCTAATTCCTCGATATATTTTTCTTTCCAACATGATTTTTTTTCCGCTTTCGTTACAACTTTTTCATACAAAATTTTCAGCTCTTCATTAATATTTAAACTTTCTTTTCGTAACTTTTCGACTATCTGTTTGCGAGGCCCTGTTTATTTCGAAATTTCTGTCGAGTCTCAACGCAGAACTCTGCATCACTTTTTTACGAATTATCACTTTTCTAAAAATCTTGGCGATGCTTCGTGTCGCACGTTTTTTTCATCTTCTTCGCGAAGCTCCGTTCCTGGACGATTTTGTTTTCGTTCCGAGGACTTAACGTCTCAGCAAGTTTTGCTGAACTTCATTTTTTTCTATGAAACGTTTATAAACCATCGCGAGGAACTCCCTTTTTGGCAGTCGCTTCAAAATTGTTTTTCGCGGCTTAGATCGGAAAAATTTCCCAGATTCTTGAACTTTACTCGGTTTTCCATCCATTCAGTCAAGCAACCGCGAAGTTCCGGTTATTTCTGAAGTTTTACAAGCTCCTGCGGAGTTCCGCGTCTTTGGCAATGTCAAAATTGTGCGACACCGGAGTTTGCAACGACGGAATCCAACGAAAAATACTTTTTCTATTCATTTTTTGTTCAATTTCCAAAATCTTGACAATTTTCTCACCCATTTTGTGGTTGGATCTTCAGATCTGCTCGAGGGAAAAATAAATTTCGTTGATTTTTTTGGTTCAAATATTAATGTTCACTGTCCACGAAATTAAAAGTTTTACAAATTACAAAAAAAAAACATTGCTGCTAGTTATTGTCGGGCCGTGAACAAAATGTAGAGAATAAAAAATTCTTAATTGAAGTTTTAACGGATTTTTTAACTCAACTTTTCATCGGAAGCTGCTTTCCATTTTTCTGTTTGCCTCACATTTTCATGCGGAATTCTGTGTTAATAAATGTTTGATGAGCGGGGTTGTTATTGCATTTTCACATGAAAATTGCTCAACTTGAATTCTTCTAGACATTCAATCGTGGTGGGAGGTGCCGAGTATAGCGCACTTCTGCTCCTTATTTAGGGCAGCCTTCAATCTTCTGGACTTTGATATCGAGGTATCTAATTATGGAGAATGCTCGCTGTTAGAAAAAAAAAGACATGCAAAAAATTAGAAAAAATAGCATAAGAAAGGATAAAACAAAAAAAACAAGAAAAAAACGCAAGCAATTCCCCTTTAGCGAAGCAGTGTTCGTCCGCTTTAGTGCATTTGTATCCCCGCTTGTGCGCTAAACCCAACGCTATACCCGGCATTCCGATGTTCGCTTTCCCAGCTTTGTTCTCGTTGCTGAAACTCTCTTTTTTACAAATTCTTTCCTTTTCTATTATTTGCAGGATCTGGAAGAGGCTCTGCTCACCGACGGGGGTACCGAGGGTCGTTTGCTCCAAGAATTAATTGTTAGACTTCTCGAGGGCTGTTTGCCCAACGACACACGCAATGACATCTCAACTTTCAATTATCAGATGTTCCTCCGACGTCTGTTTCGAAAAAAGTGCCAGGTGCGTTGTTTTTTTTCTTCTTGTCTTCATTTTCACATTTAATTCTCGAATACAGTCGTCAATTTTTTTAGTTTTAAGTCTTCAGGGTGAAAATTTAAATATTTTTATCTCGAATTATCTGTTCGAAGGTTTATTCAATTTTTATGAATCATTTGCAGGAATACAAGTGCGAGAATCCATTCAACACAGATGTAGACTTTGAGTGTTTGCCCCTCAGACAGAAAGTAGAAATATTACGCGCTCTCTGCGACTTTAGGCTCGACGCCGAGGACGTGGTACGTGAAAATAATGAGTTTCTTTTATTTTTACGATCGAAATACAAATTTGCTCTCGTTTTTGTTTCTTTTGAATTGGAAATGATTTATTGGACAAGAAGCTAAAGAACGTTTAAAATTTCAGGAGTGCGCGCTGAGCAACTTGGACTCGGAAAGTCTGAGAGTCGAACCATTGGGTCATGACCGTAAGAATTCTGCTTACTGGTACTTCTACGGGACACGTTTATACAGGGAGGACTACGTCGATACCGGTGACGATATTGACGATCGACCCAAGACCAAAGCAAAGGATCGTAGACGAAAGAGAAGACGAGGACGTGCGTGCAAGACCCTGGAAGAAGAGGAGGAGGAGGAGAAAGAGGAAGATAGCTTAGTGAATGTTTACGGCGATACTAAGGAGCGTGAAACCGTTTGGCAAGTTGTTTGCTTTACGCAGCAAGATTGGTGTCGTCTTGTTGATAAATTTAGGGATTCGGTGAGCAAAATTCATCGTTTTAAATTTGATTTTGGTCAAAATTTGACTGAAAAACGATTTGCAACAGAAATGATATATTTTTCGAGACAGAACGAATAGAATTTTGAGTTTATTTTGAGAATATTTCAGCCAGCATCGTTTTTACTTTGATAGTTTGATCATTTTACGATTCCATTTCCATTTCCAGGAGTTCGCGACCGAACGAAAACTCTATCACACCCTGGCAGAAGATTTTTTGCCGGAGATTCCGAAGCTCTTTGATCTCAAAGAGAAACAGCAGAGACGTCGTTTATTGCAAAGGAACGGTTCGCGAGTATTGAGAAGCTCCGAAGCGGCAGAACCGAGCGAGGCAACAATGGTCCGTGCAAAGATGAAGACGAAGCCAGCAGGGAAAGGCGGAGGAACGAAAAAAAGCAGTGGACAAAGTTCCAAAGGAGCGGACAGCGAAGATGACAATCCTCCGCCCTTGGTCGCTCCACCCGTCCAGAAAAAAGGACGACAAACTAACAATTCCTTGGCTTCTGCTGTCGGACAAATAGTTATTCATACCAACGACGAGATTACCGCGGTCAACGAGAAAAAAGGCCTCGGACGAGCGAGCACTTACGTTTCCTCCGGTTCGGGCTATGGATACGGTTATAATTTTGGAATTGAGGAAGAAGAGAGACGAGTCGGTATGCATAAAGTTCTCGAAAGTCTCAAGGATCACGTGGACGCTTGGCCTTTCGTTGATCCCGTCGATGAAGAGTACGCACCAAGGTAACGTTTTTCGTTTCTCACGCTTCTCCACTCTCTGCACATTAACCCCAGGACGGTAACCTTTTTTTTTTTTACCTATTCCGATAACCTGGGGTAATGAATGACCCGAATTTTGAAAAATTTATATCTCCGGCAAAATTTAACGAAAAGGTTTCAACTTGGGCTCATTCTTTTCGTTTTTTAATGCAGGATCACGCGAGCCTGAGGCAATTTTGCTTGAAGTAAAAAAATTAGTCAAAAATGCGGTAAAACGATATATAACGGAAAAACGAAGGGAGAAAGGGCGCGGGATTTAGAGTCGCCTGGGGTCGTTTTTAACCCCAGGTTACCGTCCTTCTGTTAATTAAATTATTGGACCGCGAACTTTGCCTATAGCATGTTCGATCGACCCTGAAAACATTTGACTCTCCATTTTCCATAATTGAAAGAAAATCATTGATTTTTCTCGTGCATTCCCGCAGATATTACAGCGTCGTAAGAAAGCCAATGGATTTGACGACAATGGAGGAGAAGCTGGACGGAGGATCGTACAAGAACCTGAGTCAGTTCAAGCGGGACTTTAGTTTGATCGTGGAGAATTGTCGTCAGTACAACGGTTCGGACAACGAGTATACGGAGATGGCGGTAAATTTGAAAGAAGCGTTTGACCGTGCGGTGGATCGATATTTAGATTCCGAGTTATCGAGCGACGAGGGATCCTCGTTGCCAGCGCAGTCGTCGATCCGCGAGACATCGCCGCGAGTACTACGAGCGACATCCCCATCGACGAACTCTTCACGCAAGCGTTACAAAAAATCAAACAAAAAAACAAAATCAAACAAAGTTGAGAAAAAGTCGAAAAAAATGGTGCCAGGCGACGAGAACGAGGACGAGGAGGAGGAAGAGGAAGGCGAGGATGAGGAAGAGGGAGATCGCGAACCCGATTCGAAAAGCGCTAGGGACAAAAGAGGCAAAAAACGTTTAAAGAGATCCAGAGAAATTGCTCTGGCTGAACGGGTCGATGAGAAAAAGGAGGAGAAAGATGATTACGGGAACGAGGACGAAGAGGAGGACGCAGAGGATGGTGAACGCGAAGGTGCAATATCGGAAACTACTGTGATAAAATCAAAACGAAAAAAGTACAGTGATAGCGGACGTTCGTTACCGAGAACTAAGAAAGTATCGGCCAAAGAGGAGAAAGTAGTTGTTGAAGAAACGAGCAAGAAGGGAGGCAAGAAAAGTGAAAAAGATCGTAGTGCAGGGACGCTTGCACGAGCTTCCAAAGAGGCGAAAGAGAGCAACAAGCGAAAGAAGGACGATTTCGAGGAAGAGTCGGAAACGTTACCACGGAAAGTAAAGAGCAAGAGAATGGAGAAAAAGACAGAGGATCAAGAGAACTTGATGCTTTTCGAGAGGACGAAGAAGGGCAGCGTCAAGGCGAAAAAGAGCGAGGCACGTCAGGAGGAAGTGGACGACGTTGAGGAGGAAAGTCCGAAGAAAGTATCGTTGCTGAAATCGAAAAAGAATCGACGTGACAAAACGGAAACGGAGACTACGACGACGACGACGACGACGACGACACCAACTGGGACCAACGTCAAGTCCGACGTTAAAAGTTCAGCGAAAGACAAGAAATCAAAGAGCAAGAAGATCGAAGAACGCCCGAAAAACGGCGAAATGAAAAAACACAATTCTACCAACGAGGCCAACAACGAGACCAAGAAAAATCCCGTGGATATCGATTCCGCCTCGAAGAAATTTGCCGCTCTCGTTAGCAACGAAGATCTCGAATCTCTGGACAGCCTCAAAGATCGTATCAGCGAGAGAAGACGGGAAGAAAAACTGAAAAACGAACGAGAAAAACAAAAGAAAGCTGTCAAGAGCGACAGTGCTCATGGTTTACACAAGAAAAAAGTGCCTTCTAACGGTAGTACCTTCCACGAGGTTGCCAAAGGAAATTTCAAACGATCAAAGCTTAAGAAAAGTGGGAAAGATGATAAAACTAACGTTAATAGTAATTCCAACAGCTCCAACAAAACTCTCGGACAGGGTACCGAAGCAGTCGAGCCTCCGAGTAAAAAAATCAAAACTACACAGGGCAAACATACCAAAGGATCAACGAGAGAGGAGAGTCCAGCTATACAAGCTCTTAATCAAGCTACGGAGCAAACTCTGAACGTAAGATTAAAATTTCCTCTCTCAACATTATTCCTAACGCTCGTTTTTCACTTTTTAAACATTAAATTTTGTACTAGATCCAAATTAATAATCACGTCGTCTGAAAGATGATTCCTTACTCATTAGTTTCTAGCCCGTCGACACCACGGCACTTCTGGGCTACCATACTCACTACATGGGTGCAAATTTGCACTTCGAGTTTGCAAAACGTTCGGTCTCATGGACATTTGTACGAATTGGAAACTCGTGCGGTACTTTTTAGGGGTAGCGAATCCTGGGCTAGAAAATCGAAAAATATGAGATTTAAAAAAAAAAAAATTGTCAAATTAATCCTAGAACGGGGTCATAAACGACCCCAATTTTGAAAAATTCATATCTCCGGTAAAATTGAACGAAAAGAGTTCAACTTGGGCTCATTCTTTTCGTTTTTTAATGCAGGATCACGTGAGCCTGGGGCAATTTAGCTAGGAGTCAAAAAATTTGTAAAAAATGCGGTGAAACGATAAAAAACAGGAGAACGAAGGGAGAAAGGATTTAAAGTCGCTTGGGTTAGTGTTCTAGGGTTAAAAATTTTGAAAAACTCCCCGCCTGAAGTTTTCGTGGGTGCAGATTTGTCACGGCTACGGGTTGATTATTTTGGTTTTTTCCAGTGTACCTTTTGACGATTAATTGTGAGAGTAAAAGAAAAATAATGTTTACAGGACATGAACAAATGGCTGGACGACGCTCCGCGCCTGGCCGAGTTTTCATCGGGTAGCAATTCGCCGGTGTTCCACGCGTCGACGAGCGAGCAGCAGCCACCGCCAGGTCGCAGCGCCACGACGACAACGAAGCAGCAGCAGCAGCAGCAGCAGCAGCCAGAGGCATGGAAGCGACCGAACGCGATGAAGCTTTTCGGAGCTCACGGGCCAAACAGACCAAAAAAAGTCCAAAGAACGATCGACAGATTGCAGCCCGGTAAAAGCAAGGGTAATTTATTATTGAAAAAACCATTGAACACGGGAATGGGGGGTGGTGGGGGAAGCGGCGAGACATCGGGCGAGCAGTCGAGTTCGGAGAACGACAAATCGAGTAGAGATTTGGACGACGAGCCAAAACTGAGTTTGGGAACGGTGTTGAGAAACGCGGAGTCGATACAATTGATATGCAAGAGTTTGGTATCCTCGCCAAACCCGAACCAACCGAGCGACGAGGAAGACGAAGATCGATCGAGTGTGCCAGCGGCGCCGGCGATAAAGGACGACAAAACGAGCGGCAACGGTGCCGGGAGCAACAACAAAGAAGCTGCGACACCGACGGACGAGAGCGAAGAACCAAAGGACAATAACGTCACCGAAGAATCGACCAAACCGAAATCGGCAACACCCAATTTGAGCGCTTGGTTCAAAGCGTTCGGAGCCCCCAAATCGAAAAAGAAAGAGGACGAAGTGGAAGAGACTGTTACGAGCAAAAAAGAAAGTTTAGAACCTCAGGAGATGGTCCCTTCGCGTCAACGACGAATGAGCGCCGGTGGGAGCAGCGTGAGCGAATCCGTTTCGAGTTTTTCACAAGAATCACCCCCCGGCGTACCAGGACGATCGCCGCAAAACATACCGCCCGTCCTGACTCCGACCGGCGCCGAACCCCCGATCAGAGGTGCCGGCTTCTATCAAGACGCTCTTTCCACCGGAAGTAGCCCTTACAACAGTCCATATTACGTAACGCCCCCGCGTTACAGCGCCCAGTTGCCGCCGACTCCGTCCCCGCAGAATCATCCGCTGTCGCCGGCGTACCCGTCGTCCGCGGCCTACGACCAAACGCCGCTTTATCCTCAGCCAGGCTCCCATCAGAATTATCAGAAACCAGCAACTCCGGAGAACACCGGGGACGCTTATCGCCAATTGTCACCGAATTTCCCTCAACCATCGCCGCAGAGTAATTTTCCACAGAATTCACCGCAGAACAACGCGTTTCCGCAGAATTCTCCGCAGAGTAATTTCCCTCAGCCTAATTCGCCGAGGGATAATTTCTCCCAAAACTCGCCCCAAGGCGAGAGTTATCCGCAGCAACCGGCGGTGCCGAGCCAAGCGAAAGTTTCGCCCGTTTACTCGCAATCGTCGCCACAAACCGTAGCCACGAGCGTTTATCCACAAGCTTCTCCTCAGACTCCGGCATCCAACTACTCGCAACCTTCGCCCCAACCACCGCCAGCGAATTATTCAGAAACTTCGCCGCAACAGCCACCGACACCGAATTACTCTCAAGCCTCGCCTCAGCAAACGATTGCTGTGAATTATTCTCAGCCGTCGCCTCAGCAAGCTCCACCGCCGAGTTATTCGCAGCCGTCGCCTCAGACATATTCAGCCAACTCGCCACAACCACTGTCGGCCAATTACTCGCAAGCGTCCCCGCAACCACAGCCCTCGCCTCATTCACCGTACTCGCAACCTTCGCCGAAACCACCGCCGCCGAGTTACTCCCAATTGTCGCCACAAACTCCGGCCAATTATTCGCAACCATCGCCACAAGCGATCGCAACTTTTCCACAAGCATCGCCGCAATCCTCGGCGAATTACTCGCAACCTTCGCCCCAGCAGCAGTCTTCGAACGGAGCGGCGAGCTATTCTCAACCGTCGCCACAACCACCCGCGACCTATTCCCAACCGTCGCCACAGTCGAGAACATTCTCACAGTCCTCGCCTCAACAACCGAGTCAAAATTTTCCACAACGTTCGCCGCAACCACCGCCGAGTTATTCGCAACCGTCGCCTCAGAGCCTCAATTATTCTCAACCATCGCCGCAGCAGGCGCCGCCCAAATATTCACAACCTTCGCCCCAGGCGCCGGCTAATTTCTCACAATTGTCGCCACAGGCAGCGGCCAATTACTCACAACTTTCGCCCCAGCAGACTCAGCAACAACAGCAACAACCAAACGCTAATTATTCACAACCTTCGCCTCAACAAGTTCGCAGCTATGCTCAACCGTCCCCACAATCGACAACGTGCTTACCACCGCCTCCGGCCTCCCGCCAATCGACGAGTTACTCTCAACCTTCCCCACGACCAGCGCCCAACTATGCACAAAACTCCACCAAAACGACTGAGGAATATTCTCAACCGACTACTACGACCGCAGCATCGTATCAACAGAGTTTCAAGCAGAATCACGCGAGTTATTTGCAACAAGCGATAACCAACGCGGCTCTCAGCGAAGCCGAACGTCGCGAGTATCTCAAAGGCTCGGAAGAAAAACTCCAAGAACAGCAAAGAACGTTCGTTCCGCAGCCAGAAGCGACGCTGGGTCTGAGCAACAATCACCAAGTATTTCAGGCGCCAAATCATTATCCACCGACGTACGGAAACAATTTTCCTCCTCCGAACGAGAGAGTTCCGACGAATCAGCCGAACAACGACTCCACGAGGAGCTCACGATTGGTGGTCCAAGATTCTCAGCAACATCAAGTAACGAGCGCTCAGGACAGACCGCACTTTGGCGATCCGAATAACACGCTGAACGCGCAGAAATACGCCCAGGCGCGTTCGCAGGAGCAGCAATCTCAACTGTTGAGTTTCCAGCAGAATTTAGCCGGCCACGAGAGTCTTTATCAACAAGCAGGTGGTTTCCAAGCTCCGCCTTATCCGATGCCAAATCCGAGTTTGCGTCCGGTCTATCCGAGTCCGCATTATTTTGACGCGAGTAGCAAAAGCTCTGCAAGTTCTTCGAGCAATCCGGCGACGCTCGCGCCGGTTAAAAAGCGGATGTACAACGAGCCGACGAGTGAGAGTGTGCGAAACATAGTGCAGGAGAGCTCGCGAGTGCCTCAGGAACAGCAGAGTTTCGCATTTGATTCGATGATGGGTTTGGGCCAATCGGAGGCTGTTGGTGGTGCGCAGTTCGATCCGAGTTTCGGTAGTTTGGCGGATTCGGTAGCGGGCAATCCGGCTTATGCTCGTCTGAGTCTCGGGCTGGTTGGTCGAGCGGCTAAGGAGCAGCAGCAACAGCAGCAGCAGCTACTGGCGATTCCACGACCTCCAGGAAAGGCAGAGAGTTTGGTTTACGCGCGTGGCGCGAGTGGGCCAACGTCGGAGCTCGATTTGAACCTGCTCCAGAGTTTGCAGAACGCGGCAGCGGCGAAAAATATTCAAAGTATGCAAACGATCGGTCGGCGAAGCGCGGAGACGAACCAAACGACGGCTCCACCAGCGACGAAACCGAAAAAGACGCGAAAGACGAAAGCCCAGCAACAGCAGCAGCAGCAGCAGCAACAACAACAACAACAACAGCAGCAACAACAGCAAGCACAGCAACAACAACAACAGCAAGCACAGCAAAACGCAGCAGCTGCAGCCGCATCACTGGAGCAACAAGCTGCACCGGGAATGCCCGGATTTGCCCAATATCCGGGCGGCGGAAACGATCCGATCGGCTTGAAAAACCCCTCGGTCGTCACACCCGGAGCAAGTGCTTTCAACTTTGCGGCTCCAGCTGGAACCGCCAATAATTCACCGTTCTACGAAAAGGACGCGTCCGCAGCAGCCGCGGCTTTCGCTTTCCTCGACGAATTTCGCAATCCCAATCTCTACTACAGCATGGCTCTCAGGCAACAGCAACAACAACAGCAGCAGCAGCAGCAGCAACAACAACAACAACAACAACAACAGCAACAACAACAACAACAGCAACAGCAACAACAACAATCGTCCACACCCGTTAGCGAAGCTGCTCAACAAGCTTGCAACAAATTGACCAATCAACAAGCACGCAATTATCCACATCCGTTTTTACACTCGGCCCAAAGACCCGCTCCATACGGACCACAAGTTTCTGCTTACGTTACTCCACACGGACCAAATCTCAGTATGGATCCTGCCGCTTATCAACAGTATCTTCATTCTTTCTATGCTTTACCACCACCCTCTCATCATCATCGACCCTCGTGGCTCTAGCCCTTGAGATCTTAGAGACTGAACTTTCCCGAGGATACGGCTAATCGATTTAGAAAATATTGACGAGAAAAAGCAATGTGCTCTCGACCCCGGTACTCAATTTTCCATCCTTCCAACTCAACGTTCTTTCTTTCTTTTTGCTGCTCGAAAGATTTTTTGTTACGATGAAGTTTGCCTTGTTGAAATCTTTCGGAATTTCAATTGCTTTATCAGTGTCCGAGCAATTTCGTTGCATCAGTTGTGCACGCGAGAGAAAATAGCTGGAGAGCCATTTCTCTCAGAGATAAATGGGAATTTTTCGAGGTCATTAAGATTTTACTATCACGGAACGACTTTATTTAGGATTCTTTCAAAATTTTGCATAAACGTTCTTGGCACCAAAATTAATAGTTTTCTTCAATGAAGAAAAATTTTCTGACGTTTAGAATTTGAGATATTTCATTTTTTATTTTTCCCCATCTAAACGCATGTAAATTGAAGTCACGTTTTCATTAAAAAGTTGCAAGGAAAAAAACAGAAGAGACGCGACTTCAATTTACACGCGTTTAGATGGGAAAAATGAAAAATTGGAAATTAAATATCTTAAATTCTAAACGTCAGAGAATGTTTCTTCAGAGGAGAAAACTTTTGGTTTTGGTGTCAAGAACGTTGATACAAAATTTTGAAAGTACCCTAAAAAAAGTCGTTTTGCGATAGTAATATCTTTTAAAAGTCACACCTTCTTCTTCGGTGGAAGAAAAACGACGTGCAACTTTTACTTTTCTCGAAAACTCAACCGTGCCACGCAATAATGGGCGATGGTTTTTTTACCGGCTGAACGACTGATGGAACGCCTCGAAATAATGAGTCAACGCGATACTAAATTCTAATTAAGACTAAATGATGAAACTTTAACAAGCGAAAAATAATTATTGTTGTGCTCCAAAAATACATCGGACTGTTTTCGTGCCTTCGTTAAAAATCTCAGTTCAAATATCCAAACGAATCAAGTAATTAAAGTAAAAATTTCGTTGCGTCCCAACAACGCAAACTTCGATCTTGATCTCCATGCAGAGACAGAGAGCACATTTTTTAAAAACCGGTGACAGTATTTCATATTTTTCAGGAATCGATTATACTTTCGTCCTTTTTCCATTCAATTCAGCAATGCCATTGGCGCCTGTGTCGTTGGAATGCAGCAAAGTTGCTTTATACTTTTTCAAAGTCAGCATCGGCATTTTCAAACGATGACAAGTTTTCGAAACAATCGAAAGTGGCACCTGAAAGTTGGGAAATTAATGAACGTGCAAAATTTTCGCTGCATTCAACGACTCGAGCTCCAGTACCATGGCTTCGAACAAATGCAAAGCTCTCTTTTTCCTGTTTACATGAAAATTCACAAGTTCACCCTTCCTGCATAAAAATTGCATCTAGTTTTTTTTTTGTTTTTATAAACTACGAGCTTTTTTTTTAGGTTTGTTTTTTCTCGGATAAAGTATTTTTTTTTTAACGACACAATTCCATGAAATTTTATACACATTCATCAGAACTAGTAACTTAAATATTCCCCGTATTATGTGTAGCTATATGTATATAATAGAATATACGAGGATAAAAAATCGTATATGCTCTTGGCAGGTTACGAATCACCCTGTATTTCGCCATCATAAATATTTTCTTTTCTGTCCTTTATTTTCTCGTTACGAATACTCTTTCATTTTTCTTTCACTTTAATTCGTTGAAGCACGTATCTACCAAAAAGGCGAGAAAAGGGCGCGTGTACGTAAAGCTCGACTGGTGAGTTCATAGAGTTTGAAATAATATCGAACTCGACGCAGTCGGACTCGTAAATTTGTGTTTATTTTATTTTTCATTTATTTCAATGAAATTAAAGTAGCAAAGGACAAAAATCATTTTACGATTATTTCGAGTCTGTGTTAAACGAGATCGTGAGAGAGATTCGAACGAATGTTCTCGCGGTTATAGATCATTGCTATTTGTAGTTAAAGAGAGAAAAAAACAAGAAAAACGTAAGGTAGTTTGTTTCTTTGTAAATAAGATACATATCCCTCCGCCCTCATTTCACTCTTAATCTCTTACGAACTTTGTGCCCCTAAAAAAAACGCTCTAATACGTGTATAGATGCCCTTTTTCGGAAATGTTATTTCCGACCATTTCTGCCTGGAGATTCGACCATAAAAACGTATTTGTGAATGTGTATGTGTGCGTGCGTGTTTGTGCGTGAGAATTATTGTGAAAGAGCATGCGAGTGCGTCGAGAGAATAATGCGAAAACAATAGAGAGAATGTGAATTTATGCGGACGCGAGGAAATTGAAAAATAAATATCTAAATATTATCCAAAATAATAGGATATCGATTAAGATATGTTGAATTAAACGAATAATACAAAAGCTATATACTAAGAACTATAAATATATACATACATAAATATATATATTGTAAATGTGTATCGATGAAAGAAATTAAAACACGGTTTGTTACAACACACGTGTTTCTTTTTTATTCGTCTTCCCAGCCTTTGTTTTTTTTTGCCTCATCATTTTTTCTATTGACTCTCGAAGCTGGGTCAAGTGGCTAGTGTTTTCTGGGAACTCGATTCGGGGATCTTTGTCCTTTGTCATTGAAATCTATTGTAAGCAAGTGAGAAAGGGATCACTTGTCGATTCGAATGTTTCGATTCTCAATGGGGTTCGAGGCAGCGTCTACATTAATAAAATATTCGGTTTTCATCGACTAACGTATTACTATCACAAAACGACTTTATTTAGGATTTTTTCAAAATTTTGTAAAAACGTTCTTGGCACCAAAAACTAACAGTTTTCTCCTCTGAAGAAACATTCTCTGATGTTTAGAATTTGAGATATTTAATTTCCAATTTTTTATTTTTCCCATCTGAACGCGTGTAAATTGAAGTCTTGAATTGTTTCTTGCAACTTTTTAACGAAACGTGACTTGAATTTACACACGTTTAGATGAGAAAAATAAAAAATTGGAAGGTAAATATCTCAAATTCTAAACGTCAGAAAATTTTTCTTCATAGGAGAAAACTGTTAGTTTTGGTGCCAAAAACGTTTATGCAAAATTTCAAAAGAACCCTAAATAAAGTCGTTTCGTGATAGTAATACCTTAATCGACCATTCGTTACTTTTGCAGCTCCGGCTTTTGTTTGGACCAAAATAAACTTATTTTTGTATTTCTATGAATCGTTGTTTATCGCTGTTTAGAAATTCTCAAGGAACGCGGATAATCAGACGGTGTTATCCGGACGAGTGAGGAGCCATTTTATTCCTCGTGATAAAATACACACACCTGACTATCCGAGTCACGTTTACCAAACGAGGAAAGTGTGTTTTCCCGAAAACCTTCGCACATGAATAAACTTTTGATTACTAAAAGTTCTAATTTATCGAATTGTGGCTACCGGACGATGCTCCCTTGATTACAACCACGTAATCGAAACAATTCCACACGAAACTAATTTTATAGCGAGCCATCTTCTTACTAGGACTCGCGAGAATTTATTTATAAAAATCAACGAATTACCAATCTTTTTTATTACGCTACCAACAACCACCACTCAATTACCCAGCAATGCAAATAATGAAAAATAGAAATTCAGAGCCTACACAGACAGCTTCGTGGAGGTGTGACTCGCGTTGGTGACGATTTCTCGTCACTTCGCAACCAGCGACCAGCTGGGGTACATCGCGAGCCGACGCTTTGTCCAAAGTGCATCCAACATGAATTTTATACGGTCGAAATGGTTAAAAAAGTAGAATTTCCAGTGAAATAAGACGAAGAACACACTGACATTGAAAGTGAAAGAAAGACTTGCATAGTTGATACAATAATTCCATACGATCTACAACTTTTCTCCATTTTTTACACAAAAACGTCGTTGAAAATTAAATCGTTGCAAATCAAACAAACACAAAATCCTACTTGGGTTACCGCGGAAAAAGTGACTCACACGGGGGCGGATTCGACTGGAATATTATAAACAACATAAAAGCACTTGACACAAAATACCAATAAAAACGTTCGACGATCAAACTCGTATAATTCTACTGTTTATAGATATTGCTTCGATGATCTCTTATCATAGAACATTGTTGAGAACAAAGTCCGAAAAGTACGGCTGCTTCTTATCTCGTTGAAAAGCTAACAAAAAGTGAGAAAATAGGTAAATAGACGGAGAAGACGAATAACGGACAGAACAGAGGTTCAGAAAATTGGAAATTACGAAAATCACGGGACATCATGCTGGAAAACGTGAATAAAGAATTAGTGCCGATCAAGGCTCACTATTTCCTTTTCAATGCAGGTAAGTCTTCGAAAATTCATTCAAAATCCATTTTATTTTCAATTGACACAGCGTTAACGACCGAGGCCTCATTCATAAAAAAATAAAATCTCAAATTATTAGAAAATCCTTGCGAATTGGAAATATTTTCAAAAAAACAAAATTACAGTGTCTGGAAAATTGATTTAGTTGACAATTATTTTTGAGATAAACTTTTGTAAAAAAAAAAATGAATTTGTTCTTGCTTTTGTTTTTGACAGCGACCGGACCGATCGTCCCGTTTTTACCCACCATTGCAAAACAATTGGGATTCTCTGGATTTCTAGTCGGCGGAATTTACACAATTTTGCCCATTTCTGGGCTCATAGCCAAACCGCTGTTCGGCGGTCTGGCCGACAAATACAGACTGCACAAAATGTTTTTCCTCATATTCCAAGCAATACTCGCAGTAGGATTTTTCCTTATTTATTTCATTCCAAAAATACACATCGACGCACCCGTCAATTTAACTTGCAATAACGCAGCCGCGTTCATGGAAGTTTGTTCGCCCAATGGATTCTCTGACAAACTTCTACAGGCTATCGTCACTCCGAACGCAACAAATTCCAAGTGCCATGTAAGTTCAAACATCAGGATTTTATGACATTGAAATCTGCAACTCCAAGGAAAAAAACTTTTTCTATTAATTTTTTGTTCAATTTTCAAAACCACGACCATTTTCGTACGGATTTTGTGTTTGGATTCTAAAAAAAGATCGTTTTGTGGTTCTGACTAAATATTGAATAAGAATTGGTTGAAGAATTGGTGGAAGAATTGATCAAAAATGTGGTAAAACGATAAAAAACGAGAGAACGAAAGGAGAAAGAGCGCGGGATTTAAAGTCGCCGGGGTCGTTTTACACCCCAGGTTACCGTTCCAAGGTTAAATCTGAAAAATTGGTCATTGTAATTTTGTTTTTTTTTTCATGGATGGAAAAAACAGTTGAGCTGCAACGCGACGTCAACAGTGTACAAAGAACTGTGTTCCGGTTGGCACGCGATTCAGTACTGTGGTCTGGTCAATACGAATATTTCGCCAGGCGAGAGATTCGATTTTGACGCAGAGTTCAGTATGGACCAGGATTTACCGGAAAAGAAATGTATCGATATTCGTTTGCGGAACGTTACATTCGCCGACGGAATTTTGCACAAACCCGTGTGCAATTCTCTCTTACGAACGTCGTGTATGGCAGAATGTCTGGAAGTAACGACGCTGAAAAAAATGCTCCAAGAAGTGAATGGAGACGCGTCGATGACCTCGGCCTATCAATTCCACTTGTTTTTGTGGGCCGCGATCGTTGCCTGGGTCGGCATGGCCGTCGTCGTCAGCATCGCCGATGCCATTTGTTTCGATCTTCTTGGTATGGATGAAAAATTATATTTCGCTTCGTTTGTTTATTGAAAAATAAACAAACATAATCCACTTCTTATCGCTCAATTTGAGGCGCTCTTTCGATATCATCAGTGCTAGGAAAATAAGCATAGAGCAGATTCTCGTTTTCTTCAAAAACGCCTGATATTTAGGGACGTAAAATTTTGTAAAAAAGTCGAAACGAATCTAATCCCGAGTTATCTTACGTTATTAGCCCAAAATGTTAATAACGCATTTTTATTTCTTTATTTTTCCGGTTCAGGTGACGAACGTCGCAAAGAGTACGGCAAGCAAAAAATGTGGGGTAGCATCGGTTTTGGTATATTCGGAATAAGCGCCGGTTATCTCGTCGACGTGCTCAGCCACAGCTCTACTGAGAAAGATTATACCTCCATTTTTTATATCATGCTGATTGCCATGATATTTGATATGATTGTATCTGCGACATTAAAGAAGGTAAGGTTTCGCCGCAACAAACTTTTCTAATCCAGTGAGAAAAAAAAAACAGCGTTTCGAGAGTAAAAAACAACTCGGAGCGCTCTTGAAATATTTGCTTTTCTCTTCTTGAGCTGTTGAGCAGACAAACAGAAAATTCAAGCCCCTTGTCGATCGGAGTTGCTCGCTTTTTGAGAGACTCGAAAATATTTGTAAAATTGTGATTTGATGAAAATTTTGTATTTTATCGAAAAAATTGGGAATCCTCGTCAAGCGAGTAACATGCAATTTTTAAATTACAGGCCGGCACCAACGAATGTTGGCAAAATGAGTTTTCGGTATTCTGGGAATTGGGTTCGGTGGCGAGAGAAGGAAGAGTTTTGGTGTTTATTTTTTGGTGCATCGGTGCTGGAATGTGCACTGGTGTAGTTTGGAATTTCTTATTTTGGTATACGGAAGATTTGGCAACGGGATCGGAAGCAGCGTGGTTGAAAACTCTCCAAGGTCTGATGACCGGTGTGCAATGTTTTCTGGGGGAATTACCCTTCAACTTTATCTCCGGAAGGGTCCTGAAAAAACTTGGACACATAAATGTGATGAGTCTAGTTTTATTGATTTACGCGGTAAGATTCATGGCCTATAGTCTTGTGACGAGAGCGTGGGTTATCCTCATCGTTGAACTTCTTCATGGGCCTACTCTTGGACTTTGTTGGCCTACCATGGTCTCGTACGGAGACAAAGTCGCTCCTTCTGGCACAAGAGCGACAATACAGGGTTTCGTTGGTGGTATTTTTGAGGGCATTGGTTAGTACTCGTTAACGTCTGCTTGTTTATGTTTAAGTTGATTTTTGCGAGGCATCGGAATCAGAGAAAATTGAACTTTTTGGAAAAAATGCCTTTTACTCGTTTTTAGGTTTTAACTCTCGAACGGTAACCTGGGATCAAAAACGACCTCAGGCGACTTTAAATTCCGCGCACTTTTTTCCTTCCTTCTCCCGTTTTTCATCGTTTTACCGCATTTTCGACTAATCTTTTGACCTCAAGCAAAATTGCCCCAGACTCACGCGATCCTGCATTAAAAAACGAAAAAAATGAGCCCAAGTTGAAGCTTTTTCGTTAAACTTTACCGGAGATATGAATTTTTCAAAATTGGGGTCATTCGTGACCCCAGGTTACCGGAATAAGTGAAAAAAATATGGTTACCGTTCTATGGGGTTCAAGGAACAAGAAAATGAAAAAAACGATTGAACTTTCATAAATAATTGTTCGTTTTTATTAGTTAAAATTGATCTTTTCAAATCTTGATTGTAAGAAGTTGAGATTTCTCTGTTTAAAGGGATTCGATATTAATCTTTTTGTTTTATTTCGCAGGTGTCGCTTGTGGGAGTTTACTGTGCGGTAAATTAATGGACAGCTACGGTGGAGTAATAACGTTTCGAATATTTTCAGCCGGTGCTCTCGTATGGTTGAGCATTTATTGGATTTTACAATTATTGCTGCGGAAAGCAAAAGCATATCCCATTCATCAAGGTCACAATCGTAAGGACCTTCCATTATAGCATGTTATGAGCACAAAGAATGAATTATAAAGCAAAAATTTTGATCAGTATTAAAAAATATATATTTAGATAAATTTAAAATGATTGAAACGAAAAATAAAATTACTCACCTCGTCCCTCGTCGCTTTCATTGATTTTCAGATCTAGCGAGTTACGCAACTCCCAGCGATGCGATTCTCATGACGATGAGCCAGGAACTTCAAACTTATTGAAATTAATTGGAAGTCAACGCGGCACTTCATTTTTCGATGCTCATGTTCTCTCTCTCCCTTTTTTTTCGTTACAATCAAACACAGGATTGTAGGCTTCGATCATGTCAAAGGAGATTGGAATCTCTCGATCAAAATTCAATATTTTTTCTTTCTTCAAAGGAATTAGTTCCTCGAATCGAATACTCGAACGTGTCGTTTGCATTCGAGAAATTTTCGACAGGGATTGCTTCGTATTTTGACTTGATAGTTTATTTTTTTAACAATTATCTTCCCAATGCGTTGGTGGGGAAGAAAAAAAATCTTGAAAACTTTTCGATTCTCGGGGCGGATTCCGATCTCCCAGTGAATTTTGTTTTTTTTTTTTTTTTCGTTCAACGAAAAAGCACGCGATCGAAACGTCGAATTAGGATTTTAATTTTCAAAGTGTGATACGTCAATTGAAATCCCCTTTCGAAACGTCCAACAAATTCCCTTCTACACGTTCAATCAATTGAGCAAAAACGAAATGCTCTTGGAACGAATCGAACGCACGACCAAAGACGTTCTCGATCGCTTCGTTTTATTTTATTTCGTTCACTGTGTGCGAAACATTAAAATGTCCCGAGTGTGGTGATAAAGTCGAATAGTAAACTTAGATGCTCAGTATTAAACGGCGATTATGGATTGTAATAAAATTGTACACGTTAATCGTACCATGTCGTTGTACGCGACATATAAATAAATTTCTTTTTTACACCTTGAAAAGCTCCAGGGCATTCCTGCGACGAACTGGAATATTAACCCTAGAACGGTAACCTGGGGACAAAAACGACTGGAAGCGACTTTTAATCCCGCGCCCTTTCTCCCGTCGTTCTCCCGTTTTTCATCGTTTTACCGCTGTTTTGACTAATTTTTTGACTTCAAGCTAAATTGCTCCAGACTCACGTGATCCTGCATTAAAAAACGAAAAGAATGAACCCTAGTCGAACCCTTTTCAATAAATTTTACCGGAGATATGAATTTTCAAAATTGGGGTCATTTATGACCCCGGGATGCCGGAATTGGTAAAAAAAAAAAAAAAATAAGATGCACGATGCAGTGGGGAAGGGCAAGCGGACGCATGGAGTCGACAACGAGAAAAATTGTGGATTTCTCATCGTTGGAATTTTTGATTTCTATTGATTGTTTTTTTTTTAGTCTTCTAAGGAGAGCTGCGAAAATGTCACCGAAATTTGTTTGATTGCGAGCTCAGAAATGGTGGAAAAATGGGGAATGAGGGTTGAGAGACTCAAATCCGGTTATGTACGATTGCTGACAAAATATTGAAACTTTTTTTCGCTGTTTTTATTCATCAGATAGAATTTTAGTCACGAAAAAGCTTCGCGAGCCGTGGATGACGTTAATTCTGTACGGCGAATATCGAAGAGTAGCGTTGTTGAGAGACCGGAGCCGAGATTCGAGAAGAAGAAATAATGCTCGAGTCCGTGTGGTTCATCCTCGTACTTCCGGTGAAATTTTCAATGGCGCTAAATTTGTTGTATTTGTTGTTTTTTTGTTGTTCATGTCTTGTGTGTTGTTTTCATTAGTTCATGAATCGACGATTATTTCCTAGTTCGATTAGAAGCTACTAAATAATAACTTTCCTCCGGTTGGCGCTGATTTCGAGCGCGACGAGGCGCTGCTTTACGTTCCGTTTGATATACTCGTCGGCGAGGATTCGGGGCGGACACGGCGACACGTAAGGCCTGACCAATGTACAATTATTTTGTTTGCTTATTCTGTTTTCCAATCTTTCCTTCCTTCCTTCCTTCCTTTATATTTTATCGGTTTATTCTCGTCTCGAGCGCGACGGCGTCGTCGCTTGACTCGATGAGGACGGTGCGGGCTCGACAATCGCCTGTAAATTCGGAATTTCACCCGCTGAATCGCAGCAATCGCTCATTATACCAGCTCCGGAATGAAATGCGAGACTTCCTTCGCTCGAGGAGGCGAGACTTCCGGACAACGGTGGCGAACGTTCCTTCGGCGATGCCGAGGATGTCGCCACCTCGAGAGAACCGTGCAACTCGAGAATACGACTCTCGAGCAATAAATTTATCTCAACTTGCGCCTTGTACTTCGACTCGACTGCGCTCAGTTCCGACTCGTGACGTTCTTTCGCCTCTTGCAACAAACGCTGCTGATCCACCAGTTGGGCCTCCTTCCGGGCTTCGCGACCTTCCAACTCTACCAGACGAGCTCTCAACGCTTCGATCAGAGAACCTCGCGAATCCAACTGCCGTCGCAAATCTGTGGGGAAAAAAATTATTTTAACGATTTCCAGCCTCAAAAATGGACATTCGAACGGCGTGGAAGTTTTGCCACCTTTTTTCAAAACGTAGCGCATTGTGGATGGGAAATGTGGAAAAGAAAAGTTGGCAATGTTTCAAGAAGCAAAATTATTGATACTGACTGGACAATTCTTCGCTGTAAGCGCGTTGAATAAGCGCGGCTTCCTGTTTGGCCATCGGTACGGGGCCAATCATTTTTTCCTGAAGTCTCGTTTGCGCCTGGAAAAAATTGAAAAAGTCAACGTGAAATTCATCATTTTTATTTCTCACGAGAAAAAAAATAGAGTGCTGGTTTTTTCTTACCTCGCCCAGGAGAAGAAATCTTTTTTGTACGTTATCGAGAACACGTTTCAATTCTTCGGCACGACTCGCTGCTCGGAGGGCACCCTTGAGCTGGTGAGCCGCGTCGAAAAAAGCCGCTTCTGCTGCACGAGTTTGTTGCTCGCATTCCGCGACCTTTTTCTTCTCGTTTCTCAATTCCAGCTCCAAGCTTTCCGTACGACCTCGGAGAGTTCGATTATTTTGTTGTTCTTCAACGCACTGCAGTCAAAATTTTCCCATTTTTTTAAATTCTTTTTTCCAAAAGAGTTGAAAACTCGTTTTCAAAATTTTTAAATATTTACCTTCGATTGCCAATGGCGTAAGGCTTCACTGTACGTCTCTTCAGCGACTCGTGCTTCCTTTTTGCTGCGATCCAACTCGTTCCGCAAGCCATCCAACTCCTTCTCCGCGATTCGCAGTCGATCGGTCTGTGCCAAGAGTAATTTCGTTTACTCATTACTTTTCGTCCGTACAAATGAGGTTTATCGTTAATTAATTTAAAAAAAAAAAAAAAGAATAAGCGACTAATTACCAGAGCGGAATTGTGTTCTTCGAGGGCTCTCGAGTCTCGCAATTTTCCAAGCAGTCGGCGATTACGCTCGGCGTGAACTTCCCTACGCTGACGTTCGAACTGCAATTGCATGCGCAAAAGCTGCAACTGTTGATTCGCCGAATCAGCGTCGATTCCAAGGTCATCCGTTGTTTCCTCGTTCCCTTCGTCCTCCGCACCCTTTTTCCGGGGCTTTGATCGTGACTTTTCTGTAAAACATTCGTTTTCTTCAAGCAACTAATTCTCCGTCAGGTTAAATTTCAGTAAATCAGTTTTTTTTTTTTTTTTTTTTTTTTTTTTTTAATTTTCGATGTAAAATTTAGTTTTTTTTTTACCGCCGTTCGAAGTGCTACCGAAACGCGCACACGCCTCGACGTAACGATCGAGCATGGAACTCGGCGACAACCTGGAATCGGAATTCTGTCTGAGAGGCTGATGTTGTTCGTTGTTTCGCTGCGATAATATACCAACGAGCAAATGCTCGTAAGGGATGACGGCGCATGTTTGCGTGCCAGTTTCTTCGGTACGTTTTAATCCCGACTTGTCGATCACGTTCTCCATCGCTTTTCGAAGCTTTATACCAGGACATGATTTGGCTCTTCGTACCTGGACGGAAGTTCATAAAGAAAAACGACGTGAACGTTTGTTTGAGAGAATTCAAATCGGTCCTCGAAACCTGGAACTTTTTTTGTCTCTCTTTTTTGTTAGTTTTTCGTATCTTGCTTTTTTGTTTTTCTTAATTTTCACGTCCTTTCGATCGCAAAGTCGCCTTTTAGCCACTCGAGTGGTGGATCGTTCGACAAATGAAAAATAAGGGTGATTGATTACCTTGTACAGAGGTAAAATAATTGGGCAAGACCCTGACGGTTGACACTGGGAATGAAAGCGAAGCCGTTGTACTTTACGCGCCAAAGCTGCTCGAGCATTTCTCGCACTTTCCTCGTTGTAACTTTCCATTTGTTTCTCAACATAACTCTCCAGATTACCTTGCGAACTAACAATTTCCAGAACCTGTGAACCACAAATTGTGAGAATAAAAAATGTTGAGCGAAAAATGAAAAAACGAATGTGGACAAAAAGTTTCCAGTGTTTTTACTTCTTGATCCTCGTTCCAGGAATCATTTTTTCCATTTTGATTCGGACTCGTCTCCATTATTTTAGCGATACCCTCGAAGTTGAACGAAGGTCGTTGTGACTGTTGGAGAACGTTTTGTCTATCGGCAACGAGTCTGCTAATTTTTTGAGAAAGCACGTTGCTGTCACCGCCACCGATGCCTGGCATCATGAATGCCGAACCCGACGAAATGAACGGCGTTGGTGTCGATGGCCGAGAAGTCCCTGAAAGAGCACCGTTCCCCAGAGCACTCAGGGCTCGCACTGCTGACGAGCCTACCGGAGGTTGCCTCGTTGAGCCTTGTCGCATATCCTGTCAACGAATTGCCAATCGAACGTGAAAAAATCGCGGATTACCTAAATTTTTGAAATTCATTTTTAATTCATTGACCTTAACGGGAGTCGTTTCGGGTGTGGCTTCGACGGCTGCTTCGGGTGGCGAAGAGTTGCTTCTATTGTTATTGGGTGTGGATGGTGCGGAACGTTGTTCGTGAGTCGGTGCTTGCATAGGTGGTGGACTGTGAGGTGGAACGGACATGCTGGGCGACCAGAAAGTGTCTTCCTCGCCGTTGCTCATTCCGGTAACCGATAAGCCAACCGCGCCGGTAACGGGCGTATAAGTGCAAGAATTATCCATAACAGGTGTTGCTCGAGGATTGCTCGGTGCGAGAGCTTCGTCCCGAGTACGATCGACAGCGAAGCGTCCGCACTCGGCAACCACGTCGTGATGCTCCATTTTTTTCCACCTCGCTGCATTAGTCTCTTGATCTTTGGAAGCGGTGACTAGCAACGGATGCATTCGCACTGACTCGAGCATCGGTCTTATCGTATGCGTGAAAGTTGTCAGCTGATCACGCTGAGTGTACTGGAGTCTCAGGTATGCGATAAAATTGCAAGGATACAGAGCATACAGTCTGTGAAAAAGGCTGTACAATCCGACCTGCCGAAATAAATTAACAATCGATTGTTAACTTTAATCTATCAGTGCCAAGTTTGTTTAATTATTTTCGAAACATCATTTCGCTGATTATTATTAACAAATGAGAGATGTCTGCTTTGAGGCCAGTTTTGATGTCTCTTTGTGCCAGTGAATAAATTTTACAAAAATTTATTTTTATGGAGACTCACCGGCTGGAAAAGAGTAATTTTTATTTTCTATACACCGAAAAGATCGTTTTCTCCTATGAAGAAAAATTTTCTGACGTTTAGAATTTGAGATATTTAATTTCCAATTTTTTATTTTTTCCATCTAAACGCGTGTAAATTGAAGTCGCGTTTCTTTTGTTTTTTTTTTCTTGCATCTTTTTAACGAAACGTGACTTGAATGTACATGCGTTTAGATGGGAAAAATAAAAAATTGGAAATGAAATATCTCAAATGCTCAACGTCAGAAAAATTTTCTACAGAGAAGAAAACTGTTTGTTTTGGTGCCAAGAACGTTTATACAAAATTTTGAAAGAATCCTAAATAAAGTCGTTTTGTGATGGTAATTCGTTAATCTTAGAACGGTACCCTGGAACGTTGGTTAAATGATGATGATTGGCTTCTCACGTGTTATTTATTGGAAAGTATTGATTTTTTTTTAACCTGCAAGTGTAAGAGGTAGAGTTGGTCCATATTGTTGGAGTTTGACGAAGTGGCGAGGCTGGAGGATTGAAAATGATGATAAGAGGCTAAACGGCCGAAAACCTCGAAGATTTCGTGGATGTGAGGACCCAACGCTGCCGGTAGCATCGGCAGAAGCGTTACGAGTAATAGCAGCGCGCTCATCAGTGACAACGTATCTCCCTCGCCCTTAAAAACGAAAATATTCGATGTTATTCATCGAGTCAAACAAGTTTCGCCGTAAAACTAGTGCCAAAAGTTGCCACTCATTCGAATAGCTCATCACGATGGTGACTTCGATTACCTTGAGTAATTTGAGCAATTCTTTAAAAAGCCCGTGATTCGCGAGCTTGTAAAGCCAAGTCGGTTGTCGTCTCGCCACGTGGCCGAGCAACGTGAGCGCCTGCACTCTCGGTCCATGACCCCCCGATTTCGCGAGAGTCTCGGTCAAACGATCGAGCAGGTGTTTGTCGTGCGGCTCTCTCACTCCCGATAACACTTCTATAGCCCTTAAGGAATTTGTCGTGAGATAATAATCGAATAATCCATTGACGAGCCAGTTGTCTTTAGCTGCAAAAAATCACATTTTTATTCATCTTTTTCCCTCCAAATGCAATTTCCATGCAAATTTCTCAAACAAATAAATTTTCGACAAATTATTTATGAAATCTAGAAAAACGACTGATCAAAATTTACTGAAAGGACAAAAGGGAACTTTGACCTGCTGCAGGAATTGCCAAAAATGACAAAAATCAATAATGATGGAAGGAAAAAAAACTTGATTACCGAATAGACATGAAATTTTTTTAAAACTCATTTTTTCTAAAAATTGACGAATTTACATCAAATTTTAAATGATCAGAGTCTCGGCTGAGTATCTTGATAAAAAATAGTCGGATGAGCATGAAAATCGGAGAAACTCACTGGATAAAAAGTGTTCGTGAAAGACTTTCTTGATCTCCTCGACGTCAGAGAGTTTGTTAGACTCAAGGAGGTGAAAGAGATCGGCGACCCCTGCGCTGCTGCTACTCATGCCGACCGGATGACAGCGCTTCGTTATTAGTCGTTGTATCTCCTCTCCTCACAACGTCGTTGGTGGGATTCTGTCGGAAGAGACTTCCGCTGGTTCAGCAGCCATTGGACGATCTTCATTCAAGACCGCACAAAATTTGAGAGGAGAAGTGACTCGGCGAGGCTGATTAAAGAAAAACAAATTGATTGGGACACGAAGATGAAAAAAACGCAAAAAAAAGCACGAAAGATGGAAAAATTGTGTGAAAATCTGAGTTAAAAAAAAAAATTAATCTAAAAAAATTAATCTGAGTAAAAAACCGAACGGTTGAGCGAGATTTTTGTTGAAAAATCGAGGAAAGAAGTGCTTTCGGGGTTTCGCAACGCGAAGCAATTTAATCGACTGTCGGAAACGTAACGATTCGGCTGTCAGTCAGAAATTCGTGTACCGCATTGAGGAAGGGGGGCTATGAAAAAAAAATAAAGAAATTGTCGGTCGAACGTGTGCGACGGAGTTTCACGAGAATTTTTGTGCATGCATCCGTGTATGTGTGTGTACGTGTAGGTTTGAATACGATTGAGAATGTATTCGTGCGGTCGTCACACGACCAAGAGGCTAACCCGGTACGAGAGAAGCTCCGCCGAGGAGATGATCTCTTATCGCTCACCCGTACGAGCTCCCCTCCGCTCTTATCACTCGATACTTTTCGATGTCAATTCATTTATACGGATATTTATTCTCGTACCCGTTTCCAACTTACCCGAGGTTCATCGGGTGTCTCTCGGGCTCGGGGGGCGATAGACTTCCTCGGGGTCTATCATGTCCGTTGATTCTCCACTTGCGGCGCTGCACACGAGCAGCCATTTTTAAATGGACCAGCGCGAAATCTTTAAATCGAGTTTTTTTAAATTTGCAACGACGTCTTGTTCACAATCCTGGGACGTAAGACCAAAATATTCAAAACTCAAATGCATAATTTCGGGAAAAAGAAAATTCATTATTTTGTGGTTTTTTCAAGACTTTATTCGTTCCCTTGGAATGTTCAGACTCACTGGGTCATTTCGACCCGGAGAAATTTGTTGCCTCCGATTATTTTTGTTACACAAAAATCCATAAATACGTCAAGCTGTAATTTCTCGTAACTCGTGAATGTTTCAAGACACGAAAAATAAAAGAAACTCGTTCAATTTATCGGAAACCTCTTTTCAACGAAACGTCATAAGAAAAAAAGTTTTCGCATTGGCAACTATCAAATTGCCCGACGCAATTTGAAACCGTTGCGTCCTTTGGCTATAAAGAGATCCAGCGAAAATAAGGAACAAGATCGGTTTGTATCAGCCATCTCAATAAGCCCGAGGACGTTGCTGTTTCGAAGGTAAAATAATGAAGGTAAAAAGGACTTGGTGTTGCGATACGATCGATCGATATTTTTATCAAAAAGACAAAGTTGCAAAGCTAAAAATAAAAATTAACTTCAGTGTCGCCAAAATCATTCGTAATTTTGGGCAAAAAAGAATTTTTTTACAAAGAGCGAATAAATTCTGACGGAACAATTGAAAATTTTTCGTTACAAAAGCGGAGGCCGTGTTCAGGAAATCAAAACCGTTCATCCCTCACTTCACCAAGACGAGGAATCCACTCTGCTGTCTCGGACACTAATCCTCTAAGAAGCAAAAGTTCGCAAGACCTCAAAAGACGACGCTCGTATCGTGGCAAGCAACTCAGGAGGGCAAAGGAAGAAACTGAGAGTCTGAAATT
The DNA here is from genome assembly GCA_963921915.1 of Hyposoter dolosus. Classification (NCBI taxonomy): domain Eukaryota; kingdom Metazoa; phylum Arthropoda; class Insecta; order Hymenoptera; family Ichneumonidae; genus Hyposoter; species Hyposoter dolosus. The sequence continues at coordinate 3,622,491 of OY998138.1, read as the reverse complement.
TAATGGTCCCAAAAAAAAAGATGCTTTTGGTCCACTCGAGTCTTTGTTCGACGTTAAACGACCGTTAAAAATCCCAGAAATATCAGAATTCTCCTACCGCTCACCGACCAAGGAAGAGACTTCCGGCTCGGAATCTGACATCGAGTAAATCGAAAACTCAAAACTCAAAACGATTTTTTTTATTGAGAAAAATGGATTGCTTATTTTTCATTGATCTCCGGCGAACAAAATTCTATATTTAAGGATGTTGAGTCCCAAGTCACAAATGATAAGAAAATTCTGAATTAGGAAGCTCGTTATTGAACAATTAACATTAATAAATTAAATGTAGTCAAACGTAGTCTTATGGAAACTGGTATAACTTGGCGATAAGTTTTTTTTTTGACCTCTCAATTTTTCAATATCTACAATATACTGAACGCAACGGAAACTAAACCAAGTTTATTGATAAATATTTTTTGTATTTGTTTAAAAAATTGTTCTTAACAAAATGTTAATTTTTAAATAACGAGCTTCCTAATCGTCGTGAAATTTTTACACGACCTCTTAAATACTTTATACAAAAAGATAGTAAATTTTCAGAATTTTCTTATCATTTTTTATTTCAGCCCTTAAGGTGATTAAAGTAATGATGACAGAATTCTCAAAATTTAGTATGTTTTTACATGAAGTATTCAGGAGGTCGTGTACAAATTTCACGACGATTAAGAAGCTCTTTATTGAACAATTAATATTAACAAATTTCATAGGTACTCAAAATCCTTAATGAATTCAATGGATTTTTTCTAATATTCTGAAGAGACTCCAATGATTTGGATTTATTTGTTTTCAGTGTTAAAAGCCCGAAACCGTTGATCGTAAATTTCTACGAAAAGTCAAATACCGTCGAGCAGGAACCGAACATCCTCGTGAAAACTTGGAGTCCAAGAGACCATAAGCGAACGTTTCAAATCAGCGCACTCGAGGAACTCGAGCGCGATATTATTGACGAAGATTCGGACGAGGTTTCAAACGCTGACGAGACTTCTGCCGGCGAATCGATTTCGCTCGAAGAAATGGCTGAAGAGGGTCGCAAAAAATCTTCCGTTTCGGAGGAACCGGCAGTCCGCCGATCCGAAGCACCGGAAGTCCGCCAATCCGAAGCACCGTCCGTACCACAGGAAGAAAAACTTTCTGCGGCAGCTCCGGTTCAGAGCGAATCGAAACGCTTGACTTTGGGCAAAATCAAGAACGCGATGTTTGGCAGTGGGAAGAATAAAAGTGAATCTTCTAAATCCCCGGATCGAACAGTTTCCTCAGGAGCTCCCGAAGGTATTCCAGTCTAATAAAAAAAATAAAACACAACTATTAGGATTTAAATCGTCACTTTTACAGAATTTTGAAAAAAATGTAATAAAAAATTGTTTCATTATGCTTGAAAATTCGCTAAAAAAGTTTTCAATAATTGACGTTACTTAAGATTATTTTTAACTAACTTTCAGCATTAAATTTTGTACGCAAAAATTTGATTTCATCATTTCCAGGAAAAGTGGAAGGTCAGCGAGATTCGGTGCTGAGTTCGACTCCATTAACCGATAGCGAAGTGATAAGCGAAATGGAAGAAGCCGAAAAAAGATGCAAAATCGTACAACAGGAGATAAAAGACACGAAAAATCAGATTAGTGAATTAAAACACGTGAGCAAATATCGAGGCCATAAAATAGACTGGAAATCTATTTTTCGAAAATTTTTTTGAGCATAAAATAAATTCATTGTTATTGATTATTTTTTAACTCTCAGTAGACACACGTGGGTCTGGGGTGTCCAGCACATTCAGCGAATGGCGTTAATTTCTCGTTTTTCGTATCGATTACCATTAAATAAAAATAATTTAAAAAAAAAAATGTTATCCATTACTTTCCTGAATTTTTTCAGATTTTTTAAACGAGTCCAAGGACAGTAAAAAAACGGTAGGACATCCCAGACCCATGTGTGTCTACGGAAGGTTAATGATTCGAAATGAACAGTGGATGAAATGCGATAATAAAAGTTTTGATCGGGACATGCGACTGTTTGGTGTGTTTAGAAAGAAAATTTGAGCGAAGAAGACACGCGAATGATTCAGGAGAAACAAGCTTCGCTTTTGAAAAAAATGCAAGAATTTGACGAGATAACGAGAAAAATTCAACGAGCGGTTGGTTTATCGGATCCATCGTGTCGTACGTTTGCCAAAATGTTTGAAATGTTGCCATATCCACACACGAAGTCCTCGATTCCGGAAGAAGCTGAGGCAGAGATTTCGAAACCGGAAGAAGCGAAGAAAGTTTCGGATCCTGAGGAGCGTTTCGAACTTCCGGAGCCAGAGTATCCAGAGGACGAGTTAAAAACGATTTGCCAAATTTTCCAAATTATATATCTAGCAACGATAACAACCTATACAATAAAATCATAAAAAATATCGCAGACTTCCAAGAGCCATAATTTGCGGTTTCACCGAAGACAAGATTCCCAAAATCGTTATTCCGGACAGTCGTCCAAAGGGCACGAGATGTTTGAAGAACTTGACAGGAAAACTCAGCGAATCATTGAACATGCAGGAAAAACTGGTCCAAGAAAATGCCAAACTCGAGGGTGGCAGGTAGAAAGTCAAGCATTTTTGAAGGATGTTGAGTCCCAAATCGCAAATGATAAGAAAACTTTAAAAACTTGGTATATTTTTGTAAGAAGTATTTAAGAGATCGTGTTGAAATTTCACGACCATTAGGAAGCTCGTTATTGAACAATTAACATTAATAAATTAAATGTAGTCAAATGCAGTCTCATGGAAACTGGTATAACTTTGCGAAAAGTTTTTTTTTTGTCCTCTCAATTTTTCAATATCTACAATATACTGAAAGCAACGGAAACAAAATGAAGTTTATTGATAAATATTTTTTGCATTTGTTTAATAAAGTGTTCTCAACAAAATGTTTATTTCTTAATAACGAGCTTCCTAATCGTCGTGAAATCTTTACACGACCTCTTAAATAATACTTCATACAAAAACATACTAAATCTTCAGAATTTTCTTATCATTTTTTATTTTAACCCTTAAGGTGGTTAGAGCAATGATGATCGAATTCTTAAAATTTGGTATGTTTTTACATGAAGTACTCACGAGGTCATGCACAAATTTCACGACGATTAAGAAGCTATTCATTGAACAATTAACATTAACAAGTTTCATAGGTACTCAACATGCTTAAAAAAAAAACTCATTCCCTACATCGATCTAATTTAATAATAAAAAATAAAAAATAAAAAAAACAAAAGTCCGCGATAGCAAGAAGTTAGTCGCAAGTCTTGAAAATCGAGATGAAAAAAAGTTTGAGAATCGTTTGTTTCCTCGGCGTTTGGGAACGATGTTTCTTTCGTTCAGCCAACTTTTGTCGCTATATTTTTTAGTTAATTTGTTGGAGTCAAGAATTTATAGTTTCTAATGTTAAAGTTTCGAGGTAAATAAAAAAAAAAAGAAAACGTAAAATCGTGATCAAGGTACAAACTCGAGGAAGCCCTTCTGGAAAAGGACAATACGCTTGACAGCCTGCAGAGAAAAGTATGCGGTCTTCAAGCTGAGATGAGAATAGTGGTGAAGGAAAACACGGAACTGAATCGACAACTTGCCAGCTTGAGCAACACCCAGCGCTCGGGCGGAGCTGCTGGCTGTTGCTTTGCAACTCCTGCCAATAATTCACCACGCTCGACCAATCGCCAGCAAAGCTCTTATTCTTACGGAAGCTCGCCTCGCAGGGACGACGAATCTTGCTGCTGCAGACGTTGCCTCGAAGGTCAATCCGAGTTGGGAACTCGTCAGACTAGTACTGTATGCGGTAATTATAAAACAAAAAACAGAAAAAAAAACAAATACTTTTTAGAAATCCAACAAATTGCCCTAATTTTGAAAAAAAATGTCATTATGAATTTTTCTTTTATTTCTAAAGACCCAGTGTGTCAAGGAAGGGTTCGATAGTTTGATTGAAAAGAAAAACGACACTTCTGAAGTTTATTTTCTCGTTCCTAGTAAATCCGGAAAGTTTGAATCCTTATCAAAAATCGTATCCAACTTCGCCGAGGCTCTCGGGAGGAGGATCGAGAGACGGTTATTATCCTGGTCCTGGTCCAACGTCGGATCAAAATCCCACGATGTGTTGTCGAGCTCCAGCCGGTGGCAACGTGCCCGGTACGGCGGGACGTTCTTGTCCAGCAGAGGCTGGAATCCAGTCTGCGAATTCCGGCAACACTACCAAACAACTTGTAAGTCATTTCGATTGTGGATTGACGTTTGAGCTGAAAAATAATTGCACAATTTTCAGGATTATTAATTTCACTGTGAAATGATATTTCTTTCTTTTTTATTTCGCCAGGCTCAACAGCTGGGGAGCATGGAGGCAGAGATTCGAAATATGCAAATGGAATTGGCGAACGTACATCGTGAGAGACAGCAGTTGGAGCAACAAAGGAAATTGCTCAAATGTACAGGTCCGTGTGCTCCATGCTCGTGTTGTCCTCCAGGAAGCTCACAATCTTCGGCACCGGGTCACCAGCCCATGATGGTTCCGTGTTTAGCTGGTTCCTCGTTTCCACCGAATCAACAAGCGATTCCGGAGGCTTCGCTGAATTATCCTGTTTCCATAGCAGCTCCCAAGGTATGCTGGGGAAAATGTAAAAACCATTTCTGAACAAAAAGAAACGTCAAATTTGAACTAACGAATAAAAATAAGTTTCTATGAAAATGAGCGAAAAAAATGTCTTACAAGAATCGAGATAGATGGGAAAATCGACTGCTTCATTGATTTTCGAATCGCACGCAGATGGCACAGCATCAAGACCCAACTTCGTGCTCCGGTGTCTGCACCACAGCACCCATGGTATTTGTAATTTCGAATCTTTTCAACAGATTGTCTAATTTTCGTCAGCACACGAAATGCAGATTAAAATTTCAATCGGGATTCCTAAAAAAACTAAATTCTTTCGATTGTTCAAACGATTAGACACTCTGTTCGCAATCATCGAGAAAAAATTTCCCCTGCTAATAATCCACTTCTCTCTCTCTCTCTCTCATGTTCCCAAAAAAGGGAGCGAGCACGTGTCCACAGCAACAATTACGAGACCTTCGCGAGCAATATGCCAGACTTCAGGAAGACTATAAAAACAAACTTACCGAAGTTTCTTGCATGAGAACGGAGATGGATAAAATGAAGCAGGAAGCACGCGAGGCGAAGGAAGAACGTGGAAGAGCCGAGAGTCGACTTTCCGAAGTTCAAGAACGAATAAAAATGGTTCAGAATGACAAATCACGATTTCACGGTCAGTTGTTTCGTCTGCTTTAAAAGTTTCATAATTATTAGAAACATCGATGAAGGAAATCACTATAAACAGCTCAAAAAAATTGAATGGAATATTTGGAAAATTCTCAATTCACTGTGAATCCCTGAATTGAAAAATTCACGTTCAGGCAGCAAAGAACACGCGGTGGAACAGGAACAAACACTCTTGGTGGCTAAACAACGTTATCGCGAGGCACAGGACGAGCTTGAGGAACTGAGATCCCTGATACAGGATCAGGCTAATCAGTTGGAAGATTATCGCAACAAATATCTCCAAGCGCAGGAATTGGTCGAAGAACAAAGGCGACAATTGGAACTCATGGAAATGGACAATGCCAGAATGAACGAAAACGTTAATTTGGAAATAGGCAGAGTCAAGGTAAAGAAATATTTTCAAAACTGTGAGAAATTTCGATAAACTAAACGATTTGATTGAATTTCTCAATGTCCTCAATCGACATTTCAATCAATGAATTTTTTTTTTTTTTAATATTTCAAAGAACCAATTTAAAGAAAAGCTGGCCGAGCTTGCTCCACTGCCAGACATTTTGAAGCAGACCCAAGCAAAGTTGCAGGAAGTTCAACAAATGCGTTTAATAGCAGAAAGGAATTGCGAGGATTTGTCGCGCGAATTGCTGACGTGCAAGGATAAGTTGAACACATTGGCATCGCAATTTACGATGATGAGGAGCGAAAATTCTACGCTCCACGATGAGAAAGGTATGGGTTCGGGTCGTTGCGACGAGCTGGAGAAAAAGATCAGCGATTTGAGCAAGGAAAACGAACGCATGAAAAACTCGATCGAGAGATTCGAGGAGCAGGAATCTCTGTGGCAACAGAGAGTCGATGAGAAAACTCACGAAATCGTACAGCTGACAGCGATGCTCGAAGAAGTCAGAGAAGACTCCGCCAGACAAGTTGCTCGGACGAAAGAACGCTGCGAAACTGTAAGAAGAACGATGCAAGGACAAATTTCTGAAATGGAAAAACAGTTAGCGCAATGCAGAGCGACTGCTCGTGCTGCTCAAAAAGATAGAGACGAAGTAAGACTTTTTTTTTTTTAGTGTTCTTTTAAAATTTTGTATTTGCTGCTTGCAAAGTTTCTTCAGGCGAATAAGGCAAAAAAATGGAATTTTTTCAAAATCGATAATTTTTTAAAACAGCCAATTTTCAAGAATCCTCACCTTTTTTCTCGAGAAAAATAACAGTTGCGATACATGAATATTCGCTTTTCGCAGATTCGTCAAAAAATGCAGGGTCAGATAAACAATTTGATCGAAGCTTTCGAGCAGGCACAAGGTCGAATTCGTTCTCTGCAAGGTCACGTGAATTATTTGAAGACGTCGTACAGCAACATATTCAATCCCGGTGGTCAGGGTGAACCTTCGATGGGTTACATGCCGAGTGAATCAGCGGGACAAGGTTACGACTCGTGCGATTGCAACTACTGAAAAAATTGAAAAATCGGCAAAAGGGAGCAAAAAACGAGACAATCGACTTATATAACAAGACGTTTACTTTGTAGTAATCTTTTTATCTTTTTTTATCATCGGCCACTGTATTATCCACTTATATTCAGAAAATCGTAAATGAATTTTTGTTTTACTTCCCTCTCTCGAAATTTGACGCACCGAATGTTGACGAACGCGAGATTATGTACAGACAAAGCAGGAATGAAATAGTGTGACAAAAGTTATTGATAATTTATAGTTTCTCAGTAACTTTGCCAAGTTTCAGAAGTTTTGCAACTTCCGTTTCGGGGTTGAGCACAGTTGGACATAATCGCGCTCACATTTTTACTTTTTTGTGCTCTTATCGCGAAGAGAGTTTCTCCTTCGTGTTCACTCGTTTAGTCAGTCTTAGCCTAGAGGAGATTGAGCCCTTCGAGAAGGGCGTGCGAACGAGCCAGCAATTGCTCCATCGTTGATCGCAACACCTCGAGTTCACTTTCGATTTGAGCTCGTACCTCGGCAGGTCGACTGCAGGAACTGCAACATCTGCAGAAAAAAAAAGTAGCCGATGTGATGAAAATCATGAAATCTTTTTTTTTTTTTTTTAAACACTCTGATTGGGCCTCTCTGCAGACACACTGGGTCAATTTGACCCGGAAGGTATTTTGTATGCTCTTCATCGGCAGGCGGTTAATCGGTGAAATTTGGAAAATATTCGATTCAATTGTTCTGGGTCAGAATGACCCAGTGTGTCTACGGAGGCTCAAAGTTGATGGAATGAATCTTTACCTTTCTCTGACGCTCTCGCTGGAAGGATGACGATTTGGATGCGATGGTGAGGCATTAGTTCGCTTGGAACATGATGGAACAGGCGGCGTACTCGGCGTAACATGAACTTTTGGAACAGCGTTTTGTACGTTGGCTCTTGGCAGGCTGCTCGTACTGTTCGGATCCCGACAACCGCTACAGCCTCGCAATAAATCCGTGAGAATTCCTCGTACTTTTTTCCCACTCAGTCTTCGTCGTTTCGTCTGTGAACGGAAAATTGTCTGCTTTTACTTTTGTTTTTTAAAAATAACTCAAACTCCCTCAAAATTATCCAACGGTCGCGTGAATGCGAGAGAAACCTGAAGACCAGATTTCTGTTTTTTCGATTTTTTTAATGAAAGCAGAGCAATGGGTTATTTTCATTTTTCTTAAAGGTCGAGAGCGACAAAGTACAAAATGTGAAGCAACGAAATGATTTGTTTTACCTCTGGCGTCTCACTCGGACTTTCGTTGAACAACAAAGGATGATCTTCCTCTTCGCAGGAGCCGTGGGAATGAGAACGACAGGAATTGTCGTGACATTGTTGCGTCGACGGTGCGAGCCTCCGACTGCAGGAGGGTAAATCGTCCGTGCAGGACGAGCAGCGTTTGTGAGTCTGATGAGAATCTTGCTCACGTCCAGAGAATCGTGGACCTGGGCCGGTGTGATGTCTGCACTTTTCTTCGCTCGTCGCATTGGTGCAATGATTCTTGGACATTAAGTTGTTGATAGAATTGGCGTACTTTTCGTGGTTGGCTAGAATATTCGACATAGTCTCGTACATGGTTGATTCGTCGAAGACTTCATTGTCAGAAACACAATAATCGGCGTCGTTCTCGTTGCTTTCCGGATTGTGAAGACAGCAGGAATGTTTGGTTCGCGAATTAGCGAGATATTCGTAACTCGAAGTCTTGATTCGTTTCTGATGAGATTCGCAATGCTCGCAATGCTTGATTCTCGAATTATCCGCGAGCGAAGAATTCAAGCTGTGGCCAAAGTGGCTTTGGTTCGTGGGATTGTTTACTGCTCTCGTCAAGTTGCTCGCTGCTGAACGGAAATACTTTCCTATTCCTGATCTGCTGAACTTTGGAGAAAGCCTTGCTTTTTTCGTCGACGAGCACGACAATATGTTGTGGTTCGCACATTTCGGATAAGGTGTACTCTGGCAAACGAACGGCTGCTTCGGAAGAAACGCGCCGCTGTCCTCTGTCTCCGCTTCTTCGATGCCCGGCTCGACTTCTCCTTCCTCCGTCGGTAGACCCAGCTGACAATTTATTTCATTCTTCAATCATTTCAAGAAAGTTAACCCTAGAACGCTAACCCGGGGTCAAAAACAACCTCAGACGACTTTATCCGTTTTATCGCATTTTTGACTAATTTTTTTACTTTAAGCAAAATTGCCCCAAGCTCAAGAGATCCTGCATTAAAAAAACGAAAAGAATGAGCCCAAGATGAACGCTTTTCGTTTAATTTTACCGAAGATATGAATTTTTCAAAATTGGGGTCATTTAGACCCCAGGTTACCAGAATAGGTAAATAATAAGGTTCTAGGATTAAAAAAAAAACGCGTTCAACTCTGAAGAAAATCATTGAAGACCTGCTAAGGCGATCCATCAGTTCTAGAAGCAGTAAAAATCGCGCTGCACGTTTTATTTTGATACTTTTGATATTTCCAGAAAAATAGAATCTCCACGTTGTTCCGTATTTGCCAGAAAAAAAATGTAACTTTAGTTATTCTCGAAAAATCGATCTGAGAAACACGGAATTTTCTTTTTAACACTGACACAACTGACGGAGCGCCTTAAGGTCGCGAGAGCCCTTAAAATGAATCGCTGGAATTTCGAAATTAGACACTTAGAAATTTCTGTTCTCTTAGAATTCTGTTTTTTTTTTTTCTTCATTCGTAAAGTTTGAATGCCGAAATTTGATGTTACCTCTTTGCCCCAAATGTTGATGGTGCCATTAGTCTCGGACATGCGAATTTCCACATTGCCAAGTAAGAATGGACCGCATTCGCGTACATTGCCGCCTTTGTCGATGGTCGCAGTATTTTTGGGTGATTCTTCGGCCTGGATTAAGAAGCTACGTTCCTTGGTGTCCGGTTCATCGTGATAAACGAAATATTTGACGTTTTGGGGTGTATCGGAAGGGTCGTTGTCATCCTCGACGTCTTCGGTCCTGCGTTGCTCGTTTTCGTCTGGATTTTTGGTCGTTTTTTGATGGTTGATCGTTGCTCCTTGTTCGGTAAGGTTGTAAGAAGTATCTGTGTTAGAATCCGAGTTGATTTTTCTCCTCGTATCGCCAGTGGTATGGGGAATTTTGAATGTTTCCAAGTGGGCATGAGGGCCATCGAGCATATCGGAAGCTTTACGTTTTTTAGCTCTTGACGTAGGGGCCTCTTCGTTGGTGGTGGAAATAGGATCGAACGTTTGACGTTTGGACTGACCTTGTGGCTCGGCGTGAGCGTTTTTTCTCGTCGAGGTCGATAAAGCTTGTCCTCCTGTTGATGTTCTCGTGCGGCCTTGAGTGATGTTTGCTAAAGTTTGAAGAATTCGCGAGCTCGTGACGAACGAATGTGACAAAACGTGAGAGGGCTTGGAGGATGATCGTTCTCCGAGAGCTAAACTGTCGTCGGCGTTCAGAGCAGCCTCGATGTTCGGCGGGTCGATGGAAATCGCTGCACTGCAATTACTGTCGGACCATTGTTCGATCGAACTTTGTGCCGAGGTCGCTGTACTGGAAGATAATTTCTGCATCGAGGCTGTCGGCTTCGCTGGAGCTTCCGTCGTGTCCATTTTTTCTCCAACGGCGATTTCCGTTTGTACCGATGCTATTCTTGTCTCCGCTCGCACGTTGGCAGCTCGGAATTGTTCCAATTTCTTTCGCATCTCCTCCAAATCTAGCCTGAGACTCGCGTTCTCCGCCAATGTTCTCTCGTACACTTCCTTCGATTGATTCTCCGAACGACACTGTTCCAAAGTCTCTTTCATCTCCGCGAGCTCAAGCTTCAAATTTACGTTCTCGTCCAGCATTTTTTGGTAAACTTCGCTATCGACTTGTGCCACTTTTCTTCTTGAAGCGTCTAATGTCAATTCTCGCAAGTTCCAATTACAGCGTGACTCTTTCGAACCGATTTGGCTCGATTTTTCATCTTCTTTCCTCGAGGAAGACGAACTCTTGTGTACGTCCGGTTCAGCGATCTCGGGTCCGGAATTTTTGCTCGAGCATTCGACCGCGTTTTTCTCTTGGGCTTTCGCACGCGATAGATTTTCCACGATGGCCTCTGAATTTTCATCGCCGTTCGTGTACTCCTCGTAACTCAATGTCCGAAGATTCAAAATCGTCGCGATTGGCTCTTCGCCGTTTGTTTCCTTAGTTTTTGAGAGCTCGACGACTTTTTCGCTGTATTCGACAAGCCCATTCGCTTTGAGCTTTCTCGATAGATTCTCGGACGTGAGAGTCAGGTTTTCAGGAATTTGATTCGTTTCCATTTCGAAAATGTCCTTTTCAGTCTCCATTTCCTCGATATTATTAATTTCTGGAAATTCTTCTCTTCCTTCTTCAATCGTGTCGTGTTCCGTGTGCCGCGTTTCGGACACGACGTCCTTAGTCGATAATTCTTTAAAAGCATTTTCGACATAACTTTTGATGCGTTTGTTTTCCGGATTTTGCATCGTGGCCGCGCGTGCAACATCCGCGTTTTCGCCTCGAGAGTTTGTCTCGCTAACAGCCTTTTGCAATGGATTTTCTCGATTCATTCGCTCGGCCGATCGCCGTCGTTGCTCCTTCATTTCCTGAATGTAGAGCTTCACTTTGCTCGGGATGTGGTCGTAGTTTATAGATCGCGGCATTTTCTTTCGCAAGGCAAGAGGATCTTCCAGAGCTTGCGATACTTGCCGAGGAAATTCTGACTCGGACGAACCTATCAAATCGATGCTTCGTCTCTTTCCCACGAATCGAGATAAATTTCCATGGGAGTTGGTCAGATCTTGCAGCGATCTGCTTCGTTCCTTGTGATGCTTCTCCAAACCACTGTCGTAACGCAGAACAAAGTCGTCCGAAGATCTCTCAAACTGCTCCGGCTCTATGTCTCCGTCGCTTTCCTCTTCGTCGTTCATACACGAATCGTCTTCTTCCTCCTCCTCCTCCTCCTCCTCCTGCTCTTCTTCCTCTTCCATATCCATCTCTGTAAACAATATTTTCTATCAATCCTCAAGCCACTCTCCTGAAGCTATTTTTTCATCATCCATTTTCGTACAATTTAGATTTTCATACTTTTTACACAGAATTTCCAGTTGGACGTAAAACCTTGACGTTAGATTTCTATAAACTTTCTCAGCCACTTTCGATACGTGTTTGATTAGCAAAATTGCGCTATTTTCAAGTTTGTGCCCTTTTCACGCAAAAACCATTGAACCAATTTTGATGAATCTTTCACAGGAATGAAGCTCATCAATCGAAATAAGTTTTACGCTGTATTGCATTCCGATAATTTATTTTTTTAGGAACCCGAACCAAAAAACACATTTTTCGTCTCATTCTCCTCTTTCAAAGTTCACAAGCAATTAAAAAATGATAATAAATCAAAAATCGCTAATTACCGATTCAAAGATAATTTGAAAAGTTTGTAAAAAAGAAAAGTTATAGCGATTTTCGTAAAATCAAAGTTTGAAGATTTCGAAACAAATTTTTTAACTTTTCATATTAAACTAGCTGTATCCTTCAGCGCCAGCTAGGTTTGCTGCCGAGCGAAGCTCGCAGGCACGGCTAGTTTTCTATCAAATCAATTAATTAGTTGATTCTCTCGATCCACCGATTTACCTTCAGAATCGTAATCTAGCATCGTTCCGTAGGGTCTCCTGTCACTTTCCTCTCCCGAAGAAAGTACGCAAACGCTTTCGGCACCCTGTTCGCTTGCATAAGGGCTCGAAGTTCTTTCTTCGCTCGGGGCAGGCAGCTCCGGTTTTGTTGGCGCGTTTTGTTCAGTTCTGTTTTCCTCCAGAACTGGGAGACTGGCCAGACTGACGTACGACGGCATTTCCTCTTCGTCGAGCATCGCCGGTTCCGTCTCGGTGTCGCTGATGTTTTTATCTTGACCTTCTCCATCGTGATTAACTAAATTCACGTTTGGATCTTCGTCCGCAGGAGGTTCTGCCGCAGCCGACATTTCGCAGAAATATCTGGATGAAAAAATCGAGGGTAAGAAGCGAAAGATCAAAAATTGCGACCAATACGATATTCGAATTTGAAAAATGGCATTTCCGGAGATTTATCGAAAGATTTCGGAAAAAAACATCGCAAGTTGCAGCTTCGACGCGAAAATCTTTGTTTAGCGGCCATAATGGCGCCCCCGGTTCGCTGAACCGCCGAGGCGCGATGTCACAACCGGCTTTTCCATAACGCGACCGAAAATTCCCGTCCTCAAGCATTTTCATAATCGTGAGAATAAAAAATTGACGAGAAACAAGAATAATGCAAAATTTACCTTGATTCGCGAGTTATTTCTCCGCCAGCGAGTAATCGCTCTTTCGCGTCAACCCTGCGGCTAAATTATTCCGCAGACAAAGTGTATCGAATGCGCGATGTTTTTGTTTTTTTTTTTTTATTCGCGTAATTATTGAGATCGCGAATTGGGAGGTCGATTTTGTAAATAAGGAGGAAAAAGTGGTGAGGAGGGGAAAATATTTAATGGTGGAGGATGAAACGACAATAAATAATTTTTAACAATAAATAATTGTGATAAGAATTGCTTTCGAGTGATAAGGAAAAGCGTGTTACCGGAACGACGGAATTGGACCGACGAGACGTCGAACTTGAACACAAGGAACGCGGGATTTACAAAGATTTTGATGACAGTAGAAACGAAAGTTGACGGCTCGGAAAATTATAACAGCGTGTTATTCAATCGAAAAGAATTCGTTGAATAGTTTGGAGAAATGTCTTCGGACGACGCGGGGCTTCCGGTGACGATTGAATTCGGGTAATTATTTGGGATTGCTTTGAAAAACACGCGGTGGGTAATCGGCCTTTTTCTCTTTTGTCGTATACAGCGGCGGAGCTGAATTACTGGTCGAGAGGAAAAAAAAACACCAAGTCACTTTACCTGGAGGCCAAGAGTGTGAGTGTGAATTATTCGTTCTTATTTTCACGCGGCACTCGCGATGAATTCACATTTGATGTTATTTCAAATTTGTTTCTTTCAATTCAGGGACATTGAAAAAGCTTCTTTACTGGATTCGCGATAACCTGCTGACTGAGCGCGAAGAACTATTTCTCCAAGACGATACTGTGTAAGTTACAAAATGACAAGTTATCACCGGCGATCGCATTAAAGTTTCGATTAGAATTCTTCCGGTTTATACGGTACACATCGCGTTTTCGCACGTTTTTTTCCCGTTATCAATAAAATTATAACCAATAAGTGCACGCGCGGGATTCGACGTGCTCGTTCTTGTTACTAAAAAAAATGGCGCCGTCTGTTCTCGGACTAGAACAAAGATGGCGTCTCAAGCAGCTTCTTACATTTCGACGTAAGATGGCGCGGCGATGAACTTTCAGTTTTTGCCGCAACGCGGCGTCCTCGTGAGCCCGCGCTTCATGTCGCGATTTCTACCGCCAAAGCAAACTCAAGTTTGTGTAAACAAGCTCCGGGCTCCGGAGACAATGAGAATGTTCTCCAAGGTCATTATCGTCGTCAATCGTAAACAGACTATTCAATTTCTCTCTCAGGCGACCGGGAATACTCGTTTTGGTCAACGACGCCGATTGGGAATTGATGGTGAGTTGTTTTGGTTTTATCAATCGATTACAACGATCATTGTTTTTTTATCGTAAAAAGTTTTCGCGTCGGTCGCCATGTTGCACCTGATGCTGACGCCTGACAAATGCGAGTTCTCCCCCATTTTCCAAGGCCTTTTATCGTGTAAAATGCTCGCGAAGATTTTTGTGGCTCGAGCCAAACAGAGATACACCGCTTAAAGAATTCAGAGAGAGAAAGAGGGAAAAGAAAAGAAATGAGAAGCGCGTTTATTCGGTTGGAACGGGCCGCGAGGGTGCAAATGACCTCGGTTCGCCACTCCCATTCGCCGAAAAATTATCATTTTAAATTTGCAAATGTACATGCTCGAGCTCTTCTTGCCAACCCCTATTCGAGATATGGTCTCTCAGAGCTTTCCGTACGGGTGTGGGTACTCGACGTTGCAAAACGTTGAGAATGGGAGGAAAAAAATGAGATTATAACTCCGGGAAACGCACTTACGTAGCAAACATATATACGAACGCAAGCAAGAGTCAAACCAGACTCGAGAAAAGATTATGGCTTTGCCCATTATTACGATGATATTCACTTTTCGAGACTTTTCCTTTATCCCCATGAGACTTCCCATATAAATAAACATTGTTTCGCCTCGAGGGAAAAAATAGCTGTTTCACGAAAAAGATACACAACCCCGAAACGAATCGTTACTTTATTTATTTTCGTATTAACCTTGTCATCGAACTTTTGTGAACATTGGACAATTATTCGACAAGTGTGACGTAGCCACGCCACTTTAAGGAGGGTGGCTACACACAACAATGTTGCCATGTTAAAAGCATAGGAAAATTCGAAATTATTAGAATTCAATGAAATTTTGTGAGCATATTCTTTAGTATTAAATATGAATATACAAATTTTTTTACATTTTTCTTCTACATCGTTTTCGATCAAGTGAACAGTAGAGTTTACATGCATAAGCATAGGATTCAGATATACATAGGTATATCTTTTGCATATTGTAAACTCCAATTATTCGACAACTGTGTAGACGAAAAATTTGAAAAAAATTGTGTCATCGTATTTGATGCCAACGAATATTATCACCAAATTTTTATTAAATTCTTATCATATTGTCGTATGTAGCCAACCGCCTTAAGGGTGTTCACCGGTGTTTTCGGCCAAAAACAACTATTTCTGAGAGTTTTTTCGAACTGAAAAATATAATCGATGAATTTTCTGTTCCACGATGTTCACGCGGTGACAATAAAGTTATACGCGAAATAAAGTTATACGAGTCGCTCGCGTCGTTTATCAGCGTGCGCTTCACGAGATCGAAAGAAACTTTAAAAAAAAAAACGCTTCGGTGTATTCGAGCTGATATTAAGGGCAATTTTTAAGCGAAATTGAAAAAACCGACGCAAAATTTCTTTGTTTCCTCGAGAATTGAGATATTTCGAAAAATAATAATATGACGAGCTTGGGAAAATGAGTTTGAACATTTGTCCCAATTCTCGTGAACCAAGAGGCGTTGAAAATTCAATAAAATCAAGTCGGGCCGAGTTTCAGTGTTTTTCGTAAATCTCGAAAACTTTAAAAGTACGCGTGGCTGTTTTTTCGATGTTTCATCCAAGTCCCGATGACCAATCGATCGGATCTGAAATAGGAAAACAGTCGGTCTCGGGAATCGTGGTATTTTAATTTTCTTCAAAAAATTATTTTATCGTTTTTGTATTTAATTCGAATTTGTCTCAATTGATGGGAAACTGCTCTTGTTGGGACGAAACTTTTTTTTGCTCGCCTCATAAAATCACTTATTCTTCCCCACTCTCGCTCGTTTTTTTCCTCCCTATTTTATGTCTCCCTACGCGAGATCTGTTTCCCCAGCTCGTAAATAGTGAATTATGAAAGAAAAGGCAAACGACGGGCTAAGCTGATGGGTATTTTTTTTTTTTAATTTCCATTTCGACATGTTGGCGCAGAGAATTTTTCAAAAAATTGAACAAGCCTCAATATTTTTTGACGATTCTATAAAATGCGCAAAAATTTATCTCAGGACTAAATTTAACCCTCGAACGCTAACTATTAAAATTTTATTTTTTTCTGATGGAACAAATTTAGTTAATGGTTCAAAAAAGGTCCACGAATTTTCTTGCGATTTTTTCAAAAGTTTCGAAATTTTTAAAAAAGCGAAAGAAACGAACGATCCATCGCGAACTTTAACGATTGATCAAAACATCGTTAGCTGACGAGGGTTGAGATACTTCTTAGCCTCATTACGAAAAGATAATTTTCCACTTGAATGACTCAAGAAAAAACTGAAAATTGCTCAACAGACGACTCAACGAAGATTCTGATTTTTTAGGGGCTAGGTGACTACAAGATTTGTCCAGGCGACACCATTCTGTTTATCTCGACTCTCCACGGTGGATGAAAAGGGTTTTCAACAAAAAACAACACGTACAACATGAACATGATATTGTGAGCCATTTACGATCATGTTTCAAGGGCATCATTTTTTATCGTCCTCAATAATGTAAAAAAAAAAAAACAAATCAGCTCCAAACATTTTATTTCGTCGATGCACTTGGAAAAAAATTGAGTGCATTAACTAGAATCTCGTTAACCAAAATAACTTTTCTTCCTCTCCCATGTCCTTAAGGGACTCTTAAGCCCTTGAACCAATTTGAACAGGTTTTCGATGGTAAAATTTCAAGATAATTCATCAAGCAGAAAGTTTAATTTTTAACCCTAGAACGGTAACCTGGGGTCAAAAACGACCCCAGGTGACTTTAAATCCCGCGCCCTTTCTCCCTTCGTTCTCCCGTTGTTAATCGTTTTACCGCATTTTTGACTTCGAGCAAAATTGCCCCAGGCTCGCGAGATCCTGCATTAAAAAACGAAAAGAATGAGCCCAAGTTGAAGCCTTTTCGTTGAATTTTACCGGAGACATGAATTTTTCAAAATTGGGGTCATTATGACCCCAGGTTACCGGAATAGGTAAAAAAAATGAGGTTACCGTTCTAGGGTTAACATCGAGTTGACATGCAAATTGTATTATTATTTAATCAATTACGCGAGGCTGTAATTCTCCGTTGGAACAAAAGCACAGGATCGACTTTTTGTTCTCGAGACAGAATCAATAATCAATCAAGACAATAAATCTCCAGCTTGAACTTCCCTCCAGCGCCCCCGATCCAAGTTCCAGTCCCTCCCAAACTGCTCAGCTGACGAAAACATGAAATACTAATAAATTGAACGTAACGGCTTGAAATAATTGGCGAAAACTGCATCGAACGTCAAATGACGCGAGAAAATTCTCATTTCCTCAGATCCTCTCTTAATTGACGATTTTTTTCGTCCCTCTTCAGGCTACGTTTCTGTTTTTCGTGGCTGTGAAAGTTTCGAGGCACTAGACCACTCGAGGGTGAAGAAGTCAAGCGGTACTCGTGCTATTCACCGAATACTCGTGCCCAACTCTCGCTCCATGTGTTTCCCTGCGACGAGAGCACGTCACGTGACTTAGTTTGTTTGGGGTACTTGGAGTCTGTAAAGCTTTACATATATTATGTTACAATTAACATGGAAGGACAAAAGTTGCGTAGTTTTCCGAGACTCTGCCGCCGTTTTAGTTCATTATGCTTCATCTCTCCCAGAGCCTCTTCTTTCTGCTCCATTTTTTTCTCTCGTTTTATCTTTTTCTTTCTTACCTTCCGAGCAGTTGGTTGGAACTCCCGCTTTTCCTTTTTCATCTGTTTCTTCTTTTTCTCCTTATTTTCTAAGAGTACCCTTACTCCAGTCCACTCTTGCTTTATTGCCTCGGAAAACTTGGCTCGTTAATTATATCGCAGGGTGAGAAAGAATTCATTTCCTGGCTGAATGTAAATCGGGCTCGCATAGTCTCTCCACTCTTCCTCTGCCTCGAGGGGCATTGAACGAAAGAAGCAAAGATCTTATCTCAACAGAATTATCACGCTTTACAAAAATTAATATATAGAAACAAGTTTTTATTATTCTGGAAATGAGTTTATACGGAAACGCCACTGATTTAGTTGACGAAAATTTCCTTCAACTTGTCTTTACTAGAAATACAAACAATTTGCAACTTTCAATTAGCAGCGTTTTATTTTTTTAAAAATAATTTCGACAACTTTTCTATAAAGTAAAGAGAAAGTACAGACTTATGCACACAATATCTTACAAAATGTGAAAAAATTAAAGGGGTTAGACAATTTTTCGAAAAACTCGGATTTTCGTAAAGTTCGCAAAATCATTAAATTTCAAACGTTCAATCGATATCTCCCAAATTCAATACTAACCTTCCCATTAAGATACTCTATTTATAACAAAAAAAAATTAGTAATAAATTTTAAAATTTGCGAAGTTAGAGCAGTGACAGAATTTTTTTGAAAACTTCAAAATGCCGTGGAATTCGTATTTTTCTAGCAATTCCGACAAAATTCTCAGAGAATGAAGAGCTTGTACAGATTAACATCTGTACAAAACGGGAGCCCTGTAGCTCAAACCGTTCTCGAGTTATAAACGTTTGAATTTTACAGTGCCAGAATATACACACACACACACATCCGGACATTTTTTCTAGATATGATTTTTCGATGTTAAGGGACATTTTGAGCACATTGACGTTGAAAACTGGAAAAAAAAAAATGTTCACCGTTACATAGTTTCCTCTATGAGGTTGCAAAAAACACAAAGAATTCTCTGTTGAAAAAAATGACGTTGAATTTTTTTGGATAAATCCCGAGGAATGTGAATTTTTCGAAAAATTGACCAACTTCTTGGTCACGAAGATCTTCCCAGGCTGACATCTGCCAAAAGAAGCAATTATATTCATCTCTTTTGTACGGAGCGAAACGTGCTTCTTTCCGATGAAGCAATTTTTTTCAAACGGATGCAGCCCAATTTTTTTGAGTTATGAATCAACGTCGTACCCTTTTTTCTCGGGAGGATCGTACGTTTCTCCGTCGTTTTCTTTCTTGTCATTGAGCCAGAGCGAAGTGGACCTTTTTGGTCGGCGCCCACTTAAGAAAGCTGTATCCTGAGGCGATTCACCGGGGCATTCTACGAGAAGAATGTAAAGATCTTTGTAGCACGAGAGAACAATGACAATCGATCAATCATATTGAGTGTGGGCGATGAGAGAGAGAGAGAGCCCTCTGTGGCTGTGAGAAATAAGGAAAACTAAAAAAATAAAAAAAAAAACGACGAATAATCGAAGAAGAATGGAGTCTAACGAGCTTCGTCACTGGGATGCGAGGCTTTGTAGGATAGCACGTAAGAGTTTCTTTCGAAAAGAATGAACCAAAAGAAATTATCGAGGAAAAAAATAAGATCGAGATTTTTCGGATCGGGAACTGGTTGATTATGTTACCAAAAAAATATCGACTAGCTCGTCGGGCCAAACTAGACATTAAATCGTTTCAATTACCAGTTAATCAAAGCTCAAATGAATAACGTGAAAATTCGCTTGAATTTTCATTGAAACTCGTTCGCACGACTATTTAACCCAAGAACGGTAACCCTATTTTTTTTAACCTATTCCGGTAACCTGGGGTCATAAATGACCCCAATTTTGAAAAATTCATATCTCCAGTAAAATTTAACGAAAAGTATTCGACTTGGGCTCATTCTTTTCGTTTTTTAATGCAGGATCACGTAAGCCTGGGGCAATTTTGCTTGAAGTAAAAAAATTAGTAAAAAATACGGTAAAACGATAAAAAAACGAGAGCACGAAGGGAGGTGCGGGATTTAAAGTCTCCTGGGGTCGTTTTTGACCCCAGGTTACCGTTCTAGGGTTAACGAACCGCTCGATAATATTGTTCGGCGCATCCTGCTAATCGACTGATGCTGGATATTCGGTTTGATAACCGTTCCAGACAGATCATCTGTATAGTTCAGTTATGCTCGTACGTCAAGGATCGATGAAGGGAAAGAAAAAGCAAGAAAAATGATCTGAATAATCATGAAAGCGATGAATCTTGCGAAATAATACAAAAAATCAAGCTTTTAAAATTCATAATAGCGAACGAAATAAAAGACACGGAGAAAGGGAAGTAATACGAAGTAAAAGGAGTAGACGGGGGGCGAGGAATGGCCGAAGGGCCAGAGAGGAAACGGAACAAACAGACTGCGCGGCCAAATGGGAGAGGGAGAGTTTAGGAGAGCGCAAGGGACGTGAAGAGAAAGGGTGTGGAGTGATGGCAAGGAAAGGGAGGAATAACGAGGAAGACAGACAGATCTGGAATTACTGGAACAAACATGAGATACTCCAGAGATGGGAATCGCAGGGAGGACCAATTGCTAATGGTTCGGTGTGGCCAGGATGGTCCAGTGATTAATTGTGTCACCTATGATTACATCAGCGTGAAGAGACGAAGGGGAAGGGGCATATAGTGATCCAGAACATGCTCCTCAAATGCAGAATCTCTACGGTTCACTGCTGTATAGATTATCGTGTACAGCCTCTCTCGTCATATTATCTATACGAATGCTGCTCACTATATCGTTTTTCTTTTGTCATTTTGTATCATTATCGATCTTTGATGATTCATTTTTCAATTCATTAACTTTCGTTCGTACAACTGAATTATTCAGCGCGCAATTAATATCGTTTTCTTGACGTCTTTCAAGAACTTTTCGTCAAGATCTCGATTCGGAGATGTTTGTTTGAAAAATTAAGCGGAGCTTTACGTTAAATGATTTATTATAATTTGGAGCTACGTTGGCGCAAAGACAGACGAATGAAAGTTTGCTAATTGTCTCGCAAAGTGTAGCTTCTCGCCATTAAACGATTGTTTCACTCGGTGACACTGCTCGCGAGCTTGGTGAGAGAAATTTTCCCTCTTATCTCTACACCGCTGGTGTCTCCTCTCGGCTGCTCTTCTTTTGCCCAAAACTCTGCAGCACGAAATATAAAATAATAAGCGTCCGGGAAGAACCCCCGACGAGAAGATTGTGGCAAAGAGGAGACGTGAAGAAAGAAAGAGAGAGAGAGAGAGAGAGAGAGAGAGAGAGAGGAAAATATCGTTGGTGAAGCTTCGGAGCAACTTTGTCTATTACAACGAAACTGTTTCGCGCTAACGGGTCTTCAACTTTTAACGGTTTTCTCTTCCGACCATCTTCTCTTTCTTCTTCCGGCAATATCGGCCGAGGAGATTTTTCTCGATCCGAGGATCGTCGCTCTCGCCCAACTCCTCGGCCTCTTCTTCCGCACTCTCGGTATAATTTTTTTTATTTACATTCTTTGTAAATAGCTTCCGACATTATTTCCGTCAACAGTTAATTCAGGCCTGGAGGGTTAGAGCTAAATATTTTCATTCTATTTACAAAAAAAATTAAAAAAAAAGATCCATGGGAAATGTTGGTTTAAATTTTCTCGAAACCTCAGTTCGTACACACGGATAGTTGTTTTTTCTTCTTTCTAAATTAACGACGTGCAGCCTCGTTCGTTTGTTCGTCATCTGTTTTGAAAAATCGTTGATTGCTCCTAAAGTTCTTACTGCACTTGTTCATTGAGAAAAGAAATTTGTTGATTCAACAAAGCCAGGGCGCACGAAATCAATTTTGTAAATTTGACAAAATATTTTGTTTATTTGACAAAACTGCTACATCGAGAAAAAAGGTAATGAGGCGGTGAGCGCATATGTAGTTAAGGAAATACCTTGTTTTGTCAAATTTACAAAATGGATTTCGTTCGCCCTGGCTTTGTGTTGAATCAACAAATTTATTTTCTCATTGTCAGTGCAGGATTAATCGTCTGGGGGATTAGTTACCGACTTAATAATTAAGAAAGGTGCTCAATACATAATAAATTGGACGTTTGAAGCTTTTTCGTTGCCGATGGAAGGTACGCCTTGACGAGACTAAAACGAGGGCACTTTCGTCTCTAATTTGGCTTCTCTGTACACTTTCAATTACTTCTCAATTCGGTGGGGCTTGGTACCGGGATGCTGCGATTGAATTCACAGGGTTCGATGAATCTCTCTCTCTCTCTCACTGGCTTTTCGTATAGAATATACGGTTGCATCGACTGTGCCCTCTGTAAAGCAGAGCCTGCAGAGCTTAGCATGGCGTTCCACGTGCGCATCGAACGAAGTTAACGGGGCATAAATTTGTCGCGTCATGACGTAACGAAGTTGTCTCCGTACATTGCAACGACGATCCAGTTTCGTTCAACCATATATATTTAAAGCTAAACCTCTGAAGGGCGTAGTTTTATTCCTCAACTTGTTAAATGTTCCAACTTTACGCCCATTTCGGTTCGACCAATAAAATATGTATATACGCGGCTTTGGATCGACTAGCTTTGTTCCAAAAGCGCTAAACTCGATCCTGATACCTTTATTTTATTTTGTACATTTACTCTCCTCGTTATATTCCTTGCAAAAACCATTCCATAGTTTTTCTGTTCATTTTTTCGGTTATTTTCAGTGCTGCCCGTTGAAAAAGTTATTAGTGGTCCACTTAGGGAGTTTTTTTTCTCCGGATATATTTTGGAACAGCGTTTACGTTATTTAGATTCTTTTTGAATTCTCGGACGCAAGCACTGGCGAATTTCTCGTAAACTTTGGTAATACGACTTGAGTTATCCCATCGTTGGACAAGGAGGAAAGGAAAAACGTTAAAGGTCTCAGGCAAATCGGACCTTTGATCGAATATAAGATGAGTAGCCAGGAGAAAATAGAATAAAGTAGAAAAAGAAGGAGCGATAGAGCTGGCTACGAAAGAGAGAAAATACATATAAGAGCCATTCGTTACACCTGTTGTTCGTAGGATTTCGAGCTTCGGAACTGAGAGGATCACGGACGTGCCTGCGTCTGTGATTGTGAGAACGGAAACGACCAGCCCCAGATCTGGAATCATGGCACTTTGCAAAATTGTTTTTCTCGACTCCCAAAACTATATCCCACTCTCATCTACAGGGTGTCTACATTTTTGTAAAAAAAATATTTCCCCCTTTATGCGATTGTTCATTGAATTTCCTTCAAAATTCCAAAATCGTTACTTTTTCCATTTTTTTTTTTATTCCTCCCTGTAGAAGAGTTTGATTTCGACATAAAAATTGCTCGATTTCAGTTTCGAACCTTCGCACAATTATTCTCGATTTTGCGAAAAAAAAAAAATCTTTCGCGGACGGATTTTTTCACCCGAAAGCCAAGATTTAATAATTTTCGGAAAACCTTAAATTCTTGTCGTGAAATTTGATAAATTTTGGTATGAAATTATTCACAGATGCATCATTTGGAGAGTTCAAACAAAATTGTCCTGTTCTTGATTGTTTTGAGACTCGCGTATTTTTTTTTCATTTATTTATCATTTTTTTTGCTTCATTTCGGTGCATAATTTTTTGTTGCTTTGTCGTCATGTGTTCCGAGGTAAAAAAATCACTTTTCTTTATTCCTTCCATGGCAAGCATGTCCTTTTGAAAAGAAAATCAGAGAATACGAAGGAGGAAGAGGCTAGAGCCATCAGCATAAAACGCCTCTAGTTTTATGAGCCGTGGCGAGAAGCAGAGACAGTTTCGCGTTACATCTTCCTCAAATGCTTTCCCCTTCCCCGAATTTCCAGCACAGTATTGTGCTCTTTTCACTCCGTTCCTTTCGCTTCTTCTCTCTCTCTCTCTCTCTCTCTCTATTTTAACAAGACTGGAGGCTTTTTAAGCTCTTCCCCCAAACCATCCACAAAGTTTTAGAGGGAATCTCTTCGTTCCACTGAAACGGATGCTCATTTGGTGTTCTATGGTTTCAATCCTCAACGAGCTCGAGTCAACTGCAGGAAACCGCGAAATTAAATCAAATACTCTTCATTCGCATCTCATGTTA
Organism: Hyposoter dolosus; assembly: GCA_963921915.1. Taxonomy (NCBI): domain Eukaryota; kingdom Metazoa; phylum Arthropoda; class Insecta; order Hymenoptera; family Ichneumonidae; genus Hyposoter; species Hyposoter dolosus. The sequence goes on along the minus strand of OY998138.1, from coordinate 3,598,291 downwards.
ATAATTTCCTTCAAGAATCGTAAATCCACGGAGGGCGGCTAGCGAGTCGACGGTTTTTATAGGAAAAAAAAAAAAAAAAAAAAAAATCACGATAACGGAACCTCGATCTCTAAAGACGAGCGTACGATCTCGAGGTTTTTTTTTTTTTTATAAATCCTCGATCCAAGCCAAAACACCGAAACGACGATTTGTCTCTTTTTCAGAATTAACCCTTACTTGCCACCTTGGGGTACAAACTACCCCAGGCCTATTAAGGAAAATTCCATTTTTCCACTTTTTTTGGTTTTAGCATTTTTTTTTAGTGTACTTAATTTTATTTTTTGGCTATATAAAGTAAACAATCTTTGAAAAAAAGTTTTCAATATGTTTTACAACAATTTTCATGTCGAAATATTCAGTAGTTCATTTTTTATAACAATTTTTGGCACTGGGGTACAAATCTACCCCCTGGCAAGTACGTAATTCTACAGAGGTGTGGCAAGTAAAAATTAAGGTAGTACTGTCAGTTTTAGAATTACCGTTCATAATTTAATAAAATTTGGTACAGTAGTAGATTACGATAAGAAAAAAATCCAGTCAAATTTTCAAGAGGCTACAGGGAACTAGAAAAAAGACATTCACATTGGTAATTTCATGAAATTAACATCGATTTCATACATTTCATTATATTTTACACTGAAAACTGATTTCTCCTAAGAATTGATAAGAATTCATTGTTAATACGATGAAAACTGAGATTTCTCATAAGACTCAATGTTAAATGTATGAAATTGCCAATGCAAATATCTTTTTTTCTGGTTCTGTATATAGTCTCTTGAAATTTGGTCTGGATCCTTTTCTAATCATAATTTACTATTATACCAAATTATATTAAATTCTGAACGCTAATTCTAAAACCGAGAGTACTACCTTATAAACTTATTTATACAGTGAAGAAAAAACGTTTCATCGTTTTATGGTTCGAGGTCCAAAATCTATCTGGGGTTTTCGCGAAAGCCCAGAAAATATGAAATAATCGATTTGAGGAATAGATTTGATTCGAGTGCGGTGTCGTTTTTGGAATCCGTATATAGCAAAATGTTGGCTTAGTTATGAACGGGAGGCTCCGCAGTATATGCCATGGTAGCAGGTCAAAGGGTGACTAGAATCCCTTATCGTCAGTGTTGTCAGTGTCGAATCCCTTGGTTTATAAAATTAAGATTGATGGTTTGGTTTGATCAAAGACATTAATACACAGCAGAACGAGAGTGTTGGAAGCTCATAAACCTTCGTAATGCTTTTAATTCGATTCGAACTCACGAGAGGAATAAAATTTTCTCATATTTCGTAGAATTCTGTCCGGAGAGATGAAAGTTTCATTGCGCAGTTTACTTTATTTAGTTTTTCTTTCTTGTCTGCGAGGTCGAACATGGAATCTAAAGATTTGACAAATTGAAAATGAGTTTCTTTCGTTGCCTCGTTTTCTCCTTCGCCTTCTTCTCGAAAGTCGAGCATCCACTCCGAGAGTTGGATTGCACAATGCACGAGATTTGCTCTTCCGGGAATTCGATGGCATCCCATACGGGCTGGCATTAGGGCGTGAATCCACAACGCTCGGTTGTCGATGAGGAGGAGTTGGAAGGATTGAATAAAAGGTACGATGTCGTAGGAAGATCGACCGATGCAACGCTCGAATGAAACTTTTCGAGGGAGAAAACGAAGCAACAGAAGTGGGGGAAAGAGCGACCAAAAGATGCGGATAATTTGCTCGTTCCTCTGTCCACGTCGTCAAGATGCCTACGCGACACCCTTCTGACCATTCTTGTGCTTGTACCGTTCGCCAGGGAACTACAGCCTCTGACCCGAATCTCAACTAGATGTTCACTGTCTATTTATGTAAGCTTCTTCCCTCTTACATGCCCCAACGATTCTCTCGTTCCAACTTCCCTTTGCGGACCTGGTCACGTACAACACGTTTACGTTATACTCAAACCCTCGCTATTCCAGCCCTTCAAATTCCCTTCCAATGATGATGCTTCATGCACTACATTGGACAAAAACGTTTCGTTTCGTACACACGAAGTATTCCAAAGTAAACTTTGCCTTGAAATTCGCCGGAAAAATGGAGACAATTGAACCAGGCGATCGTTGCAAAAATTCTATTAACTTTGAAATCTTGAAATTTATTTTCTTTCCCAACAGCAATGATTCTTTGAAATATTCATTCACAATGTTTCATCCTCGAAATTTTCTCACAAATCCGATAAAATGACTGGTTTTATAATTTTCAGCAGGTTTCGTTGCTACAATTCTTGAAATTGAACGGATTTCGATTTAGATCGATGTCGATATTATTTTGTGACATTTTGTTTAACCCTAGAACGGTAACTTTATTTTTTTTACCTAATCCGGTAACCTGGGGTCATAAACGACCCCAATTTTGAAAAATTGACATCTCTGGTAAATTTTAACGAAAAGGATTCAACTTGGGCTCATTCTTTTCGTTTTTTAATGCAAAATCACGTGAGCCTGGGGCGATTTTGCTTCAAGTCAAAAAATTTGTCAAAAATGCTGTAAAACGATAAAAAAAACGTTTTGTTCTCAGGTTAATGGGGTTCTAGGGTTAATTATCGTGTTTTTGTATCACAGGCGCAAGACAAAGTGGAGAGTTGCTTGCATGGGAAAGTAACAAATAATAATTCTGTAAATAAGCGAGGAAACATAAATTGGTTGCGGAGTATCCGGGTAGCATGAATATTCGTTGGAACGAAGCGCGTTTCTATTTTCGCTGAGAGACGTTGGAGAGTCCGAATACACGTGAGATCCATAATTTATATTATCTCGTTGGTAAATTTATAACTGGAAAGTTGTTCATCGTACGAATATCGAGTTTATTTATAGCCGAAGGGCTTTTCACGATGGGAGGGAATTGAACGAGAAAATTCGATTATTAGGTGATAGTGTGGTTGCTCAGGATGCTCGGGGCTTCAAAGAATTCGATAATGGCTGCAAGGGAGTCGTGAACGAAGCGCGTATAAAGTCCTTCATGTAAACGGGGGGCACGGGGCTATGAGTTCTCGAGCTGGAAGGGCCAAACTTGTGGTGGAAGAAATTGCTAAACTTGCTGGACGTCGGTGAAGACGTCCGCAAGACTACGTGAGAGAAACTACCAATAGACCACGCGCTTCGAGAGAAAATGATGGAAAAATGAATTAAAAAAACGAAGAAATAAGAAAAAAAGTGATTTCGTGATCGAAGTTCGAGCGTTACACTGCTTTTTGAGAATGTACGAGGGCACGAAAGCAGTAGCACATGTTTGAGGGCAGGGAAATCGCTCGAAAATAATACGTTTGTTTCAAGCTCGATCGATATGTTCGAAAAAAACAGAAACTCTAAGGATTTTAAAAAAATAGTCATCGATAAAAACCGATAAAAGTATTGGACTCAGAAACGAAATGAAAACATTTCCTGTTAATTTGCAACAAATAATTTACTTGTACCGCGTCCATTTACCAATTCAAAACCAAAAACCCATGAGAAAAGCTTTCGTCTAAATTAACCCTAGAACGCTAACCTTATTTTTTTTACCTATTCCGGTAACCTCGAGTCATAAATTACCCAAATTTTGAAAAATTCATATCTCCGGTAAGATAAAACCAAAAGGATTCAACTTGGGCTCATTCTTTTCGTTTTTTAATGCAGGATCTCGCGAGCCTGCGGAAATTTTGCTCAAAGTCAAAAAGTTAGTGAAAAATGCGGTAAAACGAAAAAAAAAAAACGGAAGAACGAAGGGAGAAATGGCGCGGGATCAGGTTACCGTTCTAGGATTATGATGGAGCAGTGTGTTATTTTTTTATTAATTGACTTTATGGAGGATTGACGTGAGGACAGAAATGTTCTATTCGACATATTATTTGGGAGATTCGTCGCTCTCGAGAGGTTCCGGACGATACGTTTGGTCCGAGGTTCGAAGCAGAAGATATGATGGTGGGGGGAGAGAAAGGGGACGAATATAGCACAATTTGTATGTAAGGTAAAGCCTCTGTAATTGCCCAGGTTTTCCTGTATCTACCCAGCCGCAAAACCCGACTCTCTTTCTCCCCCTTTCCCACAGTTTCCGTGCACAGCGTTCACCAGGTTCCTCCTCAGATTTGCCGCGGTTGCGTCGCTACCACACTCTCCCTGTAAATTTACATATTATAATTTATAGGCGGAAGATAGGCGCGAGTGAGACAAGCGACCGAAAATGTGTCTCTTGAGAGACACTCGTCGGTCGTCACCATCATGCACGAGCCCGTTGGAATTCCGTTGAAACATCTTTAAACTTTGGACCTTTTACATTTATTAGAAAATCGAAATTCTCGTCCTTCCGGTCGCAAAAAAAATGTAAATTCTGCAGAGAAATTTCTCCACCAAAGAAATGTCATTTCATTTTCATGTTTCAACGTTAATTTTAATCAGGCTTAGCATCAATAAATTCAAACCCTTCGAACTAGCGAATGAGACACTCGCTCCCCTTCTTTCTCATTTTTCGCAAATGATAAGAAAATTTCGAAAATTTTCTATGTCTTCGTATGAAGTATTTAAGAGATCGTGTAAAAATTTCACAACGACGAGAAAGCCCGTTAATGAACAATTAACGGTAATAAATTGAATGTAGTCAAACGTAGCCTTATGGGAACTGGTGTATAACTTTGCTATAAGTTTTTTTTGACCTCTCAATTTTTAAATATCTACAATATACTGAAAGCAACGGAAACGAAACGAAGTTTATTGATAAATATTTTTTGTGTTTGTTTAAAAAATTGTTCTTAACAAAATGTTAATTTTTCAATAACGAGCTTCCTAATCGTCGTGAAATTTTTACACGACCTCTTATAAATACTTCATACAAAAACATACTAAATTTTCAGAATTTTCTTATAATTTTTTATTTCAATCCTTAAGGTGATTAAAGTAATGTTGATAGAATTCTTCAAATTTGGTATGTTTTTACATGAAATATTCTGGAGGTCCTGTACAAATTTCACGACAATTAAGAAGCGATTTATTGAACAATTAACATTAACACGTTTCACAGGTACTCAAAATCCTTAAAAACTATCCAAACATCGCTTCTTTCTCTTTTTGACAAACGTTTATTTTTTCATCCAATAAATCAAGAGCTTTTTTTTGGTATCAGCTGATTCTCCAAATTGGCAGAATATTGTTTAGAAGCTCGGAGCGTTCACGCTCGATGAAACGGAGCGATGATCGAGCTTTTTTACTCGCGAGTAAACAAAGTCGTTGGCTGGCACTCTCATTGACTAAAAACGAACAATGCATCGTGAAAATCGTTTATCGCTTACCCCGATCCTGTTAATTCAATCAAGGAAAGCGTTGACGAAAGTGATGAAGCCTTCTGTTTAGGTGGTACACACGGATGCTGGAGATGAAGCGTAGAAAGTGTATATAGGGAAGGAACGAGCTGGCTGGGTCGTTAAGTCTCCAAGTCTGTATAGTGTGGTTACGGATATGAGGGCAAAGGGTCACTAAAATGTACTTAGCTGCCTGGGGCTTTAAAGGCATAGCAGAGAGGTAGAGGATTCATTGCGTGACCGTTGATCGTTATCCCGAGAATGGCGTATACATTAAACCTCACTAGCCAATGTCCATGGGGGATGCTAAACTTATGTATGGATATAAAGTTACAGTCGAAAAGTCTTTCCATTCATTCTCTTCATTTTCGAGCGACCGAGCACGCACAGGTCGCGAGTATCACCGTTACACAGAGTAGCAATTACAAGCGAATAAATAGGAGAAAATTAAATAGAATCGAGAAGAGAACACAACGAATGCCAATTATTTCGTAAAAGCTCTTTAAAAAGCTTAATTAATTCTTGACACGAAATATTTGAAGCTCCATTACAATTCCCAATTCTTTGGCAACTGTCGCTCCGCATCCTCGAGCCTTGTTATCGAGATGAACAATGAATGTATCGTTTGTTCTCGTGGGCAAGAGTCGCCTTTCGTCGTGCCCACCTCGAAGGCAACATTAACGATTTCTATACCGTTGATTCGATGCCATCAGCGAAAGCTCCCAGTCAGCGACAACATTTTTTTGGCACGACAACTTTACGAGTTTTGCTTAACAGGCTTTATTGCCCTCTCTCGTACATCGTCTTTCTTCAGTTATATACCAAACGACAGTTTTCGTGGTTCACCATCCTTCTGGAAACATTTTTTTTCCTCCGCTGATACGAACTTGAATTATTTTACGAAAGCCAAAGAGAAACTCCTTCAGACAGCGTTTTTTTTTGTGATAAATGAATTTACTCGGCTTTTAAGGATGATGGAGAAAGGAAATAGATGAGTGGTGTTGAGGAAAAAGGAGGAAAAATGTTTAAAGATAAGTGCAATAGTTCTGGTGTCCCGATGAAGAATCCTGGAGAGAATTTAGTAGAAAACAGAACGGAACGAAATACCAGGCTGGCCATCAGTACTTTCCTGCCCCACATCCAACGAGCTTCCGCGGATGAAATAGAAACTTATTATTCCCAGGGATTAAGTTCCTCGTTCCCGAGGACTCAAGCCTGGAAAACTAGACACTACGAAGGCGTTTATACATATAAATATATAATTCCATGACACTGGGATGGTTTAGTAAGAGGTGGGCAATATTAAGAGAGGCTATTAAAAGGAGCGGACCAGGACACTCTGAAAATCTTGTTCGTCCTTGCATTTTTTGAACTCTGAAAACTCTGGAAAATCGTTGTTTCTTTGTTTCTTTAGCAAAGTGAAAGTTTTCCACGTTATGCGTATAAATAAAAACATAATTTTATGTACAGCTATGAGACTGGAGTGGAAACAAAAAAGTGGAAGATTGAAAGCGGGAATAATGAAATGCTGGGGTGAAAGAAATTGACTCGGTTATTGCGATCGAAATCGAGATGTTTTCAAAAGAAAACAATGAATAAGGGAAAGGGAGGGAACAATGGGGTTTTCAGGTTGAAAAAATATCATCAAGCAGCTAATAATTCTGCTCGCTTGAGTCAAACGTACAAAGGGCGGTCGGGAAGTTGAATAAAACGAACACGAGCTTGAGGGAACAAATTCCTACTAATGAGAATCCAACGAAACCAAAAAGTTGGCGACGTCCAAACAATTTTCAATTGTTAAATCGTTCCATTTGGCATGGAATCTTCAGACGTGCCGAATAGAAAAAGTTGGCAGAAAAAGCAGGAGACTCGAAATTTTTTTTTTTTTTTTTTTAGGAATTTTGAATTATTATTTACACTAACGAATGTTTGAGAGTTGTTTTCGGACTTTTGACGGGCATTGGTCAGCGGAATGTCAGCTACGAAGGGCAAGCATATGACATGGGATTCAGAGATCTGGAAATATCAGACGCATGGGGTTGTAGCATTGAATATGCATTAGCGTCAATCCTCATGTGTGTTTGGGTGTGATCATCGGGGGATGAAATGTGGCGGCATATACATATCTATATAAAGATATATATGCAGTTTGAGGGTTAGGGAACGAAAGGTCGTATCTCATAGGGTTCGAGATGTGGAATAGTTTAATTTACGCCATTTTGTTGGCTAGAGCGGGATACATAGTAGGAGGATGTACAAGACAGAGGGAAGCAAACATGAAAGGGTATTGGAGTTGCATATCGTTGGTATTCCAACGGTAGAACTGTAGGGAGGGGGCGGGGGGGGGGGGGCTGGAAGGGGATGGTTTGAAGTGGAATAAAGGGTAGGGGAATGACTCGGGCAATTGTGACCGGAATACGTAAAACCATGGAGAAATTACATTGAAGGTAAAATCCTCGTGAGGGAATTCTTGAGGACTCGAAGGGTTCTCTCCGGAGTCTCTATAAATCCAAAGCTTTTCAACGTGCGATCTCCCCTTTTCCATGTTCCCTTGCACCCCATGGGATACCAATAGCAATGATATGATAATGAGAGAATTGAATAATTGTAATTACGAAGCTGGTGTATTCGCACGTGCTAAGTTCCAGTGATATGTACACAGAAGCACATACACATTGATATTTTCCTTCAAGAGCGATAATAATGTTAAATTAACGTGAATTGTCTCGTTAATTATGTTCAATTAATGTAACAAGCTTCCGCTCTTCAAATTACCCTCAGTCTAGCTTGCATCTCGAATATAAGCCAGGACGTGGATGGTTTTGATCATGGCTTTGTCACCGAGTAACGGAGATGGAATAAGAGAGAAACATGCAGTGAGTGAGGCAGCAGGAGCAGGGAGGGAAGCGTATGGTAAAGCGTTGATAACGAGGCTTAAGCGTGACCCATAGTTCGAGTCTTGTGCAGGTGCGCGTATACGTAACAGGGCATAACACGTGGATCGAACTTACTGTTTCGAAAGCTTGTATCGAGATATATATCACGAGGCTATTGATGCAACAATATGTAGGGTGCGACAAAAATAGCTCCGAAGACTCGCTGTCCGGATAGATTGCGAAATTCCAAAGAGAAAAGTCTTTAGCTGTTTTTCTTTATGATTCACGGTTCACGAGATACCGACCGATTAGCGCGCGCCAATCAGATGCGCTAGGTAGATAAAGCTCGGAGTGGGGGAACGTCGCGGCGGATTGGCTATTTATAATTCTTAAATATCTTCTGATCTATGCGTCCGGGAAAAAAATCGAAAAGGACTTTTCTCTTCAGAATTTGCCAATCTACTTACTCTCCAAAGCTTGGAGACTTCGTGACACCTTATAGCCGAATCGATACTCGGTTTCAAGAGGCAACCAACGAAGATCGTTGACGATGAGAACAGTGATATCGAAAACTACATACCTTGCTGGATATTCCTATATACATAGTTATAAGGTGAAAAGCTCGTAGAATCGTTCGCCTCGTCGTCTCAAACTCTCTCTCCCTCCTTCTCAACCCATGAACCTCAATCCTTCCCAGAATCCGGGCTTTAAAGTTTGATATTACCCTGGCAAGTGTCCATGGCAATCTTATAACTCAAGTGTACCAGCACGCCTTCTGTACATACAGATTCCACCAGATAGTCATACGTGGAGAATTGCCCAGTAACAACTTATACTCTTTCGATTACACTTTTATTACAAATTATACGATCCTCGTACGCCGGTTGAATCGACCGAATTTATAATTATTCCCAGCTATTTCAATCGCTCGAATTCACTTTACAGTTTGAATAATACGCCCATTTTTATGTCCGAAACAAATAAAATCTCGTGGCCACTCAACTTTCAAAAGTGCAGTAACAAGTTTCAATTAGTACGTACAATTTGCACAATTTCAGAAGAAACTCTCATCGCTATTTCTCATCCTTTTTGCTCGATCATCATCATCGATAATTATTTAATTCATACTGTGGCGTCGTTACACGTCGTTATACACTTTTAAGAGATTCAGAAGAAACCAGCATCGTGCAATCGTGACTATAATTGTTTATGAATTAACGAGAAAAATCTACAGCCATTGAGAAAGAGTGAGGACAACATGTTCTGGAATTAGAAACAACTGTGCAGGTCTTTTGAGACTTTAAGCATTTCGCGATTTGCTTGCGAGTGTGTTATTGTACGAGGAAACTGGAATTTTCATTAAAACTCGAATTCACTTGTTTCTAATTAACAGAATTCAGCCAAAGCAAAATAAAGATTTTAGCGTTAAAATTCTGCTTGTTTCTAAAATTTTAAAAATAATTGTTAAAGCTTAATTTCGTCGGTATGGAAAAACGCCAGTAGAATATGAACCGAACGAGAAAGTCTGAGGGAAATGGAGACAGAGAAATGGAGGGCTTGAGAAAAAGACAGGAAATGGTAGAGGAAGAGAGATAAAGGGAAAATGCCAGTAGTTACGGTGAGTAACGCGTCAGACATAAAGAAAGGGAAGGGGATAAAAAAAAGAAACACGGTAACTCGCGTATACATTCGCGCGGTATACATCGTGGCGAAGCGTGAGTGAGAGGAGCGGCGAGGAAGAACGCATTAGCAAAGTTTCGGAAAGGGTAACAGAACGTAACCCCTCGTGTATTCGCAATCTGCGAGCCAGAGAGAGAAAGGGAGAGCTAGAGAGAGATACAAAGTCGAGTTCAACATAGTGGTAATACTTTTGGCAGCTTCGTTTCTACCACGTCCTCGTACTATCATGAAAAGGGAAGAGAGGCTAAAAAGAAGGAGAAAGAGAGAATGGGGAGTGAACGAGGAAACATGTATATAGAAGAGAAAAGCAACCTCCAAGCCGAGAACGTCCCTGATCGAACGAGAAGTAAGTTTAAGTTTAATTAACGTGCCACATCGAATCCATTCGAGGCTTGCTTTCACCTATCCACCATCCCTTTACCTTCTCTTTCTCACATTTCGATCCAGCTACCTGAACGAAAACACACGTTCCTCTCACTTTCTCTTTTCCTCTTTGTTTCCTCTCTTTTTTTTCCTCGCCTCCTTATTCTCTCTTCCCCGAACCAAATTGTAAGAGTTACTCGAGCGGAGAATACCACACAACGTTAATGTGCTTCGGCCTCTTCTTTCACTTCGAATCTTCTTTATCATATGACGTAACGTAGCAAGACTTTACAATCTCCTTTTTTTTTTATTCATCAGTCTTTGCTTCCATCTCAACGTTACTCTCCTCTTCTTTCTCGTTTTTCTTCTTCCTCGTCCTGAGCGTAGAAAAAACTTTGAGTCAAACTTTGACGAAGGTTTCATTGATTTTTGAAGCCTTGCACTTTGTATTTCAATGTAGCACGTAATTTCATTCGAATTCTCTCCTTCCCATTAACCAATCCTTGGGACGAGTGTTTTTGTATGAATTTCAAAAAAACTTCAATTGGTAATTGGACGAACAAAAACAATTGAGAAATCGTCGACTCTCGCAAATAATAGAAAGGGAAGAGGAAACGGGGGAACGTAGTGAATCCTAGAACGGTCACCTGGGGTCAGAAATGACCCCAGACGACTTTAAATCCCGCGCCCTTTCTCCCTTCGTTCTCCCCTAATTTTTTTTATTGTTTTACCGCATTTTTGACTAATTTTTTGGCTTCAAGCAAAACTGCCCCAGGCTCACGTGATCCTGCATTAAAAAACGAAAAGAATGAGCCCAAGTCGAACTCTTTTTGTTTAATTTTATCGGAGATATGAAATTTTCAAAATTGGTGTCATTTATGACCCCAGATTACCGGAATAGGTAAAAAAAAATAAGCTTACCGTTCTAGGGTTAATCATCGATCATTGTGATACGTGTGAAAACGAATATAAATGTTTTTGCCAGCTGGATCAATGAAATATATAAAATAAAAAATAAAGGACCAATTCCCAGTGGGTGAGAATCCAACATGGGTCGAATTGACGTGGAAT